>CM064491.1:20430104-21030104 GCA_032716605.1 Paralithodes platypus | reverse complement strand
GAACCTAGGATATAACATACATAGCTTACACGCTTTAACCATTACACCATCAAGACAGTTAGCATATCTCATAGTGTCTCTATACAGTATAATAAATTATTATCATTCCGCCACGCTACAAAATATAAAATTCTATAATACACATCAACATAACACCACATAGTATGCACATCATATAATAGGAAAACTGTAGTATATAAACACACACACAACACATTTCTCAATAACTGTAGTATATAAACACACACACAACACATTTCTCAATAACTAACGGGAAAATATTAAACTACTGTGTTTCTGCTTCATATTATTAGTGCCAAGTTTTCAGTATTAACACCAGATTTCGCTACAAAATCTGCATAATAGCGGAATAATCATGTTGAAGACTCCAATTTACCGTCAGCTGGCATAAAAAACAAAACAAAAATAAAACTGTATAGTTACATGATTTAAAACACTTTTTGTTAATTGCTTTTTCCCTCAACATATATATCATCAACACTGGTCTGGCAGCTTATGAGGTCAACATTCATAATTGTTCAGTTATCTAAATTAATCTACCATCAGTCCAGTTTCCGATACCGGTGCAAAATATTCCCGAAATATTGCCAGAAAAAATGTTGATCATCGAATGTTGATTATACAAGCTCTCGTGTGATACCGGCTTAACGAAAGTTAATATGGTCAGAGCGATATTCAATTTAATTAAATCAATCGATGCATCACTTGTGGATCAAACTGCAAGTGGTGAATGAGAATAGTAATAGGAGGAGAGGGTGGCGGTGAAGGAGGTGAGGGGAGATGGTTATATAGAGGAAATATGAAGCACTAAGGAGTTGAAGAGGCTCTGAGAAGATAATTACACATATGAGAGAATGTTGTTACCTCTTCTGTACCACCGACGTATTTCTTATATTATTCTAGCTATACTTGGAGGATTTTGTGCAGCTTAAGAAGGATCAGAGTTAGTAAGAAGGATTAAGTGAGATAGTTCGAAGCATGTAAGTGCTGAAGGCCCTTTTCAAGTTTAGTACAATCGTCTAATAGTAGCCAGAATAAATTTAAAAGTACAGCACCGGTACTTATAGGGTTAAAAGCAAGTAAATACAGAATTGATGTTCATTAATTGAGATCGTGTGAAATGATTACGTCGAAATATACAATTTAATGGTATAGTATTATGCATAAAGGCCGAGCTATAAGCAATAAGTCATGCTGAGTTATGGCCAGTATAAGAGTTACGTGGGATGAGAAAAAATTATTTGGGAAAAGAGGACTATACTCTGTTTCTTTCCAGCCACGTCTTCCTCTCGATTTCTTACCAATTATGAATATTTTGCAGTGCAATATGTTGGTGATTATGAAAACTTGGCATTAATAGGATGAAGAGACATAGTAGTTTCACAATGTTTCCATTAACTATCGATAAATAAGTTACTAAGGGATTCAATTTACCTCCAGCTCTAATTAAACATACTACAGTTAGGGCAGAGAGTATCGGTTTAACCCCTTCTGTGCCGGCGACGCCTTTTTTAATTTTATTCTAGCTATAATTGGATAATTTTGTGCAGTGAGGAGAAGAGACCGTGTTTGAGAGGGCTTTACAGGATGGTAGTGTTGAGGTATGGGAGAGGTACAAGAAGAAAAGGAGTCAAAGGTTGAGTGAGAATTTTGAAGAACAAAAGAATATGTTCTGGAAGGAGGTAAATAGAGTAAGGAAAGGAGGACAAAAGAGGAAAGTGTCAGTAAAATATGCAAATGGAGAATTACTAGTGGATGGAGTTGAAGTGAGGAAAATATATGCCGAGTATTTTTAATCTTTGTTAAATGCAAGAGATGGAAGAAAAACTGTGATTGAAGCAGTGGTTGGTGGAGATAGGTTACTCAGACCACCCAGGTGGCAGGGAATGAATGAAAGGATTGAGGTGAAAGAAGCAGTGAAACAAATGAGAGCGGGAAAAGCAGAAGGTTTGGATGGTATGGTATTGGAGTGTATAAAGAAGGGTGGAGATGTGATAATAGATTGGTTGGTGTGACTTTTCAATGTGTGCTTTGTTGTGTCAATGAATTCAAAAAAAATGGAAGAGTGCATGTATTGTGCCGTTGTTAAAGGGGAAGGGAGATCAGCAGGAGTGTTCAAGTTATAGAGGTATTAGTTTATTATCAGTGGTTGGAAAGCTGTATGGCAGGGAGTTGATAGAGAGGATAATAAAGTGTACAAAAGTTGCAATAGGAGAAGAACAATGCGGTTTTAGGAGGGGAAGAGGGTGTGTGAATCAGATGTTTGCAGTAAGACAGTTATGCGAGAAGTATTTAGAGAAGCATAAGGAGATATTTTGGGCTTTTATAGATTTGGAAAAAGCGTATGATCGTGTGGATCGTGAAGCAATGTGGACTGGACTGGGTCATGCCACTGTGTGAGACCTGGGCAGGAGTGGTGTATCCGTAGTCTTTCCACAGTAGGGCAAAACAAAACATAAACTTTATTTGTATTTAACATGTGTGATGCACATGATGATAAAAGGGGATGTGTCGGATGGTTGAAAGCCACAGTTGTTCGCGCGTTTGGGGCTAGCAACACTTATTATGAAAAACATGTATCCTCCTTCATTCACTGTCCCCCCCTTCACTCACTCAACCCCACAATTTGCCGGAGGATAACAGGTTTTTCACAATACGTAGACGGAGGTCTTTAAAAAAAAACACACAATTGGAAGGTGTTAAGGATTTATGAAATTGGAGGAAATTTGTTAGAAGCAATTAAGAGTTTTTATGAAGGGAGCAGAGCATATGTTAGAGTAGGAAATAATGAGTTGAGTGAATGGTTTGAGGTAAAGGTAGGTTTGCGACAGGGTTGTGTAATGTCACCATGGCTGTTTAATATGTTTATGGATGGTGTGTGGTGAGGGAGGTGAAAATGAGAACTATGGGAAGAGGATTGGGTTTAGTAGGAAAGAATGGTAGAGATTAGGAGTTGCATCAGTTGCTGTTCGCTGATGACACAGCGTTGGTGGCGGATTCTGAGGAGAAACTGCAGTGGGTAGTCAAAGAAATTGGTGTGGTTTGTGGGAGGAGGAAACTGAAGGTGAACGTCAATAAAAGTAAAGTAATGGTGTGTAATAGGGGTGATCGTAGGGTGAATCTAGATGTGAGGCTGGATGGGGAAATATTGGAACAAGTAGAGTGTTTTAAGTATCTAGGAGGAACGATAAGCAGGAGTGGAGGTATGGAAATGGAGGTAAAACAGAGAGTGGGTGAAGGAAGGAAGGTTTTCAGAGCAATGGGAGTATGTGGAAGATGAGAAATCTCAGAATGAAAGTAAAAGGTGCAATGTATCCAGGAATTGTTGTGCCAACAGTGATGTATGGGGCTGAAACATGGTCTCTGAAAGCAAAGGAGAGAAGAAAGCTGGATGTGATGGAGATGAGCTGCTTGAGGAGTATGTGTGGAGTTACTCGTAGAAACAGATTGAGGAAAGAAGAGATACGTAGGAGAGTGGGGCAGCAGGAACATTTGTCAGCCAGAGTGGACAGAAGGGTGCTGAGCTGGTATGGTCATGTTGAACGAATGGAAGATGAAAGGCTTGCAAAGAGAATATGTGAGTCAGATACAAGGGGAGATAGAAGGGCAAGAAGACCCCCATTGAGATGGAGAGACTGTAAGACAAGCTTTGGATGATAGAAGAATGACAGTAGATAAGGCAAGGGAAGTGGTAATAAACAGGAATGAATGGAGAATGCTTGTGAATAGATGAGTGAACACTTGGTCATATGGGGGAAGGGGTCGGGCACAAGTTGGACTAGATAATAGTCCATCAGGCTCCTGGCCCAGGGAGACTATTTATATGAAGGGTGCGCCTGGAAGTGTGGTGGGCTTCGGCTCCGCTGCATGTCTGCCTGCCGAGATCGGAACCTCTCCGGGTGGTCGGGGGCCGGGGGAGTGCTGGAGGGACCATGGTGACCCTGGTCTCTGGGTCTTCTCCTGGATGACCTAGATGTGTGTGATTTTGTATTTTGTTTTTGTGTGTTCATTGTTTTCTATTGTTTTCTGTTGTCCCTATTCTTGCTCTGTCTTGAGTTGGCCAACTTCCCCCCCCCCCCCAAAAAAAAAGGTAAAGTTGTGATTGGGCCTGAGTATATAGATAGTATATAGATAGATAGAACAAGGATCTGTGGTAGTAAAAAGGGTTAAGTGAGATAGTTCGAAGCCTCCCTCCATTCACTCCATGTGCCCATACCACCACAATACATTTCTCCCGACATTCTCCATAACATCAACCTCAACACCACACCTCTCGCATACTCTCTGGTTTGTAATGATAGAAGTATATTTAGCCTTAACAGAAGTACATTTACAATACACATAATCATACACTATTTTGAGGTGTCAGTCTGTCCATCCACACGACTCCACAAACTCCTCTTTGATAACTTAGTTCGACTGCTCTCACTTTCGACTTGTGTCCCTCGAGCAACATCCACGCTTCACTTCCAAGTTCCACATGTCAAAGTGGGGAATATAACACTATCATGCAATGACCTCTTTGCTTCCATACTAACCTCTCAATTCTTAATCACCTTCCTCAATTTGCCTACAACCCTCTTGCCCTGCTGCACTGTCCTGTATCTCACACTCTAGACTTCCATCCTTAGTCAACACACTGCCTAGATACTTAAAGGATATCACATTATCCATCTCCTGACCATTCAGCTGTATCTCACAGCTGGTTATCTCATTCCTCTAAAAGACCATAACCTTGCTCTTATCCACATTCACCTTCAAACTCCACTTCTCACACACAGTTCCCAACTCACTTACTAAGCCTTGTAGCTCCCACTCGGCATCCCTTAACTGCACGGTATCGTCCACAAAATACAGCACAGGCAACTTGCACTTATTTCCCTCTCTTATCAATGTCACTCTAGTAACCACTGCTCTGCCTTGAACTTCTTTAATAACTCCATTCATGAATAAATTGAACAACCATCGAGACATGACACACCCCTGCTTCAACCCAACTTTCAAATCAAGGAACTCACTCAACTCACTCTCCACTCACACTACCACCTCCACACCCTCATACATACTCGGTAATGCTCTCAGCAACTTGCCACCTACTTCATATATCTTTATAGCCTTCCATATTCCTTGTCTCTCCATTCTGTCTTAGGCCTTTTCTAGATCCATGAAAGCTGCATATATCTTGTTTACCTTTCTCCAGATATTTCTCTACCATACATCTCAGAGAGACGATCTGGTTCACACATCATCTTCCTCTCCTGAAGCCACCTTGTTCCTCACCCACATTAGTAGCCTATTTAGATAACTATAACAAATGCTATATGTTTTAGCGTATGACATATATGTACATGCATTTGGGCCAGTGATATGTGATGTGGCAGGGATTGTACGTCGTGAGGATGGCAGGCTGGAATATTAATTGTCTTGACCTAGGTACTGCTTTAATTGTGTGTGTGTGAGAGAGAGAGAGAGATTGTGTGTGTGTGTTAGAGTGTGTGTGTGTGTGTTGGATAGACAGACATAGACAGATAGAGATATGGATAGTTGAATAGATAGACAGCTAGATAGAGGGGAGAAAGCCAGAGAGAGAGAGCGAAAATGTGTGACAGTTACAGTGAGAGAGAGAGAGCGCGAGTGTATGTGAATGTGTGTGTGTGTGGCAGTGACAGTGACAGAGAGAGTGAGAGAGCCGGGGAGGGGAAGGTAGTGGAGGCGGAAACAGTCAATTCCCTTACATTAGGGATTCCATTAGCTTTTATGTAACCATTTCTGGAATATTTTCAACTTGTTATTGGAACTTGGATTTTGTTTTAAGGAGGGATATATTTGCTTCTTTATTTATCGTTTTAAATATTGTATTAGTTTCCTCCCTAGACCTCCATCAAGCTTAAACAAGTACCCCTAAGACCCTCCTAAATTACAGGTTCGTTATCGCTCGTCAAGAAAAAAAATCGACACTTAAATGAAAGAAAAGTCCTAATATTGACAAAGAAAAGGAGCGAAAGGTCTTAAAATCGACAAACCACTAGGCTGAATGTCTTAAAGTCTGAAAACTAAAGGGGCTAAGTATGAGGGAGAAGGGTGTCCAGAATAACCTATCATCTCCCCTTAACCATTAAAACATTAGTCTACATAATGACATAGGTATTCCCACCAAGACAGACTTACCGTAGTTTAGCCCCTTCTGTACCGGCGACGTCTTTTTCATGTTATTCTAGCTATATTTAGACGATTTTGTGCAGCTTAAGAACGATCTGTGTTAGTAAAAAGGATTAAGTGAGATATTTCGAAGCCTGTTAATTGCTGGGGATCCTTTTGAAACCGAATAAAATCGTCTAATAATAGCCAGCAGAAAGTTAAAAGGACTTCACCGGCACAGAAGGGGTTAATTCCAAATAGTTTCGGCGATTACTACCCCCCCCCCCCCACATCCCCATCTTCAATGAACGTACAGTTGACCACATTTATTTGTACACACTCCATGTTTTTATCCATGGAAGGACAATTAGTATGATTGAATTGGAAGTGTATTTTCTTTCGCAATAGCTGAATAATGTTTTGAAGGTTTGCAAGGTGCCGATTAACTGTCTAGGCAAACTTTTCCATATCTGTCTTTCCTTTAATATTTTCCCTTCTTGCTGAAAGTTTGCTCTCATTCAACCTGTCCAAAAGAACGATGACTGCTCTCAACCTTCCAAATGTCGTCCAATTGCTGTAATTTCTTGCATCTCTAGTCGTATCCACTCCTATGCCAATTAATTGACCTTACATTATTCTACCAGCTTTCCACAGCAACCCTCCATGCAGTTACTTCAAAACTCACATGATGAGGCCATGGCACACCTGCTTCTGATCTATCAACTATTACCAATTAGGGCAAAGATAACTGTTGATTTCAATGCTTTCAAAACTGAATTTCTACATCAATATACTCATCATAATCTTACACACGAATATCCCTTACTCATCAGTAATACACAAATTTACCTTTTATTCTCTCTCAACATTCTCGGTGTCTTTTTTTCCTCCGACCTTTCTGGGAAAAAAACAAATCTTACTAAAACAGCTTCACAGAAGTTAGGTGTGCTCAACCGTCTCTGTGGGTGTTTACCTCTGCACAACTTCTTGCTCTGTACAGGGGTACTGTGCACTCATGTATTGAGTACTTTTTGCAAATGTGGGGATGTTCCATCCATACAGAACTTCTTGAAAGAGTAGAGTCAAAAGCATTTCCTCTCATCAACTCACCTCTTCTTACTAATTCTTTACAATAACTCTCAACACGCCACAATCTTGCATCTCTCTTATACTGCTAATGTAACAATCAATGTTCTTCTGAGCCTTTTAAGTATATACCTCCTCCCTTCCGGAGAGTAGGGGCACCCGCCTTTCAACGCATTCCTACCCCTATTCAATCCAATTCTCGTTTTACAGTTGAAGATGTTTATGCAACCAGAAAGTGGAGGGTCGGAATGTGACAAAAAAACTCACAATCACACACCTTCATATTTAACCTTTACCTTGTCAGCAAGATGGATCCTTCATTCCATGATGGCTAATATTAGACGATTCCATATAGGTTCAGAAACACCTCTTTTTAGTCAAAGGGTTGATTGTAATTGTGTTGTTAAACTGAAAATAATCGTGTATATCTGGCTAATATTAAATCTAAATAGAGTTTTCAAGTTTCGCCATGAGTGAATGTGTCTATATTCTTAAAACCATAGACCTCTGTTTCTTCAGTGCTCCCTTTTTAATATAAAAGTATATCGATAATGTTCTTGTATGCACACACTTAAAATGTATATATTCTAGCTCTTTCTATATACATGGGTGTAATATCTTCTTAAAGATAAAATGAAGCTGTAGAGTTTAGACAATACTGTTGATGGTAACGGAAAAAGCTTTGTGTATACCAGCATGCCTATCCACTCCTTACATATACATTGTTTACAATTCCTTCCGACGATTGGTACATCTGTGTAAAGTACAGTTGCCCACATATGTTCTGTCCCTCTTCGTAAACTTATTTATGAAAGTAAAATTAGTATGAATTTATTGCGTGTGTTTTTTTTTTATATCAGGTGACTAGTCAGATGAGTTAACCACTGCATAAGGAACTACACTCGCACTTCAAATGAGTTAAACACTGCATAAGGAACTACACTCGCACTTCAAATGAGTTAACCACTGCATAAGGAACTACACTCGCACTTCAGATGAGTTAACCACTGCATAAGGAACTACACTCGCACTTCAAATGAGTTAACCACTGCATAAGGAACTACACTCGCACTTCAGATGAGTTAACCACTGCATAAGGAACTACACTCGCACTTCAAATGAGTTAACCACTGCATAAGGAACTACACTCGCACTTCAAATGAGTTAACCACTGCATAAGGAACTACACTCGCACTTCAAATGAGTTAACCACTGCATAAGGAACTACACTCGCACTTCAAATGAGTTAACCACTGCATAAGGAACTACACTCGCACTTCAAAATGAGTTAACCACTGCATAAGGAACTACACTCGCACTTCAAATGAGTTAACCACTGCATAAGGAACTACACTCGCACTTCAGATGAGTTAACCACTGCATAAGGAACTACACTCGCACTTCAAATGAGTTAACCACTGCATAAGGAACTACACTCGCACTTCAGATGAGTTAACCACTGCATAAGGAACTACACTCGCACTTCAAATGAGTTAACCACTGCATAAGGAACTACACTCGCACTTCAAATGCTGTAACCACTGCATAAGGAACTACACTCGCACTTCAAATGAGTTAACCACTGCATAAGGAACTACACTCGCACTTCAAATGAGTTAACCACTGCATAAGGAACTACACTCGCACTTCAAAATGAGTTAACCACTGCATAAGGAACTACACTCGCACTTCAAATGAGTTAACCACTGCATAAGGAACTACACTCGCACTTCAAATGAGTTAACCACTGCATAAGGAACTACATTCGCACTTCAAATGAGTTAACCACTGCATAAGGAACTACACTCGCACTTCAAATGAGTTAACCACTGCATAAGGAACTACACTCGCACTTCAGATGAGTTAACCACTGCATAAGGAACTACACTCGCACTTCAAATGAGTTAACCACTGCATAAGGAACTACACTCGCACTTCAGATGAGTTAACCACTGCATAAGGAACTACACTCGCACTTCAAATGAGTTAACCACTGCATAAGGAGCTACACTCGCACTTCAAATGAGTTAACCACTGCATAAGGAACTACACTCGCACTTCAAATGAGTTAACCACTGCATAAGGAACTACACTCGCACTTCAAATGAGTTAACCACTGCATAAGGAACTACACTCACACTTCAAATGAGTTAACCACTGCATAAGGAACTACACTCGCACTTCAAATGAGTTAACCACTGCATAAGGAACTACACTCACACTTCAAATGAGTTAACCACTGCATAAGGAACTACACTCGCACTTCAAATGAGTTAACCACTGCATAAGGAACTACACTCGCACTTCAAATGAGTTAACCACTGCATAAGGAACTACACTCACACTTCAAATGAGTTAACCACTGCATAAGGAACTACACTCGCACTTCAAATGAGTTAACCACTGCATAAGGAACCACACTCGCACTTCAAATGAGTTAACAACTGCATAAGGAACTACACTCGCACTTCAAATGAGTTAACCACTGCATAAGGAACTACACTCGCACTTCAAATGAGTTAACAACTGCATAAGGAACTACACTCGCACTTCAAATCTGAACATTATATATTATATCCATGTATAAGCTCACGCAGAGTAACATAACTTATGTGGCCAACTGTACATATAGAGGGTGATATTATATGTAATGTAGTAAATAGCAACAATACCATCCACAATAATAATAACTACCATTGGACACAGACACACACACACACTTACACACACGCACACTTGCACACACTTACACACACACACACACTTACACACATATACACTTACACACACACACACACACACACTAATTCAATATCTGCCAGCCATTACCCTTTAGTACCACTGTAATAGAGGCGCTAGAGTAGTGATGATATTGCTGGAACTGTGGATGTTTGGCTGTTTACTAACATTTTGGTGGAATGTCATATCATTCAAGTTCAGAGTGGAAATGGTCATACACAAACTAATCACCTAACTTTTCAGTCATTTTGTTCATGTATTTACTATTTTCTCTAGTTTTCTCCCTAGACCTCCATCAAACTTAAATAAAACAACCAAAGAAACCCCCTTCAAGTTATATTTGTACATTTTTCGGTAGAAAATTGTGCCGGCCGAAGGCCGGTTTCTTCTAAATTACAGGTTCGCTATCGCTCGTCAGGAATAAAATCTACACCTAAATTACAAGAAAAGTCTTAATATTGACAAAGAAAATGGGCGAAAGGTCTTAAAATATCCAAACCACTGGGCTGAACGTCTTTAAATCTGAAAATAAAAGGGCTAAGCATGAGGGAGCATGAGGGAGCATGGTGTCCATAATAACCTATCATGAGGGAGCATGGTGTCCATAATAACCTATCATGAGGGAGCATGGTGTCCATAATAACCTATCATGAGGGAGCATGGTGTCCATAATAACCTATCATGAGGGAGCATGGTGTCCATAATAACCTATCATGAGGGAGCATGGTGTCCATAATAATAACCTATCATGAGGGAGCATGGTGTCCATAATAACCTATCATGAGGGAGCATGGTGTCCATAATAACCTATCATGAGGGAGCATGGTGTCCATAATAACCTATCATGAGGGAGCATGGTGTCCATAATAACCTATCATGAGGGAGCATGGTGTCCATAATAACCTATCATGAGGGAGCATGGTGTCCATAATAACCTATCATGTTCCCTTGACCTTTATCTCACGTAGACTAACCTAAATACCTTACATTAACCTTAAACCCAATATAATTATAGAACACACGATTTGAAGGTACGAGGAAACTAGGCTGTTCATTCTAGGTTGGGCAGAAATTGTGTCCTCTAATCTCTCGAAAAGGGCTAGAGCAAATGAGCTGTCAATTTCCACGCCTACTCCCTAGCCAAGTCTCCCTATTTGGTAGACAATTTTGCTCGATTACTCGAGTCCTTTTTTAGTTACATAGGTTAGAGGTTACGATTTCTGCCCAACCTAGGATGAACGGACTATGGTTCAAGTGTAAGAATGACAATATTTATGGCCAAATGAGTGGTAACTGCTTTACATTGTTATATACAGAAAGATATATTATATTTTTAGTGGGATTCTTACTGATCAAATTCAAATCATGCTGAAAATCATTGAATATGATTATGGTTTGGAATTGTGTACATGCTTAGATTGATATGCAGGATTCGAAACTGCATAATACATCGTAGGCTTGTCCACCATTCTTTAACTGTCTTCGTAGTGCAATGGGTACATGCTCTGAATTTCGGTGTGAGCATCCTAGGTTCGAATCCCTGGACTGCCACATGTATTTGTTGATTTCATTAATTGACTTTAGGAGTAAAGTCGGTTGGTGGAGGTATAATAATTATATATGTAATTTAACCATGAGTACCAGCGACGCCAGGTAAAAATCGACACCTAAAAGATACAAAAAGTCTTAATGTTGACAAAGAAATGGGGCGAATTGTCTGGTGTAGGGATGTGGCGACCCCACCGCCCGTCACTTTGTAGCGCATATAACCCTTGGAGGTTGGGACTGGGAATCCCACCTTCAGAATTGCTAGGAGGAGGCTGTAAGCACCAGCCAAACAGGGCGGTACTCCCGGGGAGTGCTAGGTGGATGATAAGGATAGCTGGAACTCTGTTTCACCACCTGGCCTCCATAGCTGATCCTCTCTATGCATCATCAATATTGAGGTCAACCCCAGCCTGCCCTCCAAAACACTTTCTCTTCCTATAATTTCATTATAATACAAACACCTTACATGCTACGCTAGCTTTTCTAAAACAAAAAACAAAAACTGGCGAAATCACAGCCCGCCTCAGAGTCCCCGAGGGGGGCGGTGGGGGGGGGGGGGGGGCAGAAATGCCCCCATTATTGGTCTGTCCCCTGGAAACGACTTGCCAAAATGCTCTGGACCATCACCATCTACTCTTACTAGTAATTTCTGCAACATTCGTGGCATTTTCTCTAACTTCCACTCTGTGGAACACCACCTCTCCTCTGCCAACCCTGATCTTCTCATTCTATCTGAAAAACAGTTGTCTGGGACTACTGACAGCAAACCTTTCTCTGTATCCTCCTAGTATCTCTATCCTCAGTTTCAAACCAAAGGTGGATATACGTACGCAACTATCTTGCTTTCTCTCATGTTCCCAACTTTGATTCTTCTGAATTCTCAATCTTCTGCGCTGTTTAACTCTCCCCTAATTCTACCGACTATCAAAATTCTTTGACTATCTAACTTTAAAGTGGAAAACATTTTATCCATCTCTCCTTTCGGAGAAATCTCCATCCTAGGAGATTTCAACGTTCACCACCGCTAATGGCTCTCCTCTGTTTCCACTGACCAACTTGGTGAACAAGCCTACATCTTTGCTATCCTAAATGACCTGGAGCAGTTAGTCCAGCAACCCATCCGTATCCCGGATCGCTTTGGAGATTAGCTCAACATTCTTGACTTATTTGTAACCTCTAACCCTTCTGCTTATACTGTAAATTTTGTCTTTCCTTTGGGCTCCTCCGACCATAAACCTATCTCTGCCACCTTTCCGATACGGCCACCCGATCCTCCTAGCCGGCAGCACTTGTGGCAGTTTGGCACTGCCGACTGGGAGGCTCTCCTGCAGTACTTCTTTGATTTCCCATGGAATGACCTGCTTCCATGGCCGGGGACCCTCGGAGACTTTTGAACGTATTACCGAGGTAATCCTCTCGGACATGGAAGCATACAATCCATTTTCTTTCTCTCAGACTAATGCAAAACAAATTTGTTTACTCATGCTTGTTCTACTGCTGTCCGCAATAAGGAGAAAGCAATCAAACAGTACCGTCGCCTTCAAACTCAAGAATCTCATACTTCCTATGTTTCTGCCCGGAATCAAGACCAAATATGTTCTTCGACTCGCCAAACATTCTTTCATCAATAATAAATTCACTGAACTATTCAACTCTAGCTCTTCCCAAGCCTTATGGCATCTAGCCAAAAACCTCTCCAACAATTTTTCTTCTTCGTCTTTCCCTCTCCTTTTCCACTCTGACGGCACTACCGTCACTTCTTCCTCTGACAAAGCTGAAATATTCGCTAACACTTTCGCTAAAAACTCCACTTTTGATTATTCCGGTGTTATTCCTCCTTCTCCATCCCCCTCTCTCCTTCTTATGCCTAATATCATAATCTCTTCCAAGGATGTACTTTCCACCCTCTCTGGGCTTAATACTAAGAAGGCATACGGACCAGACGGTGTTCCTCCTATTGTACTCGAGAACTGTGACTCCGTGCTGCCTCCTTGCCTAGGCAAACTCTTCCGTCTCTGTCTCTCCTCTAACATCTTCCCTTCTTGCTGGAAGTTCGCTCTCATTCAACCTATCCCAAAGAAGGGTGACCACTCTCAACCCACCAACTATCGTCCAATTGCTCTCATTTCTTGCATCTCTAAAGTTTTTAAACTATTAATTCTTACCTCAAATTTGTTTAAGCATTTAACTTCCCATAACCTACTCTAAGACCACCAGTATAGCTTCCTTAAGGGCCACTCTACTGGTTATCTACTTTTTTATCTTACTAATTCCTGGTCATCCTCCACTCGGGATTTCGGTGAGACTTTCTCTGTTGCTCCGTTGTTCCTCAGGGTTCTGTCCTATTTCCAATTCTCTTCCTATTATTCATTAACGCCCTTTTCAACTGCACCTCCAGCCCCATACACTCATATGCTGATGACTCTACATTGCAATATATAGCCTTCCACAAAATAATTCACAGCAGGAACTCCAAAACTCACGTAAGGAGGCCATAAAGCACCTATCTTATGATCTCTCTACTATCTCTAATTGGGGCAGAGAAAATACCTTGTTACTTTCAATGCTTCCAAAACTCAATTTCTCCCTTTGTTTACTCGTCTCCCCCTTCCAGAAAACTATGACTTACTCTTCAACAACATACAAAATTAACCCTTCATCTTCTCTTACTATTCTTGGTGTCACTTTTTCCTCTGATCTCTCTTGGAAATATCATATTGCCACTCTTGCTAAAACAGCTTCGCAGAAGCTGGGTCTCTGGGGGTACTTTATCCCTGCGCAGCTTCTTGCTCTATACATGGGCACAGTGCGTCCATGTATTGAGTATTGTTCACACGTGTGGGTAGGATCCTCTGACACAGCACTTCTAGACAAAGTAGAAACTTTCCGTCTCATTAACTAACGTCCACTCGCCAATTATCTGCAGTCTCTCTCTCTTCGCCGCATTGTTGCATCTCTCTCACTATTCTACCGTTATTACAATAATCAGGGTTCCACAGAGCTCTCTGAGTGTATACCACCCCCTCTTGATAGAGCACGTAGGACCCGTCTTGCAACTCAATCCCACCCCTACTCTGTGAAATTCTCCAACTCTAGAGTGAAACGTAGCTCTCAATCTTTCTTCTATTCAAAAGTTGAGCTCTGGAACCCTCTCCCAGAATCAGTGTTTCCCTCTTCCTATGACTTAAATTGCTTCAAACTCTGTGTGTACAGGCATTTTGGCTAAATCGTCCCTTGATTTTGGCCCTGTAACTCTTTCAACTCTGTAGGAGGCACTTGCCACAGGTAGTTTTACCTTTTGTTTCCTTCATTCACATAGAACAAAATAAAATATCCAATCTAATGGGCCGAATGTCTTAACATCTGAAACTAATGGGGATAGGCATGAGAAAGGAAGGGGACCAGAAAACCGGTCCATCTCCCCTTGAGAGGGAAGGGTGATTATGCGGGCAGGGTGAGGGAGTATTGTCTGCAGTGGTGAGGGTGAGGGCAGTGGAAGACTGGCATAATAGTCTCTCTATATAAGGGCAAAGGGGAAAGAGGAGTGTGTGGTAACCACCGAGGAATATGTCTTTTAAGCGTAGTAGGGAAGGTGTACAGTAGGGTAGTGATTGAGAGAGTGAGAGTGAGAATGAAGAAATGGATAGGCGACGAGCAGGGAGGTTTTAGGGAGGGAAGAGGATGTGTAGATCAGATTTTTACCCTGAATTGTGTTGTGGAGAAATATCTGGAGAAGAAACAAAAGGTGTATGTTGCCTTTATGGACTTGGAGAAGGCCTATGACAGAGTGGATAGAGAAGGCATGTGGAAAGTACTTAGAATATACGGAGTAGATGGCAAGTTGCTGAAAGCAGTGAAGAGCATGTATGAGGGTGCAAAGGCGGCAGTACGTGTGGAGAATGAGCAGAGCGAGTTCATTGACCTGAGTGTTGGGTTGAAACAGGGGTGTGTGATGTCCCTGTGGTTGTTTACTGTATATATGGATGGAATCATGAAAGAAATACTAGGAAGAGCAGTGGATGTTGGTGTATCGCTGAAAAGGGAGGGAAATGAGTGGAAGCTGCCTATACTGCTGTTTGCGGATGATACATTTCTGATGAGCGATAATGAATGGGAGTTGCAGGGTCTGGTAAATGAGTTTGGAACAGCGTGCGAAAAACGGAATTTGAAGGTAAATGCGGGAAAGAGCAAGGTTATGGTCTTCGAAAGGGGTGAAGTCACAGAGTGTGAGGTAAAGTTGAACGGTCAGGCTATGGAGATTGTCAGCTCTTTTAACCCATACAGTCCCAGGCCCGAGTATATTCGTCAGTAGATAAGTAGCTCCCCAGTCCCAGGCCCGAGTATATTCGTCAGTAATGTATTTATCTTGTAACTGCCTGTACAAGGCTTAGTTTTTTTTTTTTTTACTTTTTTTTCTTTTTTTTCTTTTTTTTAAGCCATGTAAAAAAAAATGTGAGAGATTTAGTCTTGCTTCATCTATTGACGTGAAAAGGTGGTCTCTCCTGCCATTTTCGCCACAGTGCTTGGGACTTTTGGGGACTTTTATTACTGTATCCTACAGTACTCAACGGGTTAAGTATCTGGGCAGTGTCTTGAGTAAAGATGGGACTATGGATGAAGAATTGCGAGAGAGGGTGCAACAGGGGAAGAGGGTTGTAGGAACGTTGAAAGCAGTAACAAGAAATAGAGTGGTCAGTATTGAAGTGAAGAAGTCCTTGCATGACAGTGTGGTAATCCCGACACTAACTTACGGAAGCGAAGCATGGACGTTCGGGAAGAGACTCAAACCAGGAGTGAGAGCGGTGGATATGAGTTACTTGAGAAGTGCGTGCGGAGTTACATGGAGGGATAGACAGACGAATGAGGAAGTAAGAAGGAGGTGTGGTGTGGAGGTAGATGTGCTGGAAAGTGTGAAAAGGAACAATGGCCATATGGAACGTATGGAAAGCGAGAGATTGACTAAGAGGGTGTACGAGAGCGAGGTGGAAGGACAGAGAGGGAGAGGTAGACCGAAGGAGAGGTGGAAGGATGGAGTGAGGAAGTATATGAATGAAGGCGATGCTGGATGGGAGGAGGGGTGTCGACTGACTGGGGACAGAGGTGCATGGGGGCGGTTCATTCGTAGCCACCCCTTCGGGGATAACGGCGTCAGGCAATAGATAGATAGATAGATATATAGTATATACGTATATTAATATATATTGTTAAGACTGACAGTAGAGGCTTCTATTCCTTGGATTAACACAGACAATGAAATACTCATCACCTCCGTAGCCTCAACTTGTGGAGAGCATTTAGCCGCGGATTGAGCAATATCGGACAATAAACAACACTAATTCTTGTTCTACTAAACAATAACAACAAAAGTCTGACTTCTCCTTCTTGGTTTTGAAGGTGCGCATCGCTCCGACCGGCTTTGTTTACATACGGTCTTACGCACGGCTTTCAAACACGCTTAATAGGCTTTCAAGCTTACGGATTTCAAAAGGACACCCGGGCTCCTGCCCTTCGCAAGGGGTGTCATTTTAAAATGCTGCCCGGGCGGGAAGGGTTAATAATATATATATAGAGATTGATATAGATCATTCCCTCATTTGGTGATCCGAGTTCGGGATGGACCTGCATGACCATTATTTTTTGGTATTATTTTGTTGTTAACCCTTAATTAGCGGCGAGCAACATAAGTCGAGTTAAATAAAGCTGGACTATGTGGCGGCGCTCGACATAACTCGAGTGGCAATTTCAGCACGTAATGTGGCTGAGAGAGAGAGACAAGTGGTGGCAGGAGACTAGCGAGCGTATGACTGCTCCAGACCACCGCGGCGAACCTACTGACACAAATCTCAGCTCCCTCCTCCCTCTCTCACTCGCTACATACTCAATTATGTACTGAAAGTACCGAATTACCTGCTTTTTGCACTCGCGTTGCACGGTTATTGCAAGAAAACTATCCATCATACAAGGATCGTTATGGTGTCATTCGAAAGCTCTGTTTATGCCCTTTCAGGGATAGGTACTTGTTTTACGTTCTGGGTCTTATTTAGGCATGAAAATGATCACGTAAACAGCCCTATTTTGGCTAAAAACACCCCGCTGTGCGGTACACATAAATAAACCGCATAGGCCGCTCGTAAGGTGTTAAAGGTAGGGGTTCATGGGTCGAGATAAACATGGAATGATAATCGCCAAGCTGTACATAATTATCTTGCAAAATGCAATGGCACTGAAATAATTATTAACAATGGTATAAAGGATTTTGTGGATCGTCTATACCGGGCCTGTGACGTCATAGGAGTGTAAGTCCACCATCCAGTCTAGGATAAGGATACTTGTGTGACGTCACTATGACGTCACAGGCCCGGTATAGACGATCCGCAAATTCCTTTATACCATTGTTAATAATGATTTCAGTGACATTTCATTTTACAAAATAATTATATGCAGGTTGGCGATTATTTTTCAATGTTTACCTCAACCCATGCACCCCCACCTTTAAGGCTAGATAAGCACTACCAACGAAACATGAGGAATTAGTTTATATTTTCCAACTAGCTTGGATTAAAAACTGGTGGAAAAGTATTGTGCGGAAGAGAATTCCAGAGGAAGGTGGTTTGGGGTATAATTGATTTTAAAATGCTGAGTCTCCGTTCTTGGAAGGAGTAATTGTCAGGTCATTGATCTGACAGACACTGAATCTAAGGAATCCGCCTCACCCTTATATATGTTTACTATTACACTTTTATGCCATTTATCTGGGATTCTCTCCTCTCTAATGATGGAGTTTATCAGCTCCGTGACCAGTCGCACTCCTATGTCACCTGAAACTTTTATCATTTCACCGATAATGCCAGAGCACCCTGCACCTTTTCCGTCCTTCAGTTTCATTAATTGCGCTGCATAAAACAGCTGGTGCTATCAAAGTAAGGGGCCGTGTATTGGCTTCTCGCTACAAAGCTGCTCTCTATTCCACTCAAACTTCACGTTGAGAAATCGTTCTTAATGTACCTTCCAAGCATCTCTGATTTCTTTGTCAGCATAAACAATTGTTTTGTTATCTCATTTTCATTCCTTGAATTACTGTAAGATGAGGTATTTATCACTTTTATATGTATGTGAATATAACAGAAATAGTATGCCCAGGCAGTATTTGGGTTAAACTATGTTTGGTTAATTTAGTTCTTGTGAGGTTTATAACTATGAATTATGGTTGTTATTGCTGTTGTTGTTGTGTAGCGCCCAGCTGACCAATGACTAAGAGTCAACCCTTCATAACCCCCTCCGGCCGTCTGGTCAGCCTCACATGCCCTCTATGCTGAAGCTATCCTGTTTTGAAATCATCAAAACACCGACCAAACTGGCAGTCAAGATGCAAGGAACTCGTAACCAGCGAACCAGAACCAGGCACACCAAAGGTTGGACAGCATTGGATATAGATACAGAAAAGGCATTTCACCCCACAACCGATTACTATGGACCCCTGACGACCTTACTACCGATGCTAAGTTGTGGAGCGGAGCCTCTATTAAACCATTGTCATGACGAGACTTAAGATGGACGGTAGACTACCATTCGAGGGGAATTTTAGACCAGTCTGTTTCTGTCGCGGTTCTGAAAGATAATCGGCCGATTGTCATCTTTAAAGGCCCGCGCAGTGCACCTCACCATCTGACTGTCCATCACACACTGAGGATATGTCTCGGTTTCTCTTTCTCAATGATGAAAAATACATTCTCCAGAAATTATTAACCTGAATAATTATTATACTCCTTAAATTCTGTATTAACCAACTACTGACATTGGTGTGTGTTATATATCTATTCAAATAATTGTGTAAATGCAAGCAACCTCTCTTGTCAAGCAGTTATTATCAAGTCTCAGCAGCCCCCCCCCCCCCCCCCGCGCCTATAAAAGAAAAACTCAAGAGGACTCCAAAGATCATTATCCTATCTAACTTAGCAAAATAACACATACTCTTACATCATATAGGTAGTAAGCATCATGGAAGTATTCTCATAATGTTTTTTGTTATAATTTTCATTATATTTCTCGTCCTGTGTGATCATGTTTTAAAGATATCCACCTCCTTATTTAACTCTCTAAACAGTATATACTGTATATCTATTGCGAAATACTTTGTTCCCCACACATGAACCGCTTCCATGCACCTTTGTCACCTGCAAACCGGTACTGTCACTTTTATATCTTCCAACTCCATCCCTCCACCTCACTCTCAGTCTGCTTCTCTCTCTCTACCCTTCCATCTCACTCTCATGCACTCCTGTAGGAATCATTTCACTTGTCAAATGTTCCGCATGACCGAACCACTTCAATGTATTCCTCTTCACACTCTAAAGCACATCCACATCACCATGCTCACATACTTCATCAATTACCAGTCTATCTCTTCCTGTGACTCCACAATTATTTATCAAATAACTTATGTCCACCCCTCTCACTCTTCACTTCTGTCTCTCCTAAAATTGCCCATGTTACATTCCCATTGGACAATGGTGGGTTGATCAAGGACAAAAATACAAGGAAGAGCAGAGGATGTTGGAGGAACCCTGGTAAGAAAAGGGAGTGAGAGGATGTTGTCTTTGTTACTGTTTGCTGATGATGAGTGCCAATGAGTGGGAGGTGCAGCATTTGGGCAATGGTGTGATCAACGAAGTTTTTCATGCTGTAGGACACTTGCATTGTGATAAAGATGCGTTTATAATGGAGGTGAGTGGCTTACCTAATTCGTATATAAATTCTTGTAGAGTGTTGCAGGGATTTCGTTTGGAGTTACAGATCTTCTTGTTTTCAAAGGTTTTAGGCGGCTGGCTCGTAACCTGATACTCTTCCACAGTTTGCAAAGGTGTTGGTGATGGGAGGAAGGCGGGGAGGGTTTGCGGTTGTATGGGGGGGGGGGGGGGAGAAACGTTGACAGATGTCTGCGAAAAGCTGTTTGATTTTTTCAGCCGAATCTTCGTGGTTGAGGTTGTTTACACAGGGAAAGGATGGGGTCTGTGTCTTGTCCAGCCAGTTAATGCTGCTTTACACCTTCATACAATTTACTGATGTTTGCCTGTTTCAGATGCTGCAGTTTGTTTGGGTAATATGCCTTTTTTGCTTTACGTATTTCCCGGATGACTTTTTTGCATAGGATGTTATAGAGATTCATTTCACGTTGCTGAAGGGCCAGGTTTCTTTGATGAATAAGCCCTTGAATACGGTGGGTGATCCAGGTTGCATCAGAGGGGTGGAGTTTCGTGGTTTTGAACAGCACGTTCATATGCTTGAGTGAGGGTAAGGATGAAATTATTCCACTTGGTGTCCACATTATCGGGTGTTGTTACTTCTGATCAAGGGTGGTGGGCCAAAACTTCTGATGCCAGAATCGGTGAGAGGGCGATAGCTCTTGGAGGTGTCAGGTGGCGGTGGTTTGGAGATGGTGGGGGAGTGGCGCCAGAGGACAGACATAATATATGTGGGCTCCGACCTAGGGGTGACAGGGGTTGTGGGTGTTGGTACAGTCGTCAGGATTAATTCGTTTCAGTTCCTTGGACTAAGGCGTTACTAGCACTGCACGGTGGAGAGGTATCCCCTCCACCTCCTCTCCTCATTGTTACCATACCCCCACCTAAACCCTCCCATTTTCTCTACGACCCCAGAACTACACCTTCCCTCCCTTCTCTCGCTCTCACCCAGTTAAGGGCTACTTCTGGACCTCACCAATTGCATGTATTCAGAACACCTAATGAAGGAATGCAATGTATCATAGGCATAGTCAAGTATTAGCTTTACTAAATTTGAAAGAAAAAGATAGAGAGAGAGAGAGAGAGAGAGAGAGAGCGCGGGGGGGAGGGGTGTTCGCCGAAAACTTTACATATAATTCGAGTGATTCATACCGATACATTTACCATTGACCCCTGAAAGGTTCATACCGATGTACTGATGGTTTAGTACTGTATCATACTCTAATATACCTGCCAAACTAACACGTGAAGTTGTATTTCATTTTCATCGTTGTAATGGCTCAGTCTGGGCTACGTAACAAGCGAGATCCATCTGTGTCAATTCCACCATGAGTCTCTCCCATCAATGAACACAAAGTAAACCATTCAAGTATTTTGAATGATTTCTTTTTATACCATTACTAAATACTAATATCACTACTTATTAGCACCGTATACAAGAACAAAACATTTGCTTAATCATATTCACCACAAATTTCTCTACTTCCAGACAGTTCAGGACTCATTAAGTGTAAACTGCCAATAAATGCTATGAATAATTGCCGATAATGTGCCCAGTGAGTTGGCCATGTCACTTCATTGCGCTAACTCAACGCTCATCCTCTTAACGGAGCTATCTGCCCAATCATTAGGCCATATTGTTTTCCTAATTGGCCATAATGTAAAACTACTGTATATAAACGGGACACGAACTACCCTCGGGCAAGTTTTTCGAAAAGAGGCTCCAGGCTTGAAAATACTACTTGACATAAACAGGCTTAATAATCCTGAAGGGTTGATAACCAATATATAATCCCTATTTTAATTAACTACCCCTCGGGTACTCTTACGCTCATCTATCCATTGGGGGAGGGTCTTATTTTAAAGTTCCCTTGCCTCAACACTTACGCTCACCCATACATTAGGGAAGGACTTATTCATTTTGTCACCTTACCCTTAACACCTTGCCTTGCCATAAGACTACTCTATTTGACCAGGTATCTTGTTTTGTAACCAAGTTAAAGTGGGCGTTCACTATGGCTATGTAGCAATATGGGTTGAAACATAGCAAATTGCGTTGAATACTCCCTGAGTAATGGCAAGACGTAGGGTATCTACTCCACATAGGCTAATACTATTGAAAGCTTCACGCCTATTCAAGCTTATTCTCAAGATAACTTTCAAGAAATTTGAATTCACACCTGTTAAGAATAATAACTAAATAACTATATAACGCCCATTTATTAAATCCCAGATTAACTACAAGAGTTATAATATTGAACTGATCAATAATTCTTCTACTACAATACCACTCTGTATAACAGTTTCATGTATAACCAATTAATCTCATTATACCTGATATTTAATTATACAAGTGTGTATGAAGGGAAGTATAATCGGTTTCATTGAAATCTCCATAGATCTCAAGTTTTGCACAGGGTAAGATGTCCTTAGGCTGTCGGCGGTGTCAGTGAGATGCTTTAATAGTTTATCTTTGGTGGGTGAGCGGGGTATATGGTACACCTCACAATAAATTATAGAAACGGCCTCCCTGGAACTGTGTCGTGGTGTAACTCTAACCCATAGTGCCTCTACATGTTCTGGTACTTAAACTGTCAGCTGGGTAGGGCATAGATCTTGGTGACAGTAGAGTGCTACACTTCTGCCACGTTTGTGTGTGCGTAGGTGGGAAAAGAGATGGTAGTTGTACAGTATATAGAGCATATCTCAGGAGTAATTTGCTAGGCTTCTGTTATGGCTATAGCATCACTGTTTACTGACCGTGTGGCTATGATGAGCTCCTCCACTTTGTTGGTTAGTGATGTGACATTGGAGAGTACAGTAGGGTAGGGTATGTATGTGTGTGTATCACCAACTTTTTCCTGTTAGTGAGTTGTATCACAAACAGTTAATAGTCGGTTAGAGAGGCTATCTAAATATAAGTTAGGTCCGTTTGGGTAAAGTTAGGGTAGGGTAGATTTGGTATGGTTGCAATCCGTCGGTTAGGATAGGATAGGTTATAATAAATTGTGAAGTTGAATCGACTCTGAATGTTAGCAAAGGAACTGTGGAATATATAATTTATGTTGGTGTGTCTGTGGACTAGAACTTTAGTAGGCGACGTGACCGGACTAGACTTTTACATGACTTGTGCATGAAGTGACTGTAGGCAAGATGATACGTGACCGGTGACCTCCGTTTCAATGTATCCTAGCAACTATTAGCCGATTTTCTTCCGCTTAGGATTTCAGTTCATCCTTTTTGCTACCCTATGTCCTACCTAAGCTTAATAAAATCGTCTAAGGATATCTGAAATCAAGTACAAAACACGTCGCCGGTACAGAAAGGGTTAGTAATAGCAATAGTAAGAGGAAACACTACGTCATGGTATCCTGTAGTCTATTCAATATAATCAAGCCAATAATCTTGAACAGTAACATGTATAACTGAAAACAGACTAGAGTAATGGAGCTAATATGTCAACCATTTGGGAAGAGTTAGCCCGGAAATAGGTGGGGAGATTTACAGCCCATTTCCTCTGTCCCTTTCTGAGTTACAGAGGATAGAGGTCAAGGCTGTTGGCCTACCTGTAGTGAATAGACTATAGTGGGTTTATATAATCAGACAGTAACCCCTCCTGACATCCTTAACCCTGTCTGTACCAGCGACGTCTGTTATATTTTATTCTAGCTGTATGTAGATGATTGTATGCAGCTTAGGAAGGATCTGTGGTAGTTTAAAGGTTTGATTCAGAATGTTCAAAACTTTAGAACTGCTAGTGATCTTTCCTAAACTGAATACAATCGAGTAGTTGAACGAATGGGAGATGAAAGGCTTACAAAGAGAATATGTGAGTCGGGTACAAGGGGAGATAGAAGGGCAGGAAGACCCCCATTGAGATGGAGAGACTGTGTAAGAAAGGCTTTGGATGATAGAGGAATGACTATAGATCAGGCAGGGGAAGTGGTGGTGGACAGGAGTGAATGGAGAATGCTTGTGAATAGTTGAGTGAACACGTGGTCATTTGGAGTAAGGGGTCGGGCACAAGTTGGACTAGATAATAGTCCATCAGGCGCCTGGCCCGGGGAGACGATTAATATGAAGGGTGTGCCTGGAAGTGTGGTGGGAGGGCTTGTGGCTTTGGCTCCGCTGCATGTCTGCCTGCCGAGATCCGAACCTCTCCGGATGGTCAGGGGCCGGGGGAGTGCTGGAGCGACCTTGGTAACCCTGGTCTCTGGGTCTTCTCCTGGGTGACCTGGATGTGTGAGAGTTTGTGTTTTTTATCTGTGTTTATTTTTTGTTTTATGTTGTTTTTTGTGTTTTCCCTGTTCTTGCTCTGTCTTGAGTCGGCTACCCCCAAAATGGGGATTGGGCCTGAGCATATAGATAGATAGATAGATAGTAGTAGCCAAAAAGAAATACAAAGGTTGACGAGGGTACAGCAGAGGTTTAACTAGTGTATATTGGAAGAGACCAGCAATTGATAGCTGTAGGTTTGTGTATTTGTGTTATTTTTGTTAATAACTTAGTTCATATATTAATTCAATATACTTGTTCTCACTTCACTCACTTGCCCCCACAATTCACCGGAGGATAACAGGTTTTTCACAATACGTAGACGGAGGTCGTTTAAAAATACAAATAATTAATATGCGATTTTGGTGGATAGTGAACATATTAAGAAAACTACTGTAGATGTGTTCACTGAATTGTGCGTCGTGTGCTTATTTAGTGTGAATGTGTATGCATGTGTATTTGTGTGTGTGTGTGAGTGAGTGAGTGTGACTGGCAGCTATACCTTAGTTCTCGTGGTGTATACAAATATGACTTTTGTACCAACCATTCTTTTTCACACGTCATATTTTGTACCAACCATTCTTTTTCACACGTCATATTTTTCACAACACCACTCTCTAGTTTCCTCAGTTTTATTATTGTGAAACCTCTCTCTCTCTCTCTCTTGAAGATCAATTTGTACATTTTTCGGTAGAACAAATTCCAAGCCGAAGGCCGGTCGCTCTTAATTTACAGGCTCGCTATCGCTCGCCAGTGATATAAGGACCCTAAATTACATGAAAGATCTTAATATTGGGAAATTAATTGGGGCGAAAAGTCTTAACATCGCCAAACTAATGGGCCGAACGTCTTAACATTTCAAAACTACTGGGGCTAAACAGGAGGGAGAAAAGAGTTCAGATAACTGTAACCAGTAAGGACCAGTTCAATCCGTGTATAAGAATGAGCATACACGCTACAAACACATGAGCATACACGCTACAAACACATTATGAGCATACACGCTACAAACACATTATGAGCATACACGCTACAAACACATTATGAGCATACACGCTACAAACACATTATGAGCATACACGCTACAAACATTATGAGCATACACGCTACAAACACATTATGAGCATACACGCTACAAACACATTATGAGCATACACGCTACAAACACATTATGAGCATACACGCTACAAACACATTATGAGCATACACGCTACAAACACATTATGAGCATACACGCTACAAACACATTATGAGCATACACGCTACAAACACATTATGAGCATACACGCTACAAACACATTATGAGCATACACGCTACAAACACATTATGAGCATACACGCTACAAACACATTATGAGCATACACGCTACAAACACATTATGAGCATACACGCTACAAACACATTATGAGCATACACGCTACAAACACATTATGAGCATACACGCTACAAACACATTATGAGCATACACGCTACAAACACATTATGAGCATACACGCTACAAACACATTATGAGCATACACGCTACAAACACATTATGAGCATACACGCTACAAACACATTATGAGCATACACGCTACAAACACATTATGAGCATACACGCTACAAACACATTATGAGCATACACGCTACAAACACATTATGAGCATACACGCTACAAACACATTATGAGCATACACGCTACAAACACATTATGAGCATACACGCTACAAACACATTATGAGCATACACGCTACAAACACATTATGAGCATACACGCTACAAACACATTATGAGCATACACGCTACAAACACATTATGAGCATACACGCTACAAACACATTATGAGCATACACGCTACAAACACATTATGAGCATACACGCTACTAAACACATTATGAGCATACACGCTACAAACACATTATGAGCATACACGCTACAAACACATTATGAGCATACACGCTACAAACACATTATGAGCATACACGCTACAAACACATTATGAGCATACACGCTACAAACACATTATGAGCATACACGCTACAAACACATTTGTTCATAGATATTTTCTATGGTCACTTTTTTCCAACAGTTACTCTTGATTGCAGAAGAGAAAAACGAGTCACTTTAGATTATTAGAGTATTTAGAATATTAGAGTATAGAACTTTAGAGTATTAGTTATTCAATATTAGAGTATAGAACTTTAGAGTATTAGTTATTCAATATTAGAGTATAGAACTTTAGAGTATTAGTTATTCAATTTCTTCGTACAATTTAATGTTTGTCACTTCTTATCTAGGGAGGATGGGCGCATTTATTTGCTTATTTATTTATATTTTTACTATTTCGTTGTTGCTTTCCTCCCTAGACCTCCATCAAGCTTAAACACAAACACGCCAAGACCCCTCAGAGGTTCAAGATGAATGATTACATTCTTTGTCGCTCGCCAGGAAAAACAAATCGCCACCTATGTTATACGAAAGGTCTTAAAATTGACAAAGAAAGGGGTGAAAGGTCTTAAAATCGCCAAACTAATAAACCGAACGTCTAAACATCTGAAAAATAATGGGGGCTAAATATGAGGAAGAAGGGGGCCAGAAACACGACCCATCTCCTCTTAATTGGGCACAGTATGAGGTATTGGCGCCGTATTTTGTATTTATTCTGGCTACTATTATATGATTTTATTTAGTTTAATAAGGACCTCCAGCAATTAACAGACTTCGAACTATTTCACTTATCCCTTTTTATTACCACAAATCCTTCTTTAAGCTGCACAAAAGTGTATAAATATAGCTAGAATAAAAGTGAAAACGACGTCGCCTATACATAAGGGGTTAAGTGGCATATCGTTTAGTCAATGTTAAGCTCATCAATAGTAAGTTAGTAATAATGCTACATGTATATGGTTTTCCTAATACATATTAATTACTCCAAACTCGTTAAGGGGAGATGGGCCGTTTTTTTGGTCCCCAATTTTCGTCGTGTTTAGCCTCCTTAGTTTTCAGATTGTATGACGTTCGGCCCATTAGTTGTTGATTTTAAGACATTTAGTGCTATTTATGTGTCTATTTTATTTCCTGGCGAACGATAGAGAGCCTGTAATTTTGGAAGAACTGCTACCGATAAATGTACAAATTAACCTAATGGATGTTTTTTAAGTTTGATGAAGGTCTAGGGAGGAAAACTAAAACAAATACAAATATAATTATATACTGTACTGTATATGAAATATAATTATATACTGTACTGTATATGAAATACAGATATAATTATATACTGTACTGTATATGAAATATAATTATATAATGTACTGTATATGAAATATAATTATATACTGTACTGTATATGAAATACAAATATAATTATATACTGTACTGTATATGAAATATAATTATATACTGTACTGTATATGAAATATAATTATATACTGTACTGTATATGAAATATAATTATATACTGTACTGTATATACAGGGTCTGGTAAATGAGTTTGGAACAGTGTGCGAAAAACGGAATTTGAAGGTAAATACGGGGAAGAGCAAGGTTATGGTCTTCGAAAGGGGTGAAGTCACAGAGTGTGAGGTGAAGCTGAACGGTCAGGCTATGGAGATCGTCAACTCTTTTAAGTATCTGGGCAGTGTGTTGAGTAAAGATGGGACTATGGATGAAGAGGTGCGGGAGAGGGTACAACAGGGGAAGAGGGTTGTAGGAACGCTAAAAGCAGTAACAAGAAATAGGGTGGTCAGTATGGAAGTGAAGAAGTCCTTGCATGACAGTGTGGTAATCCCGACACTGACTTACGGAAGCGAAGCATGGACGTTGGTTGAGAGACTCAGACCAAGAGTGAGAGCAGTGGAAATGAATTACTTAAGGAGTGCGTGCGGAGTTACATGGAGGGATAGACAGACTAATGAGGAAGTAAGAAGGAGGTGTGGTGTGGAGGTAGATGTGCTGGAAAGTGTGAAAAGGAACAACTTGAGATGGTTCGGCCATATGGAACGTATGGAAAGCGAGAGAATGACTAAGAGGGTGTACGAGAGCGAGGTGGAGGGACAGAGGGGGAGAGGTAGACCGAATATGAGGTGGAAGGATGGAGTGAGGAACTACATGAACGAAGGCGGTGCTGGTTGGGGGGAGGGGCGTCGACTGACTGGGGACAGAGGTGCATGGGGGCGGTTCGTTCGTGGCCACCCCTTCGGGGATCACGGCGTCAGGCAATAGATAGATAGATAGACTGTATATGAAATACAAATATAATTATATACTGTACTGTATATGAAATATAATTATATACTGTACTGTATATGAAATATAATTATATACTGTACTGTATATGAAATATAATTATATACTGTACTGTATATGAAATATAATTATATACTGTACTGTATATGAATATAATTATATACTGTACTGTATATGAAATATAATTATATACTGTACTGTATATGAAATATACTATATACTGTACTGTATATGAAATATAATTATATACTGTACTGTATATGAAATATAATTATATACTGTACTGTATATGAAATAATCGACTTAAAAATAAACCCTTCCCACTTAACCTTTAAACAGCAAATCTATGGTATTTGAAAGTGAAGATATTTCATTCATGAGAGGAGAGCCAGCGGGGCACACACACTCCCTCTCTCACTTAATGATCGACACTGTTGTCTTGTTTGTGAAGTCTCCCTCTTGCCACTATCTCTATATGCGTCCCACACAACCTTTAAACCGGGTGGGGGATATTGGCGCGGAAAATAAACTGATAAACAAGGTAATAAGAGGAAAAATATGTGATAATTGAAGGAGGGTAAGGAGGGGGTTTGGACACATGTGGAGGAATGATTGTAGGTATGGAGGGGAATTATCACACTTAATCACATATTCCTTTGTTTTGAGTGCCACTGGGTTTCTTTAAAAGGCTTTTTTTAGGCCTTGGATCTTAAGAGTCTCGTCGCCTTCGCCCAGTAAAACCTCTGAAGAGTCTCGGCGCCGTTCCCGGGTTAATAACTGTAGCCTCCAACCATCCTGCACACCTTTATTACGGATGCTTCCTCCTAACCCCATTTTAGGAAGTTTAGGATTTCTAACTGGTTGTTTGATTTACTATTTTAATTTTTTACAATTTCTCCCGAATATATTTTTATTTTGGTATCCATTCGTGTTCTCCCTCCACTTTGTTCTCTCGTCCAAACCTGACTACACAATTTCCTTTGAAGCTTTAGGGCTTTTTGTAACTTTTTCTCTTTCTGTTTGTGTTGGTGTCACGGCCCCTCAGAACCAATGTAGGGAGAGTATACGTTTTTACAGTAGCTGTCATATTGTATAGAATAAAATTCGAAAGTTTGATCATTTTACCTACAGTTAATATCGCCCCCATTCGAGTTGTATCATAATCATCAGCAGCAGCAACGGTTTGGGTCCATGGCAGAGAAGGCCTTTACTTGATGGGATAAGAACATCCTGAGGTGGTGTTTTGGGAGACAAATGTTTGACTATTATAACTGAACTGTTGGATTAACTATGGCTGTTAATATTATCTTTAACTAAAGAAACCAGACAAGCAAGGAAGCTGATCGAAAACTAGGATTAATGTGACTGATTAACTATTTATCTATCTATAGCCAGACGCTTAATTGATCCTCAAGGGAGTGGCCACACATGAATGCTTTCCATGCACCTTTAAGCCAGCACCTGTCTTCCAACATAACACCACTTTCAATTGTATACCTCTCAACTCCATCTCCCTCTTTGTCCTTCCACCTCACTTTCATACACTCTTTTAGTAATCCTTTAACTCGCTGAATGCTCTGCATGACCGAACCGCCTCAATTTGTTCCTCTTCACACTCTAAAGCATATCCACATCACCACGCTCGTATACTTTATCAATCGTGTGACCACAATTATTCCACAATTAGCTAATTTACACCCCTCTCACTCTTCATTTAGTCTTTGAAAAAACTCCATGTTTCACCCTAATATGTCACCTTTGGGATTACCACTCAATCATCTCGTCCATACTCCCCACCCTATTCCTTGTCACTGTTATCAGCATTCGTACAACCCTCTTTTCCTGTTGTTCCCTCTCTCACACTTCATCCTCCATACTCCCTACACTACCCTAATACTTAATTGAGCTGCTGTTCTGACCATTTAACTTCACCTCACTCTCTATGACTGCATCCCTCTCAAAGATCATAACCTTACTCTTTGGTACATTAACCTTCAAGTTCCGTGTCTCACAAACAGATCCATGTATATTTACCAAATTCGTCACTTCCCAAATCATTGGCACTCATCAGAATTGCATCATCAGCAAACAGTAACAAAGACAACTTGGGCGGGCCCAACCCCGAAAAGGGTTGAAATAGGGGAGCTATCCCCCCGCCAAAGGCGGCTTTCTAAGGCCTTTCCTAGCTGATGCTGAGAGGATTGAGTTCTAGTCATGTGGTGATGGGCTGGTCTATCAGAGTGAGAACTGAGCAATCTCTGCCATACCCATAGCTTACTCTGACTGTTCCTTTTACTTATATATTTTCTAGATCTCAAGTGACGGCGTCTCTAACGTGGATTGACCTCCCAATCTACCAAGATTGGAAGCCAAAGCGTCACATTTTCCCCTTGCCCCTCAACTTTCTCTTCATAATTGCTGAGGGGCACAGGGCCCTGGGTGGGGCTTTGGTTTCCCGGGCGTTTCCGCACCCTCCTCAAGCTCCCCGCCATGGAGTGGCTTCGGTCACCCAGGCTTTATTGTGGTCGGCGGGGAGGGTTCTGTGGGGGCGCTCGGTTATGGCCTTGGCCTTGCTCGGGGCCTTGGGGCTGTTCGGCCAGGCAGCTTGGGGAACAACAACAACAACAACAACTTCCTCTCACTTCCTTTCCTTACTAGGGTTCCTTCAACATCTACTGCTGTTCCTTGTATTTCTTTCAATCCATATATTTACTGGAGGGACATCACACACTCTTGTTTCAATGCAACATTCAGATCAAAGAACTCGCTCTGTTCATGATCTACGTGCACTGCTGCCCTTGTATCCGTTACTTGCAACTAACCAACTACTTCGTATATCCTCAGTATTTTACAAAACCTTTTCTATCAACTCTGTCACAGGTTTTGTTCAAGTACCTTAGGGCAGCATACAACGTCCATCACGTTTCTCATTTCTAAAACAAATTCAAGAACATCTGATCTACACACCTTCTTCTATTTCTAATCCCACCCTGTCCCTCACCTACCCATTGTTCTGTTACATTTCTCCCTCTCTCAATCACAAATCTACAGCACATCTTCCCAACTATGCTAAGAAGAAGGAGTGTGTGGAAATCACAGGAGGATATCCTCCTGTGATTGCCACACACTCCTCTCTCTCCCATTGCTCTCTAATATCTGTCTCCTCACTCAATGTGTTTGTTAGAGGAGCTTGTCGGAGATAGTGACTTCTCACATATGAATCAGTCGTTCTACCCATTGGGCTATGATGCCTATTTTTTATTTTTTATTTTTTGTTTTTTTTATTTTTGTTTTTATCACCAACTTTTTCCAGTTAGTGAGATGTATCCCAAACAGTTAAGTGGGGATGGTTGTTTTTTTGGTCTATATATTTATGTATTTATTTATTTTTTTAGTTTCCTCGCTAGACCTTCATCCAGCTATAAAAAATTAAAAATACAAAAAATAAAAGAGAGAGACAAACAAATCTTAGACCCCCACTTCGAGATCAATGTTTACATTTTTCGTCAGAAAAATGTCCCGGCCTGTTCCTCCTAAAATTACAGGTTTGCTATTGCTCGCCTGAAACAAATCGACACATAAAAGGCACGAAAGGTCCTAATATTGACATGGAAATAGGGTGAAAGGTCTTAAAATCACCAAACTAATGAATGGAACGTCTTAAAATGTCATAACTAATGGGATTAAACATGGGGGAGAAGGGGGTCCAGAAAAACGACACAACCCTCTTAATAATCGGTCAGAGAAGTAAAACACAAGTTAAGTTGGTTTGGGTGAAGTTAGGATAGCTTAGATTATAATTGCATTACGTAGGTTAAACTTTGATGAGTATAGGATAAATTGTGTGATGTTGAATTGCCTCTGAATGTTGGCAAATAACAGTGGGTTATATGATTTATGTTGATGTGACTGTGGACTAGAACATTTGTAGGCGACGTGACTGGACTAGATCATGTGTGGCTAGAGGATTCTTGAGTGACATGACTGTGGGATAGATGAATCGTGGATGAAGTTATTGCGAGCTACATAATTTGTGGGTGAAGTAACCCTGGACTAACAGTTATCGGCGTGGTAGCTGCGAAACGTCTTAAATTGCATACCATAGTCCAATGATAAACGACAAATGGTAAACGCCTAATAATATACGACTAATGTTTGAATTATTCAAACATTAGTCGTGTATCATAATAAACAGAAACACATACAGAACATGTACTGCATGCAACGTGGCTCTAGCTTTGATATCTCGGGGTCGTTGAGTTTGGAATTTGCGGCACATTCCTGTAAATAAACTAAAGGCCTACGTTGGCTGAAATACCTTGATGCTAACTCCGTGACTGAAGGGGCTTCTTGTTCTCGCCTCTTCTATTGGCCATTATACCTATCTATGTAACTCATTCCTCACATCGGTCTATTCTTACACTTTGTGTATCTTAATGTTTTTCTTTCGTTCATTCTGACTATCACTACAGTTGGTAATTGTGTTCACCGTCTTTAAATTTGTGTTTGTGTTTTCTACATAAACCACATTTCTATGCATTTTGTTCAGATTGTCATGTCTCCATTTTCTTCCACTTAACCTCTCTATTTTTCCCTTTCGATTATGTGTACTGTACTGTACACTGCAAGGGATGTTTACTGTTAACCCTACGCAAACTGGGAAACATGGGTCCTACGACTTAGTTGGCCATTAATTTTCAACAAGTAGGATTTCCTATCTACTATGTGTATGGAAAATGATTGGTTAACTTTAATCACGCCGTGGGATGTCATCCTGATTGACTCCGGTTTGAATCCTGGCTGAGGATTAAAAAAAATTCCATGTAACTCAAGCGTAATTATTAATATAATTATTATTTAATTAAAATTAATTATAAATGTATCCTTTATGGTTGCCAGGAGAAGAATTATATGACATCAATTCGTTCCAAATCGCTAGGGTCAACTTTAAAAAAAAAAAAAAAAAAAAAAAAAAAAAAAAAAAATCTGAAACATGGGTCTAGGCTACAACTTGGTTTGCAATTAACTTTCCCCAAGCAGGAGATTTCATCTTATGCTTGATAGCGTAATGGTTAGTGCGTGGAATTTCGGTGTGAGTATCCTAGGTTCGAATCCTTGGAGTACCACATGTATTCATTAGTTTCATTGATATAATTAATCAGGTTTATTTGTAAGTTAATTGGTGGGTTGGTGAAAATATAAATGTATTCAGGTTCAGGAGAAATTACTATCGAGACCTTCCCTTGTGGTTTTGTGCCCCATCAATTACCCCTTCTATTCGTGCAATCATTAGGCTATAATAGTGCAGTTGTGCATATTTACATGCTTAGATTAATATCAAGTATTTGAGAATGTATAAAATACCATAGGCTTGTGCATAACACTTTAACTGTCTTGATAGCGTAATAGTTAGTGCGAGGAATTTTGGTGTGAGTATCCTAGGTTCGAATCTTTGGAGTACCATATGTATTCATTAGTTTCATTAATTTCATTAATTAGGTTTATTTGTTAGTTAATTGGTGGATTGGTGATAATATGAATATATTCAGGTTCAGGAGTAATTACTAGCAAGCCCTTCCCTTGTGATTAACCCTTACTGTACCGGAAGATACAGTAATAAAAGTCCCCCCCCCCTCAGTCCCAAGCAATGTGGCCAAAATGGCAAGATAGAACAACCTTCCACCTCAAGAGATGAAGGAAGACTGGCTCTCCCACCCTTCAGTGGGTTTTATATAAGCTGAGAATTGTTGCCATATTGAGAGCAGTGCTCAAACGGTCATGGTACCAGGTACAGCCTGATACAGGCAGTTACAAGGAAAGTACATTACTGACGGCTCCTAGCCGTCGCTGGGACTGGGGAGTGACTTATCTACTGATGGCTAGTAGCCGTCGCTGGGATTGGACGGGTTAAGTTCCCCATCAATTACCCCTTCCATTTGTGCAATCTTTAGTCTATCATAGTGCAGTTGTTTATATCTACAAGATTAGATAAATATCCAGTATTCGAGAATGGATAATATATCGTAGGCTAGTGGATAAACCTTTCACCCAAGGAGCGTGCAATTGAGGTGTTTAAATGTGCCGCGTGTGCGTAAAATAACTTTGATTCTCACAGAATTTGTTATATTTAGGGCCTACCATATAAAGCATTATTTCTGCTCCATGTGCATATGTTTTACTTAAATAATTTGTGTTGTACCAAGCATCAGTGTATTACCACAAAGTCCACCGAAATGCCAAAAAAATACCCTCATTGTTTCCTGATTAAGTAGCATTGTATGTATATTCCCATATTTAAAATATGCTATAGGGGGACAATGCCTAGTGAGTTAATTGCTCAATAGGTGGCGTTCTGAGTTTGAGGGTCCGAGTCTTGGGCGTGAGACAGTGAAGCACGAAGACGAAGCAGCTCCATATATTTACGAAGGCAAGATGGCAAAAGGCTGGTTGCAGCTTCACATGTCTCACTCCCAAGACTGGAACGACACCTCACAGGCTTCACCGTGTTGAACGGTTGAATGTACGGGCTCTCAGCCTATAACCCAAGAGGGAGTAAGTTTGAATATTATAGGAAAACAAAATAATATAGACAATGAAAATCAGAAAATATGTGTAAACAGCCAATATCTAATGAAAAACGTATATATGTGGTGGGAAGGGGTAGATCGAGGCGAGAGAGAGAGAGAGAGAGAGAGAGAGAGAGAGAGAGAGAGTACAAAGGAGTACAAAGGAAATCAAGCAACAACAGATCTAGTGACCCTTCAAGGCTGCTTGTCCTCCAAAACACTGAGGATCAAGTGTCCAAACAGTGGTTTAGAGTGGGTAAGGGAACATTGGAAAGGGAACTACTGCCCTGGAACTAATGTCCGTGGCAGTACTAGGAAGTTAGTATGGGACATATGGGTTAGTAACTGAGGGGAGGATAAGATAAAGTTATTCATTTACAAACGCAGTCAGTCGCGGGTTTGATGCGTGATATTTGTCTAGGCGGAATTTAAATGAATCAACGGTGCTGCAGTCTATAACGTCTCGGGGAAGCCCATTCCACAAGTTGACAACTCGATTGAAGAAGAAATTCTTAGATTCGTGTAAGTTAAAAGATTTACCAATAATTTTGCGACCGTTTCCCCGCGTGTAATTAGATTGGTCGATAGTGAAGTACTTACTACAGTTCATATTGTCGATGCCTTTGATGATTTTGAACACTTGAATTAAGTCACCTCTTAATCTGCGCTGGGTTAAAGGAAATAGATTTAATTCTCTAAGACGCTCTTCGTATGGTTTGTTCTTTAGGCTACAGTAGGTATCATTTTGGTAACTCTACGTTGAACTCGTTCTAGCTTGTTTATGTCTTTTTGGTAATAAGGGCACCAGCATTGAACGCAGTATTCCAGAAGAGAGCGGACTAAGGAATTGTAAAGGGTTAGGATTACGTCTTTGGATTTATGCTCAAATGATCTGCCTATAAAGCCAATTATTTTGTTTGCCTTCTTAACAACTTCTGAACATTGTTGACTCGGTTTTAGGTTACTCGATATTGTTACTCACAGATCGGTTTCTCTGTTTACATTCTTAAGCTGAGTGCCATTCATCGAATAGTTTGCTTTCTCATTTAGGTATCCGATATGTAGTACTTTACATTTATCCGCATTGAAACTCATTTGCCAAATTTGGGCCCAATGTGACAATTTATCTAGATTGTGTTGCATATCGTCAACTTGATCTTTTGAGAGTACGCTATTTGCAATTTTTGTATCGTCAGCAAATTTTGAGATTGTACAGGTGAGACCCTCATCTATGTCGTTGATGTAAATTAGAAAGAGAATTGGTCCTAGTACCGATCCCTGGGGTACCCCGCTACTTACATTGGTCCATTTAGATGCCTTACCGTTTATGACTACTCTTTGCTTTCTGTCGCTGAGCCAATTTTCTATCCATTTCAACACACCGTCTTGTATTCCATGCGCTTTTAGTTTTAGCAGTAAACGTTTGTGGGGAACTTTGTCAAAGGCCTTTTGAAAATCAAGGTATATAATATCTACAGCTTTACTCTCATCGTAGAGGTTGAGGATATCGTGGAAGAAGTCTAAGAGGTTTGTTAAACAGGAACGTTTTTTTACGAAAGCTGTGTTGAGTATCTTTAAGTATGTTATTTTCCTCTAAGTGATTTACGAGTCTGTCTCGTATGACCGTTTCTAGCATTTTACATACAACTGAGGTTAAGCTAATTGGACGATAGTTACTGGGTAGGGATTTGCTGCCCTTTTTGAATATCGGTGTTACGTTGGCTATCTTCCACTGATCAGGCATAGTTCCAGACTGCAAGGATTTATTGAATAGTAATGTCAGTGGTTTGGAGAGCTCATCCTTAGCTTCCTTTAGAACTCTAGGCGAGATTGTATCAGGTCCTGGCGTTTTATTTACCTTGAGTTTATCTAAACAATTCAATACTTCTCTCTCTGTAACGGTGATATTGCTTAGAACATCTGAATTATCAATCTGAATCGGCGATGGTGTAGGGATATCACTGAGGTCTTCTGTTGTAAAAACTGATGCAAAGAAGGTATTGAGGGCATTACTCATTTGTACTTCGTCTTTGGTGTATTCTCCATTTTCATCGACTAACGGTCCAACAGTTGAAGTAACTACTTTTTTCTTTCTGATATAACTATAGAATTCTTTCGGGTTTGTTTTACTTTGATTCGCAATATGTAACTCTAGGGTCTTTTACTTTGCTTAATTAACTTTTTGGCTTTGCGTCGTAGCTCTACAAATTTCACCCGTTCTTCGTCATTTTGTGAGGATTTTAATCTATCCTTAGCAAATTTTTTAGCAAGCAGGCAGTTTGAAATATCTTTATTCCACCATTTGGGCTTATTATTATGGCCTGGACGCCGTATTTTCGATGGTATGCAGTATTGCACTGCTTTTAGGTAAGTGGTTTCGAATAACTTCCCAGATGTATTTATGTCGTTATTGTTAATTAAAAAGCTCCAGTCAGTTTCTTTAAACATAGCTCTAAGTTTATGAAAGTTTGCTTTCTTGAAATTAGGGACTTTTTCGATGCTTCTATTTGGTTCGTTACTAGTAAAGTTTAAAGTGAAAGTTATCGTACGATGGTCGCTGTTACTGAATTCATCACCAACATTCAAATTCTCTATTAATTCTTCTTTTGTTGCAAGTACAATGTCAAGAACGTTATTACCACGGGTCGGTGTTCGAACAAATTGATAAAGCGAACTCTCTTGCAAGTTCGTATACAAGTCATGTCCGGAGTGTGAAGTAAGAGTATCGCTCCACTTGGTCACAGGTAAATTAAAGTCGCCCAAAAATATGGTATCTTGTGAGTTACTTACATCTGCAATTTGTTCATAAATTTCTCGGTCAGTTTGCACTGATTGAGCTGGAGGTCTGTATATTAATGCAAGTATTATTTTTGTACCTTTATTATTCTTTATTAGCACAAAAGATGTGTCGACGTTCACAATTTGAGGTTTTGACAAGAGGGTCGGGTTAAGACTTTCTTTGATATAAAATAAAACGCCACCTCCATTTTTATTTATTCGGCTTTTCTCAAACATTACATAACCGGGAAGTGAATACTCTGCTAAAAAGTCTCTATCTACTGTATTGAGCCAAGATTCTGTTATACCAATCACATCATAATTTTCAGTAAACACTAGTTCCTCTATATCTGAAAATTTATTGCGTATGCTACGAGCGTTTGCATAGAAAACCTTTAAAGTTGCGGTTTTAGAACTCACAGAACGTTCTTTAATAAAAAATTTGGTTCTGATCGGATCTACATTTACATTCATGGCTGACATCGGTCCTCGGTCGTTATCCCTGGCGGTTTTGAATTTGGGTCGTGTTGGTGGAGCTTTATCCAAATTCGCGGTTCTTGACAGATTAGCATTTAATTCCTTCGCAGGTTGCCGCCCTCGCTGTCTTCGGTCCTCCTTCCTGGTTGTCCTGTGCTGAGTCGATTTCTTCTCCGAAAATCCTTCACCGCATCGTTGAGAAGACGCCCAAAACGTGCTGCTCCCACCTGGTTCAGATGAACTCCATTGTCCGAAAACAAATAGTCATCGTAGTAGAAATTGTCCCAGGTGTCGACGAATCCCACGTTTTCCTTCCTGCAGAGGTTTGCTAGACAACGATTTGTGCTGGTGGCTATGTTGTAAAATCGGCTCTCTACACCAAGCCGGGGGACGATTCCTGAGACGATGATCCTTGATGACTTCTCCTTAAACGACTTGATCAGCTGCTGGTACTTTAAAAGCAAATCTTCCGACCGGGTTCGCTGTACATCGTTGGATCCAACGTGGATGACGTACATTGTATTAGCAGGGGCCAGTTTAGATACTTCGTCAACTGCAGCAACTACGTCGTCCACACCACCACCAGGGATACAAAAACGCTTCCTGGTCTTAGGTGCTCTGGCGCAAAACTCTGTGAGCTGACCACGTATCATCGAGTCTCCCACGAGCCGGACTTCTTCTATTTCCGCTTCGTCATCTGAGTCTGCGAGTATCTGGAAGCGGTTTTGACACTCGGTAATCGGTATTGGTTTCCTGGTCTTGGGGCAAACGTTGTTCCTCACGACACGGAAGTTGTCTTGAGGGGGAAGAGAGTTACTATTTGTTTCTTGAGTATTGGAACCATCAGATGAAATGGCTACTGCAGGCGTTGATTTGTTGGCAGTTGACGTTGGGGCGTTGGTGGCTGCTGGAGTTGCGGTGACAATTGAAGTTTGTGGTACTCCAACGTTGAGTGTTACAAACTCTTGGAGTGATTCCAGCTTCATGGTGAGGACGTTGATCTTGTTGTAGGCTTCATCTAATTTCACTGTCAAATTCTCTTGTTGCTGGCAGAGACGGCAGACTTGAAGATTGACAGTAACAAACATGGACTCACCAAACCTACCGGCGCAGTTCGTACAAGTGCGAGGCATGGTAACAGTCAGTTTCTTCAGATCACTTCACTCACTTTAAAACACTTAACTCACTTTAAAACACTTCACTCACTTTAAAACACTTCACTCACTTTAGAAACACTTCAATCACTTCAACCGAAAACAAATGTTGAAATACACAACAATAGGTTATCAGGGGTGATAGACTAACCGAAAACAAAAAAATTGAGATACGCAGAATTAGGCTTCCAGGGGCGATAGCCTAACCAAAAGTTAAAAAAAAAAAAAAAAAAAAACGCACCAATAGGCTACCAGCGTTGAATAGCCTAACCGAAAATAATAAAATTGAAATACGCAGAAATAGGCTACCAGGTGTGATAACCTAACCTTAAACAAATATATATATATAACAGAATATGTAACTAAATATACAATTCACCAAATAGAGATAATATAAAAATAAAGTGTGACCGCACACAAGGGGTTAATATACTGTATCAACAGATGGCCCTGGTGTCACTGTAGCCTAGTAAAGCAGTAGCCTACTCTTTTTAGATAAAACAAAACAAAATGTATCAGTCAAAGGTTACTACAAGATCGTGCAAGCAACAACTAAAATTACAGATATATATAGCTACAATAGGATACTAAATACAATATCTACTAGAGTTAATAAGAACAACAGATTGGCTGGCTATAGGCTAGGCTAGGTTTGGATTAGGTTAAAAGCTTGGCAGGTTGGGTTAGGCTAGGTTAGTTTGTACAAATACCACCCTTAGCTTAAAGTAAAATCACTCTGAGGATAAAAAGTCAAGAATATATCTAGGGGGAACAGATAAATGAATGCACTTAAATTTACTACAAAATTGGCTGGAATTTAATATGTATAGGCCTAATCCCCCAAAAAAAGTTTGTTTACAAAATGGCGTCGGCGTTCGTTCCTGTAGGCAGGTTAGTTAGTACACAATATTGTTTATTAGCAAATTAATATGCAAAGCTTTACTTACATACAAGGCAGTTAAATTGATACTTACTACAGTAGGTAATGGGTAAAATTAGGGGCTACGATTTTATATCAACTAAGAAGAGCGTTTGTTTCAAACAAAACAAAACAAAACAACAGATGGCGCTAGTGGCGCCCTGTCCGAGCAGGAGTCTTGTGATAAACACAAAGTTTATCAGTCAATACACAGCGAAATATCGTGCAGTGTTACTTACTAAGCTACAGGATGGTTAAACGTGCTCTTAACCCTTAATTAGCGGCTCACCACATAAGTCGAGTTAAATAAAGCTGGACTATGTGGCGGCGCTCGACATAACTCGAGTGGCAATTTCAGCACGTAATGTTGCTGAGAGAGAGACAAGTGGTGGCAGGAGAGTAGCGAGCGTATGACTGCTCCAGACCACCGCGACGAACATACTGACACGAATCCCAGCTCCCTCCTCCCTCTCTCACTCGCTATATAAGGAATTGTATCGGGAAAGTGGCTAATTACATGCTTTTTGCACTCGCGTTGCACGGTTATTGCAAGAAAACTAGCCATCATAAAAGGATCGTTATGGTGTCATTCGAAAGCTCTGTTTATGCCCTTTCAGGGATAGGTACTTGTTTTACGTTCTGGGTCTTATTTAGGCATGAAAATGATCACGTAAACAGCCCTATTTTGGCTAAAAACACCCCGCTGGGCGGTACATATAAATAAACCGCATAGGCCGCTCGTAAGGTGTTAACCACCTTTCATGCACAAGAATGAAGAGGATGAGTAATTAATACTCAAATTATGATCGATATCGTGAGAGCGTTGACAGAGCGTCTGCAGCGTCTGGCGGTAGCGAGAGGAGTGAGAGAGAGAGAGAGAGAGAGACACACATACAGTATATCTATTTCCTGAGCCTGCTTGAGGCACACTGAACTTCTGAAAAGGTCTAGCTATCTTCCCGCGCTTTTGGAGGGGAGAAGGATGTGTGAGGAGGATATAATTATATATATATATATATATATATATATATATATATATATATATATAAAACATGAAAAATATTTATTCTTGTGGTAAAAATATATGCGAATATGCTTCCACACTAAAGGTGTGTAGAAAAGGGTAGGTTCACTGCACAAAGTTTAAAAAATGTTAGTGCTAAAATTAAATTGCATCTAAAATATATTGCATGCACAAAATAAGGGTTAAAAAGTATGTCCGAGTATCTTATTAGAAGGCTCGGACTGTTGTGTACATATTAAAATAATGTTTATGTAAAAGTGTTAAAATGCATTTCTTAAATAATTAAATAAATACACAAATCAAAATCCATAATCAAGGCTATCGAAGAAGGGAATTCAGAGTATATATCGGTCCCGAACCCTTCAGATTTAAAGATGAGGCCTATTGTTGCTGGTCCTGCTTGCCCTACCCACAGACTCAGTCACCTCCTGGATATTTTACTACAACCTTTTCTAAAACTCATCCCTGCATACATAAAGAATAATCTAGACTTTTTAAATAAAATCCCTTCTCAGCTGAGTGACTCTGAAATGTTTGTGACTCTCGACGTAGTTAGCCTATATAGCAACATCCGTCATGAATTGGGATACAAAGCCATAAATTATTGGCTTGAAAATCATTATGAACAAACAAACCGTTTACCCTCTAGCCTGATTTCGGACGGGTGCAAATTGATCCTCGAAAATATCCCCTTTGAGTTTATTGGATCTAATTATCTACAAGTATCTGGAACAGCAATGGGAACGAAGTTTGCCCAAAATATGCAAATCTGGTCCTTGGATATATGGAGAATACCTTATATTATAAAATACTCTCCTCGTTTGGCGAATCCACTGCCAATAAAATAAAGAACAACTATATGAGATGTTTAGATGATGTCTTCATGGTATGGGATGAAAGAGATGGTGATGTATACACGCTAATAGACTTGATGAATGAGCTTGATCCCAAAATTAATTTCACCTTTGATAAAATAGGAGATACGGTAACTTTCTTGGATGCTAAAATTATGAAGCAAACAAATGCAGTGATAACAGATGTCCACTATAAAGCTACTGACACAAAACAATATCTGGAATATAACTCGAACCACCCGAGACACGTAAAAAACAACATTCCATTCAACTTAGCACGCAGAATTTGCACAATTGTTTCAGAACCTACTCTGAGAGATATAAGATTAAGTGAATTAAAAGACTTTGTATTGGCTCGTAATTATCCTAAAGGCATAATAAATAATGGAATAAGTCGCGCAAAGCAGATCTCCATCAGCGTACTACGCACCAGTGATAAAGCAACTGACAATACATCCAATGATATACTACCATACATATATAAGTACATACACTCCAAACTTCGATGATCATTTCAGTGGAGCAAAATCCGCAGTTGCCCTATTAAAAACCTCTCAAGAAGCTAAGCATATATTTAAAGATGTTTCATTAATAAAGTCGAAGAAACAACCCAGTAACCTTAAGAATTTGCTAACCAACTTACCAAGGCCAGATTCAATACGGTACAAAATCAAGGGGTGACGAAATGTGGTAACCCAAGATGCAAATTATGCACACAAATAATAGAAGGGAATCAATTCAAATTTGTAGATACTAATTACACATTTGAAATTAATCATAATGAATTGTTCCACGCTCAATTGTATCTACGTGATTCGTTGTAATGGCTGTAATTCCATCTACATTGGCGAGACTTCGAATCTTAGACTTAGAACAAACCTGCACAGGGACCACATTAGACATAATACAGGGCTATATGTTAGTACTCACATATCAAAATGTGCTAAAGATAAATCTCCTAATTTTAATATAATGCCCTTTTACAAAGTAAAGAAAGATGACGTTGCTTTGAGAAAGAGTAAAGAAAGTCACTTCATAAATAAATTCAAGCCTCATTTGAATAAAGAACTATAAATAGACTCTGAACGAAAAACAATATTGGAACAAGAACGAAGTATTTTTTTTAACTATCATAACCTAAGACAAACATTTTATTGTCTAAACCAGTGACTGGAAATCCACAGAAGAGTACAGAACAAATACCTGACTCTGGAGCCAGCACTCTTGCAAATTTATAATAACTGAAGATCTACGAAAGTAGAGAAATGCATTTTAACACTTTTACATAAACATTATTGTAATATGTACACAACAGTCCGAGCCTTCTAATAAGATACTCGGACATACTTTTTAAACCCTTATTTTGTGCATGCAATATATTTTAGATGCAATTTAATTTTAGCACTAACATTTTTTAAATGTTGTGCAGTGAACCTACCCTTTTCTCCACACCTTTAGTGTGGAAGCATATTCGTATATATATATATATATATATATATATATATATATATATATATATATATATCGAGGGGAGACAACCAGAATTGGTTATGTACAATTTAGCCATTTGTGTTCAACTGTTTCAGTTTAGGAAATTGTTTAGTCTCCAGTCTCATAGACATTTATATCATGAACATTTCCAGCAAAAATTTCAAATATTGAATCAATTTTCGATATATCATGAAGATTTTAAATCTTTAAGTGTGATTATCTACAAACTGCATTTGTGGACATAACCACTTCTGGTTGTCACCCCTCGATATATATATATACACAATACCTGCAGCAAAGTAATGCGTACCTGGAGGGAAATTTAGAAGACCTTTTCACTTCGCACCAAGTCATCAGTTCCGAGTTGTTAGAGAAAAAAAGCCGCATATGGCCTACACCTTCACCACCACCACCACAACCTCATCCAGCAAAAACTACAATTTTGTTTAAAGAATTCCCTCTTAATTTAATACATATAATACATAAATATATTTCACATTTATGTGTTCAAGTTAAATATCGCACTGTGTCTGTTTTAAAATGCAGACTATGTTAATGTGTAAATACATTAAAACAATAAGTGTTTGACAAAGTAATAATGTTTCTTTCTCTAATTTTATTTTGGGTCTGATACATAAATAATAGCTTTGTTAACGTAAAAATAGTATACAGTAATATATATGCAGTATACTGTATATGTTCGTATATAATGTGTTTGTGTATGAGCACCAATGGCCCGAGGTTAAGTGTTTCCTCTAGGTTGGTTGGCAAAGGACTCAAGGCATATGATGCGCTGCCCTTGGAGTCTTGCATCGATTATGAGGTATTGAAGGAAGCTGTTTTGCGGGCGTACGAGTTACAACCAGAGACATATCGGTTGAAGTTTAGGGGTGTTACGAAGGGTCATGAGTGCACTTTTCTAGAACATACCCTTGAACTGTCTGATGCTTTGAAAAATTGGCTGAGGTCAGAGAAGGTGACGACGTTCGAAGAGCTTGACCAGTTAGTCCTTCTAGATCAATTCTTTAAATGCACAGGCGGCGACCTGACTTTGAACCTCAAAGAGAAACGTCCTAAAACTCTACAAGAGGCAGCTGAGTTGGCTGACCTGCTCCACCCCCCCCCCCCCCCCCCGAGTCAGTGATGCAACATTTAATAACAATAACAAAAGCAAGAGCAATGATACTAATTTTGATCACAAACCAAAAACCGTCCCGTTTAGTCTAAGAAGTGCGCATGGGGGGTATGAGACACCACACTCCTCTGCTGACGTATTTGAGCTGTTCCCATCACTAACATCGTTATTTTACCATAAATAGAATTAATTCTTATCCATATGCGCCTATTATAGGTTGATTATAAAGGTATTAACCTGTTACAACAATAAAACAAGTGGAAACAGTGTTTGGATGGTCAAAATCGGCGATACAGGCCGGGAGTTACATAATGTATGGCTGAGGCAACCTCCCTGCCCTCCTCCCCTCCCCTTGTCTGGAGAGACACTGTTACGCAATAGTCTCTCTCTCGCTCTTTCCCACGCTTGGTAACAGTGATGACAACGCCCTGCTACCAACTCGCTAATGTTAGCACGAAAATAGACCACAGAATAAGGGAATAACAGGGAAAATAGGTGATAACTGAAGGAGGGGAGGAAAGTGGGGAAATAAGGGAGGTGGAAGAGTTATATTTGGCATGGCCCAGGGGCAAAAAAAAATACAAAAAATACAAAAAATAAACAATTTTTTTTATTTTTTTATTTGGGTGTTTTAAATGGATTTTTTCCCCCTTACTCTTAAGAGTCTTCCCGCAGTCCGCTGGGGGAACTCTTAAGAGTCTCCCTGCAGTTCCTGGGTTAAGAAAGGTCAGGGCCCTTCCCCCACCTCAGGGGAAGTCCAAGGGTGAAGTAGAGTGTTTTAAGTGTCATAAAAAGGGGCATTTTGCACGTTCCTGCTCTAGTAACCAATCTACAGCAGTCGAGTCTTTGGCTAGCAACATTGGGGTGTCTCTGAGGTCTTCTGCATTTACCCGGGGTGATATGTCAGATGCGGGGGCACAGCCAGTGAAGGAGTGTCCGGAGGGCTCGAAACCTGTCCGCGATGCTTTTTGCGACCATAGAGGACGTGGCTGCGTAAGTTGGGCTGGTTGCAAGCATGGGTTGGAGTTGTTGCGTGATACAGGTGCATCCCAGACTCTGATGAAAAACTTTACAGGCCAACCTATAACGCGGCACGGGTAGTTGTGGTGCAGGGTATTAATGCTACACGGTCATACCTGTTGGTTCGAGTGGAGCTGGAGGTTGATGGTGTGACACGAGAGATAGATGTTGGAATCGTAGAGAAACTGCCAGTAGAGGGCGTCGACCTTCTTCTCGGCAACGACTTTACGGTGCCTACTTCTGAGGTTCCACCCTTAGTCGTTGCCGAGAGGGCGGCCGACGTGAGTAGGGAGGGGCAGGAGTTGGTCGAGAGGTGTCAATTACAGCAGATGGCGTGTGTTGTCATCCGATCTCGTGCATCTAAGGTGTCACAGCCTATTCCTCAGTCTCTAGACCAGCGGAGGAACGGTCGGAAGGAGAAAGCTAAAGTTGGGAGAAGTTTTGTGAGTTTTGATCCAGCGGCTCTTCTTGGCGACTCAGTATTAGCACCAATGTTAAGGTCCGGAGTGGCCCCAGAACCTGTCACACTTGGTGAGGAGGTAGGGCGTGAGAAAACTCCGAGACAGCATCGTTACACACGCAAGCAAGATAGGATCGAACAGTCCAGTACCGGGGGAGGCCATAAGTTGCTCCGGGAGCACCTCGATAAATTGGCTCCTTCGGATATCTGTCAGCTGCAGCTAGGTGATCCTGAGCTTCAGAAGTGTAGTAACGGTGCAATCGAACTTGAGGAGGACGGGGATGCAAAGCCGGGGGACTTCTTTCGTGTGGAGGCTATCTTGTACAGGCGTTTTCTAGATCCCAGACGGAGTTGGGAGGGTTGGTCGAGAGTGGTTGACCAGTTGGTAGTGCCTAGTGTGTGCCGTGATAGCCTACTGAGGTTGGCGCATGATGTACCGTTAGCAGGGCATTTGGGTGTATGTAAGACGGTAGTAGCATTGGCGAAATTGTTTTGGTGGCCAGGTATGAAGGCACATGTTGCGTCATGGGTGGCAATGTGCAGTACCTGCCAGACAGTAGGTAAACCAAACCAGTGTATTCCGAAGGCTCCGTTACACCCTATTCCTGTAATCGGGCCACCATTCAGTAAGGTTATAATCGACATGGTTGGCCCTCTACCCCCTACTAGTGCAGGCAACAAGTACCTCCTCACAATCATGGATGTTGGCACTCGTTATCCGGATGCATACCCCATGCGAAATGGTACTGCTAAGACTGTTGTTCGTAACTTGCTATTGTACTGTTCTAGGTACGGGTACCCGCAGGAATTGCAGTCAGACCAAGGGTCCAACTTTACTTCTAACCTTTTCAAACAGACCATGCAGCAGCACGGTATCAGTACAGTTGTCTCTTCAGCCTATCACCCAGAGAGTCAAGGGGTGTTGGAGAGGTGGCACTCCACTCTGAAGAGCATGCTGCGTTGTTACCGTGTTGAAAATGGCAAGGATTGGGATCTTGGGTTGCCCTATGTATTATTCGCTGCTCGGGAGGTACCTGGTGAAAGCCTAGGGTTCAGTCCCAATGAGTTAGTCTTCGGACATCAGGTCAGAGGCCCCCTCAACATGGTTAGAGAAATCTGGGAGGGCACAGCAAAACCATGTTCCATGTTAAAGTATGTCCTTGAGAGCAGAGAGAGAATGCTGAGAAGCATTGAGTTGGCAGGTACGAATTTGGTAGGGTCGCAAGCACTTATGAAGGACAGGTACGATGAGAAGACGAAACTCCGGGAGTTTAAGGTGGGGCAAGAGGTGTTGATTCTGTTACCTCTGCCAGGTCATCCGTTGTCTGCCAAGTACTCTGGTCCTTATAAGGTGGTAAAAAATATCTCTGACCTAGACTATCTTGTGGCTACTCCAGATAGGTGTAAAAAGAACCAGCTGTGCCATGTTAATCTGGTGAAAGAGTTTGTGAGGCGCCCCCCTGAGCCTCTCACTGTCCCTGTGTTGACCTGCAGCGGTCATGGAGGAGAAGGAGTGAGGGACAGTGAGGCCCAGGCGGAAGATAACTGGGAGTGTCATGTCTCTGCTGACCAGTGGGCGGGGAACTCCAGACAGGTGGCTGACGATGCTCTAGTACACCTGCCTGAGCAACAGCGTGCAGCCGTGCAGCGCCTGTTTGCTTCATACCCCACTGTGTTTGCAGAGCATCCAGGCCTCACAACTTGAGTGGTGCATGACGTGGACGTGGGAGATCACCCCCCTTTAAATCAGTACCCTACAGAATTCCACCCATTAAACTCCCAGCCCTCAGAGCGGAGTTAGAGTATATGTTAGAATGGGGGCTGATTGAAAAGGGGGCAGTTAGGTGGACATCTCCTGTCACTCTGCAGCCCAAGCCTGACGGGAAGGTTCGCTTCTGCATTGACTTTCGGAGATTGAACAAGTTGACTCCCACCAATGCTTATCCCCTTCCCCGTGTTGACGATAGTGTAGACAAGATTGGTAAGGCACAGTTTCTAACTAAGGTAGACCTAGTGAAAGGCTACTGGCAGGTGCCCTTGTCTGAGTGGGCGAAGGGGGTATGCGGGTTTGTGGTTGATGGGAACACCTACCGTTGCAATGTGATGCCGTATGGCCTTAAAAATGCCCCAGCAACCTTCCAGAGTCTTATGAATGAGTTAGTAGCTGACATCCCTAACTGCACTGTCTACCTAGATGACGTTATAATCTACGATGACAACTTTGAGAGTCACTGTGAGCACATAGAAGCCTTGTTTTGGAAGCTCAGTGAGGCCAGCTTGGTGGTCAATCTGGGCAAGTGCGACTTTGTCCGGGCAACTGTGCAGTATCTTGGGTTTGTGGTCGGGTTAGGCCAGGTGTGCCCCCCCCTCCCCCCCCCCCCCCCCCCCCCCCCCCCCCCAAAAAAAAACAAGATACAGGCTATTAACCAGTTTCCCAGGCCGTCCACCAAGCGGCAGATCATGAGATTTTTGGGCATGATCGGTTACTATCGCCGCTTCATTTGAGGTTATTCTACTGTGCTAGCTCCTCTGACAGATATATTAGCAAAAGAGAAAAAGTTCAAGTGGGCACCTGAGTGTGAAAGGGCTTTTTCGCTGGTCAAGCACCTACTATGCACTCACCCAATCCTCAGGGCCCCTGACTTTGAAAGACCATTCCAGCTGGCAACAGATGCCAACGGTGTAGGGGTTGGTGCCGTCTTAATGCAAACAGACGAGGAAGGTTTGGAGCATCCAGTCAGTTTCTTTTCCAAGAAGTTTAATTCCGCTCAGAAAAACTACTCTGTGGTGGAGAAAGAACTGCTGGCAATAGTGTTGGCGCTCAGGCACTTTGAAGTATATGTTCCTGCCTACGGGCCAGTCGTGGTGATTTACACCGACCACCACCCTCTTAAATTTCTGAACCAATTCCACAACCGGAATATGAGGCTGACACGTTGGTCACTCATGTTGCAAGAATACAATCTAGACATTCGCCATATTGCCGGTTGTGAGAATGTGATTGCAGACTGTTTGTCGAGGGTGGAGGATCCGGCGTAGATCACCACAGGTGTGTGGGTTTGAGTGGAGAAAAACCAGGCTTGCCCCTGTAGAGCAGCCGTCAAAAACAACATTAAAATTAAATAAAAAAAATCACATAAAAACTCTTTCTCTTTTATAGTTAATTGTAAGTTGCCAATGTTATAGCTAAAGTCCTAAGTTGAACCTGTCTTTCACTTAGTAGGCTGGGCTCTGTAAAGGTCGCTCAGGGAGCATAGCTGGCTAAAATTATACTATTGTGTTTGGGAGGGGTTATAAGATTTTCTTTATGCTAATATGTTGTTTTATTTAAGATTGAGCTTTGCATTTCATTTCTGGTGGAGTGGCTAGGTGTGGCGGGTCTTGTCGGCATTCTGCCTTGTCAGATATGGTGCTCGCCTAATGTTGAGCGTCCCATATCTTGGGCGGGGTGTGACGTCTACCAGCGTTGGCAGAATCGCCTCTCGTTAGCCACTAGCGCTCGCCAGGGACATCGAAATGGGCTACAGTTATCAGAGAATGTTGTTCTTTCTTTCCTAGTAATCGCATTGTCACAGACAGTCCAGTGGTGGTCTTTGTTTTCGTCTGTGACAACGGGAAGTATTTTATATCATTAATAGAATATAAGATGCATTGTGTAAAGTTAAGGAGTAAGAGCGATGTAGGCAGCGTGGTGGTAATATGTGCGTGTGTATATGTGTGCTGCCTCCCTCGCCCGGAGGAGTTTTCCCGTTCGCGCGCGGGCTTTCCCTCGCCCTTGATTGGCTGGTGGATCCTGGCGCGTCCTGGGGACACCTGCTGCCTTGTGACATCTCGGCTCGTGATTGGCCGACCATCGCGCCCTTGCGGGCTCCTGTGTAACTAGCCTCATCCATGAGGGTTGCCAGGAGCTGTCCTCCTCAGGACAGGCTTGGTGCGCGTGCTTCTAACATCCCCTTGCATACTCTCTCCCGATCACCTCCTTTTCCACTGTTTCTCTCACTCGATTCTCTCTTTCCATACTCTAATCTTTATTAACTGCACAACACTCCCCTTGGGTTCTCCATACGGTTTCCATAGCCAGCCCATTGTATTGCATGCGCCATCCTCTGAGATATTTACATGTACTTAGAATAGGTTTGAGGGTTCTTAGTTAGTATAGGTTAAGAACTTTGTGTGTGTCTCCATTATTGATTTAGTGTTTCTGCTCTTTTATTTAATGCTAGACTGGGATAAGGTAACTGTAGTCGTTGTCTCCGATGTGTGTACGGTTTGCTTATACCTACACGACTTCGACCGGTCCTGTGGTAGCCTGGGTTGTCTTTTCGGCTGCGTCCTTTGCGAGTGCAGCATTGTGTTGACTGAGGGTTTTGGCCTGTACCAGTTCCACACTTTGCTGCCTCTTTGCTTGTCTTTAGAGGGTCACCAGGATAGAACCAGATACTTGTGATCTGGATCTATCAAGAGAGCACCCTAGTCAATTAACGTAACTTAAAGGATGCAGTCTTAAGGACATCGCTAGGCTGCGAGCCTGTCTTGCTCAACCCCAGTTCCTTACTTCGAGTATCCCAGCTAGACATTATTAATCGAGTAGACACTTGTTAGTATTTAATATAAGCTCTTTGATATGTACGCATTATTATTCATAGCATTTATTAGTCTAGGTTGTTGCTGAGCCGCACAACCATAGCAGACTGTTTCGTTGATGAGGAAGTACTTCTTTTAGTGTCGAGCATTGCTACCGTTGCGCATTTATAGTATTCTCGTGTCAGTTAACATTATATGTCCTATCTTTTAGTGTATTTGATTTACACGTGTGGTGTCCTGCCTCCTGCCTTTATATAATTTAGGATACGAGCATCTTATGAGCATCAGACATTCTTCAGAAGTTTCCAGGTCTATGCTGTAGGACTATCCTTCACTTTCTTTCAGATAGAAGTGAAGAGTTTATTGTTGTTTAGAGTAACTGTATTGACGCATCTTTTTATTGTATTAAACCTTGCAGTGATTTAATTGATCTTTCCATAGATTCCTTTTTATGCATTTTAACGTAACTTGCATCTTGTTTGTTATCAGGCTATACCAGTGTGGGTTAGCCTGAAGTAGAGTACATTTATGCCCAGTTAAGGATACCCCGCTATCGCAGATTAACTCTGGAGGGTATAGGTGTTTTTGTTCGCCGGCATATAAGTTCGAGGGTTTGGATCTAGCGTACCGTTGTTGCATAGTGCCCTTGTTTTATTCGTAGTCCCGGTCATAACACCAATAATTGGCCTACTGACAAAATTAACCTATTTAGGCCTTTTAAATTATATTTATGTTGTTGTTTGAATATAATATATAAGTAAGGTTTGTTTTCAATATCTGTATAGAATAATGAAAGTATTTAATTTCCTGGCGCTATCTAGCATGTTACACTCCCTGGGCCTGCCGCCTGGAGGCCTGCAAAAAAATGCAAGTCAGTCACTGCCGGTATATGAGGGAGCACGTATCGCTCTCTGCTCGTATATCCACCTTTGTCATTTACTACATGCCTTTCCATCTTTCGTTCCTATATGGGTGTCCCTATGGGCTATTAAATATGTTATAAGTGAAATTTCATCGTCTGTCTATACAAATTACAAGCTGTTCTCGAGTATTCAAGCTTTATCCCAAAATATACTGAAGACCGCTTTGTTTTTTAAGGCAGACTTGTCCCACTTAGAGAATTAAATGTGGAAAAAACAATATTATATATATGTTTATTTACATGATTTATTGACACTCATGGGTTGAATATTACTTTTAACGGTTGGTTTTAATTTTATGAGATACTTTTCTCCCAGTATTGTTGGCTTAAAAAATAATAAAAGCATTGAGAGACTTCCTCCACATTTTAATTCTGAATCTAGTGAGCGAAATACTACGAGTTTCACATTCTTTCGTTCGGGTTAGTCTCAACTTTCGTATTATTTGGTTTGCTCTCACATAATGAGATAATATATTGTAACAATACTTATATATCGTGTTTTTGGTATTTTGTCCTTCAATACAGTTCTCCCCGGTGTGTAATATATGAATATAGTAGAGCCTCAATAGTTGCCAGATAGCACTTTCTGAACAAAAGGTACTGGGAATCGAGTCATCACTTCTTAGCGCGATTGTACACCTAGTTTCAAAGGCACACAGACACACAACAGGGGTTTGGCAGAGCTCTTTCCTATTGATTTACAGACACCTGCACCTCTGACTACTCATCTGACAGTTATAAGACTATAGTCTATTCGCTGTAAGTAGGCAATAAATCATGACCTCTATCCTCTGTAACTCAAAAAGGGCTAGAGCAAATGGGCTGTAAATATCCACATCTATTCCTTGACTGACTCTTCCCAAATGGTAGAAATATTAGCTCGATTACTCTAGGCGATTTTTAGATACAGAGGATAGAAGTCGTGATTTCTTGCCTACTTACAAAATAACATACCTCAAATAACATAGAATATTGTGTTACTATTATAATTTACTTAGTTTATATCTATTATCAATCTTTTAACCTCTTCTTTACCTGCTACGTCTGTTTTATTTGTATATATTTAGCTATATTTTGACGATTTTGTGCAGCTTAAGAAGGATCTGTGGTAGTAATAAGGTTAAGATAGTTAGAAGCCTGTTATTTGCTGGAGGCTTTTCATAAGCTAAATAAAATCGTCTATCATTAGTTAGCATAAAATTAAAAGGACAAAAGTGGTACTGAATGGTATACATGGGAACATTTCTTAAAGACACTTAGAATGATAAATATCAGGATAGCAGTTCGAAAACATAGGGCAGACTATTATGTACAGTACAAAACTTTTGTCAAATATATAATGATATAATATAAATATATAATATGTTTTTATAATTAACATCATATTTCGCTACATAGCGAATATTACATATTACATATAGCTGAGTAACTAAGATAGTAACGTGGCAATTTACCCTCAGCTGGAAGATAATAGACTAGTTTAGGTCACCAAATGTGCTCACTTTCCTCGTATTCTTGCCTTTCACTTGATCACGTGTCCTCTCATCTGCCATTTCGTTTTAAGGGGAGATGGGCGTATTTATTTGCTAATTTATTGTGCTTTCTATTCTTTTTAGTGTCCTCCCTATACCTCAATCAAGCTTAAGAAAACACCCCCAAGACCCTCTTTCAAGATAAATTTGTAAAACATTTCGATAGAAAAATGTCCAGGCCGAAGGCCGGTTACCCTTAAATACAGACTTGCTATCACTCGCCAGGAAAAAGTGGACACCTAAATGACACAAACAAAATCTAAATATTGACAAAGAAATTGGGCGAAAGGTTTTCAACTCGCCAAGCTAATGGGTCAAACGTCTTAGAATATGAAAACTAATGGGGCTAATCATAAGGAAGAATGGAGCCAGAAAAACTACCCATCTCCCCTTAACTCACTTTTTCAATACTTTAAAATTATCCACCTTCCAAGATTTAATTTTCTTATGTTTGATTTCCTGGTGTTCATTTGACTAATATTTTTGCATTTGCATCCGCCTTATATGACAAGGAAAATATAGTGCTCGCAAAATTCATGTCTAAAATGTAGCCTATAGATCGGAGTGTAAAGTAAATGTAAAGTAGATGGAGCGAATGGCAAGAAAATATTATACATTTTATAAAATGATACACTATAAAATGGTAAAGTTATAAGGGAACAGTAACAGACGAAAGGAATAAAATAGTGAACGAGGCCAGGCAGAGATTGGTAGGGTAGCATTGGAAGAGGGAAAGAATAACACAAAGAAGTTAGAGCGCTTTAAAAGCTTGGCATGCGGAGCCGGAGAGTCCTCCTAGAGTAAACTACATCAGCGACTTGGGTCCACAGGAAGTTTTATCTCGCGGAAGTTCATAGACTTACGATCACTGCCATTATTTGGGGTTAATTTTAGTCTAACCTATCCTTGGCTAGATTATTGAAAAGTCTACCATACGCACATAAAAAGATAGTGTTTAGTAGAGCACCATCTGGACTACGCATGCAAACCAACAACTGTGACATCTCATGTGTGCCTATATCTGTCTCACTCTCTCAATCTCATTCTTCATGTCTATTTCTTAAATTGGTAATTATTGTTTAATATATACTTAATATTAATACTCAAGTGCCTATTATGGTTGTATAATTGTCCTGTAACTTTGTTGTTACCACTTCGTGATTCTGTATCAATTACTGCCCTTACCATAACGTGTCTGTTAAAGATAGTATATGTAGAGATAACTTGCTGCAAATATGTACAGTCCTTTTAATTTATTATATTAATGTTTTGATTGATATTTCTGTCTTATATTCTGTCTTATATTGGACCCAATTAATGTTATATTAAATATATCTATTCGCCTGTAATATTGGATTGGTAGAGTAAATTCACATAGGCATCTTATCCATTAGACTCTTAGAGTCACATTATTCGGTCCGTAAATAATGTATTCGAAAACCTATTTAATTCAATTGGATAATTGGACCAGGTTCTGATTGTCATTTATCTAAACCACTTAACTGTTATAATGAATATATTAATGTGCAGAATTTGTTTCATCTGGGTATTTAATGCAGGTCGTTAATATGACAACTCAACTTCTCGTCTTTATACACCAACGCCACCTATGTTATTTTGATATATACATCACTGTAGTTAGAGAGGAAGTTATCAACCATTTCACATGAGGAAGTTTTCGTTATATATATATATATATATATATATATATATATATTGTAAGGTATACCGGCCCCTTGGCCAGCGCCAGGACGTCAGGACTTCATTTGTGTGAGCAGTATATCATCTATGTGCTTTTAAATGTTGAACAACAGTTTAATTTATATAGGGACACTACTACTGTAAAAGATAAGGAGGAGACAAGGGCTAGGTGTGGAAGGTTGAGGAAGACTGCTAGGGTTGCAGGCGTGTGTGTGTGCGTGTGTACGCGGTCCCTCAGACAGAGATGAGTGGTGACAGCTGATAGCAGAGGAGGGCTGCTCCTGGCATCTTGAACTACAGACACGATTGTGTGTGTGAGTATTTGTGTGTTGATACGGAGCCTTGCTATTCTCAATATATACATTTTTTCAGTGATCTCTTGTATTGATTTATATTTATGTGTGTTGATTGACCTTTTGATCAAAGATATAATATATATTGTATCTCTGATGAACTGGGTTATATATTTTATATGTGTGCATTAGTTAGGATGTTCATACGGGGTATTTGTGTGATAAATGCCACCCTTACAGATTTAACATTCCAGTGAAATAGCTTACTTAAAGAATGCATGATTAATTATTTTCGGTAGCCTATTATTTGCACATTAAGAACCACCTGGGCTGACATTGTCATACAGATATCCCATATTGTTTTTGACTATATCCCAGTGGTACATTTATATTTCCCATATTGTTTTTGACTATATCCCAGTGGGACATTTATATTTTATTGGCTTAATTAAGCACCCGATATTTGATGAGTCATTTGAGTCAAAATGTTCCTTTAATTCTCAATCAAATTCACTGTATTTATTATTGCCTGGTTAAGTGAGGAGGCTTGATACTTTATAGGAGTAATTTATCAACGTGTTTCTTTGATAGTTATTCAATTTAACTTCTGATATTTTTGAGAAGTCTGCTTAGCCTAACTCATTTCGTCTTGAGGAGTGCCTATATAATTTATTTCACAGTAGGCTAGTGTACAGTGACAGAAGCGAATTATAATATGATATGAATCCATTGACAGTGTATCAATATGATTTCCTTCCATGTGATAGCAGTGTAGATTTACATGAATTAGGATATTAACCCTACCTGTCTTCTGAAGTAGTCAGATTTGCGTTGTTGTGTCCGAAGCCAATTTAGACTTTGTATGAGTTCTGAAGAGAATTCGTAACAGTCGATATATCAAAATAGTGACCAGAGGGTTCCCATTTTGTTTTGGCGACCCCGGTCAGGATTGTTTTGGCAACCTTATGCCAGGATCCCAATTTTGTATAAATCACACCTTATATCATATGGAGGATTCATGATTCACGAGTCATGGTTAGAATGTTATTTTAAAGAGATCACCTGCAATTTATCATGCCATGCCATTTGTTGTGTGCTTGAATAAGCTAGTGCTCTGCCTGATATTTTTTCTGCTGCCCACGTATTTTTGCCTTTGCCGCCACCATGCCGACTATTACTGAAAATAGTGTAGGAACTTTCCTGCTCACACACTCACCCAAGTTGGTCCGAGCTCTCACTGAGGGAGAGTTACGTATTCTAGCTAGGTTTATAAATGTTGAGTTAGAGTCCGAGGACTCTGAAGAAGAGATTCTAGCGAAGGTCCTCAGCAAAATGTACGTTTCGGCTTCACCAGACTTTAGTGGGTTCAGTCTTCACTTGCCTCCCACTAGAGAGAGTAGTGTGGGAGTTCCTAGTGGCCCAACAAGCCCGAGGCGCCCAAGAAGTCCGACAAGTCCGAGAACTCTAAGGAGTGCCATGAGCATTTCTAGTGCTCATTCTGGTGGCAGTTCTATGAGTGATGTCACGAGACTCGAACTAGCTAGAATGCAACTTGAGGTTGAAAGAGAGAGAATGCAACTTGAGCGTGAAAGTGAGAGAGAGAGGAACCAAATAGAGAGAGAGAGAGTCCAAGTGGAGCGTGAGCGTGTTCCGCCTAATGATCATATGCCCCGTGATAACCGTAGGCCTGCCTTTGATGTAACAAAACATGTACGCATGGTCCCAGCGTTTAATGAGGATGATCCCACGGGATACTTTTTTTCCTTTGAAAGGGTGGCCGAGAATCTTGCTTGGCCAGAGGACAAATTGACCATGCTGCTGCACAGTGTGTTAAAGGGCAGGGCACTAGAGGTTTTTACTTCATTAACAAATTAACAGAGCCGTGACTATGCCACTGTTAAAGAGAGTATATTGCGTGCATATGAGTTAGTCCCAGAAGCCTACAGAGTGAGGTTTCGTAATTGTACAAAAGCCCCTAATGTAACTTTCTCACAACATTTACATGGCATGCGCAAGGCTCTGGACAGATGGTTGCATTCCACTCAGACTGGTGAAGATTACCAGGCTCTTTATGATCTTATGCTATTTGAAAACTTCTGTCATACAATTCCCAAGGAAATTAAAGTTCATTTAGCTGATAACAATATCTTTGACCCTGAGAATGCAGCCATCACAGCAGACAAATACTCATTAACACACAAGATATCTGTAGCAGGACCTGAGCATAGAGTTAAGAAGGGAGGAAGCAATCCTACCAAAGAATCTAATGTAAAAAACTATGATAAGAACCCCACTAATGTCACTCACACATCCCAAAAATCTGAAGGGATGCAACAGCCTACATCAAGTAATAAATCTTCCAATTCAGATAAAAGCTATAAGTCTCAGATTAAATGCAACTATTGTGGTAAACCAGGCCACATAGCCAAGTATTGCTTCCTCCGAAAAAAGGAGATGGGTTCAGGCAAGGAGTCATACTTGCGTGAGTTCAAATCCATTGCCTTAGTCAATGAAAGGTTGAATGAATTAGGTAATGTGCTGGACTCATATAGAGAACACAGACTTGTAGGTATGAGGAAGTGTGGAGATAAACTGAGACGTGTAAGAATTGTGAGAGACACTGGTGCGTCTCGTACCCTAGTGACGCGCAGTATGTTTGAGGACGGGATCGAGAGTGATCAGTACGCCATTCTGTGTGGTATAGGCGGCACAGTATCTGCCCCTCTGGTAGACATAGGATTAGAGTGTGAAAGATACCAGGGGGAGTGCCAAGGTTGCTGTCTTAGATACTCTGCCCATTCCTGAAGCAGACATACTATTGGGAAATGACTTGGTTGAGGGAAGAAAGTGTATGTCTCCCATTGTTTCGACTTACCCAGTGAGTTGTGTGGAAACCAACGACCTGGTGAGTGAGATCCCCGATCCTCTCTCCTCTTTCTCTTTTGTGCCGTGACACGGTCACACGGGCCAAGGTTCGTAAGGCTCAGGAGATGAGGGAACAGGAGGTTAAGCCGTGTGAGAGTCAACCTGAGTCAGTGTCTGAGTCTGAAAGGTCCCATGTAGAGGACGAGGGCTCAGGAAAGAATGCTGTGGGTGTGACTGAGGATTCATATGGCCTAGCTGAATTATTCAAGGGTCAGGGGACCCCATATGCTCACCCCCATGTGTTCAGAGATTCATCCCTCAGGCAGCTTCAGCGTGAGGACCTAGACTTGAAGCCTCTCTGGACGGAAGCCGAGGAGGACCCAGATTCCGGCTACCGTGTTAGTGATGGCCTGCTACTGCGTCACTTCACGCCCCGCGACTGTGACAAGGAGGATGAGACATGGCGCTCCGTTGAGAAGGTGGTGGTTCCTTCGCCATACCGAGAGGAGCTACTAAGGATGGCTACTAAGGGCGGGTGCCCAACCCCAAAAGCGGTTGAAATAGGGGAGCTATCCCCCCGCCAAAGACGGCTTTCTAGGGCCTTTCCTAGCTGTTGCTGAGAGGATTGGGTTCTAGTCATGTGGTGATGGGCTGGTCTATCAGAGTGAGAACTGAGCGATCTCTGCCTTACCCATAGCTTACTCTGACTGTGCCTTTTACTTGAATATTTTCTAGATCTCTGACGGCGTCTCTTCCGTGGATTGATCTCCCAATCTACCAAGATTGGAAGCCAAAGCGTCACATTTTTCCTTTGCCCCTCGTAATTGCTGAGGGGCACAGGGGCCCTGGGTGGGGCTTTGGCTTTCCGGGTGTTTCCTCACCCTCCTCAGCTCCCCGCCATGGAGTGGCTTCGGTCACCCAGGTTTATTGTGGTCGGCAGGGAGGGTTCTGTGGGGGGCGCTCGGTTATGGCCTTGGCCTTGCTCAGGGCCTTGGGGCTGTTCGGCCAGGCAGCTTGGGGAACAGCAACAACAACAACTAAGGATGGCCCACGACGGAAAACTAGCCGCACACCTGGGAGTACGCAAGACTTTTGACAGACTACTGAAATGCTTCTGGTGGCCCGGCATTAGAAAGGACGTGGCTCAGTGGTGTCAGTCTTGCGACATCTGTCAACGAGTGGGAAAGCCAAATCAAGCTATCAAGGACGCACCTCTCATTCCCATGCCAAGATTTGATGAGCCCTTCAAGAGAGTATTAATCGACATAGTGGGACCCCCAACCGAAGACTGCCAGTGGTTACGAGTACATTTTAAGCATCATGGACATGGCGACGAGGTTTCCCGAGGCGATACCCCTGAGGAAGATAAAAACTGACGTTATTGCTAAGGAGCTGGTGAAGTTTTTCTCCAAATTTACCCAAGGAGGTGCAGACGGACCAGGGCACCAACTTCACGTCCCGCATGATGAAACAACTGTGTGAGGAGCTGGGGATCCGCCTTATTCATTCGTCCGCATATCACCTACAGTCACAAGGTGCCCTTGAGAGATTCCACCAAACATTGAAAAGCATGCTGAGAAAGCACTGTGAGGAGAACCACAAAGATTGGGACTCGGGTTTACCTGTGGTGATGTTTGCTATTCGGGAGGTGCCTAATGAGAGCCTAGGTTTCAGTCCCTTCAAGCTCTTGTTTACCTACGAAGTGAAAGGACCATTACAACTAGTGAGGGATGCGTGGGTAGGAAAACGAGAAGACACCAGCCTTCTAAAATCCATAATAGAGTTGAGAGAGCGACTATGAAGAGCATGGGAATTGGCCGGAGAGAATCTTGGACGCACCCAGGAGAAGATGAAGAGATGGTACGACAAGGACGCAAGAATTCGCACGTTCCATTATGGCAAAGAAATCCTCCTATTTTCACCTACACCAGGACAACCGCTCATGTGCAAGTTCCAGGGACCATACAAAATAATCAAGAAGCTATCGGAAGTGAATTATGTAATTTCTACACCAAATAGAAGGAGGAAGGAGAGGGTCTGCCATGTGAACCAAATAAAGAAATACCATCGGAAGGGTGAAGAGGCCACAGAAAAGTGCAACAACCAGCCCCCAATAGTAGCAGTAATGGAGCCACATGATGATGTAAAACTTGACCACCTGGATACTATCTGGAGCAACGAGACCTGTTTTGAGGAGGAGCTCCCAGAGAAGTTGAAGCACCTACCGAGACAGGAAAGTGATGAGCTCAGGGAGTTTCTCCTGAGACACAGAGAGGTGTTCAGAGGCTCCCCATGAAGGACTACTCTAATACAACATGACGTGGATGTGCAGGGAGCTCGACCAGTGAAGCAGAGGGCCTACCGTGTGAACCCCAAGAAGGCGGAGCTGATCAAGGAGGAGCTGGACTACATGCTATGCCATGAGATGATTGAGTCCTGCACCAGCGAGTGATCCTCACCAGTCACCCTAGTAGACAAACCAGGTGGGTCAGGGAGATTTTGTATAGACTACAGGGTTCTAAACAAAAACTCTAAAACTGATACTTATCCATTACCTCGTGTGGATGAATGTGTTGATACAGTAGGTAAAGCCAAATTCAAAACTAATCTTGATCTCTTAAAGGGTTTTTAGCAAGTACCACTGACAGAGAGGGCACAAGAGGCTTCATGCTTTGTGACTCGGGAACACTTATAAATGTAGTCATGCCTTTCAGTATGAAAAATGCCAGCGCCAGTTTTCAAAGACTAATGAACGAGATAACCAAGGGTCTCGAAGGTTGTGTGGCATATATAGATGACTTAATTGTTTACAGTGATACCTGGGAAGATCACCTGACTAGACTTGAGAGTTTGTTAAAGGCCTTAAGCCGTGCTAACTTAGTAGTCAAACTGAGCAAGTGCAACTTTGTGCACGCACAAGTAGAATACTTAGGCTATGTAGTAGGTCGAGGGACTGTGGCCCCTCCTGAGGCTAAGGTAAGGGCCATCTGTGACCTGCAACCTCTTAAGAATAGGAAGGACGTGAGGAGAATTCTAGGTATGGCGGGTTACTACCCCGTGTTTATAATGAACTTTGCAGATGTAGTTGCACCCTTGATTTGACCTGTTGAGGAAGGAAAAGAAGTTCACCTGGAATCCTGAGTGTGATGCAGCATTGAAGCTTCTTAAACTCACTCTGTCTTCCTCACCTCTTTTGCTTGCCCCTGACTTTGAAAAACCTTTTAAGCTAGCTATTGATGCGAGTAACATAGGTGCTGGGGCCGTACTTTTGCAGAATGATAGTCAAGGAATAGAGAGACCTGTCAGTTATTACAGTAAGAAGTTCAACTCGGCCCAGCGTAATTATTCAGTAATTGAGAAGGAACTCCTTGCACTGATACTAGCCTTGCAATTTTATAATGCTTATGTGAGTCCCTCGGACAATAAATTGGTCGTTTACACCGACCATCATCCTTTAAAGTACCTTAATAAACTCCATAATAAGAACCAAAGATTGACTAGATGGAGCCTTCTTTTGCAAGAGTATGATTTAGAAGTACTTCACATTAGAGGTAAGGATAATATCATGCCTGACCTGCTATCTAGGTGTGTGGACTGACATAATTTTGTTTGTATGCTCCAAGAAAAAATGTGTTTCCAGGAGGAGGGTGTAAGGTATACCGGCCACTTGGCCAGCGCCAGGACGTCAGGACATCACTTGTGTGAGCAGTATATCATTTATGTGCTTTTAAATGTTGAAAAATAGTTAAATTTATATAGGGACACTACTTCTGTAAAAGACAAGGAGGAGACGAGGGCTAGGTGTGACAGGTTGAGGAAGACTGCTGGGGTTGCAGGCATGTGTGTGTGCGTGTGTACGTGGTCCCTCAGACAGAGACGAGTGGTGACAGCTGATAGCAGAGGAGGGCTGCTCCTGGCATCTTGAACTACAGACACGATTGTGTGGATGATTGTTTGTGTGTTAATACGGAGCCTTTCTATTCTCAATATATAGCCTACATTTTTGCAGTGATCTCTTGTATTGATTTATATTTATGTGTGTTGATTGACCTTTTGATCAAAGATATAATTATATATTGTATCTCTGATGAACTGGGTTATATATTTTATATGTGCGCATTAGTTAGGATGTTCATACGGGGTATTTGTGTGATAAATGCCACCCCTACAGATTTAACATTCCAGTGAAATAGCTTACTTAAAGAATGTATGATTAATGATTTTCGGTAGCCTATTATTTGCACAATAAGAACCACCTGGGCTGACATTGTCATACAGATATCCCATATTGTTTTTTACTATATCCCAGTGGGACATTTATATTTTATTGGCTTAATTAAGCACCCGATATTTGATGAGTCATTTGAGTCAAAATGTTCCTTTAATTCTCAATCAAATAAACTGTATTCATTATTGCCTGGTTAAGTGAGGAGGCTTGATACTTTATAGGAGTAATTTATCAACGTGTTTCTTTGATAGTTAATCAATTTCACTTCTGATATTTTTGAGAAGTCTGCTTAGCCTAACTCATTTCGTCTTGAGGAGTGCCTATATAATTTACTTCACAGTAGGCTAGTGTACAGTGACAGAAGTGAATTATAATATGATATGAATCCATTGACAGTGTATCAATATGATTTCCTTCCATGTGATAGCAGTGTAGATTTACATGAATTGGGATATTAACCCTACCTGTCTTCTGAAGTAGTCAGATTCGCGTTGTTGTGTCCGAGGCTTATTTAGACTTTGTATGAGTTCTGAAGAGAATTCGTAACAATACATATATATATATATATATATATATATATATATATATATATATATGTGTGTGTGTGCAGTATATACTGTATATAATGTATAAGAATCTTGATTTAGTCCATGCACATCGTTTCAAAATAAGGTGAATATAAGTGGAAACGAATTGATTGTAAAATCCCGGTTTGACAAGTTGACAGGTTCACTAGCCATCCCAGACATAATTATGTTAAAGGACTGAGAGTCCTCAACCTGACAGGGTAATCAACACTTAGTTTGGCTCGCTAAACTCTGTGTATTACTTTTAGGTCAACATTACAGAAATTTAAGGGGAGACGAGCTGATTTATTTGTTTAGTTATTTATAATTTTATAATATTTAAACATTTCCTCCCTAGACCTCCATCAAGCTTGAAGAAACAACCCCAAGATTCCCCTTCTAGATAAATGTGTACATTTGTGTCGATAGAAAATGTCCCGGCCAAAGGTTGGTTCCCCCTAAATTACAGGCTGGCTATCGCTCGAAAAGAAAACATCGACACCTGATTGGCACTGAAGGTCTTAATGTTAACAAATAAATGGGGCGAGAGGTCTTAGAACCGCCAAACTAATGTTCCGAACGTCTTAAAATCAGGAAACTAATGGGCCTAAACATGAGGGAGAAAGGGGACCAGAAATACCAACCATCTCCCCTTTAATACGTCACCCTTATGGAAATATACAGTAGCTGTGTCTAACGTTTACGTGTTATATCCTGCGTGTTCTTAATCTCATGTTCGTATATTGTCCATCTTTCTATGGTTTTTATATTTCCTTTTTCAGTTCATCCATGTTTGTGTTCTTCCTCTTTTTCAGTTCATCCATGTTTGTGTTCTTCCTCTTTTTCAGTTCATCCATGTTTGTGTTCTTCCTCTTTTTTGCGTTCAATAATCTTTCTGATTTCTTCTTCTCGTTCTTCTATTATTTACTATTTACCTTCTACTTTCATTGGTTTCCCTTTCTCTTGTTTTACCTCGCTCCTTCCTTTCCTCCTCCTTCTGCTTTTTCCATAAATGTTTAATGTCCTAGTCTACGTTCTCTTCATCAATTGTGTGTTTTACCCTCTATTAGTTCTTCTCTCTCATGCTTCTTTTCCTTATTTGTATTTTTCTCATCATATTTAACTTTTCCTTCTTATTTGTCTAGCCTCTTTATTTTTTGTTTTCGTTTCCTCCTTCTCTTCCAGGTAAAATGTGAGTGAGAGAAAAATACATGAAGGTGCCACTAATGAAGCACGTACATAGACAAATGTGTTGAAAATGTATAATAATGTTTAAATGAGGCTCTTGTATTGTACCTAATGTTATATTTATGATTAGGTATTATTGTAAACCAACTAGGATTATTTTGAAACATTTTCAAATATCTTGTGGATTTAATTTAATGTAATTTTTGTCGAGTTTGCATGATCTGCCAGGATTCTGTGTCATCTCGGGGTCAGGTTATGATAGTTTTTTTAGGTCCTGCTTGTAAATTATCGACCTTTGGTTTGTCTTCCCACTTTTATGACCTCTCTCTCTCTCTCTCTCTCTCTCTCTCTCTCTCTCTCTCTCTCTCTCTCTCTCTCTCTCTCTCTCTCTCTCTCTCTCTCTCCCTCTCTCTCTCTCTCTCTCTCTCTCTCTCTCTCTCTCTCTCTCTCTCTCTCTCTCTCTCTCTCTCTCTCTCTCTCTCTCTCTCTCTCTCTCTCTCTCTCCTGCTGTACAATATGTACGGTAATGTAAATTGAAACTGATTGATTTAACATTGTGCAGGTTGCAATAGACAGGATATAACATTGATTGACAGGAATTTATGCCTAGTTACGAGTGAGAGCTTAAGGGGGGATGGGCCGGTTTTCTGGACCATTTTCTCCCTCATGCTAAGCCCCATTAGTTTTCAGATGTTAACATGTTTGCCCCATTAGTTAATCGATTCTAAGACCTTTCGCCCCCTTTCTTCATTAATATTTAGCCCTTTCGTGCTATTTTTTCCCTGGCGAACGATAGTGACCCTGAAATGTTGGAAGAAATGGCCTTCGGCCTCGACATTTTTCTACCGAAAAATGTACAAATTAATCTAGAAGGGGGATCTAATGGATATTTTTTTTAATTTGATGGAGGTCTAGGGAGGAAACTAGAAAAAATAATGAATACACGCAAAAATCGTCCAAAAAGTGAACCATCCCCCATTAATTAAAGAAAATCTCCCCTTAGGCTGAAGCACAATAAGGTAGGGACATTTAGAAGTACCGGTACATTACAGAAATATATGTTCAAGCATAAACCAACGTATAGCTAAGAAGAAAACAGGGGCGAGACATGGAAGTATCAACTTGGATTGATGGAGTTTTACTAATATTTAGAAAGGGTGGGGTTTTTTTTTCTGGCCCCCCTCCTTCCTCATGCTTCGCCCCAGTAGTGTTCAGATTTTAGGACGTTTGGCCCATTAGTTTGGCAATTTTAAGACTTTTTGCCCCGTTTCTTTGTCAGTATTAAGACCTTTAGTGCCATTTAAGTGTCAATTGTTGTCCTGATGAGCGATTGCGACCCTGTAATATAGAACGAACCAGCCTTCAACCAAGACAATTTTCTACCAAAAAAATAACACATTTGTCAAGGAGGGGGATCTTCGGGTTGTTTTTATAAGCTTGGAGGTCTAGGGAAAAATAATAAATATATAGCCTAAATACAAAGACTAATAAATTAACACTTTCCCTTAAAACTTGTTAGGGTCTAGAAACGCATCATGTAACTATGTTGAGGTGGAAGATGGGAATACTCATCATCTTTAATGTGGCTGGATAGGAATTGTGTTGTGATTCTTGACTACACTGCTAATGATCATATTGACGATGTAAGGGATGGGGCTGCTTTGATATCTTTGAGTTCTTGCTCGGATGTGGAGTGTTTAAGGGGAGGTTTTTAGTTGGCTCCCTATCCTCCATCAAGCTTAACAAAATCCCCCTAATACCCCCCTTTGAAATAAATCTGTACATTTTTCGGTAGAACAATGTCCCGGCTGAAGGCCATTTCTTCCTAAATTACGGGCTCGCTATCGCTCACCAGGAAAACATAGACACCTAAATGGCACGAAAGGTCTTAACATTGACAGAAATGGGGCAAAAGATCTTAGAATCGCCTAACTAAAGGGTTGAACGTCTTAAAATATCACAACTAATGGGACTAACTAAATTGAGAAGGGGGTCTATACAAAAATATTAAGTGAAAATCTGCCTTTAAGTTAAACCTCCATTAGTGTGACAGCCGTTGTTCTGTTTCTGCGTTTGTGTGCGGTATAGCCAGGCCAAGGAGTCTAGGGTAGGGGGTCCAGATGTTGTGTGGATAACTAGAGTCTGTTTACTTTCAGCTGAGGCTAATAATTTTGCCATGGCCCCATCTTCGTTACGCAGTTATTACGATGATTTTGTAGATAAACTTGGTGTTCATTGTGAAAACTTGGCATTAATATGACTTGGATGTATAATATTTTCATATTTTGTCATTAATTATCGGGACATTTGCTATTAAGAGATTCAGTTTACCATCAGCTGAAACAAAAATATATATAGACCTTATGAGTACCTTAGGTCGGGTCTATGTCGGCTGCTATGGCCTAACATGGCTGCCAATTATTGCCTTGAGTGTAGCTGTTGACTATTTGTGAGATATTCCGATAATACACTATGGTCTACGGAGAGGAATCCATTATTTACACCAGTAACCCGACTGGGGAGCTACATTAACTCCATTCATTACCGGTGCCGTCCTTCTCACTATAGTCTGGCTACTATTAGATGATTGTATTCAGTTCAAAAAGAGCCTCCAGCAATTAACAGGCTTCGAACTATCTCTTTTAACCCTTTTTACTACTACAGATCCTTCTTAAGCTGCACAAAATCGTCTACATAGAGCTAGAGCACAACTACAAGACGTCGCCGGTACAGAATGGGATAAATAGGCCCATGGATCTCTAGTGCGCGATATTCAGCAGTATTCGTAATAATTGAGTTTTATATTAACCCTTTCCGACATATGACGCGATTTTGAGCCGATTAGGGATACTTTAAAGCCTTTGTTACCATTAGGGGTATTTAGAAACCTTTAGTTTAGTTACTTCAACCTCTGCAGTTGTCTTTGAGTTAGCTGTGGGCAGAAAACTAATTTTTTGGAGAGGTAATTATAAGAGAGAGAACTCTATTTCTTATTGCTAATCTGGCAACCTCTGCATCATATGAGTCTGAAGGGGTTAATTTGGTATTTTCCCCTTGATATAGATTTGCCTTACATCATAATTATATATGCATATATAATATATAACTTTGTATACTCGTATTACCTGTTTAGAGTAAGGGGAGGTATTTAGTTTGTTCCGTAGACCTCCATCAAGCTTAAAATAACACCCCCCTAGACATCCTTTCAAGATAAATTTGTACATTTTTCGGTAGAAAAATGTTCTGGCCGAAGGCCGGTTCCTCTCAAATTACAGGCTCGCTATCGTTCGCCAATAAACTATCGACATCTAAATGGCACAAAAGGTCTTAAAATCGACAGAAATAAGGCGAAAGTTCTTAATATCGCCAATCTAATGGGGCGAACGTCTTAGCATCTCAAAAGCAGTGGGGCTAAACATGAGGGAGAAAGGGGTCCAGAAAAAATATATCTCGAGTGAAAATCTCCCCTTAACAAACACTCATTGTTATAAATGTCGTATTTTACCGTCTTTTCTAAATTTCCCGATGCCTTCAGAGAAACTCCATCCCTTTATGTGTTGGTCTTTCACTTAACCCTTTGAGTACCAGCGACGTGTATTATATTTTATCCAAGCTATATTTAGACGATATTAGGCAGCTTAGGAAGGATCTGCGGTATTTAAAAGGGTTGGTAGAGATAGTTTAAAGCCTTATTTTTGCTAGAGGTCCTTCCTAAGCTGAATAACACAGTTTAATAGCTGCCAGAATATGATCAAAAGGACGTCCCTGGTACTGAACGGGTTAACGGTAAGCCGGTATCACACGAGAGCTTTTTTAGTCAACATTGGATAATCAAAATTTTGTCGGCAACATTTCTGGAATATTGTTCACTGGTATCGGAAACCAGACTGATGATAGATGAATTTACGTAACCGAAATATTGAAAATGTTGACCTCACAAGCTGCCAGACCAGTGTTGAGCGTAAATGGTGAGGGAAAAAACGTTCGTGTGATACCAGGTTTAGTATCTACCATTCTAAACTGTATCCATGTTTAAGGGGAGATTCTTAGTTTCCTTCCTAGACTTCCATCAAGCTTTTAAAGAACACCCCCAAGATCCCCCTTCGATATAAATGTGTACATTTTTCGGTAGAAAAATTTCCCGGCCGAAGGGTGGTTCCTCCTAAATTACAGGCTCGCTAGCACTCGGCAAAAAAGAATATCGACACCTAACTGGCACGAAAGGTCTTAAAATTGACAAACATTGGGTGAAATGTCTTAAAACCGCCAACCTAACGGGACGAACATCTTAAAATCTCAAAACTAATGGGGCTAAACATGAGGGAGAAGTAGACTCGAAAAATAACCTCATGTGTGAAAATCTTCCCGTAATACCAGATGTACACTCGGATACCATAGTCTCTAGCCCACTCCACTATGGCACGAGGTGAGGCCAGGACCCTTTCTGGACGGTGGCCCACAGTGATAGTTACGGCTGGGGTTTGGGAGAGAGAGAGTTACGCACACACAAACACAGCGTGAAACATTTGGGACAGGATGCGATGTCTTTAAATGCTTCACACTGTCCTCGTTTTGTGTGTTGACCTCTCTCTCAAACCCCACCCCTCACCATCACTGTGGGCCGCCATCCAGAAACGGTCCTGGCCTTACCTTTTGCCAGAGTGGGGTGGGCTAGAGACTATGGTATCCCAGTGTACCTTGTTTTCCGCCCAATTGACCACTTGCGAGTTTCCGGCTATAAGGAAGTTGGAGCCGTAGACGTCGATATAAAACGGAAAGGCAATAATGTAGGTTTGTGATCGATATAAAGTATATTAATGTATATATACTGTATATACAGTATATGTATTACGACCGTATTTTAGCAGGTAATTCTGTTTAATATCGATATCAATAGCTCCAACTTCCTTATAGCCAGAAACTCGCAACTGATTTACGTATATACCAGGTATACCTGTAAATGTGTTACGACAGTATTTTAGCAGGTAATTCTGTTTAATATCGATGTCAATAGCTCCAACTTCCTTATAGCCAGAAACTCGCAACTGATTTACGTATATACCAGGTATACCTGTAAATGTGTTACGACAGTATTTTAGCAGGTAATTCTGTTTAATATCGATGTCAATAGCTCCAACTTCCTTATAGCCAGAAACTCGCAACTGGTCAATTGTTATGGTTGTCACTGGTAACCCCTTATGTACCGGCGACGTATTTTTAATGTCATTATAGCTATATTTACCTGTAGATGAATTTGTGCCGTTTATGAAGGATCTGTGGTAGCGAAAGGGGTTAATCGAGACAGTTCGAAGCCTGTGCATTTCTGTAGGCCCTTCTTAAACTGAATAAATTTGTCTAATAGCAGCCAGAATGAAGCTACAAAGGACGGCGCCGGTATTGAATGGGTTATCTATATATATGAATCCTATTGACATATTGAACATCCTTTCTTATTGGATCGTTATTTCTACCGACGCAGTTAGAATATATTATCTCCGCTTTAGTCTTCATAATATTTAATGGAAAGGACATTTTAGATTATTCTCTGGGCCTGCATCAGCACCCATATGGTCCCTCTGTCCTCGGCCTTATAAGCTTCATCAATCATATCCCGACCCTCATCATTCGTATATATATTATTTTCTTGATGTTATTTCCCAGTCCGATATTGCTCTACATGTATGTACTAAAATACACTATATTTCCTCAACACTCCATTCTGAGCCTTGCATTTATGTTTAGTGTTCAGTAAATTTATGGTATTGGAGATGACTTTTCATATAACATATATTGGTATTATATATATATGCAAAAAAAAAGGGGGTGCAGTAAGACAACCACAAATACCAATGGAAGAACAAAATATGACTAACAATATTAGTAGCAAAGAAAAATAAAACTTTATCATAAAATACTGTTAGAATGTTTGAAACATTCTAAATATGCGTGCTTATTAAAATACAGACCCTCCAAACGGTTGGTGTCTGCAAGCAAGAGCCTGTTAGACTTCCAGTGATTCCCGGCCAGTCGCGGCCGTTTGGCCATGTCCGAAAAAAAAATTGTGTTGAAAAGTTTGGCCACGAATAGGACCACTCCCATTGACTCACAATGAGTCCTGGTGACTCTCGGTGACTCCATTCTCGTCCCATTGACTCCCGATGATTCTAACATGTTTCACGGAATTTGTTTATGACTCGCGGAAATTATTTAGTTACTTGATATAGTCTATTCGCTGTAAGTAGGCTACTTTATCCACCAATACCACTTTATCCACCACTACCACTTTATCTACTACTACCACTTTATCCACCACTACCACTTATCCACTAATACCACTTTATCTAACACTACACTTTATCCACCACTACCACTTTATCTACTACTACCCCTTTATCCACCACTACCACTTAATCTGCCACTACCACTTTATACACAACTACCACTTTATCCACCACTACCACTTTATCCACCACTACCATTTCATCTACCACTGTCACTGTATCCACAACTACCACTTTATCTTAACTTGTTTAATTATTTTAACTTGTGGTGATGGGCTGGTCTATCAGAGTGAGAACTGAGCGATCTCTGCCATACCCATAGCTTACTCTGACTGTTCCTTTTACTTATATATTTTCTAGATCTCAAGTGACGGCGTCTCTTGCGTGGATTGACCTCCTAATCTACCAAGATTGGAAGCCAAAGCGTCACATCTTTCCTTTGCCCTTCAACTTTCTCTTCATAATTGCTGAGGGGCACAGGGCCCTGGGTGGGGCTTTGGCTTCCCGGGCGTTTCCGCGCCCTCCTCAGCTCCCCGCCATGGAGTGGCTTCGGTCACCCAGGCTTTATTGTGGTCGGCAGGGAGGGTTCTGTGGGGGCGCTCGGTTATAGCCTTGGCCTTACTCGGGGCCTTGGGGCTGTTCGGCCAGGCAGCTTGGGGAAAAACAACAACAACAACCACTTTATCCACCACTGCCACTTATCCACTAATACCATTTTATCTACCACTACCACAAATTGTTGTGACTGTTGTTGCTTGTTATCCTTTGTACTCCTTTGTAATAGCCGAGTATTCAAGATAAAGACATGGCACCCTACCATCAGTTGGAAATAATAGACTATTGTCCCAAACGTGCCAGAAATATAGTAAAATAATAGATCTGGGGGCCATTCATGGCATGCTCTCATCTCCATCCTTACACCTCGCACTGATTCTCGGTGACTCCCAGTGACTCTTATATAACTCCTCCTGACTCCCACTGACCCGTGTATTACTTGCATTGACTCGTATCTAGCACTAATCCGAAAACGACCGTAAATTTTCAAATTTTCAATAACTCGCACTTCATTCCCGGTTTTATCCTGTTGGTGGTATGTGGAATTCTGGACCACTCCCGGCCATTTTTGCAGGAACCGCCTGGAGTCATCACTCCCAGTGATTCTGGCTTGCACTCCTGACTGTGTGAGGGCCCCTTAAGGGGACCGACCAGTTAATTACAAACTTCCAGGTCTTACTTTCAATTTAAATAAAATGTGGCACAGGTGTATATGACCATAAAACTAGATCAAATTTTTTTTTATTTTTTTTTGGCTTTTTTCTTGCAATTTAGGTAAAAAAAAAACGTTGAAAATCATAGCACTGCAGAAAATTATAAACTCCTACAGAAATCCCCATAGCACATGTTTTATGTGATCAAACAACTCACAAAAGGTGTATGTGTAGTTTTTATAAAAAAACATTTTATATATTTTGTGTATTTGTTCGATTTAGGTGATTACGGATTCAGGCGAATATATTTATAGAAAATTACAACTTTGACGACATATTGTGAACAAAATTAAATTACTAGAGTAAATTGGCTTCATAGGCCTTTTAGTGTTTTTAATTACCTTTCCATTGGTATATACACCATTCCTATAGGTCCAATAATAACTATAGAATAACATCCGATAGTGCGGCAATATAGGTTCTGAGAAAAACGGGTGAAAGTCCAAGGTCATTAGGTGAAAATTTTTACTTTTGTTATTTAGATTTACAATATTTTACGCAGGAACATGGCAAAGTAGAAGATAAAGCGTATGGTAGGTTGTAGAATAGCTTACGCTCTTTCGATTTATGTAGGTATGCTCCTCGTACGACCAGTAGTTACTGAGCATGTTAATTTCAAAGTTCGCTATATAACGTTTTTAGAATTACAGGAAAAGTTTGGAAAACATAAAAAAAACTATTTCCAATGGGTTTTCACTAATAACATTTCACTGGCTTATGAAGGGATGTTGACTCTTGTTGAGTAAACACCTATTGGTATTTTCAGGATTTCGAGTTTTTTAAGCCTAAATTAACCGGTCGGTTCCCTTAACCATCACACCTTTACTACTGCTTCAAATTCCATCGTTATAGAGACGCTTTGGTTGTGATGGTATTGTTGGAACTGTGCTTGTTATGGCGTTTTACTAACGCTTTCGCCAAATTGTTCATAAATACACTAATTACCTAACCTTAACTACTACTTCAACTAAGCTAACCTAAGCAACTTACATTAACTCTAAGATGAGGTTCGCGAATTCAAAATACGAGCAAAATACTGTATATGTAGGAAAGATAATATTTATGGTGAAATGTGCGGATACTGTTATGACGATACTCGATACTCTCTCGTGAGATAATGATGTGTTGATAGTTGCTTTACTTTGTTATGAAAAGGCAATAATACTTTATTAGTGGGATGCTTAATAATCATTATCAGGTTGTTGTGGTGAAATGTGCGGAACCTGTTATGACGCTACTAGTGAGGTAATGATCCATTCAATGGTTGCTTTACTTTGGTATGAGAAGGATATACTACCTTGTTAGCGGGATGCTTAATGATCAGTTTCAGAGTATGCCATGGTCAGAGAATATGTTTATGTTTTGGTCTGTGAATGTATTTTCATCACAATCACATACTGTATATTAGTCAAGTTATTGTCAATATAAAAAAGGAAAATCAGAGTAGGAAAACTAGATTTTAAAATTCATAATAGTAAGTTGACTACAAGAGGTCCATCAACTTATGGCGGTATTTATACTGTTATTATATATTTTTTTATTAATTTCACTCACAACACCAAACACCTCCCGGTGAAATTAATGAAAGCATGTGGTCCTCCTGGGATTCAAACCTGGGATACCACATACAGATTTTAACCCAGCAAATGCAATAGGCCTCACAGAAGTGTTTGTATAGCGTATGAGATAGGCCTCACGGAAGACAGCCCATGAAAATATACCTCCAAAACGCTCCACAGGCTCTCAAATGGAAGCAATATGTGATTAAGTAGTATAATCACTCTCCAGTACCTCCTTCCTCTCCCCTACATGTGTTCCAACTCCCTCCCTCCCCCTCCTTTCCCCCCCCCTTTCTCCCAACATTTCACCCCTCCTCAATTATTGGCTATTACTCCTCGTATTTTCGTCATTCCTCCCTTTCCTCTCACGAAATATGATGAGTCACACTCCCTCATACTCCCACTTCCCCTTCACATACGCGGACGACAGCTGGGAGGGTCAGTGTGTCTCAAGCAGGCCAAGCAAGCAGACGTATGTTGCACGCTCTCTCTCGCCTCCATCCACCCCCTCCCGCCACAAATATGTTTTTCACTAAATATTTGCTGTTTACACATATTTTCTGGTCTTTGCTGTTCATATGTGCATCATATAAGTAAAATATACACACATGGAGAAGAAATAATGCTATATATGGTAAATATAACAAATTCTGTCAGAATCAAAGTTTTTTTTACGCATACGCGGCACTTTTAAACACTTCAATTGCGTACTCCTCAGGATAAACACTCTAACCATTACACCACCAAGACAGTTAAAGTTTAAGTTCATGACTATGATAAATATCCACTTATCGAATACTGGACATCATATGCAAGATTTCAAATTTATCAATTTATTGTGATTTATTGGATAAAACCCTGTTCAGCCCATTTTCTATGAAAGGTATATATAAATATATCGCACCCCCAAAACTGTTCCTAGTACTGTAAGCTTAAAATGTTTAAGGGAGGATGGTTGATTTTTCTGGGCCCCCTTCTCCCTCATTTTAACCCCATTACTTTTGAGATTTTAAGAAGTTATAGGCGATGTTAATACCTTTCACTCCATTTCTTTGTCAATATTAGGACCTTTGGTGCCATTTAGGTGTCTTTTTTTTTTCCTGGCGAGCGATAGCGAGCCTATAATTATAGGAGGAATCGGCGTTCAGACGGGACATTTTTTACTGAAAAATGTACAGATTTATCTCGAAGGGGTGTCTTGGGGTGTTTTTTAGGCTTGATGGAGGCCTAGCAAGGCAACTAAAAATAAATAACTAAAACAATAAATAGACCAAATAATATACCCCCCCCCCCCTACCCCCCTTAAGTAGTGAGGGTCATTATTGGAGAAATATAGGTGGTAGTGAAACAGGGGATGATTGGGCTTCTTGGGGATGATGAGGGATGGGGAATAGGAAGCCTATCAACAATGAGGAAAAGTAGAGGGTTGAAGATCTATGCTATGTCATGGGTGGGGCATGGCTGAGTGTAATTGTTTATATCGTCTATTCGCTGTAAGTAGGCGAGAAATCATGACCTCTAACCTCTGTAACTAAAACACGACTAGAGTAATCAAGCTAATATTTCTACCATGTGGGAAGAGTCAGTCAAGGAATAGATGTGGAGAATTACAGCCAATTTGTTCTAGCTCTGTTTGAGTTACAGAGGATAGAAGTCATGGTTTCTCGCCTACTTACAGCGAATAGACTAGTTATGATGGGGTATCCAGATAGAGAGATAGTAACTGTACAAATTCCTCAAAAAATCCGAAAACAATATTATGAAACCAGTTCTCTTTTAACCCGTGGAGCCCCGGCTAGTTTTGTAATGTTTGCGCACCAGAACCCGGCCGGTTTTCAAAAAATGGTTTTATTCCAGAAACAATAGCGAATGGGTTAGGAATGAAGGAAAAACCACGAAAAACCGCTCAAAAAGCTTAAAAAATGGTCCTACAGAGCCCCCGAAAACGGATTTTACAAGAGTAAAAAATTGAAGGCAATTATCCCCAAAAAACAGGTTATTGCGCGCTCGCGCGCACGCACGTGGACTTTGAGAGTTTTCAACCATCGGCACGGTTGCGTGGGATACGTACACAGTTCCCTTACATATCTGAGCCCTCTTGAGTGGCTACACCTGAGGTTACGGTCGGCGCAATTAGGGTGACGCGTCAGGCGCGTCTCTGGGGCTGTGCGTTACATACATCGCCGACGCGTCAGACGCGTCGCTGGGGCTGTACGGGTTAACCCCTTCTATACCGGCGACGTCTTTTTAATTTTATTTTAGTTACATTTAGACGATGTTATGAAGCTTACGAAAGATATATGGCTGCTAAAAGGATTCATTGAGATAGTTTCTAACCTATTAATGGGTATACATCCTTGATAAGCTGAATTAAATCGTCTAATAGTTTCCAGAATATAATGAAACGGACGTCACTGGCACTGTACGGGTTAAGGGGTTAGTGAATAGTTTTCGGTCCATTCATTAATTTATTTATTTATATATTTTATAGTTTTCCACCAAGCTTAAAACAAATCCTCCTAAAAACTCCCATCAAGATAAATTTGTACATTTTTGGTACAAAAATTTCCTGGCCAAGGGCCAGTTCCTATTAAAATTACAGGCTCGCTATGGCTCGCCAGGAACAAATTGACAGCTATATGGCATGAAAGGTAATAATATTGACAAAGCAATGGGCTGAAACGTCTTAAAATCACCAAACTAATGGAACAAACGTCTTAAAATGTCAAAACTAATGGTGATAAACATGAGGGAGAAGGGGGGCCAGAATAATCAAATCCCCACTTAACCACATTTAATATTTACCTCCATCCGGGCCATGTTATAGTCAGTTCATTCTCAGCTGACGGTAAATTGAACCCCTCAGCAACTGATTTATCGATACTTAAGGGGAGACTGGCCGTTTGTTTGGTCTATTAATTCATGTATTCATATATTTTTTTTGTTTCCTCCCTAGACCTCCATCAAGCTTAGAAGAAACAAAAACTAGACCCTCCTTCAAAATATATTTGTACATTTTTTGGCAGAAAAATGTCCCGGCCAAAGGCCGGTTCCTCTTAAAATGGCAGGCTCGCTATCGCTCGCCAGGAAATAATCGACACCTAACTGGCACGATAGGTCTTAAAATTTACTACGAAATGGGGCGAAAGGTGTTAAAATCGCCAAACTAATGGGCCGAACGTCATATAATCTCAAAACTAGTGGGGCTACACATTAGGGAGAAGGGGGTTCATAAAAACGGTCTGCCTCCCCTTAATTGGAACATATGAAACTCTTATGTGTCTGCATCATATAAATACTAAGTTTTCATTATTAACAATATGTTTCGCTACTAATGTTGTTAATAGCTTGGGTTTACTCGGTCTGGCTGAGTGTTTTCATCCCTACCTGCTTTCAACTCTGGGGGAGGCACTTGTCACAGGCAGCTCTGCCTTTTGTATCCCTCATCCAAATAGCAAGAAAAACAAAATTCACGTGATGACATGGCAATTTACCCTCAGCTGGAAATAAACAGAGCATAGCACTTGATCTGAGGCTGCCGAGAACGAGACCAAATAATGTCAATGTCAACATTATGATGTGGGGGAATTTGTATTATGTTGTTGTGTGTTCATTGTGTTCTGTTGTGTTGTCCCCATTCGGGCTCTGTCTTCAGTCGGCCACCCCCAGAAGAAAAAAACCTAAAAATGGGGAATGGGCCTGAGTACATACATACATACATACATACATACATACAACAATATCAACACCAGCTGCGGTTATTATTATCCTGGTACCATACCCTGTTCCAAATTAGTAGTTCAGAAATCTTTAACCCTAACCTCTGTGACTCAAAAAGGGCTAGAGCAAATGGGCTGTAAATGTCCACACCTATTGCCTGGGTAACCCTTCCCAAATGGTGTATATATTAGATCGATTACTCCCGTTGGTTGTGAGTATAGGGGTTAAGGGGAGACGGGCCGTTTGTTTGGTCATCCATTCCTTTTTTTCTTAGTTTCCTCACTAGACCTCCATCAAGCTTAAAACAAAAAACCCTAGACCCCCTTTCAAGATAAATTTGTAAATTTTCCGATAGAAAAAATTCCCGGCCAAAGGCCGGTTTCTCTTAAAATTTCAGGCTCGCTATCGTTCGCCAGGAAATAATAGATAACTAAATGGCACGAAAGGTCATCAAATTAACAAAGAAATGGGGCAAAAGGTGTTAAACTCGCCAAACTAATGGGCCGAACGTCTTAAAATCTCAAAAACTAATGGGGCTAAACATGAGGGAGAAAGGGGTCCAGCAAAACGGTGTGCCTCCCCTTAATGTTCAAGAGTTTTGGCTCACTAACCTGGAACCGGGTATAGTATTGCCAATTTAGCTACTTTCCCGCTAGATCTAGAGGTATTTATTTCGATCTAGCTGCACATTTTTACTTCTAGCGACATTAATTCTTGCGATATTCTGGAGATTTGAGCCATTTTAGAGTTATATTCTAGAGATTGTGGCATGTTTCTAGCAGTTTTCGGCTCTTATTTACGATCTAGCAGACTTGATTTGTTAACTCTGCCCTGTTCCAAGAATGTAGGCAAAAACACTTGAACATTAACCTCTATAACTCACAAACAAATAGAGTGATAGCATTATTATTTCTACCATTTGGAAAAGGTCAACCAGGTAATAGGTGTGAAAATGTTCAGCTGATTTGCTCCAGCCCTTTTTTAGTTACAGAGGTTAGGATTCATGATTTCTGGATTACCTGCATGGAATAGGGTATAATATAGTACCCCAGTATATTGTGCTCAAAGCTCCCTGTGTGCCTTGTTCACCCCTTCAGGATTAGGACGCATTTTAACAGTTAGTTTTGACCATTATGTTTCTGAGTAAGTTTAAATCATCTGGCTCTGATGTCTTTCTTCCTAAAGTCATGTGAAAAGTGTGCGATCAAGCAGTATCCCATTTAATGGAAATCTTCAATAACTCGTTAGAAACTGGAGAAGTACTCGCTGACTGGGAACAAGCCAACATGTAACCCCATTCTCTAAGAAAGGTGATCATGAGTGTCCCAAGAATTATAGGTCAATTATGACATCTGTCATAATAAGGTTTCTAGAATGGATAGTAGCAGATATTGTAGTTGACTACCTGGAAATCCACAAACAAATTACAGATTCCCAACATGGTTTCAGACGACACCGATCTTCCCAATTTGCTGGATTGTTTCCATGAAATGTTGAGTGCTTATGCCAAATATAGAACCATAAGCATCCTTTATATATATATTTTCAAAATGCTGTTTCACAAGGTGCCGCATTGTAGACTAATGTCAAAAGTGAGTGAACTAGGTATCAGTACAGATGTCACTAAATGGATAGAAAGATGGCTAACAGAGAGACAGCAAAGAATGGGAATCAATGGTGTTTCTTCTGACTGGACTCCTGTCACTTCTGGAGTTCCAACTTGGTGGATGGTACTGGCGACATAAGAAGCATAGTGAAAGAGAACTGTTTTGACAGAAGGGCTGACACGAAAGCGCTTTATACAAAAGAAAATTTGACGAAGTAATATTGCCTGCCGCAGCCACCACTGGACTCACTTCTGGTGACCAAGTGTTCTAAAGTTAAGGAACCGAGGTAGTGATCTGCGGTTGTGTTGGCAGTGGTTGTGTTGCTAGTGGTTGTGTTGCTAGTGGTTGTGTTGGCAGTGGTTGTGTTGGTAGTGGTTGTGTTGGTTGTAGTTGTGTGGCAGTGGTTGTGTTGGCAGTGGTTGTGTTGGTGTTGACAGTGGTTTTGTTGGCAGTGGTTGTGTTGGCAGTGGTTACACATACATACATACATACATACATACAATTTTAAGACTGAGTGTTCCACACAGCAGTGCAGTTTCAGTATCTTGTCCTAATGGCGGCGTTTCAGGCAACCCTGTTAAGGGCTGCTTCACTTGTCAAGTTCTTGGATTTGAGATCGGCGCGTATAGTCCGATCCCAGGTCTTCCTCAGTCCACCCCTTGGTGCAGCTCCCTCCACAATCACAGACCTGCATTTTTTCACCCAATTTTGTTCATCCATTCTCTCCACATGTCCATACCATCCCTGTCTACTTGTACGCATCACCTCGCTAATACTCTTTATACCTAAACGTCTCCTCAGCTCAACATTTGTTATTCTATCCTGTAGCCTGGCCCCACACATCCATCTCACCATTCTCATCTCATTACGCTCCATTCTGTTGACATCCTCTACTTTAACGGCCCATGTTGTGTAATTGGCAGTGGTTATGTTGGTAGTGGTTGTGTTGGCAGTGGTTGTGTTGGCAGTGGTTGTGTTGGCAGTGTTAGTGTTGGTTGTGGTTGTGTTGGTAGTGGATGTGTTGGTAGTGGTTGTGTTGGTAGGGATTTAGTTGTCAGTGGTTGTGTTGGCAGTGGTTGTGTTGGCAGTGGTTGTGTTGGCAGTGGGTGTGTTGGCAGTAATTGTGTTGGCAGTGGTTGTGTTGGTTGTGGTTGTGTTGGCAGTGGTTGTGTTGGTTCTGGTTGTGGTTGTGTTGGCAGTGGTTGTGTTGGCAGTGGTAGTGATGGCAGTGGGTGTGTTGGTTGTGGTTGTGTTGGCATTGGTTGTGTTGGTGTTTGTAGTGGTTGTGTTGGCAGTGGTTGTGTTGGTTGTGGTTGTGTTGGCATCCATGGTTGTGTTGGTGTTGGTAGTGGTTGTGTTGGCAGTGGTTGTGTTGGTTGTGGTTGTGTTGGCAGTGGTTGTGTTGCTAGTGGTTGTGTTGGCAATGGTTATGTTGGCATTGGTTGTGTTGGTAGTGGTTGTGTTGGCAGTGGGTGTGTTGGTATTGGTTGTGTTGGCAGTGGTTGTGTTGGCAGTGGTTATGTTGGCATTGGTTGTGTTGGTAGTGGTTGTGTTGGTTGTGGCTGTGTTGGCAGTGGTTGTGTTGGCTTTGGTTGTGTTGGCAGTGGTTGTGTTGGCAGTGGTTGTGTTGGTAGTGGTTGTGTTGGCAGTGGTTGTGTTGACATTGGTTGTGTTGCTAGTGGTTGTTGTGGTTGTGTTGGCAGTGGGTGTGTTGGCAGTGGCAGCCTATTGCCGAGCAATCCCCAACTTGTGTTGAAATATTCGGCAACCTGCTGCCAACATCATCTGCAGCATAGCCTAGTCGACCTGTCATCGATATCGTCTGCAACAGACAGACAACCTCCGACACCTCTCAAATTTGAATTTCAGCCAAGAAGGGCTAGATGCAGCCATTCTATGATATATCTGCCAATTGTAGCAGACAATATTGGCGACAAGTCGGCGATATCGTGGACATGAAACGTAAATAGTCAAAGAAAAGGAACCAAACAATCAACGCCAACCAATAGAATTATCCTCAAGCTCTACCATATCCGCTACCAAGACATATGCTGCCATCACAACCACTGCCAACACAACCACTGCCAACACAACCACTGCCATCACAACCACTACCAACACAACCACTGCCAACACAACCACTGCCAACACAACCACTGCCAACACAACCACTACCAACACAACCACTGCCAACACAACCACTACCAACACAACCACAACCAACACAACCACAACCAAACACAACCACAACCAACACAACCACTGCCAACACAACCACTACCAACACAACCACTACCAACACAACCACTACCAACACAACCACTGCCAACACAACCACAACCAACACAACCACAACCAACACAACCACTGCCAACACAACCACAACCAACACAACCACTGCCAACACAACCACTGACAACACAACCTCTGCCAACACAACCACAAGCAGCACAACCACAACCAACACAACCACTGCCAACACAACCACAACCAACACAACCAATGCCAACACAACCACTGCCAACACAAACACTGCCAACATAACCACTGCCAACACAACCACTACCAACACAACCACTGGCAACACAACCACAACCAACACAACCACTGCCAACACAACCACTGCCAACACAACCACTGTCAACACAACCACTGTCAACACAACCACTGGCAACACAACCACTGGCAACACAACTACAACCAACACAACCACTGCCAACACACCCACTGCCAACACAACCACTGCCAACACAACCACAACCAACACAACCACTAGCAACACAACCACTGCCAACACAACCACTGCCAACACAACCACTGCCAACACAACCACTGCCAACACAACCACTGCCAACACAACCACAACCAACACAACCACTGCCAACACAACCACTGCCAACACAACCACAACCAACACAATAACTGCCAACACAACCACTGCCAACACAACCAATGCCAACACAACCACTGCCAACACAACTACAACCAACACAACCACTAACAACACAACCACTGCCACCACAACCACTGCCAACACAACCACTACCAACACAACCAATTCCAACACAACCACTGCCGACACACCCACTGCCAACACAACCAATGCCAACACAACCACTACCAACACAACCAATGCCAACATAACCATTGCCAACACAACCACTAGCAACACAACCACTGCCAACAAAACCACTGCCAACACAACCAACGCCAACACAACCACTACCAACACCAACACAACCACTGCCAACACAACCACAACCAACACAACCACTGCCAACACCAACACAACCAACACAACCACTGCCAACACAGCCACAACCAACATACCCACTAGCAACACAACCACTGCCAACACAACCACAACCAACACAACCACTGCCAACACAACCACAACCAGCACCAACACAACCACTGCCAACACAACTACTGCCAACATAACCACTGCCAACACAACCACTGGCAACACAATTACTGCCAACACAACCACTGACAACACAACCACTGTCAACACAACCACTAACAACACAACCACTAACAACACAACCACTGCCAACACAACCCCTGACAACTAAACCCCTACCAACACAACCACTACCAACACATCCACTACCAACACAACCACAACAAACACAACCACTGCCAACACAACCACTGCCACCACAACCACAACCAACACAACCACTGTTTGTAACACTCAACGTTGGAGTATCACTAACTCCAATTGTTTCAACTCCAGCATCCACCACCGCCCCAACGTCATCTGCCAACAATCCAACACCTGCAGTAGACACTGCAGCAGATGTTTCTGACGAACCTGAGCCGACATCAAACCAGGACAGCCGCCCTGTTCACCTTAGTCTCTCCCCCACTCCTCGTGCAAGAAGCCTGCTAGCACGAACAGTACCAACCCCTCGTCCCCGTTCTAACCACTCCTCTCCCCGACCTGTACGTAGAGTCCCGCCACCACAGGTTTCCGGATTTACACCAGTGAGGAACGGTGCACGGCCAACGCAGAAAAGGTCTCATCTACCAGTCACAATGTCAAACAGATTTGAGATATTGGTAGAGATGGAAGACGAACCAGAGGAGACCAGGCTCGTTGGGGATTCCATCCTACGAGGACAGGTCGAAGAGTTCTGCGACAGTCCCAATTCAACGAAAAAGATTTTGCATCCCAGGAGCTGGACTGGACGACATTGTGGAAGCCTTCGAAGATACCACAAAGGATGCAAATGAAAATACCCTTTTTGTCATCCATGCTGGTTCAAATGACGTCATGCGCACCAGATCCGAAGAGTTGATGGAGAAATATCGCAAGATGATCCAGCACTACAAAAACAAGTCAAGGAATATCATCATCTCAGGCATTCTCCCCAAGATCGACGCACCTGACAAATTCTACGACAAGACCTTCAGCACAAATAGCCGACTAAAATATTTGTGTCTGAGGGAAGAAGTTGAATTCATCAACCTCTGGGACAACTTCTACAACCAGCCTACTCTGTTCCGCAAGGATGGCACTCATCTAAACCCTGTGGGTTCAGCACGCATGGGTCGTCTCCTACACGAAGCAGTCCGCAGCCATGGATCAAAAAACGCCATCCGAGAAGAAGCAGCAGTGACATAAATCATCCAACGCCAAGAAAAAAACAGAGGCAACCGAGGACCACCAGCGATAAGGACCGAAGACAGCGAGGACCGAAGACAGCCATTAACATAAATGTAGATCCGACAAGAACCAAAAATATTTTTAAAGAGCGTTCCGTGAGTTCTAAAATAACAAATTTAAAGGTTTTCTATGCAAACGCTCGTAGCATACGCAATAAATTTTCAGATTTAGAGGAGCTAGTGTTTACAGAAAATTATGATGTGATTGGCATAACAGAATCTTGGCTCAATACAGAAGATAGATACTTTTTAGCAGAGTATTCACTTCCCGGTTATGTAATGTTTGAGAAAAGCCGAATAAATCGAAATGGAGGTGGCGTTTTACTTTATATCAAAGAAAGTCTTAACCCGACCCTCTTGTCAAAACCTCAAATTGTGAACGTCGACGCATCTTTTGTGCTAATAAAGAATAATAAAGGTACAAAAATAATACTTGCATTAATATACAGACCTCCAGCTCAATCAGTGCAAACTGACCGAGAAATTTACGAACAAATTGCAGATGTAAGTAACTCACAAGATACCGTAATTTTTGGCGACTTTAATTTACCTGTGACCAAGTGGGGCGATACTCTTACATCACACTCCGGACATGACTTGTATACGAACTTGCAAGAGAGTTCGCTTTATCAATTTGTTCGAACGCCAACCAGTGGTAAGAACGTTCTTGACATTGTACTTGCAACAAAAGAAGAATTAATAGAGAATTTGAATGTTGGTGATGAATTCAGTAACAGCGATCATCGTACGATAACTTTCACTTTAAAGTTTACTAGTAACGAACCAAATAGTAGCATCGAAAAAGTCCCTAATTTCAAGAAAGCAAACTTCCATAAACTTAGAGCTATGTTTAAAGAAACTGACTGGAGCTTTTTAATTCACAATAACGACATAAATACATCTTGGAAGTTATTCGAAGCCACTTACCTAAAAGCAGTGCATGACTGCATACCATCGAAAATACGGCGTCCAGGCCATAATAATAAGCCCAAATGGTGGAATAAAGACATTTCAAACTGCCTGCTTGCTAAAAAATGTGCTAATGATAGATTAAAATCCTCACAAAATGACGAAGAACGGCTGAAATTTGTAGAGCTACGACGCAAAGCCAAAAAGTTAATTAAGCAAAGTAAAAAGACCTTAGAGTTACATATTGCGAATCAAAGTAAAACAAACCCGAAAGAATTCTATAGTTATATCAGAAAGAAAAAAGTAGTTACTTCAACTGTTGGACCGTTAGTCGATGAAAATGGAGAATACACCAAAGACGAAGTACAAATGAGTAATGCCCTCAATACCTTCTTTGCATCAGTTTTTACAACAGAAGACCTCAGTGATATCCCTACACCATCGCCAATTCCGATTGATAATTCAGATGTTCTAAGCAATATCACCGTTACAGAGAGAGAAGTATTGAATTGTTTAGATAAACTCAAGGTAAATAAAACGCCTGGACCTGATAAAATCTCGCCTAGAGTTCTAAAGGAAGCTAAGGATGAGCTCTCCAAACCACTGACATTACTATTCAATAAATCCTTGCAGTCTGGAACTATGCCCGATCAGTGGAAGCTAGCCAACGTAACACCGATATTCAAAAAAGGCAGCAAATCCCTACCCAGTAACTATCGTCCAATTAGCTTAACCTCGGTTGTATGTAAAATGCTAGAAACGGTCATACGAGACAGACTCGTAAATCACTTGGAGGAAAATAACATACTTAAAGATACTCAACACGGCTTTCGTAAAAAACGTTCCTGTTTAACAAACCTCTTAGACTTCTTCCACGATATCCTCAACCTCTACGATGAGAGTAAAGCTGTAGATATTATATACCTTGATTTTCAAAAGGCCTTTGACAAAGTTCCCCACAAACGTTTACTGCTAAAACTAAAAGCGCATGGAATACAAGACGGTGTGTTGAAATGGATAGAAAATTGGCTCAGCGACAGAAAGCAAAGAGTAGTCATAAACGGTAAGGCATCTAAATGGACCAATGTAAGTAGCGGGGTACCCCAGGGATCGGTACTAGGACCAATTCTCTTTCTAATTTACATCAACGACATAGATGAGGATCTCGCCTGTACAATCTCAAAATTTGCTGACGATACAAAAATTGCAAATAGCGTACTCTCAAAAGAACAAGTTGACGTAATGCAACACAATCTAGATAAATTGTCATGTTGGGCCCAAATTTGGCAAATGAGTTTCAATGCGGATAAATGTAAAGTACTACATATCGGATACCTAAATGAGAAAGCAAACTATTCGATGAATGGCATTCAGCTTAAGAATGTAAACAGAGAAACCGATCTGGGAGTAACAATATCGAGTAACCTAAAACCGAGTCAACAATGTTCAGAAGTTGTTAAGAAGGCAAACAAAATAATTGGCTTTATAGGCAGGTCATTTGAGCATAAATCCAAAGAAGTTATCCTAACCCTTTACAATTCCTTAGTCCGCCCTCTTCTGGAATACTGCGTTCAATCCTGGTGCCCTTATTACCAAAAAGATATAAACAAGCTAGAACGAGTTCAACGTAGAGTTACTAAAATGATACCTAGCCTAAAGAACAAACCATACGAAGAGCGTCTTAGAGAATTAAATCTATTTCCTTTAACCCAGCGCAGATTAAGAGGTGACTTAATTCAAGTGTTCAAAATCATCAAAGGCATCGACAATATGAACTGTAGTAAGTACTTCACTATCGACCAAGCTAATTACACGCGGGGAAACGGTTGCAAAATTATTGGTAAATCTTTTAACTCACACGAATCTAAGAATTTCTTCTTCAATCGAGTTGTCAACTTGTGGAATGGGCTTCCCCGAAACGTTATAGACTGCATCACCGTTGATTCATTTAAACTCCGCCTAGACAAATATCTCGCATCAAACCCGCGACTGACTGCGTTTGTAAATGAATAACTTTATTTTATCCCCCCCTCAGTTACTAACCCATCTGTCCCCTACTAACTTCCTAATCCTGCCACGGACATTAGTTCCAGGCCAGTAATTCGCTTTCCAATGTTCCCTTACCCACTCTAAACCACTGTTTGGACACTTGATCCTCAGTGTTTTGGAGGACAAGCAACCTAGAAGGGTCACTAGATCTGTTGTTGCTTGATTTCCTTTGTACTCCTTTGTACTCCTTTGTACTGTCAACACATAATTACTGCCAATACAACCACTGCCAACACAACCACCGCCAACAAAACCACTGCCAACACAACCACTACAAACACAACCACTGCCAATTACACAACCACTGCCAACACAACCACTCCCAACACAACCACTGCCAACAAAACCACTGTCAACACCAACACAACCACTGCCAACACAACCACTGCCAACGCAACTACAACCAACACAACCACTACCAACACAACCACTGCCAACAAAACCACTAGCAACACAACCACTGTCAACACAACCTATCTCCTATTCTCTTTCTAATTTTTATAAATGATGTCCTTATCTGTACCTTAATTCCCATCCATTCATACGCAGACGACTCAACCTTACACTACTCCATTAGTTTTTCAGAACGCCCCAGCCAGCAATCCCTCAACGACAAACGTAGTGAAGCCATAGAACTCTTAAATTCTGATCTAAATACTATTTCCAATTGGGGAAGAGAAAACCTTGTTAACTTTAATGCTTCCAAAACCCAATTTCTCCATCTATCTACCCATCAGGATCTCCCAGCGGACTATCCCTTATTCTTCAACAATACAAAAATCAACCCTTCATCTTCTCTCAATATTCTTGGTGTCTCTATTTCTTCTGTTCTCATTTGGAAGGACCATATTACCAGTCTTGCTAAGGCAGCCTCCCAGAAGCTGGGTGTGCTCAACCGCCTTAGGGGGTTCTTTTCCCCTGCACAGCTTCTTGCTCTGTACAGGGGCATAGTGCGCCCTTGTATTGAGTATTGTTCACATGTGTGGGGAGGTTCCTCTCACACCGCTCTCCTAGACAAAGTTGAAAGGAAGGCCTTTCGTATCATTAACTCCCGTCCACTCACCAACTCTCTGCAATATCTCTCTCTCCGCCGCAATGTTGCATCTCTCTCGCTATTCTATCGCTACTATAATTATCAGTGTTCCTCAGAGCTATCCCAGTGCATACCACCTCCTTTACGTAGGGCACGTGGTACCCGTCTTGCAACTCAATCCCACCCCTACTCTGTGCAACTCTCCAACCCAAGAGTGAAATGTTACTCTCAAACTTTCTTCTACTCAACAGCTGAGCTCTGGAACTCTCTCCCAGAATCAGTCTTTCCCTCTTCCTATGACTTAAATTGCTTCAAACTCTGTGTGTCCAGGCATTTTGGCTTGAACGTCCCTTGATTTTGGCCCTGTCACTCTTTCAACTATGGGGGAGGCACTCGCTATAGGCAGTTATGCCTTTTGCCTCCCTCAATCACATAGAAAAAAAAAAAAAAAAAAAAAAAACACATCCAACATAACCACTACCAACACAACCACTGCCAACACAACCACTGCCAACACAACCACTACCAACACAACCACTACCAACACAACCACTGCCAACACAACCACTGCTAACACAACCACTGCCAACACAACCACAACCAACACAACCACAACCAACACAACCACAACCAACACAACCACAACCAACACAACCACTGCCAACACAACCACTGCCAACACAACCACTGCCAACACAACCACTGCCAACACAACCACTGCCAACACAACCACTGCCAACACAACCACTGCCAACTCAACCACTGCCAACACAACCACTACCAACATTTAAGAGTCCCGTCGCCTTCGCTCAGTAAAACTTCTTAGGAGTCTCGGCGCCGTTCCCGGGTTAAAGCAGTTTAAGTAATATGATAAAGGAAAGATTGATTGAGGGAGAGAGTTGCAGAATTAACTTATTGAGTTGAGGAAACTTGCCAATTCTTGAGTTAGAGAGCTAGACAGAATCAGAGTGGGACTTTGTTGAAAGGTGGGTGCCTTGCACTCGCCGCAAGGGACGGAGTATGCACTGAGAGAGGTCTGTTCTAATAGAGATAATAGAGTGAGAGAGATGCAACATTGTGGCGTGTAGAAAGAGATTATAGGGAACTAGTCAGAAGAAGTGATTTGATAAGACGAAATACTTTGGACTCTACTCTTTCAAGAAGTGCGCGGTATGAGTGGAGCCTCCCCACACATGCGAACATTACTCAATACAGGGGCGCACTGACTCCCGATACAGAGCACATACACATAATCTCCTTTCAATCTCCTCCAAGAACCGCAACAATCAACAGCCACCAACCAGAACAAATTATCATAACCAACATAACCACCACCAAACTACCAAAATTACCATCAATATACAACCACCACTAACAAGCTACCACAACTACCAAACTACCACAAACACCACAACCACAACCACCACCACTGAACTACGACCACCACCACACACCTCAATGCATCATCCCCAACAAACTTCCATGACCATCACAGACACACCTTCAACCACAACCACACACTCTCTCCACCAACTGCCATGTGTGACTGTGTCGAAGACCGTTCCTTCATGTCGCCAACAGTCGAGTATAGCATGCTCGCATTCAGCCATGGTCGTATAGGTTGTCTTCCTGACATACCAAGTCGACGGATTTCCAATTTTACTGATAAGTTTATCAAACGCCCCGTCTTCTGGTATCACATCGACTAATTCTTCCTCCTCGCTACTCTGAGCATCATTTAAATCTCCATCAGTAAATGAAACTTCGCTTGCTGGATCCGTAGATTTAACCGATTCTCTGGTTTTGCTCTCCCAGTCGGTTGTGCTTCCCTCGGTCCCTTCCCAGTCTTCAAATTCTGATTCGGAGTTCAACCCTGTTTTTCTCCTACTAAAGGATGGCCAGAATAGGGAGGTTCCTGTCTGTTCATTTCGCCGCAATTAATTTTCTGTGCCAGGAGAGGTCGAATACTCGTGTTTATTCTCCGCCCAACATTCTAGTTCCCCCTCACTTTCTTCTGTACTACTCCATTCACTCATCTCTGGCAGTAGGACTCCCTCGTACGTGTATTGCTTAGTATGGCGGATATGCGTGGCCGAGACAATATACCCGTCATGTAAATACTAGACCTGGTAGGGTCCATTAATCTCAAAAATCGGAAAGGACCCTCATATTTAGCTTCCAATTTACCTGTTCGAGTGGGGTCATGTCTTTTTACTAGAATGTACTTCCCTTGTTGATAAGGATTGATTAGAGTAGGTTTCTTGGGTTGCCGTCGCGTTATCCGAGTATGAATTTGCTGATGTCTTTCCCCTAGACCTTTGAGATATTTTTCCGGTCGAGAATAGGTGGTGCGGTTGGTAGCGTAAGGTAGGAGTTGTTCCTGTGGTAACTTAGGTGTAACACCGAATATTATCTCATAAGGGAAATATCTGGGAGTTCTGCAAACTGTAGTATTAATTCCCCAAATTATTTCCGGTAATAGTTCCAGCCATTCCCTGCTTATCTCTTCCCCTTGTGAACTCAGATTGGCTCTTACACAATTCGTGAGTAACCTATGATTCCTCTCGCATACAGCGTTCCCTTGTGGCCAATACGGAGAAGTATGCCGAATCTGGTAACCCAAGGTATCTCCCAATTGTTGCCAAATATCATTATTGAATTCTCTACCCTTATCACTCAAAATGGACTCCGGGATGCCATACACGAAAATTACTTTATCGAGTATGCTCTTTGCTACGGTTTCAGCGCTTTTATCTGGAATGGCTCAAGCAACCATATATTTGGAAAAGGCATCAACACAGGTTAATATGTACCTATGGTTGTTCTTTCTGGGCAGGGGTCCAACAATATCTACAGACAACTTTTTCCAGAGCTTTCCGGCAAGAATGTGTCCTGTTTGTTGTCTGGGTCCTCGTCCATCTTTTCCTTTCTGACACCCCAAACAACTTTGCACTACTTCATTGACTATTTTGTCAGCTTGGGAGGTCCAGTACTTCTCATTGAATTGCTATAACACTCTAGTCTGGCCTAACGGAGCCCCCTTCCCGTCTCGTCCGTGTAGGATCTCAATCATGTGTTTGGCCTCGGAATAATCTAACACTACACGATGTTTGGAGTCCCTCCAGGCCCCATCAAAAAACCGAAATTTATCCCCCTGGTTTTGTGCAGGTTCTTTTATTCTCTGTTCCCGCTGAGTGGATTGTATCGGGGCTACAGGTAATCTGGATAATCCATCCACATTTGTATGGAGTTTCCCTGGTCGATGTCTAACATTGAATGAATATTCCTCCAGAATTCCCTTCCACCTAACAAATAATCCGTCTTCTGTCTTCATCTTTCGGAGCCATAGTAAACTGGGATGGTCAGTGATTACTTCAAAATGTACTCCGGCTAAATAAGGTCGAAAGTATTGCACTGCCCATACTAGAGCTAGACATTCTTTCTTGGTCACACTGTAATTCTTTTCCCCTTTATTTAAAGTCCTGCTGGCACAGGCCACAATGCCTTCCTTGCCATCAACCTTCTGGGCCAATACTGCCCCTAGCCCTTCATCAGAGGCATCGGTGTACAGTTGGAAAAGTTTAGTGAAATCGGGGTGACAAATAATGGGGTTAGAGGTTAACATTTTGTTTTAAAGTTTCGAAGGCTTCTTGGCAGCTTTGGTCCCAGTCGAACATTCTTCCTTTCTCGAGTCTTTTGGTCAAAGGCCGGGCGAGTTTGGAAAAACTGGGTACGAATCTTCGATAGTAGGAGGCCATCCCTAGAAATGCTCTGATTCCTTTTACAGTAGTAGGGGGAGAGATTTCTGGATGGCTTTCACTTTAAGGGAGTCAGGTTGGATACCTTTCTTTGAAACCACATGTCCTAAGTATGCTACCTCGCGTGCCCCTAGTTGGCACTTAGAAGATTTTAGCTTTAATCCCGCCTTTCGGATTCTCTCTAATGCTTTTCGCAACCTGTCAATGTGCTCCTCCCAACTGCTCAAAAATATTATGATGTCGTCTAAATAGGCCAGACATGTTCGTCAAGTCAGTCCCCTCAATACTTCATCCATAACCCTAGTATAACTCGCTGGCCCATTACAAACTCCAAACGGTAGAACCGTGAACTCGTAGAGTTTACCTTCGTTTGTAGCGAACGCCTTTTTTTCCTGATCCTCTGATTTAACCAGTACCTGCCAGTAACCGCTTTGTAAATCCAGAGTCGAAAACCACATAGACCCATTGAGCGACTCCAGCGAGTCATCAATGAGAGATAGGGGCTGGGGGTCTTTTATGGTGACATCATTCAGTTTCCTGTAATCCACACAAAACCGAGTAGACCCATTTTTTTTTTTTACTAGGACTACTGGTGGTGACCAAGGACTGTATGATTCTATTACTATCTCTTGTTCAATCATATCATCTACCTGTTCTTTCTCCTTTTGTCTCATAATTGCGTTTTGTAGTCTATAAGATTGTCTAATAGGGGGTCCTTGTGTGTGTATCTCGTGTTGGTGTCGTGTCCGGGCTAATCCGTGGTCCCCTTCATCTTGGGCGAACACGTCACGATACGTCTACAATACTTCATGTAAGTTGCCTGCTTGGTCTGAGGTCAATTGTTTTGGGATCTCTGGTAAGTTAGTGGGTCCATTATTCCCAACAGTGGTGGGTTGTGCAGAAGTGACCTGTCTTAGCAGTCTTCCCTTTTGGTAGTTAACTGTAGTTTCTCAAAAAGTTTGCAATGACTATCTTTCTCTGATCTGGAGTGATAAAAGTGGGCGATATCCGAGCTTCAATCTGCCCTTCTGGCTCAAAAATCCCTGCTGTCATCCCGTACTGTCTGGGGATTTCTATCATTCTCCAAGTTTTAGGGGGTATAGACATTTTTCCTGTGGTAGTTACTAACTTGGGTCATATTGTGGTCGTAGTTTCCTTTGGGCCACACTGAATGTTTACCAACAACTGACTCAGCAGGTCTATTCCTAAATATCCATCTACCCCACTGCTAGATTTCCCCGATATGACGCAAAAATCAGTGGTAAACTTAATTCCCTTCCACTGTATCAACAGCGTATCGGTTCTCCCTAAGATAGTCAGTGGTTGTCCTCCTGCTCCTTCTAGCTGAATATTAGTTTGATTTAGGGGTCTTAGTTCCCTCTGATTGCTTCTCACAAAATTTTCCAAAAGACAACTTCTATTTGCTCCCTTGTCCACTAGCATGTTCGCTGCTCTCCCATTTCGTTACCTGGACGATAAAGTGATGTAATGCCTGGATTGTGGAAATATGTCTGTAACTTTATTAGATGCGGAAATCTGCTTGAGCTATCATGCCAAGTGGAGTACTTCTCTTGGTGTAGTGGTCAGAACGCTCGCCTCCCACGTGGCGGGACCGAGATCGAATCTCGCCTGGGCCGCGCCCAAAACATTTTGGGGCGAATTTCCGCATCAGACGCAGTTCTGATGTGATTGTAAAAATTGTAAATTGTAATTGTAGTTAAGTAAAGTAATTGCAAAGACGACAAAAAATAGTATGATGCCGTTTCGAGGACACTTCACTGGTGGCAGCTGTAAAGGGATATCTGAGAGGATTAGTTGGGGTGCTGTACATATAGGCTAAGTAAATCCCCATGGTGTACTGGCTTGCCTTAACTTACCGCTTTCATCAAATATAAATGCACTGAACTATCCAACTCTAGCTCTTCCCAAACCTTCTGGCTACTAGTCAACAATCTCTCCAACAAATTTTCTTTTTCGCCTTTCCCTCCCATTTTCCACTTTGACGGCATGTTGGATAGTCACTTCTTCCTCTGACAAAGCTGAACTCTTCGCCAAAACGTTCGCTAGAAACTCCACCTTGGATGAATCCGGTGGTATTCCTCCCACTCTACCTCACCTCCCTTCCTCTCCTACTTATGCCTAATATCCTAATCTCTTCTAAAGATGTACTTTCTACCCTCTCTGGGCTTAATAATAAGAAGGTGTACGGTCCAGATGGTGTTCATCTTGTTGTACTAAAAAATTGTGCTTACGTACTGACTCCCTACCTAGGCAAACTCTTCTATCTCTGCCTTTCCTCTAACATCTCCCCTTCTTGCTGGAAAGTTGTTCTCATTCAACCTTTCCCAAAGAAGGGTGACTGCTCTCAACCCTCCAACAATCGTCCAATTGCTCAAATTTCTTACTTAAATTTGTTTTAAGCATCTCTCTTCCCATAATCTACTCTCAGATCGCCAGTATGGATTCCTTAGGGATCCCTCTACTGGTGATCTTCTTTCATATCTTACCAACTCATGGTCATCCTCCTTTCGGGACTTCCGTGAAACCTTTTCTTGCGCTAGACATATCAAAGGCCTTTGATAGAATCTGGCACAAATATCTAATTACTAAACTACCCTCCTTCGGTTTCTATCCCTCTATCTGTGCCTTTATCTCTGATCTCCTATCTGGCCATTCCATAGCTGTGGTTGTGGACAGCCATCGTTCACTTCCTCAATCTATCATCTCCGGTGTTTGTCAGGGCAATGTGCTATCTCCAATTATCTTTTTAATATTCATAAATTATTTTCTCAATTGTACCTCCAGTCCTATCCTTTCATATGTTGATGACTCTACCTTACACTATTCAACTAGCTTTTCAGAACGCCCCAGCAAGCAATCACTCAAAAAGTCACGTGATGATGCCATAGAAGAAATATCTTCTGACCTTTTAACCATTTCCATTTGGGGCAGAGATAATTTTGTTGCTTTCAATGCTTCCAAAACCCAATTTCTCCATGTATCCACCCGTCATGAACTCCCACAGGACTTTCCCTTATAGTTCAACAATACTCAAATCAACCCCTCATCTTCTCTCAGTACTCTCTGTGACTCATTTTCTTCTGATCTCACTTGGAAAGACCATATTACCACCCTTGCTGAAACAGTTTCCCAGACGCTGGGTGTGCTCAACCGCCTCTTGGGGTTTATTACCTCTGGACAGCTTCTTGCTCTGTACAGGGGCACAGTGCACCCATTTATTGAGTATTGTTTGCATGTGTGGGGAGGATCCTCTCACACAGCACTGCTTGACAAAGTAGAAAAGAAAGACTTTCGTCTCATTAATTAATTCGCATCCACTCACCGACTCTTTGCAATCTCTCTCTCTTCACCGCATTGTTGCATCTCTTTTGCTATTCTACCGCTATTACAATAATCAGTGTTCCTCAGATCTCTCTCAGTGCTTACCACCTCTGTGTAGAGCGCGTGGCACCCGTCTTGCAACACAGTCTCACCCCTACTCTGTGCAGCGATTTTCTCAATCTTTCTTCTATTCAACAGCTGAGCTCTGGAACCTTCTCCCTGAATCCATCTTCCCTTCATCCTATGACTTAGATTGCTTCAAACTACGTGTGTCCAGGCATTTTGGTTAGAACTTTCCTTGATTTTGGCCCTGTCACTCTTTCAACTCTGGGATAGGCACTCGTCACAGGCAGTTCTGCCTTTTGTCTCTCATCTACACATTTATACAAAAAGGGTTACGTGAGATAGTTCGAAGCCTGTTATTTGCTGAGGGGCCCTTTATAAACTGAATCAAATTGTCTAACAGTAGCAAGAATAAAACTAAAAGGACGTCACCGGTACTAAAGGGGTTAAGAAAGAATGTCAATATGTACTGCAGTAACTGTGGACTGTCCTGGAATCGCTCAACTGTCATGAAGGAGCAGCACTTTAACCCTCTGAGGACCGATGTTGCACTTCTTTCTTGTTTACTGGCTATTATTAGACGATTTCATTCAGATTAGGAAGAGTATCTGAAAGTCAAAGGGTTGCTTGAGCTAGTCTGTACCCTGTTGGTTCCCACAGATCCTTCCTAAGCTGTATAAAATCGTCAAATGATAGCCAAAATAACTGCTAAAACGCGCCATATCCTCAAAGGGTAAAGTAATGGTTGTCTGTACTCCCGGTAAGAATATTATTGTATTTTAGACTATCCGGACGACTGAACGGCTACATGCAGAAGATTGTGTAGTGTAGCAGTTGTTGCAGGGGTCTGAGGGATTTAAGGGGGTGATGGTTGGTTTTTCTGGCACCCCTTCTCCCTCATGCTTAGCCCCATTAGTTTTCCGATTTTAAGAAGTTCGGCCCATTAGTTTGGCTTATTTAACACCTTTCGTCCCATTTCTTGTAAGAATTAAGACCTTTTGTGCAATTTAGGTGTCTTTATTTTCCTGGCAAGCGATAGCGAGCCTGTAATATAGTACTAACCCGTTTCCGGCCGTGACATTTTTCTAACGAAAAATGTACAAAATTGTCTTGGTGGTGTTTATTAATCTTGCTGGAGGTCTAGGGAGGAGACCTAAAGAACAATGCAAAGGTAAATAAATAATCAAATATATTCGCCCAACCCCCTTAAGGGGAGGTTTTTAGTTTGGTCCCTAGATATCCTTCAAGCTTAAGATTACACCCCCTTGAGCCCCTTTCAAGATAAATTTGTAAATTTTTCGGTAGAAGAGTGTCCCGGCTGAAAGCCGGTTCCTCTTAAATTACAGGCTCGCTATCGCTCGCCAGGATAAAATCGACACCTAAATGGCACGAAAGGTCATAAAATTGACAGCAAGGGGTTGAAAGTTCTTAAAATCGTCAAAACAATGGGGCAAACGTCTTAAAATTAGAAAAACAATGGGGCTAAGCAGGAGGGAAAAAGGAGTCCAGAAAAAATACCTCAAGTGGAAATCTCCCCTTTAACGTGGCGTATTAGCCTGCCCATGCACTGCAGTATATGCAAAACTTTGGCTTATATACCTATTGGTATATAGACCAAGCTCTCAACTGGTCCTGTCAGAAGTGGGATTGAATTTCCTTTTGCTTGAATTCTTTATTGATCCTACTACAGCGTTAACTTGCCGTTGGTTAGTCCAAGTTATCCAATATCTAGAAAGGTTTCCAAAACAGAGAGAGATATCTTTGATTGTGCTACCCCATTTTATAAGGAAGGACATGTTTGACAGTATAACATTAAAGATTATTATACTTAAGGGTGAGAGCTGGTCCTCTCCAGAGTGAGGTTTGGCATAGTCAGCCTTAGTCGTTTCTGTCTGTCTCTTTTACTATCCTACTTTTCCTTCTGGTGGCAGGGGACTAGGAAACCTTCTCCCCTTGTATAAATCACATACTAGACAAGATAGAGGAAGGGGCGAGGGGTCGTGAAAGTGGTCCCAGACCCTAAGAATTGGAACTTTAAGTGTTGTTTGTCTTCGCGCTCTGTCTCGAGTCGGCCTCCCCCAGCGATGGGTATGTGCATGAGAAAATATCTTTCAAACTAAATATACTGCAACTTATAAAGTATTGGCAAGCAACATATTACATTTCACTCCTTGGTAGGTTTAAATGCTTCTCAAACAGTTGACTGACGATTCGCACATACAGTGATACAACTCCAACATTCCCTGTACATGTAGACATGGAATTGGCAAAAGGACTATAATTTCGCTTCCACAAACTGTACCAAGTTATTGTATAACCATTTACTATATATAATAATAATACTTCAGTATATTCTTCGAGTTTGATGGTGATTGTGTCGTCCTGCATGCCTTATTATCAATACATAATTACTACGTGACCCGGCTAACAAACCAGTGAACGAAAAACTGTCAGACTTCACAGCATCAAAGCTCCACCATTATCATCGTTGTTGAAAGGAACCAACCAACCTGTTTAAAAGGCAGCATTAATGAGCTGTTTGACGGCTAGTGAGTGGACTGATGGCGTTAATGAGTCAATTGGTATTTTCAGTATGTCAATGGAGGAAATATTCAATGTTCGGTTATTTGTATCTCATTATTCACGAGAAGAACGAAATAGAGAGTTGGTGGTTGTATAATTCAGTAATGAACGGAGGTGTGAAGAATTGATGTTGTGATAATAGGGAAAGTGGATATAAATTATATTTATATTTATCTAAAACCCTTTGAGGATAATGGCGTGTTTTGACAGTTTATTCTTGCTAGCATTAGACGATTTGATTCAGCTTAGGGTGAACTTTTGGGAGCTAGAGAGTTTATTGAGATAGTGTTTACCCCTTTGATTACTAGATTGCACAACATGGTATAATGATAACCAAAAATAAATCTAAAATGCATATTTGGTGTATAATAATGTGACCTGGTCATAATACCTACATTGCGTGTGTGGTACAGACACACAAATTTGGAAGAGAAACAGAATCCAAGTAATTCTGTGAGTTTCCCTCTGACCATTAAATAATCAAGTATATCCCATGCAATCGTAAATTATCATAATAATTGTTACTACTACAATTAGTTATTATATATAATATATTACTACTACTACTACTATTACTATTACTACTATTACTATTACTACTACTAGTACTATTACTACTACTACTATTACTACTACTACTACTATTGGTAAAGCAAACGAACTTGACAATAATATGGATCCCTACTAAACTTCTTATAACTCAAAATGAACGAAAGAAATCGGGCTAACAATTCTACCATTTGGGAAGAGTCCACCAGGCAACATTTACATCCAGTTTGCTCAAGGTCCTTTTGAATTACGAAGAGGTCAGGGATCGATATTATTGGCAAGTTAGTTGGTGCTTCCTATACTACTACGGGTATTATCTGTATTATTATCAGTATTAGTATTACATTTATTATTGTTATAATAATAATAATTGTTATTATTAGTAGTAGTATATTTATAAATCACTATATAATTTTTGTATGATGAATATCCATATACCAGTATGTGAATTATCAGATTGTTCAGGCCAATATATAATATATATATATATATATATATATATATATATATATATATATATATATTGTGACGTCTACCAGCGTTGTCAGAATCGCCTCGCGTTGGCCACTAGCGCTCGCCAGGGACATCGAAATGGGCTACAGTTATCAGAGAATGTTGTTCTTTCTTTCCTAGTAATCGCATTGTCACAGACAGTCCAGTGGTGGTCTTTGTTTTCGTCTGTGACAACGGGATATATTTTATATCAACAGTAGTGATAATAGTACCAGCGTGTGAATGAGAAAGACTTTCAGAGCGAGGAGGTAGTAAGTGTCATGCATTCCTGCCTCTCGCTCGCCATTGGACGGCGTGTCTGGCTGTGTCCTGTGGCGCCTGCTGTCTTGTGACGTCTCGGCCCGTGATTGGCCGATCATCGCGCCTTTGCGGGCTCCTGTGTAACTCACCTCCTCCATGAGGGTCCCCAGGAGCTGTCCTCGTCAGGACAGGCTTGGCGCGCGTGCTTCTAACATCCCTTTGCATACTCTCTCCCGATCACCACCTTTATCACTGTTTCTCTCACTCGATTCTCTCTTTCCATTTATTAACTGCACAATACTCCCCTTGGGTTCTGCATACGGTTTTCATAGCCGGCCCATTGTATTGCATGCGCCGTCCTCAGAGATATTTTCATGTACTTAGAATAGGTTTGAGGGTTCTTAGTTAGTATAGGTTAAGAACTTTGTGTGTCTCCATTATTGATTTAGTGTTTCTGCTCTTTTATTTAATGCTAGACTGGGATAAGGTAACTGTAGTCGTTGTCTCCGATGTGTGTACGGTTTGCTTATACCTACACGACTTCGACCGGTCCTGTGGTAGCCTGGGTTGTCTTTTCGGTTGCGTCCTTTGCGAGTGCAGCATTGTGTTGACTGAGGGTTTTGGCCTGTACTAGTTCCACACATTTCTGCCTCTTTTCTTGTCTTTAGATGGTCGCCAGGATAGAACCAGATACTTGTGATCTGGATCTATCAAGGGAGCCCCCTCGTCAATTAACGTAACTTAAAGGATGCAGTCTTAAGGACATCGCTAGGCTACGAGCCTGTCTTGCTCAACCCCAGTTCCTTACCTAGAGTATCCCAGCTAGACATTATTAATCGAGTAGACACTTGTTAGTATTTAATATAAGCTCTTTGATATGTGCGCATTATTATTCACAGCATTTATTAGTCTAGGTTGTTGCTGAGCCGCACAACCATAGCAGACTGTTTCGTTGATGAGGAAGTACTTCTTTTAGTGTCGAGCATTGCTACCGTTGCGCATTTATAGTATTCTCGTGTCAGTTAACATTATATGTCCTATCTTTTAGTGTATTCGATTTACACGTGTGGTATCCTGCCTCCTGCCTTTATATAGATCTAGATACGAGCATCTTATGAGTATCAGACTTTCTTCAGAAGTGTCCAGGTCTATGCTGTAGGACTATACTTCACTTTCTTTCAGATAGGAGTGAAGAGTTTATTGTTGTTTAGAGTAACTGTATTGAAGCATCTTTTTATTGTATTAAATCTTGCAGTGATTTAATTGATCTTTCCATAGATTCCTTTTTATGCATTTTAACGTAACTTGCATCTTGTTTGTTATCAGGCTATACCAGTGTGGGTTAGCCTGAAGTAGAGTACATTTATGCCCAGTTAAGGATACCCCGCTATCGCAGATTAACCCTGGAGGGTATAGGTGTTTTTTGTTCGCCGGCATATAAGTTAGAGGGTTTGGATCTAGCGTACCGTTGTTGCATAGTGCCCTATTACTAGTCCAATCATTAAGTGCCCTTGTTTTATTCATAGTCCCGGTCGTAACAATATATATATACATATATATAAATTATATATATATATATATATACTGTATATATATATATACAGTATATACTGTATATATTGGTATATGTTGGTATATATATATATATATATATATATATACTGGTACATTTTTTATATTTTTTGTTTTTATTTTGTTTTTGTATATGGTAGGGAGACAAAAGACTGATTTGCCTGTAGTGAGTGCCTCCCCTAGAGTTAAAAGAGTGAAAGGGCCAAAATCAAAAGACATTCGAGCTAAAATGCCTGGACACACAGAGTTTGAAGCAATTTAAGTCATAGGAAGAAGGAAAGACTGATTCTGGGAGAGAGTTCCAGAGCTCAGCTGTTGAAGACTGAGAGTAACGTTTCACTTTTGGATTGGAGAGTTGCACAGAGTAGGTGCGGGATTGTGTTGCAAGGCAGGTTCCACATATCCTACGTAGAGGATGTGTTATACACTGTGATAGCTCTCAGGAACACTGATCATTGTAGTAGCGATAGAATAGCGAGAGAGATGCAACATTGCGGCGAAGAGAGAGAGATTGCAGAGAGTTGGTGTGTGAACGGGAGTTAATGATACGAAAGGCTTTCCTTTCTACTTTGTCTAGGAGTGTGGTGTGAGAGGATCCACCCAACACATGTGAACAATACTCAATACAAAGTTGCACTGTGCAACAGAGCAAGAAGCTGTGCAGGGGTAAAAAAAAACTTGAGGTGATTGAGAACACCCAGCTTCTGGGAGGCTGCCTTAGCAAGACTGGTAATATGGTCCTTCCAAGTGAGAGCAGAAGAAAAAGAGACACTATGAATATTGAGAGAAGGTGAAGGATTAATTGTTGTATTGTTGAAAGACAAAGGATAGTCCTCTGGGATTCCAGGCGGGTAGATAGATGGAGAAATTGGGTTATGGAAGCATTAAAGGCAACAAAGTTTTTTATCTGCCCCAATTAGAAATAGTAGTTAGATCAGAAGATAAGTTTTGCATGGCTTCATTATCTTTGTTTTTGAGGAATTGCTGGCTGGTGCGTTCTGGAAAACTAATTTTGTAGTGTAGGAGTACAAAGGAGTACAAAGGAAATCAAGCAACATCAGGTCTGGTGACCCTTCTAGGCTGCTTGTCCTCCAAAACACTGAGGATCAATTGTCCAAACAGTGGTTTAGAGTGGGTAAGGGAACATTGGAAAGGGAACTACTGCCCTGGAACTAATGTCCGTGGCAGGATTAGGAAGTTAGTAGGGAACAGATGGGTTAGTAACTGAGGGGGTAGTAAAATAAAGTTATTCATTTACAAACGCAGTCAGTCACGGGTTTGATGCAAGATATTTGTCTAGGCGAAGTTTATTTTAATCAACGGTGATGCAGTCTATAACGTCTCGGGGAAGACCATTCCACAAGTTGACAACTCGATTGAAGAAGAAATTCTTAGATTCGTGCGAGTTAAAAGATTTACTGATAATTTTGCAACCTTTTCCCCGTGTGTAATTAGATTGGTCGATAGTGAAGTACTTACTACAGTTCATATTGTCGATGCCTTTGATGATTTTGAACACTTGAATTAAGTCGCCTCTTAATCTGCGCTGGGTTAAAGGAAATAGATTTAATTCTCTAAGACGCTCCTCGCATGGTTTGTTCTTAAGGCTAGGTATCATTTTGGTAACTCTACGTTGAACTTGTTATAGCTTGTGTATATCTTTTTGGTAATAAGGGCACCAGGATTGAACGCAGTATTCCAGAAGAGGGCGGACTAAGGAATTGTAAAGGGTTAGGATAACGTCTTTGGATTTCTGCTCAAATGACCTGACTATAAACCCAATTATTTTGTTTGCTTTCTTAACAACTTCTGAACATTGTTGACTCGGTTTTAGGTTACTCGATATTGTTACTCCCAGATCGGTTTCTCTGTTTACATTCTTAAGCTGAGTGCCATTCATCGAATAGTTTGCTTTATCATTTTGGTATCCGATATGTAGTATTTTACATTTATCCGCATTGAAACTCATTTGCCAAATTTGTAAGGTAGAGTTGTCTGCCTATGAATGGATGGGACTGGAGGTACAATTTAGAAGATCCATTATGAAAATTAGAAAGGGAATGGGAGATAGGACAGAGCCCTGAGGAACACCAAAGTTGATAGGATGAGGAAGTGAGTGGTGGCCATCCACAACTGCAGCTATGGAATGGCCGGAAAGGAAATTAGAGACAAAGGCACAGATGGAGGGATAGAAAACGAAGGAGGGTTGTTTTGAAATTAAAGATTTGTGACAGACTCTATCAAAGGCCTTCGATATGTTTAGCGCAATAGAAAAGGTCTCACCGAAGTCCCGAAAGGAGGATGACCAAGAGCTATGATATGAAAGAAGATCACCAGTAGAGCGACCCTTAAGGATGCCATACTGGCGATCTGAGAGTAGATTATGGGAAGAGAAATGTTTAAGAAGTTTGGAAGCAAAAATAGTTTCTAAAACTTTAGAGATACAAGAGATGAGAGCAATTGGACGATAGTTGGAGGGTTTAGAGCGGTCACCCTTCTTTGGGACAGGTTGAATGAGAGCAAACTTCCAGCAAGAAGGGAAGACGTTAGAGGAGAGACATAGTTGAAAGAGTTTGCTTAGGCAGGGAGTCAGCACGGAAGCACAGTTTTTGAGTACAACAGGAGGAACATCGTCCGGACCGTACGCCTTCTTAGTATTAAGCCCATAGAGGGTAGAAAGTACATCTTTAGAAGAGATTAGGATATTAGGCATAAGTAGGAAAGAGGGGGGTGGAGACGGAGGTATAGTACCGGAATCATCCAAGGTTGAGTTTCTAGCAAAAGTTTGAGCAAAGAGTTCAGCTTTGTCAGAGGGAGAATTGATGGTTGCGCCATCAGATTGGAAAAGGGGAGGGAAACACGAGGAAGAAAAATTGTTGGAAAGGATTTTGGCTAGATGGCAGAAAGCTTGAGAAGAGCTAGAGTTGGATAGTTCTGTGCATTTATTATTGATGAAAGAGTGTTTGACAAGTCGAAGAACAGATTTGGCTTGATTCCGGGCAGAAACAAAGGAAGAATGAGATTCTTGAGTTTTAAGGCGTCGGTACAGTTTGAATGCTTCCTCCTTGTTGCGAACAGCAGTAGAACAAGCGTGAGTAAACCAAGATTGTTTTGCATTAGTCTGAGAGAAAGAAAATGGAATGCATGCTTCCATGCCGGAAAATATTACCTCAGTAATGCGTTCAGTACTCTCTGAGGGTTCCCGGCCACAGAAGCAAAAGTCATTCCATGGGAAATCAAAGAAGTACTGCCGAAGAGCCTCCCAGTCGTCAGCGCCAAAGTGCCACAAGCGCCGCCGGTTGGGAGGGTCGGGTGGCCGTATTGGATAGATATGACAGGTGAAAGAGAAAAGTTTATGGTCGGAGGAGCCCAAAGGAGAGAAAAGATTTACAGTATAAGAAGAAGGGTTAGAAGTTAGCAAGAAGTCAAGATTGTTTGGCTGATCTCCGAAGCGATCCGGAATATGGATTGGTTGCTGAACCAACTGCTCTGGGTCATTTAGGATAGAAAAGACGTAGGGTAGTTGTACACCAGGTTGGTCAGAAGTATGAGAGGAGACCCATTGTCAGTGGTGAACGTTGAAATCTCCTAAGATGGAGATTTCTGCGAAGGGAGAGATGGTTAGAATATGTTCCATTCTAGAAGTTAGATAGTCAGTTGAATTAGGGGAGAGATAAACAGCGCAGAAATATTTAGTTCGAGAGTGACAAGAAAGCTTTAGCAAAAGAGTTGAGAATTCAGAAGAGTCAGAGTTGGGAACACGAGAGAAAGCAAGATTGTTGTGCACATATACGCAACATCCACCTTTGGCTTGAAACTGAGGATAGCGATAGTAGGATGATACAGAGAAGGATTTGCTGTTAGTAGTCCCAGATTCCTAAGTTTCGGTGAGAAAGAAAAGATCAGGGTTGGCATAGGAGAGTGACCGGTGTTCTACAAAGTGGAAGTTAGAGGGGAGGCCACGAATGTTGCAGACATTAACCCTTCCCGCCCGAGCAGCATTTTAAAAAGACACCGCGGCAGATGGGCAGGAGCCCGGGTGTCCCCTTGTAATCCCTAAGCTTGAAAACCTATTAAGCTTGTTTTTAAATCCGCACGTCCGACGTATGTAAACACAGCTGGTCGGATGCGACGCACGACCTCCGTAATCAAGCAGATGTCGGATCTTTGTTGTTGTGTGGTCAGCTAAGACAGATTTAGAATTATAAAGTGTGTCATATTGCTAAAATCGTGGCAAAATGCGCTCCACGGATCTCGTCATCACAACTGAACCAGTTGACTTAGAGAGCTCTACTTAACGGCAGTCTACAGGTACGAAACACATCTACGCTTGGAGATGTGTGGGAATGCGGTAGCAGTTAAAATAACAAAGATACGGTAGCCTAGGCGTAGACGTTTTTCGGCCAGATCGCCCGGATCTCAACAACGTCCTTAGGAAAGGCAGCCCGGGCCAAAAGGGTTGATAGGAAGAGTAGAAAATAGTAGTCCAGGTCATTTTGGGGAGTCGTTGCTAGGGGTCAGTCGGATGGGGGCATTTTTGCCCCCCCCCCCCTGGGGACTCCGAGGCTAGTCGTGTGGAAGCTAGCCAACGTAACACCGATATTCAAAAAAGGCAGCAAATCCCTACCCAGTAACTATCGTCCAATTAGCTTAACCTCAGTTGTATGTAAAATGCTAGAAACGGTCATACGAGACAGACTCGTAAATCACTTAGAGGAAAATAACATACTTAAAGATACTCAACACGGCTTTCGTAAAAAACGTTCCTGTTTAACAAACCTCTTAGACTTCTTCCACGATATCCTCAACCTCTACGATGAGAGTAAAGCTGTAGATATATACCTTGATTTTCAAAAGGCCTTTGACAAAGTTCCCCACAAACGTTTACTGCTAAAACTAAAAGCGCATGGAATACAAGACGGTGTGTTGAAATGGATAGAAATGCTTAGCGACAGAAAGCAAAGAGTAGTCATAAACGTAAGGCATCTAAATTGACCAATGTAAGTAGCGGGGTACCCCAGGGATCGGTACTAGGACCAATTCTCTTTCTAATTTACATCAACGACATAGATGAGGGCCTCACCTGTACAATCTCAAATTTGCTGACGATACAAAAATTGCAAATAGCGTACTCTCAAAGAACAAGTTGACGATATGCAACATATAGATAAATTGTCATGTTGGGCCCAAATTTGACAAATGAGTTTCATGGCGGATGAATGGAGAGGACTACATATCGGATACCTAAATGAGAAAGCAAACTATTCGATGAATGGCACTCAGCTTAAGAATGTAAACAGAGAAACCGATCTGGGAGTAACAATATCGAGTAACCTAAAACCGAGTCAACAATGTTCAGAAGTTGTTAAGAAGGCAAACAAAATAATTGGCTTTATAGGCAGGTCATTTGAGCATAAATCCAAAGAAGTTATCCTAACCCTTTACAATTCCTTAGTCCGCCCTCTTCTGGAATACTGCGTTCAATCCTGGTGCCCTTATTACCAAAAAGATATAAACAAGCTAGAACGAGTTCAACGTAGAGTTACCAAAATGATACCTAGCCTAAAGAACATACCATACGAAGAACGTCTTAGAGAATTAAATCTATTTCCTTTAACCCAGCGCAGATTAAGAGGTGACTTAATTCAAGTGTTCAAAATCATCAAAGGCATCGACAATGAACTGTAGTAAGTACTTCACTATCGACCAATCTAATTACACGCAGGGAAACGGTTGCAAAATTATTGGTAAATCTTTTAACTCACACGAATCTAAGAATTTCTTCTTCAATCGAGTTGTCAACTTGTGGAATGGTCTTCCCCGAAACGTTATAGACTGCATCACCATTGATTCATTTAAACTCCGCCTAGACAAATATCTCGCTTCAAACCCGCGACTGACTGCGTTTGTAAATGAATCACTTTATTTTATCCCCCCCTCAGTTACTAACCCATCTGTCCCCTACTAACTTCCTAATCCTGCCACGGACATTAGTTCCAGGGCAGTAGTTCCCTTTCCAATGTTCCCTTACCCACTCTAAACCACTGTTTGGACACTTGATCCTCAGTGTTTTGGAGGACAAGCAACCTAGAAGGGTCACTAGACCTGTTGTTGCTTGATTTCCTTTGTACTCCTTTGTACTCCTTTGTATATTAGACATTCTTTGGGTAAGAAAGGTACAAAGGAGTACAAAGGAAATCAAGCAACAACAGATCTAGTGACCCCTCTAGGCTGATTGTACTCCAAAACAATGAGGGTCAAGTGTCCAAACAGTGGTTTAGAGTGGGTAAGGGAAAATTGGAAAGGGAACTACTGCCCTGGAACTAATGTCCGTGGCAGGATTAGGAAGTTAGTAGGGGACAGATGGGTTAGTAACGTAACACAGTTATAAGTGATCTTTCGTATATCTGGGAAAAAGAGAGTAACGTCTTAGCAATATATATACGCAATAATCCTTGATGAATCTGAGGGAGGAATATAATCAAGGTATTCATTTACAAACACAGTGTGACGTCTACCAGCGTTGGCAGAATCGCCTCTCGTTAACCACTAGCGTTCGCCAGGGACATCGAAATGGGCTACAGTTATCAGAGAATTTTGTTCTTTCTTTCCTAGTTCCATTGTCATTGCATTCCATTTCCTTTCGCATTGTCACAGAGAGTCCAGTGGTGGTCTTTGTTTTCGTCTGTGACAACGGGTTATATTTTATATCAACAGTAGTGATAATAGTACCAGCGTGGGAATGAGAAAGACTTTCAGAGCGAGAAGGTAGTGTCTGGCTGTGTCCTGTGGTGCCTGCTGTCTTGTGACGTCTCGGCCCGTGATTGGCTGACCATTGCGCCTTTGCGGGCTCCTGTGTAACTAACCTCCTCCATGAGGGTTCCCAGGAGCTGTTCTCCTCAGGACAGGCTTGGTGCGCATGCTTCTAACATCAACCTTGCATACTCTCTCCCGATCACCCCCTTTATCACTGTTTCACTCTCTCAACTTCTTCTTTTCTATTACTTCTCACCTTTTTCAATTACTTATCCCCTTGGGTTCTGCATACGGTTTCCATACCCGGCCCATTGTATTGCATGCGCCGTCCTCTGAGGTATTTACATGTACTTAGAATAGGTTTTGAGGGTTCTTAGTTAGTATAGGTTAAGAACTCTGTGTGTCTCCATTATTGATTTAGTGTTTCTGCTCTTTTATATAATGCTAGACTGGGATAAGGTAACTGTAGTCGTTGTCTCCGATGTATGTAGGGTTTGCTTATACCTACACGACTTCGACCGGTCCTGTGGTAGCCTGGGTTGTCTTTTCGGTTGCGTCCTTTGCGAGTGCAGCATTGTGTTGACTGAGGGTTTTGGCCTGTACCAGTTCCTCACTTTGCTGCCTCTTTGCTTGTCTTTTGAGGGTCGCCAGGATAGAACCAGATACTTGTGATCTGGATCTTTCAAGAGAGCACCCTAGTCAATTAACGTAACTTAAAGGATGCAGTCTTAAGGACATCGCTAGGCTACGAGCCTGTCTTGCTCTACCCCAGTTCCTTACCTCGAGTATCCCAGCTAGACATTATTAATTGAGTAGACACTTGTTAGTATTTAATATAAGCTCTTTGATATGTATGCATTATTATTCACAGCATTTATTAGTCTAGGTTGTTGCTGAGCCGCACAACCATAGCAGACTGTTTCGTTGATGAGGAAGTACTTCTTTTAGTGTCGAGCATTGCTACCGTTGCGCATTTATAGTATTCTCGTGTCAGTTAACATTATGTGTCCTATCTTTTAGTGTATTCCATTTACATGTCCTGCCTCCTGCCTTTATATAGTTTAAGATACGAGCATCTTATGAGCATCAGACTTTCTTCAGAAGTTTCCAGGTCTATGGTGTAGGACTATACTTCACTTTCTTTCAGATAGGAGTGAAGAGTTTATTGTTGTTTAGAGTAACTGTATTGAAGCATCTTTTTATTGTATTAAATCTTGCAGTGATTTAATTGATCTTTCCATAGATTCCTTTTTATGCATTTTAATGTAACTTGCATCTTGTTTGTTATCAGGCTATACCAGTGTGGGTTAGCCTGAAGTAGAGTACATTTATGCCCAGTTAAGGATACCCCATTATCGCAGATTAACACCTAACGAGCGGCCTAGGCGGTGTGTTTTTACCCAAAATAGGGCTGTTTACGTGATCATTTTCATGCCTAAATAAGACCCAGAGCATAAAACAAGTATCTATCCCAGAAAGGGCATAAACAGAGCTTTCCAATGACACCACAACGATCCTTGTATGACCGCTAGTTTTCTTGCAACAACCGCGCAACACGAGTGCAAAAACCATGTAATTCGGTACTTTCCCCACACAATTCACTATGTAATGAGTGTGAGAGGGTGGAGGAGGGTGGAATTCATGTCAGTTGGTCCACCGCGGTGGTCTGGAGCAGTCATACGCTCGCTACTCTCCTGCCACCACTTGTCTCTCTCTCTCAGCAACATTACGTGCTGAAAATGCCACACGACTTATGTTGTGAGCCGCCACATAGTCCAAATTTCTTTCACTCGACATATGATGCGCGCCGCCAAAGAAGGGTTAACTCTGGAGGGTATAGGTGTTTTTGTTCGCCGGCATATAAGTTCGAGGGTTTGGATCTAGCGTACCGTTGTTGCATAGTGCCCTATTACTAGTCCAATCATTAAGTGCCCTTGTTTTATTCGTAGCCCCGGTTGTAACAAATGGCGACCTTGCCTAGTATCTTATCTTAGTCGTCATACCAAATGAACTAAGAAATAATTGTAGGATTTGTGGACATTTTTTTTTTTTTTTAGGAATATTTTGGACACGTTGGAATTTTTTTTTGGCAACGTAGTATAGCACTTGAGTTGTCTTCGAGCATTTTTTTGAGTGAATAGTGCTACATGAGAGTTTAGGTACTTTTTTTTTTTATTAACGTTGAGAATTTTCGGTGGACACTATGTCGAACGACGAATCAATGCACAGTGAGACACAGTACGGGAAGCAGACTCTGAGGTGCAGCAGCGGGGTTTGTTAGAAGGCATTAGAGTAGTAACTAGTGAGGAGGATGCAAGGGAGTTTCTGGAGATGCATATTACTGTTGACCGGGTGTCGGGGATTGATCGGTATGGTCTCCAGTGTTTGGCCACGGTCATGGGGCATGTTGGCACTAGCAGCATGACGACAAGTGACCTGGTGGCCTGTGTGCTCGGCGGGGTGCGTGGGGCTTCGGGTGGAGCGGGAGCTGGGGCACCTTCTGCCCAGCCCCCATTCCACTCGACTCCTACCATGGCGCCCCCTCGGGCTCCAGAGCCGGGTACGTTCCCGCAGGCCGATAGTCACTGGCAGCGTGGTTTGTCACTGGGTGGGTCTCCAATTGTTGCATATCCTCCTCCTCAAGGTTTAACTCCAGATATGATCTTCCAGCTTGAGATGGCTAAGATGGCTAAGCAGCAGGAATACCAGATTGAGATGGCTAAGATTCAGGCTGAGGAGAGAAAGGCCATGTACTTTGCAGACATAGAGCTTGAGAAGTCTCGGGTGGAGTCGACAGGGCAGCGTCTCGGTTCTGGGAATCGAGGTCTTGATCAGTCTTTATCGCACCTTCTTAACACCTTACGAGCGGCCTATGCGGTTTATTTATGTGTACCGCACAGCGGGGTGTTTTTAGCCAAAATAGGGCTGTTTACGTGATCATTTTCATGCCTAAATAAGACCCAGAACGTAAAACAAGTACCTATCCCTGAAAGGGCATAAACAGAGCTTTCGAATGACACCATAACGATCCTTGTATGATGGATAGTTTTCTTGCAATAACCGTGCAACGCGAGTGCAAAAAGCAGGTAATTCGGTACTTTCAGTACATAATTGAGTATGTAGCGAGTGAGAGAGGGAGGAGGGAGCTGAGATTTGTGTCAGTAGGTTCGCCGCGGTGGTCTGGAGCAGTCATACGCTCGCTAGTCTCCTGCCACCACTTGTCTCTCTCTCTCAGCCACATTACGTGCTGAAATTGCCACTCGAGTTATGTCGAGCGCCGCCACATAGTCCAGCTTTTTTTAACTCGACTTATGTTGCTCGCCGCTAATTAAGGGTTAAATTAGTCCCTGCATTTGACGAGTCGGGTGTCACCGAGTTTTTCCTGCGTTTTGAGAAGAAGTGCCGGGAGCACCAATGGCCCGAGGTTAAGTGGGCAGCCCTTGTTTCCTCTAGGTTGGTTGGCAAAGGACTCGAGGCATATGATGTGTTGCCCTTAGAGTCTTGCATCGATTATGAGGTACTGAAGGAAGCTGTTCTGCGGTCGTACGAGTTACAACCAGAGACATATAGGTTGAAGTTTCAGGGTGCTACAAAGGATCGTGAGTGCACTTTTCTAGAACATGCCCGGGAACTGTCTGATGCTTTGAGAAATTGGCTGAGGTCAGAGAAGGTGACGACGTTCAGAGAGCTTGAGCAGTTAGTCCTTTCTAGAGCAATTTTTCAAATGCACAGGCGGCGACCTGACTTTGAACCTCAAAGAGAAACGTCCTAAAACTCTACAAGAGGCAGCTGAGATGGCTGACCTGAGATTATCACTGATTCGTGGGTGCGGGTCTGCACAATGGACCGATGCAGTTAACAAGGGGCGCAACACTCCACCCCCCCGAGTCAGTGATACAACATTTAATAACAAAAGCAAGAGCAATGATACCAATCTTGATCACAAACCGAAAACAGTCCCGTTTAAGAAAGGTCAGGGCCCTTCCCCACCTCAGGGGAAGTCCAAGGGTGAAGTAGAGTGTTTTAAGTGTCATAAAAAGGGGCATTTTGCACGTTCCTGCCCTAGTAACCAATCTACAGCAGTCGTGTCTTTGGCTAGCAACGTTGGGGTGTCTCTGAGGTCTTCTGCATTTACTCGGGGTGATATGTCAGATGCGGGGGCACAGCCAGTGAAGGAGTATCCGGAAGGCTCGAAACCTGTCCGCGATGCTTTTTGCGACCATAGAGGGCGTGGCTGCGTGAGTTGGGCTGGTTGTAAGCATGGGTTGGAGTTGTTGCGTGATACAGGTGCATCCCAGACTCTGATGAAAAACTTTACAGGCAAACCTATAAACGCGGCACGGATAGTTGTGGTGCAGGGTATTAATGCTACACAGTTATACCCGTTGGTTCGAGTGGAGCTGGAGGTTGATGGTGTGACACGAGAGATAGATGTTGGAATCGTGGAGAAACTGCCAGTAGAGGGCGTCGACCTTCTTCTCGGCAACGACTTTGCGGTGCCTACTTCTGAGGTTCCACCCTTAGTCGTTGCCGAGAGGGCAGCTGACGTGAGTAGGGAGGGGCAGGAGTTGGTCGAGAGGTGTCAATTACAGCAGATGGCGTGTGTTGTCACCCGATCTTGTGCATCTAAAGTGTCACAGCCTATTCCTCAGTCTCTAGACCAGCGGAGGAACGGTCGAAAGGAGAAAGCTAAAGTTGGGAAAAGTTTTGAGAGTTTTGATCCAGCGGCTCTTCTTGGCAACTCAGTATTAGCACCAATGTTAACGTCCGGAGTGGCCCCAGAACCTCTCACACTTGATGAGGAGGTAGGGCGTGTGAAAACTCAGAGACAGCACCGTTACTCACAAAAGCAAGATAGGATCGAACAGTCCAGTACCGGGGGAGGCCATAAGTTGCTCCGGGAGCATCTCGATAAATTGGCTCCTTCGGATATCTGCCAGCTGCAGCTAGGTGATCCTGAGCTTCAGAAGTGTAGTAACGGTGCAATCGAACTTGAGGAGGACGGGGATGCCAAGCAGGGGGACTTCTTTCGTGTGGAGGGTATTTTGTACAGGCGTTTTCTAGATCCCAGACGGAGTTGGGAGGGTGGGTCGAGAGTGGTTGACCAGTTGGTAGTGCCTAGTGTGTGCCGTGATAGCCTACTGAGGTTGGCGCATGATGTACCGTTGGCAGGGCATTTGGGTGTACGTAAAACGGTAGCAGCATTGGCGAAATTGTTTTGGTGGCCAGGTATGAAGGCACATGTGGCGTCGTGGGTGGCAATGTGCAGTACCTGCCAGACAGTAGGTAAACCAAACCAGTGTATTCCCAAGGCTCCGTTACACCCTATTCCTGTTATCGGGCCAACATTCAGTAAGGTTATAATCGACATGGTTGGCCCTCTACCCCCTACTAGTGCAGGCAACAAGTACCTCCTCACAATCATGGATGTTGCCACTCGTTATCCGGATGCATACCCCATGCGAAATGGTACTGCTAAGACTGTTGTTCGTAACTTGCTATTGTACTGTTCTAGGTATGGGTACCTGCAGGAATTGCAGTCAGAACAACGGTCCAACTTTACTTCTAACCTTTTCAAACAGACCATGCAGCAGCACGGTATCAGTACAGTTGTCTCTTCAGCCTATCACCCAGAGAGTCAAGGGGTGTTGGACAGGTGGCACTCCACTCTGAAGAGCATGCTGCGTTGTTACTGTGTTGAAAATGGCAAGGATTGGGATCTTGGGTTGCTCTATGTATTATTCGCTGCTCGGGAGGTACCTGGTGAAAGCCTAGGGTTCAGTTCCAATGAGTTAGTTTTTGGACATCAGGTCAGAGGCCCCCTCAACATGGTTAGAGAAATCTGGGAGGGCACAGCAAAACCATGTTCCATGTTAAAGTATGTCCTCGAGAGCAGAAAGAGAATGCAGAGAAGCCTAGAGTTGGCAGGTAGGAATTTGGTAGGGTTGCAAGCACTTATGAAGGACAGGTACGATGAGAAGAGGAAACTCCGGGAGTTTAAGGTGGGGCAAGAGGTGTTGATTCTGTTACCTCTGCCAGGTCATCCTTTGTCTGCCAAGTACGCTGGTCCTTATAAGGTGGTGAAAAAGATCACTGACCTAGACTATCTTGTGGCTACTCCAGATAGGCGTAAAAAGAACCAGCTGTGCCATGTGAACCTGGTGAAAGAGTTTGTGAGGCACCCCCCTGAGCCTCTCGCTGTCCCTGTGTTGACCTGCAGCGGTCATGGAGGAGAAGGAGTGAGGGACAGTGAAACTCAGGTGGAAGATAACTGGGAGTGTCATGTCTCTCCTGACCAGTGGGCGGGGAACTCCAGACAGGTGGCTGACGATGCTCTAGTGCACCTGCCTGAGCAACAGCGTGCAGCCGTGCAGCGCCTGTTTGCTTCATACCCCACTGTGTTTGCAGAGCATCCAGGCCTCACAACTCGAGTGGTGCATGACGTGGACGTGGGAGATCACCCCCCCTTTAAATCAGTACCCTACAGAATTCCACCCATTAAATTCCCAGCCCTCAGAGCGGAGTTAGAGTATATGTTAGAACGGGGGTTGATTGAGAAGGGGGCAGTTAGGTGGACATCTCCTGTCACTCTGCAGCCCAAGCCTGACGGGAAGGTTCGCTTCTGCATTGACTTTCGGAGATTGAACGAGTTGACTCCCACCAATGCTTATCCCCTTCCCCGTGCTGACGATAATATAGACAAGATTGGTAAGGCACAGTTTCTAACTAAGGTAGACCTAGTGAATGGCTACTGGCAGGTGCCCTTGTCTGAGCGGGCGAAGGGGGTATGTGGGTTTGTGGTTGATGGGAACACCTACCGTTGCATTGTGATGCCGTATGGCTTTAAAAATGCCCCAGCAACCTTCCAGAGTCTTATGAATGAGTTAGTAGCTGACATCCCTAACTGCACGTCTACCTGGATGACGTTATAATCTACGATGACAACTTTGAGAGTCACTGTGAGCACATAGAAGCCTTGTTTCGGAAGCTCAGTGAGGCCAGCTTGGTGGTCAATCTGGGCAATTGCGACTTTGTCCGGGCAACTGTGCAGTATCTTGGGTTTGTGGTCGGGTTAGGCCGGGTGTGTCCCCCCCAAAACAAGATACAGGCTATTAACCAGTTCCCCAGGCCGTCCACCAAGCGGCAGATCATGAGATTTTTGGGCATGATCGGTTACTATCGCCGCTTCATTCGGGGTTATTCTACTGTGTTAGCTCCTCTGACAGACTTACTAGCAAAAGAGAAAAAGTTCAAATGGGCACCTGAGTGTGAAAGGGCTTTTTCGCTGGTCAAGCACCTACTATGCACTCACCCAATCCTAAGGGCCCCTGACTTTGAAAAGACCATTCCAGCTGGCAACAGATGCCAGCGGTGTAGGGGCTGGTGCCGTCTTAATGCAAACAGACGAGGAAGGTTTGGAGCATCCAGTCAGTTTCTTTTCCAAGAAGTTTAATTCCGCTCATGTGACGCTCACCGCTTCCCCCAGAACCGCATGGCTTACTCGCTAGGACTCGCCAGGGCAGAGAATGTAGCTACAGTCTACCTATCATTGTGTACTTTCCTTCTCGAGAAAGCTTGTGTTGCAGACAGTTCAGAACTGTTCTTTATTTTCGTCTGTCACAATCCTTTCTATTTTATTTAGTCAATTGAAAGTATTGTGTTAAGTAGTTGAATGATGGGAAGGCGAGCGGGAGAGAGAGAGAGAGAGAGACCAGGTGGTGTAACTTGGTGGTGAGTGTGGCGCGTGGCTGGCCCCCTTACATAGGCCTCGCAGGATTCGTTGCCTCCTGCCTAACACTGCCTACTAGGCGGCTGCTTACTGGGCGACTGTCGCGTGCCCTCGTGCCATTCCTGCGAACTGGGACTCCAGCGAGGCGGTCCCTGGGAATATCCTTGTCAGATCCTTCCCAGACAGCATACTCTAAGCATCTCCCATGAACTGTTCCACACTCTTGTCTTAGAATCTTTCTCTCCTACTGCCTCTATCATTTCTACTACTTCCTCACCTTGTATTAATATCAATCCCCCTCTGGTTCCCTGCATCCACACCTTGAATTGGTGGCCAGACTGTATTATATGCTGGATCTCACATTTCTTATGTACTAGGCTAAGGTTGAAGAGAGTCGTTGTCTTTTTGGGAGATTGTATTGCTCGGACTGTCTCCATCAATCACTAATGTTTCTACAGGTTAAATAATGCTAGACTATGGATCAGGTACCTTGCTGTTGGTGTTTTCACTGTGTGTAGGCTACTTTTGAGCTGCACGACACTACGGATTCTGTGGGTTACCTGGGTGGATCTTTTGTCGGTGTACCTTGGAGTTTAGACTGTGTAGTGCAAATCTCTAGTGCTACCGCGGCTTGAATACTGTAGCGTATTAACATCCCCATACAAAGCAGGTGAAATAAATGACGTAGAGAGTGTACAAAGAAATTTCACTTCGCATATAAGTTCGATAAAACATCTACACTATTGGGAGCGTTTAAGAGCACTGAATCTGTACTCACTGGAACGTAGAAGAGAACGTTACCTAATAATATACACGTGGAAATCGCAGAGGGTTTAGTACCAAACCTACATACTCCGATAGTCATGAAATTCAGTGATAGGAGAGGCTGGGAATGCGAAATCCCCCGGATGAATAACAGGGGTGCTATGGACTCTCTGCGAGAGGGCTGGTTAACACACAGAGGCCCACGTCTCTTCAACAAACTCCCACGGCGAGTAAGAGACATGAGGGACATCTCGTTAGACAACTTCAAGAGAGCCCTAGATGTCGAACTGCAAAAAGTGCCAGACGAGCCCATCCTCGCAAGGGAGCGAGCTGTCGCTTCAAACAGTCTACTGCACCAAATCACCACCCATAACGAGGGGCGTCGCGCTCCTTGGTGCCGCTAGAGGAGCGGTGAACACATCCAAAGGTATCCAAAGGTAAGGTAAGGAGGCCTGCTTGCCTAATCCACCCAACACTGTTCTAACTCTATTTGCTTTTACTTTTGAGGATACTTGATACTTGTGATCGAGAATCCTCAAGAGAGTACCCCTTCATATTAACGTAATCAGGCCGCACAGACGCAAGGTCCACACTAGGCTAGGAGCTGCCTTGCTCCACCAGAATTCTGTACCTTTGCGCATCCCAGCTAGACTTTATTAACCTGGGTAGACATTAGCTGGATTAGATCATATACTCTTTTATGCATACCCATTATTTCTACACAAGCATTTTGAGGTCTAGGTTGCTGTAGAGAGACACAACCAGCATAGACCGGTTTTGTTAATAGGAATACTACTTTTTCGTGGCGAGCATTATTACTGTTGCACCGCTTATAATATTCTTGTGTCCAATAACATTATAGGTCCAGCCTTTTTGTGTATTTAGCCTACACGTGCATTGTCCTGCCTCCTGCTATTTTGTGGTTCCATTTCCGATACGTTCTTCTTAGTAGCATCCGACATTATTCAGAAGATTCCTTGTTCGGTGCTTGAGGACTTTACAACACTTTCTTTCATAAAGGAGTGACAGATAGTATTGATTAAAGTAACGTTAAGTAAACCTTCTTCTTGTTTGCATTAGATCACTCTTGTGATTTAATTAAGTTTAACTATCTTTTCCTTGTGTACCATAACTAAGCAACCATATGTTATAGGTAATAGGCTGTTTCAGAGAACATCAGCCTATAGTAGAAGCACATAGATACTGAGAGTTAAGATACCCCGCTATCGCAGATATAACTCTGGAGGGTATATGTGTTCTTTGTTCGACGGGATTATATATCAGGGGTTGGATCTAGCGTTTCCGTTGTTGCATTTATGCCAGTCTAGTCCAATGTATAAGAGCCACTGATTTATACGAGACCCGATCGTAACAAATGGCGACCTAGCTCAGGATTTGGTGAACTGACATATAATTGCAGGTTATTGTGCAGATTTTTCTCACAGTTTAGGCAGTGAACATTTGTTGATTTTGTGGAATATTTTTTGAGGACATGCAAGAATTTTTTTTTTTTAGCAAAGTAATATAGCACTTAAGCGGTCTCCGAGAATTTTGTTTTGTGAATATTGTGGTATAAGAGTTTGGGGTACTTCTTTTTGTGTATCAAAGTGAAAAATCTTCAGTGAGCATCATGTCTTATAGCGGATCAGTGCAGGATGAGGACACAGTACGTGATGTAGAAGCTGAGGAGCAGCAGCATGGGCAGGTTGTTAACTTGGTGAACAGTGAGGAGGATGCAAGGAATTTTTTACAATGGCCTGTTACTTCCGACAGGTTGGTGGGTATGAATCGGTACGGTCTCCAGTGCTTATCCGCAGCTATCGGTCATGTATGTACTAGTGGCATGACCAAGGATGACCTGATGACGTGTGTGCTGGGTGGGGTGACTGGCATACGAGGTAGGGTGAGTGCTCAGAGCCCTTTGGCCGAGCCTCCCCTTCACTCGACTCCCTATCCTCCTATTGGAGTACCGACCCTGAGCACGCTTCCGCAGGTGGGTAGTGACTGGCAGGGTGGTTTGCCCCTGGGGGGATCACCGGGTATTTCTAACATCATTGCATCTCCTCCTCCTCCTCAAGGTTTGACCCCGGAGATGCTCTTTCAGCTCGAGCTAGCTAAGATAGAAGAGAGAAAAGAGCTAGCTAAGATAGAAGAGAGAAAAGAGCTGGCTAGGATGCAGCAACAGACCAGGGAAGCTGAGCTTAGGACTGAACTAGAATCTACAAGATACTGTGCCGACATGGATTTAGAGAAGTCTCGTGTTGAGACGATGGGACAGCGACTCGGTACTGGAAACCGTGCGCATGATCAGGCTCTGTCGCACCTTCTCAAACTGGTCCCTGTATTTGACGAGTCTGGTGTCACAGAGTTTTTCAATAGATTTGAGAAGAAGTGCCGGGAGCATCAGTGGCCTGAAGTTAAGTGGGCGGCCCTTGTGTCCTCTAGACTCGTAGGTAAGGGGCTCAAGGCTTACGATGCACTGCCTTTGGAGTCCTGCGTTGTTTATGAGGAGCTCAAGGAGGCTGTCCTGCGGGCATATGAGCTACAACCCGAGACATATAGGTTAAAGTTTCGGGGTATGACTAAGGGGCGAGACAGTACCTTCTTGGTGCACACCCGGGACCTGTCCGACGCCATGGGAAACTGGCTCAGATCAGAGAAGACAACTACGTTTGATGAGATGAAACAGTTGATGCTTCTAGAGCAGTTTTATAAGTGTACAGGCGGCGACTTGACTTTAAACCTTAAAGAGAAGAACCCAAGAACTCTCGTAGAAGCAGCAGAGATGGCTGATCGTCGGTTGTCACTAATTCGGGGGTGCGGCTCTGCACAGAGAAACTATGTAGGCGTTACGGAGCGTTACCCTCCCCCTCCCCGGAATATGGACACACATAAATTTAAAAGCAATGACACCAAGACTGATCACAAACCTAGCACCACCCCGTTTAAGAAGGGTCCGGGGACTTTTACACCTCAGTATAAGTCCAAGGGGAAATTTGAGTGTTATCACTGTCACAAAGAGGGGCACATGGCAAAAGCTTGTCCGAGCAGACCTCCCACGGCGGCTGTGTCATTGGCTCGCAGCATTGGGGTGTTCCAGAAGTCTTCTGTGTTTGCTGGAGGCATAAGATCAGAGGATGGAGCACCGCCAGTGAAGAAGGATCCGGAAGGCTCGAACCCTGTCCGCGATGCCTTTTGCGACCATAGAGGGCATGGCTGCGTGAAGTGGGGGGGGCAAGAAGCACGGGGTACAGCTTTTGCGTGACACAGGTGCCTCTCAGACACTCTTGAAGTATTTCACTGATAGACCCATAAACGCGGCGCGGGTAGTTGTGGTGCAGGGAGTTAATGCAACTAGGTCATACCCGCTTGTTAGAATGGAGCTTGAAGTTGACGGTGTGACTTGCGAACTGGATGTGGGAATCGTGGAGAAATTGCCTGTTGGGGGCATCGACCTCCTTCTCGGCAATGACTTTACGGAACTGCTTCTAAGGTTTCACCCTTAGTCGTTGCCGAGGAGCCGGCCGACGTGAGTAGGGAGGAACAGGAGTGGGTTGAGAAGTGTCCGGTGCAACCAATGGCGTGTGTTGTAACCAGATCTCTCGCATCCAGGGAGTCACAGCCTAACCAACAGTCTTCAAATAAGCGGAGGAACGGTCACAAGAAGGTGCTGAAAGCTGATACGGTGGAGAGTCTAGTACCAGCAGCGCTTCTCGGGGACTCAGTATTAGCACCGTTATTAGAGTCTGGAGAAGCACCACCACCTGTCACTGAGAGTGTAGAGGCAGGGCTTAAAGAGACTCAGAGGCAGCAACGGTATACACGGAGAGAGCGACGGGATGCAAAGTTCGATGTTGGGGGAGGGCATGAGTTGTTTCGCAAACACTTAGACAGGCTAGCTCCCTCAGATATTCTCAAATTGCAGCTAGAAGACCCGGAGGTTCTAAAGTGTAGTGACGGTGCTGTCGAACTTGAGAGTAGAGAACGAATGTTGCGTAGTCTGGAGTTGGCTGGCCGCAATCTGGTAGGCTCTCAGGCCCTCATGAAGGACAGGTACGACCACAAGGTGAAACTCAGGGAGTTTCACGTGGGTCAGGAGGTGTTGATACTACTCCCTCTTGTAGGTCACCCCTTATCCGCAAAGTACGCTGGTCCTTATAGGGTAGCAGAGAAGCTCTCGGACTTAGATTACCTGGTGGCCACTCCAGACAGGCGTAAGAGGAATCAGTTATGTCATGTCAACCTGATGAAGGAGTATGTGAGGCGCCCACCTGAGCCTCTCACTGTCCCCGTGATGACTTTCAGCAGTCAAGGTGGAGAAGGAGAACGGGACAGTCATGCGCAGGTGGATGACAACTGGGATTATCATGTTTCTGCAGATCAGTGGGCGGGAAACACGGGACAGGTGGCTCATGAGGCTTTGCAACACCTACCTGAGCAACAGCGTGTGGCTGTCGAGCGCCTATTCTGTTTATACCCTACTGTATTTGCGGAACACCCAGGCCTCACTACTCATGAGGTGCACGACGTTGACGTCGGAGACCACCCACCCTTCAAATCAGTGCCCTATAGGGTGCCCCCTGTTAAACTTCCGGCCCTCCGGGCGGAGTTGGAGTATATGTTGCAACAGGGACTGATCGAGAAGGGGGTGGTATAGTGGACATCTCCCGTAACGCTGCAACCTAAGCCGGATGGCAAGGTGCGCTTCTGTGTTGATTACCGCAGGCTAAACGGCTTGACTCCCACCAACCCATATCCTCTTCCCCGGGTTGATGACTGTGTAGACAAGATTGGCAGGGCCAAGTTCTTGACCAAGGTGGACCTGGTAAAAGGTTACTGGCAGGTGCCTTTGTCTGAACGGGCGAAAGAGGTGTGTGGTTTTGTGGTGGATGGTGCTACATATCGTTGTAATGTCATGCCGTACGGTCTAAAGAACGCACCAGCGACCTTCCAAAGCTTGATGAACGAGTTAGTGGCTGACATTCCGAACTGTACCGTGTACCTGGACGACGACATTATCTACGATGACGATTTCAAGAGCCACTGTGAACATGTAGAATCCCTATTAAAGAAATTAAGCGAGGCAAACTTGGTAGTCAACCTGGGAAAGTGTGATTTTGTGCGGGCTACCGTGCAGTATCTGGGGTTCATGGTGGGTTTGGGCCAGGTGTGCCCCCCACAGAACAAGATGTTGGCTATTAACCACTTCCCCAGGCCGTCCACCAAGAAGCAGATCATGAGGTTTTTGGGCATGATTGGTTACTACCGCCGCTTTATAAAGGGCTATTCTACTGTGCTGGCTCCTCTGACGGACCTATTGGCCAAAGATAGAAAGTTTAAGTGGGCGCCTGAGTGTGAGAGGGTTTTTTTGCTAGTAAAACACCTGTTGTGTACTCACCAAATCCTCAGGGCCCCGGACTTTAGCCGACCATTCCAGCTGGCAACAGATGCCAGTGGTGTGGGGGCTGGTGCCGTTCTGATGCAATCAGACGAAGATGGGCTGGAGCACCCAGTCAGTTTCTTCTCAAAAAAGTTCAACTCGGCGCAGAAGAACTATTCAGTAGTTGAGAAGGAACTGCTGGCGATTGTGCTAGCGCTCAGGCACTTTGAGGTGTATGTTCCAGCCTATGGACCAGTTGTGGTGATGTACACCGACCATCACCCCCTCAAGTTCCTGAATCAATTCCATAACCGGAATATGAGGCTGACCAGGTGGTCATTAATGTTGCAGGAATACAACCTAGACATACGCCATATTGCCGGTTCTGAGAATGTGATTGCAGATTGCTTATCGAGGGTGGAAGACCCGGGGTAGATCATCACAAGGGTAGCCTCCTACTTTGGTTTGATTAGTATGTTTACGTCTGGTGCTTGTTGGCTCGCGTGTGTAGCCCAGCGTATTGGGTCGTAAAGTAGGAGTTGCTGTGTTGGTATAGAAGAAAAAACTAGGCTTGCCCCTGTATTGCAGCCGCCATAACATATTAAAAATATAATAATTTTTGTTAAGTATGTTATAGCAGAAATTCTGAGTTGTACTCCTCTCAGAAGGCTGGGCTAGTGAAGCTCGCTCTTATGAGCATAACTATGTAATTTAATCTATTGTGTTGGGAAGGGTTGTTCATTTTTATAATGTGTTATTTTGAAGAGAACTGTGCTTTACATTTCATTGTCGCTGGGTGGCTAGGAGTGGCGAATTTTGTATGGGTTCTGCGTGTCAGATTTAGAGCTCATAGTTGGAGCCTCTTAAAAATCTTGGGTGGGGTGTGACGCTCACCGCTTCCCCCAGAACCGCATGGCTTACTCGCTAGGACTCGCCAGGGCAGAGAATGTAGCTACACTCTACCTATCATTGTGTACTTTCCTTCTCGAGAAAGCTTGTGTTGCAGACAGTTCAGAACTGTTCTTTATTTTCGTCTGTCACAATCCTTTCTATTTTATTAGTCAATTGAAAGTATTGTGTTAAGTAGTTGAATGATGGGAAGGCGAGCGGGAGAGAGAGAGAGAGAGAGACCAGGTGGTGTGACTTGGTGGTGAGTGTGGCGCGTGGCTGGCTCCCTTACATAGGCCTCGCGGGATTCGTTGCCTCCTGCCTAACACTGCCTACTAGGCGGCTGCTTACTGGGCGACTGTCGCGCGCCCTCGTGCCATTCCTGCGAACTGGAACTCCAGCGAGGCGGTCCCTGGGAATATCCTTGTCAGATCCTTCCCAGACAGCATACTCTAAGCATCTCCCATGAACTGTTCCACACTCTTGTCTTAGAATCTTTCTCTCCTACTGCCTCTATCATTTCCACTACTTCCTCACCTTTTATTAATATCAATCCCCCTCTGGTTCCCTGCATCCACACCTTGAATTGGTGGCCAGACATTATTATATGCTGGATCTCACATTTCTTATGTACTAGGCTAAGGTTGAAGAGAGTCGTTGTCTTTTTGGGAGATTGTATTGCTCGGAATGTCTCCATCAATCACTAATGTTTCTACAGGGTTAAATAATGCTAGCCTAGGGATCAGGTACCTTGCTGTTGGTGTTTTCACTGTGTGTAGGCTACTTTTGAGCTGCACGACACTACGGATTCTGTGGGTTACCTGGGTGGATCTTTTGTCGGTGTACCTTGGAGTTTAGACTGTGTAGTGCGTGAGGGCTGCTTGCCTAATCCACCCAACACTGTTCTAACTCTATTTGCTTTTACTTTTGAGGGTCGCCAGGAGGATACTCGATACTTGTGATCGAGAATCCTCAAGAGAGCACCCCTTCATATTAACGTAATCAGGCCGCACAGACCCAAGGTCCACACTAGGCTAGGAGCTGCCTTGCTCCACCAGAATTCTGTACCTTTGCGCATCCCAGCTAGACTTTATTAACCCGGGTAGACATTAGCTGGATTAGATCATATACTCTTTTATGCATACCCATTATTTCTACACAAGCATTTTGAGGTCTAGGTTGCTGTAGAGAGATACAACCAGCATAGACCAGTTTTGTTAATAGGAGTACTACATTTTCGTGGCGAGCATTATTACTGTTGCACCGCTTATAATATTCTTGTGTCCAATAACATTATAGGTCCAGCCTTTTTGTGTATTTAGCCTACACGTGCATTGTCCTGCCTCCTGCTATTTTGTGGTTCCATTTCCGATACGTTCTTCTTAGTAGCATCCGACATTATTCAGAAGATTCCTTGTTCGGTGCTTGAGGACTTTACAACACTTTCTTTCATAAAGGAGTGACAGATATTATTGATTAAAGTAACGTTAAGTAAATCTTCTTCTTGTTTGCATTAGATCACTCTTGTGATTTAATTAAGTTAACTATCTTTTCCTTGTGTACCATAACTAAGCAACCATATGTTATAGGTAATAGGCTATTTTAGAGAACATCAGCCTATAGTAGAAGCACATAGATACTGAGAGTTAAGATACCCCGCTATCGCAGATATAACTCTGGAGGGTATATGTGTTCTTTGTTCGACGGGATTATATATCAGGGGTTGGATCTAGCGTTTCCGTTGTTGCATTTATGCCAGTCTAGTCCAATGTATAAGAGCCACTGATTTATACGAGACCCGATCGTAACGCTCAGAAAAACTACTCTGTGGTAGAGAAAGAACTGCTGGCAATAGTGTTGGTGCTCAGGCACTTTGAAGTATATGTTCCTGCCTACGGGCCAGTCGTGGTGATTTACACCGACCACCACCCTCTTAAATTTCTGAACCAATTCCACAACTGGAATATGAGGCTGACACGTTGGTCACTCATGTTGCAAGAATACAATCTAGACATTCGCCATATTGCCGGTTGTGAGAATGTGATTGCAGACTGTTTGTCGAGGGTGGAGGATCCGGGGTAGATCACCACAGGTGTGTGGGTTTGAGTGGAGAAAAATCAGGTTTGCCCCTGTAGAGCAGCCGTCAAAAACAACATTAAAATTAAATAAAAAAATCACATAAAAACTCTTTCTTTTGATAAGTTAATTGTAAGTTGCCAATGTTATAGCTAAAGTCCTAAGTTGAACCTGTCTTTCACTTGATAGGCTGGGCTCTGTGAAGCTCGCTCAGGGAGCTTAGCAGGCTAAAAAATTATACTATTGTGTTTGGGAGGGGTTATAAGATTTTCTTCATGCTAATATGTTGTTTTATTTAAGATTGAGCTTTGCATTTCATTTCTGGTGGAGTGGCTAGGTGTGGCGGATCTTGTCGGCATTCTGCCTTGTCAGATATGGTGCTCGCCTAATGTTGAGCGTCCCATACCTTGGGCGGGGTGTGACGTCTACCAGCGTTGGCAGAATCGCCTCTCGTTAGCCACTAGCGTTCGCCAGGGACATCGAAATGGGCTACAGTTATCAGAGAATGTTGTTCTTTCTTTCCTAGTACTCGCATTGTGACAGACAGCCCAGTGGTGGTCTTTATTTTCGCCTGTGACAACGGGAAGTATTTTATATATTTAATAGAATATAAGATGCATTGTGTAAAGTTAGGGAGAAAGAGAGATATAGGCAGCGTGGTGGTAGTATGTGCGTGTGTACTGTGTATGTATGTGCTGCCTCGCTCGGAGGAGTTTTCCCGCTCGCGCGTGGGCTTTCCCTCGCCTTTGATTGGCTGGTGGATCCCGGCGCATCCTAGGGGCCTGCTGCCTTGTGACGCCTCGGCCCGTGATTGGCCGACCATCGCGCCCTTGCGGGCTCCTGTGTAACTAACCTCCTCCATGAGGGTTCCCAGGAGCTGTTCTCCTCAGGACAGGCTTGGTGCGCGTGCTTCTAACATCCCCTTGCATACTCTCTCCCGATCACCCCCTTTATCACTGTTTCTCTCTCTCAACTTCTTCTTTTCTATTACTTCTTGCCTTTATTCAATTACTTATCCCCTTGGGTTCTGCATACGGTTTCCATAGCCGTCCCATTGTATTGCATGCGCCGTCCTCTGAGATATTTACATGTACTTAGAATAGGTTTTGAGGGTTCTTAGTTAGTATAGGTTAAGAACTCTGTGTGTCTCCATTATTGATTTAGTGTTTCTGCTCTTTTATTTAATGCTAGACTGGGATAAGGTAACTGTAGTCGTTGTCTCCAATGTGTGTACGGTTTGCTTATACCTACACGACTTCGACCGGTCCTGTGGTAGCCTGGGTTATCTTTTCGGCTGCGTCCTTTGCGAGTGCAGCATTGTGTTGACTGAGGGTTTTGGCCTGAACCAGTTCTTCACTTTGCTGCCTCTTTGCTTGTCTTTTGAGGGTCGCCAGGATAGAACCAGATACTTGTGATCTGGATCTATCAAGAGAGCACCCTAGTCAATTAACGTAACTTAAAGGATGCAGTCTTAAGGACATCGCTAGGCTACGAGCCTGTCTTGCTCAACCCCAGTTCCATACCTCGAGTATCCCAGCTAGACATTATTAATTGAGTAGACACTTGTTAGTATTTAATATAAGCTCTTTGATATGTACGCATTATTATTCACAGCATTTATTAGTCTAGGTTGTTGCTGAGCCGCACAACCATAGCAGACTGGTTCGTTGATGAGGAAGTACTTCTTTTAGTGTCGAGCATTGCTACCGTTGCGCATTTATAGTATTCTCGTGTCAGTTAACACTATATGTCCTATCTTTTAGTGTATTCCATTTACACGTGTGGTGTCCTGCCTCCTGCCTTTATATAGTTTAAGATACGAGCATCTTATGAGCATCAGACTTTCTTCAGAAGTTTCCAGGTCTATGCTGTAGGACTATACTTCACTTTCTTTCAGATAGGAGTGAAGAGTTTATTGTTGTTTAGAGTAACTTTATTGAAGCATCTTTTTATTGTATTAAATCTTGCAGTGATTTAATTGATCTTTCCATAGATTCCTTTTTATGCATTTTAACGTAACTTGCATCTTGTTTGTTATCAGGCTATACCAGTGTGGGTTAGCCTGAAGTAGAGTACATTTATGCCCAGTTAAGGATACCCCGTTATCGCAGATTAACTCTGGAGGGTATAGGTTTTTTTGTTCGCCGGCATATAAGATCAAGGGTTTGGATCTAGCGTAATGTTGTTGCATAGTGCCCTATTACTAGTCCAATCATTAAGTGCCCTTGTTTTATTCGTAGCCCCGGTCGTGGCATCAGTCAGTCGCAGGTTTGATGCAAGATATTTGTCTTTGCGAAGTTTAAAAGAATCAACGGTGCTGCAGTCTATAACATTTCGGGGAAGCCCATTCCACAAGTTGACGACTCGATTGAATAAGACATTCTTAAATTCGTGAGTTAAAAGATTTATCAATAATTTTGCAACTATTTCCGAGTGTAATTAGATTGGTCGATAGTGAACTACTTACTACAGTTCATGTTGTCGATGCCTTTGATGATTTTGAACACTTGAATTAAACCGCCTCTTAATCTGTGCTGGATTAAAGGAAATAGATTTAATTCTCTAAGACGCTTCCCGTATGGTTTGTTTTTTAGTCTAGGTATAATTTTGGTAACTCTACGTTGAACTCGTTCTAGCTTGTTTATATCTTTTTGATAATAAGGGCACCAGGATTGAACGCAGTATTCCAGAAGAGGGCGGACTAAGGAATTGTAAAGAGTTAGGATAACTTCTTTGGATTTATGCTCAAATGACCTGCCTATAAAGCCAATTATTTTGTTTGCCTTCTTAACAACTTCTGAACATTGTTGACTCGGTTTTAGGTTACTCGATATTGTTACTCCCAAATCGGTTGCTCTGTCTACACTCTTAACCTGACAAGCGCGAAATAGACCTAGGGGCTAGGGTAGTTATTTGTGCATTTCTAGCCTTGGATTCTGACAGAATTCGTTATATTACAATATAGAGCATTATTTGTTTTCGGTATGCTTTTATTTTACATATATGATGTATATATGAACCTTCAAGAGTGCTAAAATAAGTGGGAAAAGCATTTGGGTGGTGAAAAACAAAGATATTGGCCACCCGGTCATAATCTCAGGCGAGAGAGAGCCACAGGCAACCCTCCTCTCTCGCTGTCTGTGAGGTAACTGAGACGAGCGGGGCGGTGTGGGCCGGTGTCTGGGTGTTACATAACGATCTTTTCTGCAACCCACTTGTGCTACATTATCGCGGGAGAGAAAAATAACCGATAAATGATGATAATAAGAGGAAAAATAGGTGATAATTGAGGAGGGGAGGGAGGGGGGAATAAGGTGGGGAAGGAGGGGAGGGGGGTGGGTGAGATTTACATGGATGAGTACTGGAGGGGAATTATCTCACCTAGAGACAAATTCCTTTGTTTTGATAGGCCCTTTTTTTTTGGAAGGCTTTTTTTATGGTCTTGCTTCCGTGAGGCCTATCGCGTTCCCTATAGGAAGCCTTCCGTGAGGCCTATCGCGCTTGCCGGGTTAAGCGGGTATCACACGAGCACTAATTTGGCCAACCAACTGCAATCTGGACAATCTGTTGCCGATATTGTGTTGCTCCGACGTCAATCGGAGCAACCAACTGTCCTCGATCGTGAGCGAAAACCATTGCCCAAGTCGCCAACCTGTAGTCAAATAAATCGGTTAACATTGGTATTTACCGATATATTATGCTATACTAAGCAATTCAGTCTTAACTCTAGCGAAATAATGCCTAGTCTGCCGAATTACACAGCGTAAATAAATATATCTAGTACGAACGTTCGGGAATAGATGATTAAACTGGTCACGGCACGAAAGACGGCAAACATTGCCAGAAATGTCGGGGTATATTGTCTTATTTAAAATTATAAATGCTTTATTCTTTATTTATGACCTAGGAGACATGTTATTGTGATATACCTGTATAGTGATATTATATATGTAGCATGTGTCGGTAATTGACTTCCGATAAAGTATTTTCATTCAGAATGCACTGCTTGTCATTAGGTTATAGCCTACTACATGCAGCCTCTCTAGGCTTCACTCCCTGCATTTCTTTTACACAATACCAGCAGATTAATTTAGATGTATCATAATTATGAGCAGTGTTATATTAGTTAATTCATTTTTATACATACATTCGTTTGACTTAAATAGTGTACGTTGTAATAGTAATTATATACTGTACGTTACAGGATAGATTACCATAAACTGGGATAGGTTTCTTCTAGGTTAGTTTGTATTTAATGTAATAGAAATTAAGAAACTAAAACCCACATAGATATTATATAATTATAGTATTGGGTACAAATTATTCTAGATAAGATGAATATGCGTAGCGTTATTCTATTAAAATGTGCAATTAGTAGTCTACCAAGCATTTCATCGCCGAATGCACACTGTAACCATCATCTTATATAGTTCATATATGCATTTGTTATGTAGACATAACCGAGTAATTTTTAGACTGTCTTGTATATATTTACAATATACCGTATATTACATAATAATTCTAAGGCACTGATATGTTATGAGATGGCATTCCCTATGTTACGACCGGGACTACGAATAAAACAAGGGCACTTAATGATTGGACTAGTAATAGGGCACTATGCAACAACGGTACGCTAGATCCAAACCCTCTAACTTATATGCCGGCGAACAAAAACACCTATACCCTCCAGGGTTAATCTGCGATAGCGGGGTATCCTTAACTGGGCATAAATGTACTCTACTTCAGGCTAACCTGCACTGGTATAGCCTGATATCAAACAAGATGCAAGTTACGTTAAAATGCATAAAAAGGAATCTATGGAAAGATCAATTAAATCACTGCAAGATTTAATAAAATAAAAAGATGCTTCAATACAGTTACTCTAAACAACAATAAACTCTTCACTCCTATCTGAAAGAAAGTGAAGTATAGTCCTACAGCATAGACCTGGAAACTTCTGAAGAAAGTGATGCTCATAAGATTCTCGTATCTTAAACTATATAAAGGCAGGAGGCAGGACACCACACGTGTAAATCGAATACACTAAAAGATAGGACATATAATGTTAACTGACACGAGAATACTATAAATGCGCAACAGTAGCAATGCTCGACACTAAAAGAAGTACTTCCTCATCAACGAACCAGTTGGTTGTGCGGCTCAGCAACAACCTAGACTAATAAATGCTGTGAATAATAATGCGCACATATCAAAGAGCTTATATTAAATACTAACTAGTGTCTACTCGATTAATAATGTCTAGCTGGGACACTCTAGGTAAGGAACTGGGGTTGAGCAAGACAGGCTCGTAGCCTAGCGATGTCCTTAAGACTGCATCCTTTAAGTTACGTTAATTGACTAGGGTGCTCTCTTGATAGATCCAGATCACAAGTATCTGGTTCTATCCTGGCGACCCTCTAAAGACAAGCAAAGAGGCAGCAAAGTGTGGAACTGGTACAGGCCAAAACCCTCAGTCAACACAATGCTGCACTCGCAAAGGACGCAACCGAAAAGACAACCCAGGCTACCACAGGACCGGTCGAAGTCGTGTAGGTATAAGCAAACCGTACACACATCGGAGACAACGACTACAGTTACCTTATCCCAGTCTAGCATTAAATAAAAGAGCAGAAACACTAAATCAATAATGGAGACACACAAAGTTCTTAACCTATACTAAGTAAGAACCCTCAAACCTATTCTAAGTACATGTAAATATCTCTGAGGACGGCACATGCAATACAATGGGCCGGCTATGAAAACCGTATGCAGAACCCAAGGGGAGTGTTGTGCAGTTAATAAAGGTTAGAGTATGGAAAGAGAGAATTGAGTGAGAGAAACAGTGATAAAGGTGGTGATCAGGAGAGAGTATGCAAAGAGATGTTAGAAGCACGCGCGCCAAGCCTGTCCTGACGAGGACAGCTCCTGGGGACCCTCATGGAGGAGGTTAGTTACACAGGAGCCCGCAAAGGCGCGATGGTCGGCCAATCACGGGCCGAGACGTCACAAGACAGCAGGCGCCACAGGACACAGCCAGACACTACCTTCTCGCTCTGAAAGTCTTTCTCATTCCCACGCTGGTACTATTATCACTATTGTTGAACTAAAATATAACCCGTTGTCACAGACGAAAACAAAGACCACCACTGGACTGTCTGTGACAATGCGATTACTAGGAAAGAAAGAACAACATTCTCTGATAACTGTAGCCCATTTCGATGTCCCTGGCGAGCGATAGTGGCCAACGCGAGGCGATTCTGCCAACGCTGGTAGACGTCACACCTATGTAAGGAGTGACTAATATCGCATTATTATTATTCCCTGCCTTTAAGTTATCAGCATGTATGTTTTCATGTAGTCCCTCTGGTAGACCTATTAACCATAACACGCTCTTGATCGACCAGTAGGAAACGGATTATTATAAAATAATATAGTTAGGCAGGGTTTTTGCGTGATCAGTTAACCCTTGTCTAGCGGGGGGTTTTGGGCTTATTTGGGCATATTCAGGTTCTCCTGAATGATAAATCAAGTATCTTCATGAAAAGAAATTTATTCAGCAAAAAACTAGGCGCTAAAAGCTTCAAAATGAGACCAGAACGAGCTATGTAGCACTCGTGGTTCTCATACAGTGGTACCAGTAACATGGGAGTTTAGCGTATAGCGGCATATTTTTCCCAGCTATGCTCACTACTGGCTACACTGCCGGCCTCTCGAGAACACAGGGAACATGAGTTAATGGGCGGCGGTAAGCCCTGGGAGTCGGCTGTCTGGCCCGCTGCGCTCCCGGCCATTTGCACTCGATTTTAACCCTTTAAAAGCCTTAATAATGCTACTAAATTGCTGCAAATTGGAGGCGGACTTAAGTCGGCCCCTGATCTTTAAGGGTTAAACTCCATGAGTAGACTATGCGAGCCTCTCATAACAAAAGAAAGCATGTCTACGTCACCGAGAACTCTGTTTTGTAATGCCATAGTTATCAATGTATTCAGATTGGTAAATAGTGTTAGGTGGTCATTCAAATAAACTAGTTTACTCATCTGCAGCCTTGACTATTGAATTATGTACACTCACGTGTACTAAAAATTGTTCAGGAGTGGGTCCTTCCTTCCCTTACTCCACCCTATAGTGAAGCAGATAGGTGGAAGAATTGTGCATTTCTTGATAGAAGTGTCAAACTTGGCACACACAATAATAAACTCAGTATAATCAAAATTAGCTATAGGGCCATCATAGGTTTAGCCTGTGTTGGCTTTGGCAGCCCCTTTTCAATTAATCTATATTAGAGTACTGAAACACAGATATTTACCCCAAACTGTATACTGTGGTAGAGATGTCAAACTAGTCTCAAATGACTCGTATGGGCAAGGAAAACAACCTATATTAAGAGAATGTTTGGCTAATGTTGACCGTTTGACTTGTACTGGTCCCTGTAGTTTATTAGCGTGCTACAAATTGGTAAGAATTGTTGACAATTGCCACTAATTTGTTGAACTACAGGGACCAGTACAAGTCAAATGGTCAACTTTCTATAAACATTGTCTGAACATTTATTGTTTCCCTTGTCCAGATGAGCCATTTGAGACTAGTTTGACATTTCTACCACAGTATATAAATTTAGGGTAAATATTTGTGTTTCAGTACTCTAATGGAGATTAATTGAAAAGGGGCTGCCAAAGCCAACATTGGCTAAACCTGTGATGGCCCTATAGCTAATTTTGATTATACTGCGTTTATTATTGTGTGTGCCAATTTTGACACTTCTATCAAGAAACGCACAATTCCCACAAATTCTTTCACATATCTGCCCCACTACTAGGCAAGTGGAAGGGGGGAGTCGGGTCCAAGTCTATCCCCACCTTCCACCTCCAAACTATCCCATCTCCCCGACCTTCTTCTCTAGCTAGCAGATAGTGATTAGCGACGATTGTTCTCATTTATTGCACATTATTGTTAAACCATTATTGCACATGCTTACAATGGCCGACATTTAACATTTATTAAAAATGTATCTATACAATATACTGTATAATTATATTCTCAAAATGAGTTCCTATACACAACGTGGGTTACACGTTCTCTCTCTCTCTCTGCGTGTGTGTGTGTCTCTCTAATTGCACTACTTTCTACGATCAAGACTTAATGTGATTTCAATATACTAATACCGTAATTACATCCAATCTCATACAGTATTCATGATATTATGTTCACCATTATTGCAATACACATCAACGTGCCCTCTACGATCTACTCCTAGATTCTCAAATTACTTACACAGTCGTGTTTTGATATCACTAAAGGAAAAGATTGGCTGGCATAGTGTTGTTGCTGTTATTGATTGTTTCTCTTATCATTTCAATCAGTTACTCCCATTTATTGAATACCATACATACTATAAACGGTCTGCATTTAATTATATACGGCCTATACACTTTTTATATATGGCCTATACACTTTTTATATATGGCCTATACACTTTTTATATATGGCCTATACACTTTTTATATATGGCCTATACACTTTTTATATATGGCCTATACACTTTTTATATATGGCCTATACACTTTTTATATATGGCCTATACACTTTTTATGTATGGCCTATACACTTTTATGTATGGCCTATACACTTTTATGTATGGCCTATACACTTTTATGTATGGCCTATACACTTTTATATATGGCCTATACACTTTTTATATATGGCCTATACACTTTTTATATACGGCCTATACACTTTTTATATACGGCCTATACACTTGTTTTCAATCAAATAAATGTAGAACTCAATACAAATTACTATCAAAGTCGGTGTTAAGTTTTAGTAAGGTTTGAGTATAGGACTAAACTCCTTACAAAGTGTGCAAACTACTATCTACTGTCTTCTTGAACTGTTCAACTGAGGAAATGTTTACAACTTCTGAAGAAAGTTTGTTCCAGGTAGAACAGATCATAAATGGGAAACCGTTTCCACACATACTAGTGCTGAACCTTTTCAATTCTAACTACCAGCCATGGTTGCGTATTGTATTAATAATGAGGCTAAACATTTTGCTATTATACACATTATAAAACCCATTACATATATATTTTGAAACTTGAATGAACTGACCTCGTAGTCTGCGTGGTAAGGGGGGATATCCACTTGAGGGATTTTTTTCTGGACTCCTTTCTCTCTCATGTTTAGCCCCATTGTTTTTCTAATTTTAAGACGTTTGCCCCATTATTTTGACGATTTTAAGAACTTTCAACCCATTTCTGTCAATTTTAAGACCTTTCGTGCCATTTAGGTGTCGATTTTATCCTGGCGAGCGATAGCGAGCTTGTAATTTAAGTGGAACCGGCTTTCAGCCGGGACATTTTTCTATCGAAAAATTTACAAATTTATCTTGAAAGGGGCTCAAGGGGGTGTAATCTTAAGCTTGAAGGATATCTAGGGACCAAACTAAAAACTTCCCCTTAAGAGAGAGAGAGAGAGTCAGAGTCAAAAGACCACTACAGCCGAGATTCATGTAACCCACGATGTGTATAGAGACTCATTTTGAGAATACAATTATACAGTATATTGTATTAATACATTCCTAATATTTTGTTTAATTGTTGGCCATTGTAAGCATGTGCAATGATGGTTTAACAATAATTTATAATAATAATAATAATAATAATAATAATAATATTTATTCAGTTAGCATTTTACAATGTTGGTACCACATAATATGTTACAAATATGACATGTACCAGCTTTGCATAATTCCAACTAAGGATGGCCCAATAAGGCCGTTAGGCGTATTTCCATTGGGGTCCTTCTGGGATTAGGTTAGCTGGGGAAAAGGGGAGGATAACAAAAAGTAGATACTTTAGAGAAAGTATTTCTAGGGGGTTATATTAAGATACCTTACATTCTATAGTTGGACTGGTCAAAATATTTCAGTAAGCGTTTCAGTTTGTTTTGCCTATCTCTTATGTCGTATTTAGTAGTAGACATAAGCTTGGTGCTCCCTTCTCGCAGCTGTCCGGTTCAGGTGCTCCTTCAAGCTACGTCTGAAGGAATACAGTGTTCTCTTTTCACGGACTGACTGGGGTAGGTTGTTCCAGTCTTTGATTGCAGTGAAGACGAATGTTAGCTTACCCTGTCCTTGGATTATCGGGACCGTAAAATTATACATCCTATTCCTTGTGCTGTTGTCCAATCCTCTCATTTGCTTTAACAAAATTACTCTTTAAATACTCAAGAGCCCTATAATAAAAGATCTTGAAGGCATTTATGAGTCTGATTTGTTTGGCCCTGTCAGAGACATTGAGCATACCAAGTGACTGAAGTTGTTCCTGGCCAATATGCGATCTGGGTCCTAATGAACCTAACAATTTTATTTTGAGTGACCTGAAGTTTGTGCTTTGCTGATTTAGATGATGCAGAATACCAGGATGACACAGAATAGTCAAAATGGCATTGAACAAGCGCTTGGCATAGGGTCTTTTTGGTCGCCGCTGGCAAGCATCCCACTTGTCTATACAGGTATTTAATACGTGCTCTACATTTACTCAGGATCGATTCCAAGATTGTTTCACCTGACAGAGTTGAGTCTAGTTTTAGTCCGAGATATTTCACTTGTGACACTGTTGTTATGGGAATATAATTACAGTTGACCGAGACGCCCTCAATGTCTTTCAAATTGCGTTATGTTCCACATAAGATGACTTCTGTCTTGCCCAGGTGAAGATATAGTCTATTGTCCACTAGCCAAGCACTACATGATTCTAGTTCATTGGAAAGTGAGGCGGCAATTTGTATTGGGTCTTTACATGAAACCAGAAGCACACTGTCGTCAGCATACAGTAATAATTTACACTATACGCTCAGTTCTATGTCGTTCACATAACAGAGAAAGAGTAAGGGACCATGGATGCTTCCCTGTGGGACCCCACAGTTAATTGGCATAGGATCAGAAAGATTATCATCAATGTTGACTCCTTGTGTTCTACCACTAAGATAAGATTTAAACCAGTTCACTGACCCAATGCCCATTGCTTGTAGTTTATTACATAGGATATTATGCTCTACTGTATCAAGGTATGTAGGTCAAGAAGAACCATACCGGTGTAGTTACCTTTAGACATTTCTTTTCGAATGTGATCTGTTAAATGGATGAGGCAGGAGTCTGTTGAGTACATGCCTCTGAAACCTGATTGAAACTTATAGAATAGATCATTTTCTTTGAGGTAGTGTTCAATTTGGGTGTAGCCTATACAGCTCTTTCAAGAATGTTTGATACAATACATAATATGCTAACTGGTCTGTAGTTACTAACATCTAATTTATTTCCTTTCTTGAAAAGAGGGGTTACAATAGCTTCCTTCAGTTCAGCAGGTACAGTGTTGGTGTTAATGACAGGTTAATGATGTGGGTTAGGGGACCTGCTATACCAATGGCTCCATCTCGTAGAAATTTGGCAGGAATTTTGTCTGGTCCTGTGCTTTTATGTACATTTAGGTTAGAGAGCTCCTCAAATGTGTATTTTGGTGTAACATTTTGCAATCCAAAAGTGTTCGGGTGTATTCCTTTATCCCTGTAGAAATGTTGAAAGGTGGCAGTCATTGTGGTGTATTTACTGGGAGGTTGTGGTAGGTTCTATGCTAGTGTGTTTGTTATGGAGGTGAAGAAGGAGTTGAAGTAGGTTGAAATTTGTCGTTTATCATGGCAGACCTGATCATTAATTTTGAGAGCAATATTAGCGTTAGATGAATCCCATGCCTTATTGCTGTAGCCTGTTGTTTTTAAGTGCCTCCATAGTTTTTTGGGGTTACTCTAATATTCCTCTGCCTTACTGTGGAAATAATTAGATTTCGCTGATTAAATTGTCCTACTTAGTTTATTCCTAGCCCTGTTGAACTCATGTTTCAGACCTTGATCCTGTCTATGTTTCACCAGCCTTTTTAACAGATTGTCTCTGTGTTCCAGATGGTGTAGAATGTCATTGGTGATCCATGGGTCTGACCTTGCTTTAATTTCTGTCTTTCAGAGGAGCTATTTCGTCTAGGATGTTTGTGATGATGGTTCTGAAGCCAACCCATGCGTCATTAACGTTTGTATTTCCAAACACTGGAGACCAACTGTATTCCATAAAATGTCAAAAAAAAACATCTTTGTTGTAGTTTCTGAGTGACCTTGTTCTAATAACCTTGTGATTCTCTAGGGTAATTTTTGGAGTTTTACGTGTACAATATGAGACGAAGTGATCACTTATCCCCGTTTGTATAACCCCTGATTGTGATATTTTATCCTCTCTATTACAATTTACATGGTCTAATATTGTAGCAGAGTTATCAGAAATACGTGTGGGGGTTGTGATCAGTTGTTTGTGATTGTGCATTGTCAGTATGCGCCTATATTCTCGTACAACCCTATTATTTCGTTGTGTGTAACACAAGTTAAAATCCCCTAGTATAATAGATTCATTCTGGGGCTCTAGTAATGACAAAGTTCGTTCAAATTTGTTTAAGAATTGTGTGTCGTCTGGTGGCCTATAGCACACTCCAATTGTGATGGGTTTTGTCCTAGGCAGGTGTAAGTCAATCCAAAGAGCTTCGTGGTGTTCTACATGGAGGTTGTTCCTAGTTGTGTGTGTGAGGTTGTTTTTTACATACAGACATACTCCACCCCCTTGTCTGTTACGATCATTACGGACCATATTGAAACCTTGAATGTTTATTTCACCATCATTTATACTAGAGTCCAGCCAGGTTTCTGTAATTGCAATTATTGAAGCTTTGGCCTTATTAGCTAACAAGTTTATTTCTGACAATTTATGATGCATTGATCTGGCGTTGATGTGGATAAGATGGAGCCCTTTGTTGGTGAAAATCTATATTCATCTTTGAATGTGTCCTGGCTGGATTCTGAGTTGTTATTTGGTTCATTTACATTAACATTCGGAAATAAATGCAAGGCACACTTATTGCATAAAAAGTCATGTTCTTTACTGTCGGTCTTCTTAGAAATGCACTGCATGTGTGCTACAGCTTTACACTAACACAGGTTTGGATTCTCTGTCGACGTGTTATGGGTGATTCACATAATATTATATCACAAATGTTTGCCTGAGTTCGTACAGCTGATGTCCCACATTTTACCCCCACAATTAACCTCCCCACATGTGTGGGGAGGTTCCTCTCACACCGCTCTCCTAGACAAGGTTGAAAGAAAGGCCTTTCGTATCATTAACTCCCGTCCACTCACCAACTCTCTGCAATCTCTCTCTCTCTCCGCTGCAATGTTGCATCTCTCTCGCTATTCTATCGCTACTATAATAATCAGTGTTCCTCAGAGCTATCCCAGTGCATACCACCTCCTTTACGTAGGGCACGTGGTACCCGTCTTGCAACTCAATCCCACCCCTACTCTGTGCAACTCTCCAACCCAAGAGTGAAACGTTACTCTCAAACTTTCTTCTACTCAACAGCTGAGCTCTGGAACTCTCTCCCAGAATCAGTTTTTCCCGCTTCCTATGACTTAAATTGCTTCAAACTCTGTGTGTCCAGGCATTTTGGCTCGAACGTCCCTTGATTTTGGCCCTGTCACTCTTTCAACTATGGGGGAGGCACTCTCTATTGGCAGTTATGCCTTTTGCCTCCCTCAATCACATAGAAAAAAAACAAAAACAAAAACACATTCCACTTCGTTTCTACAGTTAACGTAATTACATCGGCTATGTACAATTTCATTACAACTATTGCATTGTAAAAGTGTACTCCTATTGTTGAATCCAATAGCACAGACTATACATAATTTCCTCATACTGTTTATCGTACGTCTGGAGCTGGGATTGAGATTCGGTTGATCAGCTGGGCAGCGGCGACGCGGTGTGGGAGGAGGGGGAGCACATAGACCTACGCTCCCTACCTCCCCATGGCACTGGCTCAGAGGTGGTTGTTTACTGTTGTTGTCGTTGTTGTTCGATGCTGTTGCTTCATTGTTGAAGTGATTGCTAGCTTCCTTTTTTTTTTTAGGTGTTCTGGTTGCATGTTGAGATACTTGGGTCGCCGATATATTTGGTAGTGATGGTACGGTTGGTGGCAGTGTGGTGTTGGCAGGGTACAGGTATTGAGGTGGCAGTGTGTGTCTGGCGGCATCAGTTGTGTGGGTGAGGGGAGCCGCTGATGGTAGCTCGTTGTTTTGAACTTTGTTGCTAGGGACTGTTGAATGGTCGGTGTCTTCCTTACTTGTTTCGTGGTGAGGTTTCTTCAATGTTGAACTAGGGCCTAGGTTGGTCTCTACATCTCCGCAGCTAATTAGAGTGTAGCACAGCAGGTGTTGTAGCGAGGTCGTGCTAGAGTACTTGCTAGGACGCTGCGTCTTCCCGATGTATGAAATTGACCAGGCAGGAATGATGACAGAAATTTAATTTGTGTGTGATTTCTGTGTGACGAGGTCTCTCAATACTTGTTTAGTGTTGACCTGGTACACTACCGGTCCTCTCTGCTCCTGTATATCGGGCACAGCCCCTCTGGATGTTGAGAAGGATGAGACATAGGGAGAGAGCTACGCTCGCCCCCTTCAATCCTCCCGCCATCACTAACTGCTAGCTAGAGGATGAAGGCGGGGGAGTTGGGGATAGTTTGGGGGTGGAAGGTGGGGGTAGACTTGGACCCAACTCCCCCTTTCCACCTGCCCAGGGTGGAGTAGGGGATGGAAAGACCCACCCCTGAGCAACTTTTAGTACGCGTGAGTGTACACACCTTATAAAATGCAGTACATATGGAACCGTAGATGCGCAATCCTTCAATTTGTCAAACTCTGAATACTAACTTCCCGTAAACGATATTTAACATTTAAATTTAACATTTCCTCTATAATTCCATTTATTAGATATGATTATGTATAGTTATTACAATTACGTAAAAAGTATTGCGTGTTTTAACCTAACAAGTGCGCATGGGAGTAATTAGAAACGTCCCCCTGTGCTGACGTATTTGAGCTGTTTCCATCACTAAAATATTCATTTTACCATAAATAGCGTTAATACTTATCCATACGCGCCTATTATGGGTTGATTATAAAGGTATTAACCTGAAACAACAATAAAACGAGTGAAAACAGCGTTTGGATGGTCAAAATCGGAGATATAGGCCGCGAGTTATATAATGTATGGGTGAGGCAACCTGCTTTCCCGCCAATTTCCCCCAAGGCCACTGAGACACAGTCGATCGATATTCTCTCTCTCTTTTGGACTCGCTTGCTAACACTGATGACAATGCCCTGCTTGCAACTCGCTAATGTTAGCACGAAAATATACCTCAGAATAAGGGAATAACAGGGAAAATAGGTGATAACTGAAGGAGGGGAGGAAAGTAGGGAAGGAGGGGAGGTAGAGGAGTGATATTTTGCATGGCCCAGGGGCCCATAAAAAAATATATATATATATTTTTTTTTTTTTCGATGTTTAAAGTTGATTTTTTTTTCTCTGACTCTTAAGAGTCTTCCCGCAGTCCGCCGGGGGAACTCTTAAGAGTCTCCCTGCAGTTCCCGGGTTAAGCAGGGTTGACGGTAGGAGATCGCTGTCGTCTGCAGTTGGTTGGTGATAGTATTATGTCGTGTGATAATTATTACCAACGTCGATCGTCCCAATGCACATTGGTTGGTCAATTGCCCACTTGCGAGTTTCAGGCTATAAGGAAGTTGGAGCCGTAAATATATATATTAAACAGAAATGCAATAATACTGTAGGTTTCTGATGGGTAGAAAGTATAGTGAGTTTGATGGTATGTGTTTATAGATACACTACAATCATATTTAAGCTAGTAATTAAGCTAGATATCGATGCCTATAGCTCCAACTTCCTTATAACCTGAAATTGTGGTCAATTGACGACTTGCGAGTTTCATTCTATAAGGAGGTTGGAGCTGTAGATATCGATATTGAGTAGCTTTACTATCTAAAATACAGCTGTACTAGATTAAATTATAAATACATATAACCCCATTCAACATACGCTTTAGCTATCAGAAACCTACGTTATTATTGCATTTCTATTTACTATCGATGTCTACAGGTCCAACTTCCTTATAGCCTGAAACTCGCAAGTGATTGGTTGGTCGGATTAGTGCTCGTGTGATACCCGCTTAACACCTAACGAGCGGCCTAGGCGGTAATTAATATGTACCGCCCTGCGGGGTGTTTTTACCCAAAATAGGGTTGTTACGTGATCATTTTCATGCCTAAATAAGAACCAGAGCGTAAAACAAGTATCTATCCCTGAAAGGGCATAAACAGAGCTTTCCAATGACACCCCAACGATCCTTGTACGACCGCTAGTTTTCTTGCAACAATCGCGCAACACGAGTGCAAAAACCATGTAATTCGGTACTTTCCCTACATAATTCCCTGTGTAGCGAGTGCGAGAGGGTGGAGGAGGGTGGGATTCATGTCAGTTGGTCCACCGCGGTGGTCTGGAGCAGTCATACGCTCGCTCGCTACTCTCCTGCCACCACTTATCTCTCTCTCTCAGCAACGTTACGTGCTGAAAATGGCACACGACTTATGTTGTGAGCAGCCACATAGTCCAAATTTCTTTCACTCGACATATGTTGCGCGCCGCCAGTTAAGGGTTAAGGGGGGTGACCTGCTTTTTGTTATTTCTGTCCTTTTCTCTCTTTCTCTGGCTTGTATCCATTCGGCCCCATTCAGCCAACTATTTTAAGACGTTTATCCCCATCTAGGTGTCGATTTTCTCCTGGCGACCGATAGCGAGCCAGCATTATATGAAGAAATCCGGCTTTGCCGGAGAAATTTTTGTATCGAAAAATGCACAAATTTAGCCTGCTGTCAAACAAAAATAAAAAACATGCTGGCTCGCTACCGCTCACCAGTAAAAAATTGACACCTGGATGGGGATAAACGTCTTAAAACAGTAGGCTGAATTGGGCCAAATGGATACAAGCCAGAGAAAGAGAGAAAAGGACAGAAATAACAAAAAGCAGGTCATCCCCCTTAAGAGACCAAGGTTGGTTTGGTTTATCTGGCCTCCTTCTCCCTCATGCTTAGCCCCCATATTAGTTGTAAGATTATATGACGTTCGGCCCATTTGTTGGACGATGTTAAGACCTTTCGCCCCATTTCTTTGTCAATATTAAGACTGTTCGTGCCATTTAGGTGTCCATTTTTTTCCTGGTAAACAATAGCGAGTCTATAATTCTAGGAGGAACCGGCCTTAAGCGGGACCTTTTTCTTCAGAAAAATTTACAAATATATTTTAAAGGGAGTCTAGGGGTGTTTTTTTTATATTAAGCTTGATGGAGGACTAGCGAGGAAACTATTAAATCAATATATAAAATACCAACAAATATCCACGACCCCCATAAAAAGACGTTCAATAGAAGGATTACAAAGTATAACACATTAAGGGGAGGTATTTAGTTTTTCCCTAGAAGTCCATCAAGCTTAAAATTACACCCCCTAGACCCCCTTTCAAGTTTAATTTGTACATTTTTCGGTAGACAAATTTCCCGGCCGAAGGCCGGTTCCTCTCAAATTAGGCTACAGGCTCGATATCGCTCGCCAGGAAAAAATCGACACCCAAATGGCACGAAAGTTCTTAAAATTGACAGAAATGGGGCGAAAGTTCTTAAAATCGCCAAACTAAAGGGGGCGAGCGTCTTAAAATCTAAAAAGCAATGGGGCTAAACTTGAGGGAGAAAGGGGTCCAGAATAAAATCCCTCAAGTGGAAACCTCCCCTTAATTCAACTGTTATTAGGGAATGAGGTGATTATAAGATGATTAAACGAGAAAGGTTTAGTAGTCCGGCACTAAATGATTAACCCTTTCTGTACCGGCGACGTCCTTTTAGTTTTATTATAGCTACTGTATATTTAGACGATTTTGTACATTTTAAAACGGATAAGTGGTAGTAAAAAGGGTTAAGTGAGATAGTTCGAAGCCTGTAAATTGCTGGAGGCCCTTTTTAAACTAATTAGAATATTGTAATAGGATTCAGAATAGAGTTAAAAGGACGGCTCCGGTACTGAAAGGGTTAAACGAGAAAAGTTTAGAAGTCTAGTACTATATTCTTAACCCTTTGTATTATTCTTAACCCTTTGTATTATTCTAGGTATATTTAGACGATTGTGTGCATTTTAAATGGATCTGTGGGAGTAAAAAGGGTTAAGTGAGATAGTTCGAAGCCTGTTAATTGCTGGAAGTCTTTTTACGGTACTGTTTAGATTCAAGGGTAAACCCGGTGTCACACGAGCGATTTTTCCGTCAATTTTCCATGAGCAAGTTTTTTCTCGTTATACTTCGGGACTTTTTTGCACTGGTATCGGTAACTAGGCTGAAGGTAGAGTATGTTAGGCGGTTGAATTCTGATAAAGTGTAATTTTTGAAGCTGCCATACCATAATTGCCCGTAAAAATTGCTCAAAAAACGGCTCGTGTGACTCCGGCTTAAGAAAGTTACTAGTCTGTGCACGTAGCTATGTTTAGTCTATCTGCGAGATGGAAAGGAAAAGTAATACCAAAATTATATTTAATCAGAATTTGGCATGCAATGAAAATAATCTTTAAAATATACATGGTGTGAGAACGCGATAATTTAATTATTAGAAGAATTAATATATTTTAATCTAGTATGCTGAACTTTGTAATCATCTTACTAAGACGTACAGTGATGAGCCTTAATACCTGCACATCATTTGAATCTTCATCGAACCCAAGCGAGATAATCCAATGTTTTGCTATATCCCAAAGGCTTCACAACTTGGCTTTAACCTTATTAGGTGCAGGGCGGGCCTATTTGGATCCTCCCAGTTTTACTCCATTAGCTTTGAGATTTTAAGACGTTTCCTCTCATTAGTTTGACGATTATATGATGCTTCAACCCAATAAGGTGTCGATTTTTCATGGGCGAGCGATAGCGAGCCTGCAATTTTGGAGAAACCGGCCTTTGGCCGGGAAATTTGTCTACCGAAAAATGTACACATTTAGCTTGAAGGGTGTCTGGGGGATTTTTGTTTTGGTTTGAAGGGAGTCTGTAGAGGCATTTTTCAAAGTCTTGGGGGTAAACTAAAAACACATTGTTCGAAAATGGCAAAACCAATAAAAAACTTCAATAATAATTAAACAAAATATCATAATAAGCCCCAAGACGTTGCACCAGATAGTGTTAAGGGGGGATGGCCGTATTTATGTCCTCATGCATGTATGTTGTATTATAGTTTTTGTTATTTCCTCCCTAGATCTCCATCAAGCTTAAAAATCACTACCCAAGACCCTCCTTCAAGATCAATTTCTACATTTTTCGATAGATAAAGGCCTGTTTCTCTTAGATGCCAGGCTCGCTATCGCTTGCCAGGAAAAAAAATCAACACCTAAATGATACGAAGACTCTTAAAACTAAGGGGGCTAAACATGAGGAAGAAGGGGGACCAGAAAAACAACCTATCTCCCCTTAAAGGTTCAAAAACAACCTATCTCCCCTTAAAGGTTCAAAAACAACCTATCTCCCCTTAAAGGTTCAAAAACAACCTATCTCCCCTTAAAGGTTCAAAACAACCTATCTCCCCTTAAAGGTTCAAAAACAACCTATCTCCCCTTAAAGGTTCAAAAACAACCTATCTCCCCTTAAAGGTTCAAAAACAACCTATCTCCCCTTAAAGGTTCAAAATGCCGATGGGTGTGCAGGTAGTATGGCTCCTGAGTATACACCTTCAGAATTGACCACTTGCGAGTTTCAGGCTATAAGGAAGTTGGAGCCGTGAACATCGATATTTAACAGAAATGCAATAATAATGTAGGTTTCTGATGGATAAATGGTACTGTATGTAGAATTGGGTTTTATGTAATTTTAATTGGGTTTTATGTCATTATAATTGGGTTTTATGTCATTATAATTGGGTTTTATGTCATTATAATTGTACCACGACCGTATTTTAGCTGTAAGTTCTGTTAAATATCGTTGTTTACAGCTCCAACTTCCTTATAGAACGAAACTCGCAAGTCGGCAATTTATCAGAAGAAACTTGAAAATGAGAACGAAAACCCCAATAAAACATGATATTTGGTAAGACTATGATAAACAAGTGAATATAGTGTTAGGCATGCAAGGGGACTGGAGTTCTCGAAAAAGGGCTTAAGGGGAGGCAGACCCTTTTTCTGGACCCCCTTCTCCCTAATGTTTAGCCCCACTAGTTTTGAGATTATAAGACGTTCGGCCCATTAGTTTGGCGATTTTAACTTTAACCCCATTTCGTTGTCAATTTTAAAACCTTTCGTGCCATTTAGGTGTCGATTTTTTCCTGGGGAGCGATAGCGAGCCTGCAAATTTAAGAGGAACCGGCCTTCGGCCGGGACATTTTCTACCGAAAAATTTACAAATTGATCTTGAAGGGGGGTCTACGGGGTGTTTTTCTAAGCTTGATGGAGGTCTAGGGAGGAAACTAAAAAAATATATGAATAATTGAATGAATAGACCAAACAAGCGGTGTTCCTCCCCTTAACTCCTAATGTTCTGCTTGACTTACAGTGTGCTGGTTAAATAATCCAGAAAGGTTGATAGCCCCTGAAGTGCTATTTTAATGAACTAACTGAGGCTTACAGATTAAAGAGGGTGGTCATTGGAATGTTACAAAGGTAGAAGTGTAATTTTTATGGTTTAAGAGGAGATGGTTGCTTTTTCTGGACCCCATTTTTTCTTATGTTTAGCCCCATTAGTTTTGAGATTTTAAGACCTTCGCCCCATTAGTTTGGCAATATTAAGACTTTTCGACCCATTCATTTGTCAATATTACCTTCCGTGCAATTTAGGTGTCGATTTATTCCCTGGCGAACGATAGCGAACCCATAATATAGTAGTAACCGGCCTCCGACCGGGACATATAGTAGTAACCGGCCTCCGACCGGGACACTTTTCTATCGAAAAAACTACAGATTAATCTTGCAGTGGAGCGTTGGGGGTGTTCTAGTTAAGCTTGATGGAGGTCTAGGGAGGAAACCAAATACAAAAAAAAATATATATATATACTGTATATATATATATATATATATATATATATATATATATACATATATATATATATATATATATGCAAATCAATAGGGCATGGGTGGATGGGACTCGTTAGCCTTGGTAGGCAACTCATCTAGGGGAGACAACCTTATACAAATCCGGGTGGATGGGACTCGTCAGCCTTGGTTGGCAACCTGTCTAGGGGAGTAAACCTGATAGAAATCCGTACTGCTTACCTAAGGGTAAGGCAGGTTAGTGGATGGATTAGCCGAACACCACTGTAGAAAAATAGTGCTAACAAGATACACAGAGGGCCTCGGAGTCGGACCGATCCTAAATTGAGTGGTCAATCCTGTAAGTCCTTCACTAAACTGGCTCGGGTTGTCCCTCTCACAGGGAATGGGTCTGCTTGGGGGCATTCTGTGTATGGCCACCCTCGTAAGGGGAGTAAAGCGTCCGGCAATAGATAGATAGATAGAATAGGGCATCCCCCCTTAAACACTAGTAGGAATCTATAGAATTGTTGCGAGCAAGTCAATGTTGTTATTTGGGGGAGAGCCAAAAGGAAAGGGTGAGCTTTGTCCGTTAACCCGATCTGAGCCTGGGGAAGTCTTTTTGGAACTCTCCTTTATCGCTCAATTAGTTTGCAGAATTTAAGATGTTTCACCTCATTAGTTTGGCGATAATAAGACGCTTTACTCCACTCAGATGTAGACTGTTTTCTTGGCGAGCGATAGCGAGCCTGCCTGTAACTTAGAAGAAATCGGCCTGTGGCCGGGATATTTTGTTATCGAAGAACGTGTAATTTTAACTTGAGTGGGGTCTGGGTGGGCTTTGTTTATTTCTTTTTGTATTTATTTATTTATAAATTTATGTAGCTTGAAGGAAGTCTGGGAAGGCTTTTTTCATCCTATGACTGGCGAGACAAGCGAAACAAAGTTAGTGAATTAGAGAAAAGTACAAAAAGGATGGAGTACCAGAAAAGGTAAATGAAAAATGGATGGAAGTGAGAGAAATAGAGGATGAATGGAAACAGTTTAAGGAAGGAGTGAAACCAAGCACAGAGGAAGAATGTAGTCAAAATAAAGTAGGTGGCAGAGGTATCAGAAATGGAAACGAATTGTGGTGAGAAAGGCAGTTGAGGAAAAGAGACAGTGGTTTGAGAGGGTTTTAGTTGATGGTAATGTTGAGGTATAGGAGAGGTATAAGGAGAAAAGGAGAGAGGCAAAACGGAAGATTAGATAAATGAAAAAAGATGCAAATGAAAGGTGGGGTTAAAAATTGAGTGAGAATTTTGAGGAATGAAAGATGTTCTGGAAGGAGGTAAATAGAGTAAGGAAAGAACAAAAGAGGGAAGAGTCAGTGAAAGATACAAATGAAGAGTTCTAGTGAAAGATGTGCAAGTGAGGAAAATATATGTTGAGTATATTGAATCTTTGCTAAATGTATGAGACGAAAAGGAAGCAGTGATTGAAGCAGTGGCTGATAGAGATAGGTTACCCAGGCCACCCACGTGGCAGGAATGAATGAAAGATGTGAAAGAAGCAGTGAGACAAATGAGAGTGGGTAAAGCAGAAGGTAACTATGGTATTGCTGTGGAGTGTATTAAGAAGGGTGGCGATGTCATAATAGATTGGCTGGTGAGACTATTCATTATTTGCTTTGTTGTGTTGATCTAGTACTAACAGATATTCCTGGCGTTGTAGAAACTTCCGTTCTTGTACCTGTTGGCACTTCCGACCACAATGCCATCATGTGTAAAATTAATCTTGATATTTCTGTTCCTGATATTACTCTCTCACGTAAAGTCTACCTTAAATCCTGGGTTAACTGGGACAACGCTTGTAATGATGTTTGTAATATTGAGTGGAATCACATACTAAGATCTCATGACCCGGTTTTAGCTCTCAACAATTCCCTTCTTGGTATCCTTCGCAAAAGAGTTCAATCAAAAACAATTAAGTCTCGTATCAGGGATAAAGCATGGTTTAATGATGACTGCAAGTGTGCATTTGATGACAAACAGGCTGCATATCGCCTATGGAGGCGTAATCAAACCCCCTTGCATTGGGAAAATTATGTTTTTAAAAGGGCAGCTGCGCAGAGAGTTTATGATGGTGCTGAGAGGGATTATAACTCCCATCTTCAGGATGTTCTGGCAGGAGCTACACAGCCTCATAAATGGTGGTCCGCTTTGAAATCCTCTTTATTTGGAATAGATTCCTCCTTGCCTCCTCTTTGTGATTCTGATGGCTCCATCTCTTTTGATCCATTATCGAAGGCCAATATTCTATCTAATATTTTTATTAATAAGCAGAGTAATCAGGAATTGTCTTTGCCATTGACATGTTTCCCTAGACCCAACCTCAATTCAATGGCATTCAAATCAGCTGAACTGAAAAGGTACTTGCTGGATCTTTGATACCTATGGTGGCACAGACCCGGATGGGTTTTTCCCTCTCTTTTTTAAAAAGGTTGCAGTGGTCTTGGCACCTAAATTGGCTGTGGTGTTAGGTTGCTTTTGAAATCAGGTAGTTTTCCTCTTTGCTGGCGTAAGGCTATTATCACTCCTATTCCAAAGGGAAATACTGCCTCATCATCTCCTAATGACTATCGCCCTATCTCCATTACACCTATCCTATCCAAGCTCTATGAGAGGCTTTTGTCCAGACGCCTTTCCTCTTATTGTAATAGTCATAATTTGATACCAAACTCACAGTTTGGTTTTCGTAAGGGACTGGGTACATGTGATGCACTTCTGACACTCACCCATGACTTGCAATCTTCATTGGACCAGGGACATGAGTCTCGTGTCGTGGCTATTGACTTTAGTTCTGCTTTTGATTTAGTCAACCATAAAGCACTTCTGTATAAGTTACAGCTCATCGGTATTGGTGGCAATTTTTTAAGGATCTTTGAAGATTTTTTGACGAAAAGATCTCAGTCTGTGGTTATTGATGGGTGTCATTCCCCTTCTGTTACTGTTGTTTCTGGTGTTCCACAAGGCAGTGTCCTTGGGCCTTTGCTTTTTATTATTTTTACTGCTGACCTGTGTTCCGAGCTTGAAAATAAACTAATCTCCTATGCTGATGATACAACTTTATATGCGTCAATTCCATCACCAATAGATCGACACATAATTGCTACTGCTCTGAATAGGGATTTAGCCAAAATTACATCATGGTGTGAACTTTGGGGCATGAAACTTAATGCTAGTAAAACACACTCCATTATCATCAGCAGATCTCGTACCTTGGATCCTCCCCATCCTTATCTACAAGTTTCTGGCGAGCAAATTGAGAATGTGGATACTCTGCGTTTGTTAGGAGATATTCTTGATCCCAAACTTACTTTTGAAAAGCATATTCGTTCTTTCTCCTCTTCCATTTCCCAAAAAATTGGTCTGCTTCGCAAGGTTTATAAAATATTTGCTTGTGACGCCACAGTTATCAAGTCTTGTTATGCTTTTATTTTGCCACATTTCGAGTACTGCTCACCTGTCTGGTTGTCAGCAGCTGACTGCCATCTCAAGTTGCTTGACAGGTCGCTAAATTCCATCAGTTTTATTCTACCTCATTTGTCTCTTGATATGTGTCATCGACGTAAAGTTGGTGCCCTTAGTCTTTTATTTAAAGTTTTTAACAACCCTCAGCATCCCTTACATGGGGTTCTGCCTGGGCCCTATGTCCGGGCTCGTGCAACTAGATTCACAAGCAATCTTAATGATCTTGCCATGAGCCGTGTTAATTTTTCTACTACACAGTTTTCACGGTGTTTTGTGCCGGCCATGGTTGACTTGTGGAATAAGTTGCCAAATGAGCTAGTCAATTCAGCTAATATCTCCATTTTTAAGTCTACAGTTAATGCTTTTTTGCAGCATTAATTCTAATTTTTAAATTGATTTTATTATATTTTATTGTATTATATTTATACTTGATATCCTCCACTGCATAATATGTTATCTGTGTTTAATATGTGTATATGTACAGTATACCGTATATGTTTTTATTGTTTCCTAAGTTGCCGTAGTCTCTCTCCAGTGCCTCGGGTGTTTTGTGTGGATTTATCTTGATGGTGTTTCTGCACCCTGGTTGGAGACTTCGGCATCTCATATAATAATAATAATAATAATAATGTGTCAGTGATACCATTAGACTGGAGGAGTGCCTTTGTACAAGAGGAAGGGAGACCGGCAGGAGTGTTCAAGTTATAGAGGTTTATTTTATATAATTTATAATTTAATATCAGTTGTTGGAAAGCTGAATGGCAGGGTGTTGATAGAGAGGATGATAAAGGGTACAGAAAGTGCAATAGGAGAAGAGCAGTGCGGTTTTAGGAGGGGAAGAGGGTGTGTGGATCAGATTTGTGTAGTAAGACAGTTATGTGAGAAGTAGTTGGAGAAAATAAAGATATATTTTAGGCTTTTATGGATTAGGGAAAAGTGTATGATCATGTGGATCGAGAAGCAATGTGGGAGGTGCTAAGTATTTATGAAATTAGAGGAAACTTGTTAAGAGCAGTCAATAGTTTTTATGAAGAGAGCAAAGCGTGTGTTACAGTAGGAACTAAGTTGAGTGAATGGTTTGAGGTAAATGTAGGTCTGGGGACAGGGTTGTGTAATGTCACTGTGTTGCTTAATGTATATATGGATGGTGTGGAGGGGAAGGTACAAATGAGAACTATGAGTAGATGATTGGGTTTAGTAGGAAAGAATGGTAGAGATTGGAAGTTGAATCAGTTGCTGTTTGCTGATGACACAGCGTTGGTGGCGGATTCTGAGAAGTTGAAGTGAGTAGTAAAAGAGTTCGGTGTGTTATGTGAGAGGAGGAATCTGAGGGTGAATGTCAATAATAGTAAAGTGATGGTATGTAATAGAGATGCTCGTAGGGTAAATCTAAATGTACAACTGGATGGGGAAATACTGGAACATGTGGAGTGTTTTAAATACCTAGAAGGCGTGATAAGCAGGGACACAGGTGTGGAAATGGAGGTAAGACATAGAGTATGTGAAGGAAGGAAAGTTTCGGTGCTAGGGGAAGTATGTGGAAGGTGAGGAATCTCGGAATGAAAGCAAAAAAGTGCAATGAATCAAGGGATAGTTGTACCAACAGTGATGTATGGGGCTGAGACATGGGCTTTGAAGGCACAAGAGAGAAGAAAGTTGTATGTGGTGGAGATGACCTGCTTGAGGAGTATGTGTGGAATGATGCATAGAGACAGACTGAGAAATAAAGAGGTATGTACATGTAGGAGAGTGGGACAGCAGGACCCTTATCGGCCAGAGTGGACAGGAGGGTGCTATATGCTGGTATGGACATGTTTTGAACGAATGGGAAATGAAAGGCTTACAAAGAGAGTATATGAGTCAGAAACAAGGGGAGGTAGAGGGAAAGGAAGACCTCGGGCGAGATGGAGAGATGGTGTAGTACAAGGTTAGAAGGTAGAGAGATGACTGAAGAACAGGAAAGAGAAGTGGTAATGAATTGGAATGAATGGAGAATTCTAGTGAATAGATGAGTGATAACACAGTCGTTGGGAAAAGAGGTCAGGTGCCAGTTGGACTAGATAATAGTATGTAAGGCGCCTGGCTCAGGGAGCCGGTGAATATATGAAGGGTCATGCCTGGATATGAGGTGGGCGGGCATTGTGGTGGTGAGCTTCGCTGCATGTCTGCCTGATGAGACCGGAAGCTCTTCGGGAGGTCTGGGACCTGGCAATCTTTTGCTGGAGACCCAAAATGGGCCTAGGTATCTGTGTCTTCTTCTGGGCAACCTAGATGTGTGTGAATTTGTGATTTTTTTTTTTTTTTTTTTGGTTCGGGCTCTGTCTCAAGTCGGCCACCCTCAGCTATGGGATATGTGCCTGAGAAATTTATGAGCAAATTGCAGACTTAAGTAACTCGCAAGATACCGTAATTTTTTGGCGACTTCAATTTACCTGTGACCAAGTGGGGAGATAGTATTACTTCACACTCTGGACAAGACCTGTATGCAAACTTGCAAGAGAGTTCGCTATATCAATTTGTTAGATCTCCAACCCGTGGAAATAATGTCCTTGACCTTGTACTTTCAACAAAAGAAGAATTGATATAGAATTTGAATGTCGGTGATGAATTCAGTAACAGCGACCATCGTACGATAACTTTCAGTTTAAAGTTTACTAGTAACGAACCAAATAGCAGCATCAAGAAAGTCCCTAATTTCAAGCAAGCAAACTTTCATAAACTTAGAGCAATGTTTAAAGAAACTGACTGGAGCTTTTTAATTAACAATAACGACATAAATACATCTTGGGAATCATTCGCAAACACTTACCTAAAAGCAGTGCAAGACTGCATACCGTCGAAAACACGGCGTACAGGCCATAATGATAAGCCCAAATGGTGGAATAAAGATATTTCAAACTGTCTTCTTGCTAAAAAGTTTGCTAATAATAGATTAAAATCCTCACAAAATTATGAAAAACCGGTGAAATTTGTAGAACTACGACGCAAAGCCAAATGGTTAATTAAGCAAAGTAAAAAGACCCTGGAGTTACATGTTGCGAATCAAAGTAAAACAAACCCAAAAGAATTCTATAGTTTTCAGAAAGAAGAGAGTCGTTACTTCAACTGTAGGACCGTTAGTCGATGAAAATGGAGAATATACCAAAGACGAAGTACAAATGAGTAATGCCCTCAATACCTTCTTTGCATCAGTTTTTACAACAGAAGACCTCATTGATACCGCATCGCCGATTCAGATAGATAATTATTCTGATGTTCTAAGCAATATCACCATTACAGACAGAGAAGTATTGAAATGGTTAAATAAACTCAAGGTAAATAAAACGCCCGGACCTGATACAATCTCACCTAGAGTTCTAAAGGAAGTTAAGCATGAGCTCTCCAAACCACTGACATTGCTATTCAATAAATCCTTGCAGTCTGGAACTATGCCTGATCAGTGGAAGCTAGCTAATGTAACACCAATTTTTAAAAAAAGGCAGCAAATCCCTGACCAGTAACTATCGTCCAATTAGCTTAACCTCAGTTGTATGTAAAATGCTAGAAACGCTCATAAGAGACAGACTCGTAAATCACTTAGAGGAAAATAACACACTTGAAGATACTCAACACGGCTTTCGTAGCAAACGTTCCTGTTTAACAAACCTCTTAGACTTCTTCCACAATATCCTCAACCTCTATGATGAGAGTAAAGCTGTAGATATTATATACCTTGATTTTCAAAAGGCCTTTGACAAAGTTCCCCACAAACGTTTACTGCTAAAACTAAAAGCGCATGGAATACAAGATGGTGTGTTGAACTGGATAGAAAATTGTCTCTGCGACAGAAAGCAAAGAGTAGTCATAAACGGTAAGGCATCTAATAAGGACCAATGTAAATAGCGGGGTACCCCAGGGATCGGTACTAGGACCAATTCTCTTTCTAATTTACATCAACGACATAGATGAGGGTCTCACCTGTACAATCACAAAATTTGCTGACGATACAAAAATTGCAAATAGCGTACTCTCAAAAGAACAAGTTGACGATATGCAACATAATCTAGATAAGTTGTCACGTTGGGCCCAAATTTGGCAAATGAGTTTCAATGCGGATAAATGTACAGTACTACATATCGGATACCAAAATGAGAAAGCAAACTATTCGATGAATGGCACTCAGCTTAAGAATGTAAAAAGAGAAACCGATCTGGGAGTAACAATATCGAGTAACCTAAATCCGAGTCAACAACAGAAGTTATTAAGAAAGCAAAAACAATAATTGGCTTTATAGGCAGGTCATTTGAGCATAAATCCAAAGAAGTTATCCTAACCCTCTACAATTCCTTAGTCCGCCCTCTTATGGAATACTGCGTTCAATCCTAGTGCCCTTGTTATCAAAAAGATATAGACAAGCTTGAACGAGTTCAACGTAGAGTTACCAAAATGATACCTTGCCTAAAGAACAAACCATACAAGGAGCGAGGAGCGTCTTAGAGAATTAAATCTATATCCTTAATTCAAGTGTTCAAAATCATCGAAGGCATTGACAATATGAACTGTAGTAAGCACTTCACTATCGACCAATCTAATTGCACGCGGGGAAACGGCTGCAAAATTATTGGAAAATCTTTTAAATCGCACGAATCTAAGAATTTCTTCTTCAATCGAGTTGTCAACGTGTGACGTTATAGACTGCAGCACCGTTGATTCATTTAAACTTCGCATAGACAAATATCTTGCATTAAACCCACGACTGACTCCGTTTGTAAATGAATAACTTTATTTTATCCCCCCCTCAGTTACTAACCCATCTGTCCCCTACTAACTTCCTAATCCTGCCACGGACATTAGTTCCAGGGCAGTAGTCCATTTCCAATGTTCCCTTACCCACTCTAAACCACTGTTTGGACAACTGATCCTGTGTTTTGGAGGACAAGCAACCTAGAAGGGTCACCAGACTATTGTTGCTTCATTTCCTTTGTACTCCTTTGTACATACGTGAATACAGTAGAAATTAGTACTGCCTACATCGCTGGGATTGTGGGATCAGTGTAATCAATGTATCTATGTACATTTATATATATATATATATATATATATATATATATATGTTAGTAAAGCCAGGTAATAAATTTTCTTTAATACATACGAGGTTGAAAGAAATGGCAATTTCTGCGTTGGAAATTTTATTATTCAAAGTTTCCAGGTCTCTGATGAGTTTTCACTGGGTGGCAGGAAGTAGATGAAGGAGATGAGCAAAATTCATGGTGGTACAGGGTTACATAAATGTACATGATGATACAGGATATACGACGCGTTTCACTGGACAACCAGCATTATCAAGTAAGGAAGGAATGATATAAAAGGTAAACAGGAAGGGTATATATAGAGGGTGGAGGATCAGAGGAGGCGGAAAACAGGGGGCAAAAGTCTGCTATTGGTGGAAGCGTAAATTAGGAGAGAGAAAGGGGTTAACCGCTTCACGCATGCGCACTGGATGCGGGATGGTGGTCAGTAGGTGGGGTCGAAGCTGATTGGATGCGTGTCGAGGGGCGTGGCCTAAGTTGTGTGGCGCCTGCAGAAGACGAAGCTGAAGGAGGTAGCGCGGGGGGCTGCGTCAAGGGCACCGGGGGGCGAGGAGGGGTGTTAGGTCCTGTAGGGTAGTGCCTTTTGGCAGAAGGAAGGATCTGAAGGTCCAGAGTTTGGTTGTTGATGTTGGGATGTAAGGCTTGGATATATAAAGCTTCGAGTATAGGTAATCTCCTTGGGTCACTTTCTTTATCGAGTATGGTGGTGTGTTTCTCTAACTCATTGCGTGTGAGGTGAGGGTGGTTAGGGGTGAGATAGTGGTTTTTGATGGCTCCAGCCTGAAGGTGAAGAGTTAACCGACGTCAAGGACCTCCACGAACTACAGGAACTCCAGCGTCGCTTCATGACCTCCTCCGGACTTAACTTCACCTTTGAAAAATCTAACAATGGACAACTCCCCTTCCTCGACATCCTCGTAGCTCTGAACGACCATGGGTTCAAAACCACCATCTACATTAAACCTACTAACACAGGACAATGCCTCAACGGCGATAGTGAATGCCCCCGCCGTTATCTTCTCTCCTCCATCTCCGCCTATGTTAGGAGAGCCCTCACGCACTGCTCTACCTGGGCCGACACCCACCAGGAACTAGAAAGACTATCCCAAGTTTTAGTAAATAACGGATACTCCAACTCCGACATCTCCAGCACCATCAACCACCATCTTGAAAAATGGTACACCCAAAGCCCTCCCAACATTGACCCCCCCAATGAAATTAAGATCTTCTACCGCAATTACATGTCCTCTGAACACAAAAATGACGAGGCCGTCTTAAAAGAAATAATCTCCAAGCATGTCCACCCAACCAACCCGGAAAACAAAATCAAATTAATAATTTATTACAAATCCCCCAAGACCTCCAACCTCGTTCTCCGCAACAAACCAGCCTCCACCAAGATAAAGAGCCCGATGACCGACGATCACGTCATTTACCAACATACCTGTAATTATGAGGACTGTGGACCTCATTCCTATATTGGTATGACGCAGACTCGTCTTTCACGTCGGTTAACTCTTCACCTTCAGGCTGGAGCCATCAAAGACCACTATCTCACCCCTAACCACCCTCACCTCACACGCAACGAGTTAGAGAAACACACCACCATACTCGATAAAGAAAGTGACCCAAGGAGATTACCTATACTCGAAGCTTTATATATCCAAGCCTTACATCCCAACATCAACAACCAAACTCTGGACCTTCAGATCCTTCCTTCTGCCAAAAGGCGCTACCCTACAGGACCTAACACCCCTCCTCGCCCCCCGGTGCCCTTGACGCAGCCCCCCGCGCTACCTCCTTCAGCTTCGTCTTCTTCAGGCGCCACACAACTTAGGCCACGCCCCTCGACACGCATCCAATCAGCTTCGACCCCACCTACTGACCACCATCCCGCATCCAGTGCGCATGCGTGAAGCGGTTAACCCCTTTCTCTCTCCTAATTTACGCTTCCACCAATAGCAGACTTTTGCCCCCTGTTTTCCGCCTCCTCTGATCCTCCACCCTCTATATATACCCTTCCTGTTTACCTTTTATATCATTCCTTCCTTACTTGATAATGCTGGTTGTCCAGTGAAACGCGTCGTATATCCTGTATCATCATGTACATTTATGTAACCCTGTACCACCATGAATTTTGCTCATCTCCTTCATCTACTTCCTGCCACCCAGCGAAAACTCATCAGAGACCTGGAAACTTTGAATAATAAAATTTCCAATGCAGAAATTGCCATTTCTTTCAACCTCGTATGTATTAAAGAAAATATATATATATATATATATATATATATATATATATATATATTATATACAGTATATACTGTATATTTATATCAGTAATTACAGTATACAAATAAATATATATATATATATATATATATATGTATATATACTGTATATATATATATATATATATATATATATATATATATATATATATATATATATGTCTATATCTATCGGCGTATCTATTTAACCATTCCTGTATCTATCTTTCTCAGAGCAAGAGAAAATATTGGCACGCCTAGAGCACTCCAGATGTTGCCTAAGAATATATTATTCATTTCTGACTGATCATTTTTCTTCTGGGATTTATATACTCTGAGGGTGGATATTTTTTGCTCAGAGAGAGAGAGAGAGAGAGAGAGAGAGTTATATCTTTATTGTAAAGTTCTTAACCCATTTATGTCTTAATGTAATCATCATAGCCACAACTCTCTAACCCAAGAGTGAAACGTTCTTCTCAGTCTTTCTTCTATTCAACACCTGAGCTCTGGAACTCTCTCCCAGAATCAGTCTTTCCCTCTTCCTATGACTTAAATTGCTTCAAACTCCGTGTGTCCAGGCATTTTGCCTCGAACGTTCCTTGATTTTGGCCCTGTCACTCTTTTAACTCAGGGGGAGGCACTCGCTACAGGTAGTTCTGCCTTTTGTCTCTTTCACTCACATAGACAAACCAAAGTGGCTTGATAGAATATAGGGTGACAATAGAGAGCTTCAAGGTTTGCACCAAGGTTAAGCTGGGGTAGTTTGCTTGTCTGGCCCCACTTCTCACTCATGTTAAGCCCCATTAGTTTTGAGATACTAAGACGTTCGTTCCGTTAGTTTGGCGTTTCTAAGACCTTTCACCCCCCTTCTTTGTCAATATTAGGACCGTTCGTTCCATTCAGGTGTCGATTTTGTCATGGCGAGAGATAGCAAGCCTGTAATTCTAGGAGGAGCCGGCCTTCGGCCAGAACATTTTTCTACCCAAAAATGTACAAATATATTTATTTATATAATGAAGAGAGCCAAATGTGCAAATTCTTGTATGTCCGTCTGTAAGCCCAGCATGTTCTGTTCACAATACTAACTTAAACAAATATCACATACTACGCCCACAGTCACATATGATCAGCACGATTCTTTGGATAATAGTCTTAACCTAGAGGTGGAAGGATGGAGTGAGGAAGTATATGGATGAAGGCGGTGCTGGTTGGGAGGAGGAGCGTCGACTGACTGGGGACAGAGGTGCATGGGGGCGGTTCGTTCGTGGCCACCCCTTCGAGGATCATGGCGTCGGGCAAAAGATAGATAGATAGATAGATAGTATCACACAAGCGCTTTTTCCCTCAACATTTATCCTCAACATTGGTCTGACAGCTTATGAGGTCAACATATATATTTCTGTCATCTAAATTCATCTACCATCAGTTTAGTTTCCGATATTAATGCAAATTATTCCAGAAATGTTGCCAGAAATGTTTTGATCATCGAATGTTGACTATAAAAGCTTTCGTGTGATCTATCTATCTATCTATTGCCTGACGCCGTGATCCCCGAAGGGGTGGCCACGAACGAACCGCCCCCATGCACCTCTGTCCCCAGTCAGTCGACGCCCCTCCCCCCAACCAGCACCACCTTCGTTCATGTACTTCCTCACTCCATCCTTCCACCTCATATTCGGTCTACCTCTCCCCCTCTGTCCCTCCACCTCGCTCTCATACACCCTCTTAGTCATTCTCTCGCTTTCCATACGTTCCATATGGCCGAACCATCTCAAGTTGTTCCTTTTCACACTTTCCAGCACATCTACCTCCACACCACACCTCCTTCTTACTTCCTCATTAGTCTGTCTATCCCTCCATGTAACTCCGCACGCACTCCTTAAGTAATTCATTTCCACTGCTCTCACTCTTGGTCTGAGTCTCTCAACCAACGTCCATGCTTCGCTTCCGTAAGTCAGTGTCGGGATTACCACACTGTCATGCAAGGACTTTTTCACTTCCATACTGACCACCCTATTTCTTGTTACTGCTTTTAGCGTTCCTACAACCCTCTTCCCCTGTTGTACCCTCTCCCGCACCTCTTCATCCATAGTCCCATCTTTACTCAACACACTGCCCAGATACTTAAAAGAGTTGACGATCTCCATAGCCTGACCGTTCAGCTTCACCTCACACTCTGTGACTTCACCCCTTTCGAAGACCATAACCTTGCTCTTCCCCGTATTTACCTTCAAATTCCGTTTTTCGCACACTGTTCCAAACTCATTTACCAGACCCTGCAACTCCCATTCATTATCACTCATCAGAACTGTATCATCCGCAAACAGCAGTATAGGTAGCTTCCACTCAATTCCCTCCCTTTTCAGCGATACACCAACATCCACTGCTCTTGATAGTATTTCTTTCATAACTCCATCCATATATACAGTAAACAACTGTATACCTTGCTTAAAGGGACATTTTTTTTTTTTTTTTTTTTTGGGGGGGGGCCTATTTATATAATATATTCATTTATTCTTTTAGTTTCCTTGCCAGACCTTCATCAAGCTTAAAAACAAGATAAATTTGTACATTTTTAGATAGAAAAATTTCGTGTGATACCTTGCTTAAAGGGACATTTTTTTTTTTTTTTTTTTTTTGGGGGGGGGCCTATTTATATAATATATTCATTTATTCTTTTAGTTTCCTTGCCAGACCTTCATCAAGCTTAAAAACAAGATAAATTTGTACATTTTTAGATAGAAAAATGTCTCAGCCGAAATCCGGTTTCTCTAAAATATTACAAGTTCGCTATCGCTCGCCAGGAAAAACTCAACACCTAAATGGGACGAAAGGTTTTTAAATCGACACACTAATGGGCCAAATGTCAAAAAATCTCAAAACTAGTGGGGCTAAAAATGAGAAGGAAGTGGGTCAGAAAAACGGCCCTCTCCCCTTAAGGATAGTACTGGTGGCCAGCAGTTACGGTGTCTCGTCTCGGGACTCGGCCCAGGCAGTACCGGTCGCGATTTTGGTTTTAGTTGTCAGTGTAGGAAAACCAAAAATGCGGCACCACTGTACACTCAGAAGTTTGTCAACACTGCCCCACCATAATCATATTATATTAGATTAACCTAACCTAACCTAACCTAATATAATCTAATTTTATATAAGTAAAATAACAAAATAAAAATATACAATACACTAGCTCCTAACCTAACTTAACCTAATATAATCTAATTTTATATAACGAAAATAACAAAATATAAATATAAAATACACTAGATCCGAGTGGGCTCGAACACTGGGTTTCTTGTTTATGAGGCACCTCTACCAACTGAGCTACGAGGCGACATGCTAACAAATGTTTGAAGGCTACATTTAATCACAGTTGGGCCTGGGCACCTCTCTCTCTCTCTCTCTCTCTCTCTCTTTCCTTCCTTCCTTCCTTCCTTCCTTCCTTCCTTCCCTTCCATTCTTGGCGTCATGAGTTATTCTTCCCCTTAGGTTAGGTTAATCTAATATAATATGATTATGGTAGGACAGTTATGCCAAACTTCTGAGTGTACAGTGGTGCCGCGTTTCCGGTTTGTCTAAACTGACGACTAAAAAAAAAAAATCGCGTACCGGTCACGTCCTTGGCATTATATCCTGGCAACTAGTAGCCGATTTTATTCAGCTTAGGGAGGATGTTTACCAATGAAAAAGGCTGCAAACTATCTCAATTAATCGCTTTAGCTACCATATATCCTTCCTAAGCTTCTTAACATCGTTCTAATGTAGCTGAAATGAAGTATAAAATATGTCAATGTTGTCCGATTGAGAAACAAATTCACCAGGAGAGTTTTCTTGACTATTCCAATGAATTCCGGGGGTTGGAGCTTAGACTTTCCGACTTTCAATTTTAAGGACCACCCTATTGTAGGGGTTACAGGCAGGAGGTGCAATCGTCATGTGCCCTCTTCCAAATTTGAAGGCCAAAAATCGTGACCCCCAAACGCTGTAGCTCAAAAAGGGGCTAAAGCGAGTAGGCTGAAAAATTCCATACCTATTCCCTGGCTAACCTTTCCCAAATGGTAGAAACATTAGCTCAGTTGCTCGGTTACAAAAGTGTTCCATATAAGTAGACCAAAAATCATGAACCCTAACCTCTGTATCTCAAAAAGGGCTAGAGCGATTAGGCTGTAAATTACAGGCCACCTGTCTATCACCTACCACACCTTCCCACTCTGAACCTATTTTGGTGACTAAATGGCATTACGATAGGGCAGACTGGGAGGGTCTTCAAGATTTCTGTATTGATATTCCCTGGACCTCTTTCTTTTCTAATGATGCACACTCCACCTTGAGCCACATACAAGATTTTATAAAAATTGGAATGGAAACTTTTATTCCTCATCAAAAGTACAGTAAAAGATCTAATTCACCTAAATGGTTCGACCATAATTGTGCTAGAGTAACTGAACAAAAAGCAATAGCCTATAATGCATACACAAGATAAAAAAACACATGAAGCCTTTAATTACTTTAGAAACATCAGAAATCATGCCAAAACTGTATTAAATCTAACTTAATCAAACTTTCTCCACAAGCAGACAAATAAACTTCTAAATAATCCAAATGATAAAAAAATATTTTGGTCTACTCTTAACTCATTCAAATCCAACTTCACTACTGCTTCATCCATTCCACCATTAAAATTTCCGACCGGCAATCTTGTAAGTGATCCACGAGGTAAAGCTAACCTTTTTGCGGATATTTTCTCCACCAACTCAACTTTAGATGAAATAAATCAAGATGTTCCTGTACTTAATTTTAATTCGCCTAAAATTCCCTCACTTAAGATCCACACCAGACATGTCAAAACTATTTTGCAGAATCTCTCAGTAGATAAGGCTCCTGGTCCTGATGAAATTCCTCCAATAGTACTTAAAAATTGCTCCTTGGTGCTCGCTCCTGTATTGGAAAAAAATTTCCGTCTGTGTACTCATACCACATGCTTCCCAGTATCCTGGAAAGAAGCAAACATACATCCAGTTCCTAAAAAAGGTGCCTCTTCAGATCCATCAAACTACAGACCAATAGCTATAACTTCCACTCTTGGTAAAGTCTTTGAAATTATATTAAATAATCACATAATTAAGCATCTTGAGAATAATAAATTAATCAGTGATAGGCAATATGGTTTTAGACGATGTCGATCAACTGCAGACATTCTTTGCCTCCTTACGCATCAAATCAACCAAGCTACAGACCAACATGGTGAGACACATACAATAGCACTGGATATATCAAAGGCATTTGATAGAGTCTGGCCTCAATCCTTATTGTCGAAGATGTCACACTACGGCCTTGTATCATTAGTTCCACTAATTTCTTCTTATCTTCATAACAGAAAAATACGTGTAATGGTAGATGGCCTATATCCTCAATTTCACTCAATAAATGCTGGTGTTCCCCAAGGATCAGTTTTGGCCCCAACTCTGTTCCTCATTCATATCAATGATCTCATATCTACCACTCATAATCCAATACATTCCTACGCAGATGACTCAACACTCCACAGTTCCTTCACATTTACCAATTCTTTCACCCAACCCGATCTTATAAATTCAAAAATAAACACTGCAATTTCTCTGAACCAGGACCTTTCTAGAATTAATGAATGGGGACAAAAGAATCTAGTTTCCTTTAATGCACAGAAAACCAAGTACATTTAATTTTCTAACCGACAGAATCTCACTGACTCCCATATATTTTGTAATGATGTAAATATTCCCACTTCCCCTAGTATTGACATTCTCGGTGTAACATTAACTACTAACTTGAGCTGGACACATTATGTTAGAAGCATTGCTAAGACTGCCTCTAAAAAAATGGGACTCCTGTACAGAGTTCGAGAATTCTTCACTGACGAGCAGTTGGCCGTAATATATAAAAGTCATGTGCGTTCTCAGATGGATTACTGTTCACCTCTGTGGAGTGGAAGTGGAGTGTTTGCATTGAGGCAGTTGGACAAAATTCAAAATAAAGCTATTAGATTAATCAATAACCCTGCAATCACACAGGACCTTCCTACATTATCCATACGAAGAAACGTTGCATCCCTTGCATTATTCTACAGATATTTTCACAGCAATTGTTCAGAAGAAATTGCTTCAATTGTGCCGCCTCTCCACATCTTTCCCCGTAGAACTAGGGCAGTTGAGAGCGCCCATGAATTTACACTTTCTCCTCCACAATGCAGAACTTCTGCTTATCAAAATTCATTTATCCCCAGAACTACTACTCCTTGGAATTCACTTCCCTCGAGTTGCTTTCCACAAACTTAAAATCTACAACAGTTTAAATCCAGTTGTTACAAACATTTTATGAATGGAGGATGCCTTTAGGCACATGGACCTTTTTGTGTTATCTGTGTTTTTCCTTCTTCCGTTCATTCTCTTAAAAAAAAAAAAAAAAAAAATCCACACCTATGCCCTGGCTAACCCTTCCCAAATGGTAGAAATATTACCTCAATTACTCTAGTTATTTGTGAGTTTTAGAGGTTAACCATTAAGAGTTTTGGCCTACTTATGTGACGTATATTTAGGCTAGGATATACTAATAGAACTTAATAATTAATAGGAGTTTACTTTCTTGTCTTCATTGGTGAATATATTTGTTCAGTTTTTACAGATTGATATTTGAAAATATAAATATTGATTGATACATTGATGTTAGTATTTTGTTATTTAGTAAGATAATAAAGACTCCTTAATTTGAATTTGAAATTTGATTGACTTATATGTACAGTATATACAGCATATATTCATATTTAAAAGTTGACACGGAGTTGACATCCATCTGTTCCCCAGGCCTCTAGATCGGTTCCTCCTAAATTACAGGCTCCCTATAGCTCAGTGACCAAGACAAAAATCGACACCTTTGGGCCTGTCACACTGGCATCCCGACCCTTCCAGACCTTGTGTTTCGCAAAGTCTGGTGCAAAGTTCTGCAACCCCTTCAGCTCCATGACGTATTGTTCATATTATTCTGGTGCAAAGTTCTGCAACCCCTTCAGCTCCATGACGTATTGTTCATATTATTCTGGTGCAAAGTTCTGCAACCCCTTCAGCTCCATGATGTATTGTTCATATTATTCTGGTGCAAAGTTCTGCAACCCCTTCAGCTCCATGACGTATTGTTCATATTATTCTGGTGCAAAGTTCTGCAACCCCTTCAGCTCCATGACGTATTGTTCATATTATTCTGGTGCAAAGTTCTGCAACCCCTTCAGCTCCATGACGTATTGTTCATATTATTCTGGTGCAAAGTTCTGCAACCCCTTCAGCTCCATGACGTATTGTTCATATTATTCTGGTGCAAAGTTCTGCAACCCCTTCAGCTCCATGACGTATTGTTCATATTATTCTGGTGCAAAGTTCTGCAACCCCTTCAGCTCCATGACGTATTGTTCATATTATTCTGGTGCAAAGTTCTGCAACCCCTTCAGCTCCATGACGTATTGTTCATATTATTCTGGTGCAAAGTTCTGCAACCCCTTCAGCTCCATGACGTATTGTTCATATTATTCTGGTGCAAAGTTCTGCAACCCCTTCAGCTCCATGACGTATTTTTCATATTATTCTGGTTACCATTTGATGATTTTCTTTAGCCAGGTCCCACACATTTGGTCCCGACCCAGAATTCCGTAAAATCTGCCAAGGACGGCGCCAGGACGGGTTGACAAAGTACTGTGTGTGACAGAGACGTATTGGCACGAAAGGCTTTAATATTGACGAAGAGATGGGGCGAAAGGTTTGTAAGTCACCATCTAATGGGGCAAACGTCTTAAAATTTCATAACTATATATATATGTATATACTCTGGCACCTTCCCCAGTTTTCCTTTTTTTATTTTATTTTTTTATTTTTTTTTTTTTATTTTTTTTTTTTATGAGGGTGGCCGATTCGAGACAGATCCCAAACAGGGACATCACAACACATCAGAAAAAACAAAATACAAAATGTCATACACATCTAGGTCGCCAAGGAGAAATACCCAGAGACCCATGACCATTTGGGGTCCCAAGCAAAAGATTCCTAATGGGGCTAAACATATGAGGGAAAAACAAAAACCTCCCCTTAACTGTACAGTATACCACCATTAATACAAACACTTTTGTTTTCTCTCTCTCTCAACCCTGGTACTGTAGGATGTTCAGCAACCTGTAACTCTTACGAGGCCCCAAGATTATCGATTGAAGCTTCGAGGTGTTGGGTGCTTCATGTGTCGCACGAGATGGTCTCAGTGGAGCTTCAAGATGTTGGTTGCTTCCTTTATGCCACGCTAGATGGCGACACCTTATGTATACACGTCACTTGATCTTCGAATATGGTCGGACATCTTCTATGCTATGAATTGGTAACGATATAGGAGGTGTGTTCTTAACGTCTCGTTGTAGCCAGGATACTTGTAAAACAACAGGGACGATCAGATGACCTCAGAAAAATACCTGACGTTTGGGCTGAACTCGAACTGAGGTCCTTTTATTCTGCAGTCCACTGTGCTATGCACACACACATGGTAAAACACAAACGCACACACACATTAATTTACAGTTGCCCAGATAAGTTCTGTTCCTGGTAGTGATCTAATGTATTAAATTAAAAATAGTATGAATGATTATTAATTAATATTAATCGTCAGTTGACTAATTAGATGAGTTAACCACTGCATAAAAAACTACACTCGTAATTCAATCATGCGCATTATATTTTCATGTATAAGATCACGGAGAGGAACAGAACTTATGTGGGCAACTGTACCTTTGCCTGTGGTGACTCAGGCATTCACAGGACCATACATACACTTCAATATATGCATAACAAAACACGCAGTAAATGTAAGCCTACGTCTACTTCTAGAGTTATGCAAGCTTGCGCGCAAACATTCAAAATGTTTTTCTGGAGAACAACACTCTTAAGTCTACAATCCTTTTATATTAATATATAAAACTTGACCAAATAAAGGATCGTATATCCAGCTGTGTGTGTGTGTGTGTGTGTGTGTGTCACTATATAACATGCAATACTCTTCCTTTTACAAGTTATACAGTATATTCCAACAAAGCTGTCATCCTTTTCCTTGGGCTGTGTGAACGCTTCTCACTCTACTGTATATACTGATACACTCAACAGACCTTCCACGCTTCAATAAAGGCTCTATTCACAGACCTAAGCCCTTCTGTACAGTAACGGCGACATCCTTTTTATTTCATTCTAGCTATATTGAGTCGATTCTATGCAGCTTAAAAAGGATCTGAGGTAGTACAAATTTAATGGTTAAGCGAGATAGCTTGAAGCCTGTTAATTGCTGGAGGTCCTTTATAAACTTTCTAGTAGTAGCCAAAATAAAATTAAAAGGACGGCCCCTGTACTGAGAGGGTTAAACATTCGACCACCAACTCACCCACACATTCACTGAAGTGGAGATTATATTTATCTACATATTTGTTTGTTAATCCACTAATTTTATTTTCCTCCCTAGACCTCCACCAAGCTTAAATAGATACCCTCAAGGTCCTCCCTGGAGTTAAATGTGTGCATATTTTTTTTTTTTTTTTTTAAATAGGCCCGTTCCTCCCATATTGCAGGGTCGCAATATTATTGCTAGCCAGGAAATATAAACACCTGAATGTCACGAAAGCTCTTAAGTCGACAATGAAATGGAACAAAAGCTCTGAAGATAGCCAACCTAATGGACTTAATGTCTAAAAATATCAGAACTATTCGGGCTAAGCATGAGAGAGAAGGGGGTCCAAAACACACACACATAATAAAGCCCCCATAATCTGTATCAATTATGCTCACTTTCCATATTAACCCGTTCACCCACATTACGATTTTGTCATCATAATTTGGTTGCCATTATTAAATAATTAAATAGCCGCCGGAATCAAAGGTAAATAGGCGTCATGGTGCTGAACGGATAAACCCACCTACACATACAATACAGAATAATATTCCACTCACCCATAATAATCTACTCCATGATAGTAATACAAATATACTGTATATTATAGTCAGTTATCAGGAACATTGACCGGAGCCGTAACTGCAGCTGTAATTCCTCTAATTACAGTGAACTATGATTGTCAGTGGTGTTATTGTTCACTGTTATTGTTATTGGATGTGGTTATTGTTGGTTGTGGTTGTTATTGGATGTGGTTATTGTTGGTTGTGGTTGTTGTTGGTTGTGGTTGGTTGTAGTGATTGTGGTTGTTGTGGGTTGTGGTTGTTGTTGTTGTGGTTGTTGTTGTTGGTTGTAGTGGTTGTGGTTGTTGTTGGTTGTGGTTGTTGGTTGTGGTTGTTGTTGGTTGTGGTTGTTGTTGTTGTTGTTGTTGTTGTTGTTCCCTAAGCTGCCTGGCCGAACAGCCCCGAGTCCCTGAGAAAGGCCATGGCCACGATCGGGCTTTCCCACAGAGCTCTCATTGAGTGTAGATTGTGTTGTTGGCGTAAGTGGTTGTGTGAAATGCAGTCTTCTATGATGTGTTTAATGGTATGGGGTGCTGTGTAACATCCCGGGCAGGCGTCGACAACGGAGTCATCCAGTCTCTTCTGATAGCTCAGGAGAGCTGGATGGTGTCCGCATCTCAGCCTGGCCAGGTGGATTCTGTCCTCGCGAGGAAGGGAGGATTCGGAAGGATGGATTTCGGGAGGTCGTGCATGCAGTTGCGTGTTGTCTGTGAGTGAGTGGATGGATCGGTAAGAGATATGAGTATGGATGTGCTTCTGGAAGTTGGTTCGGGGTGGGCAGGGAGGGAGAGAGGACAATAATTGTGTGTGATAACGTGTGCTGGGTGTTGTTTTGATATTTCTTGGTGTCTGTGGGTGTGTTGCCATGTAGTTTAGTGGGTGGTCTTGGTTCGTGGAGGCTGCTGCCAGGAATTGAGTGCCTCTCATGTCCAGATGGTCTTTGACTTTGAGGATTTTGGTTTCTTGATGTAGGTGATCTGTGGGTGAAATAGCTGTGCAGCCTGTAATGATCTTCAGGGCTTTGTTTTGAATAGTCTGTAAGGTCTTATGATGTGTTTCAGCTAGGTTAGAAGCCCAGGCTGGGCTTGCGTATTCCATCACTGATCTTATGTATTGTGTATATACTGTGGTGGTAGTTTCTTTGTTGTGTCCAAATTTTGTGTGAGCAATTGACCTGAGGGCGTTAAGTCTGGGTGTCAGTTTCTTTTTAATGTTTGTGGTGTGCTGTTTGAATGTCATATGAGTATCATATGTTACTCCTAGGATTTTGGGTGTGTGTGTATGTGTTAGGGGTGTGTTGTTTATGGTGAGTTGAGGGATGTATTCGTGTTCTCCTGTCCAACTTGTGAGCAGGGTTGCGGTGGATTTGGCTAGGGCTAGATTAAGTCTGTTTGTAGTGCACCAGCCTGAGTTGTGGTTGTTGTTGGGTGTGGTTGTTGTTGTTGTTGTTGGTTTTTGGTTGGGGTTGTTGTTGGTTGTTGTTGTTGGTTGTAGTGGTTGTTGTTGATTGTAGTGGTTGTTGTTGGTTGTAGTGGTTGTTGTTGATTGTAGTGGTTGGTAGTGGTTGTGGTTGTTGTTGGTTGTAGTGGTTGTTATTGGTTGTGGTTGTTGTTGGTTGTAGTGGTTGTTGTTGTTGGTTGTAGTGGTTGTTGTTGGTTGTAGTGGTTGTTGTTGGTTGTAGTGGTTGTGGTTGTTGTTGGTTGTTGTTGGTTGTAGTGGTTGTTGTTGATTGTAGTGGTTGTTGTTGGTTGTAGTGGTTGTGGTTGTTGTTGGTTGTAGTGGTTGTTTTTGGTTGTAGTGGTTGTGGTTGTTGTTTGGTTGTAGTGGTTGTGGTTGTTGTTTGGTTGTAGTGGTTTTGGTTGTGGTTGTTGTTTGGTTGTAGTGGTTGTGGTTGTTGCTGGTTGTGGTTGTTGGTGGTTGTTGTTGTTGTTGGTTGTAGTGGTTGTGGTTGTTGTTGGTTGTGGTTGTTGTTGGTTGTAGTGGTTGTGGTTGTAGTGGTTGTTGTTGGTTTGTAGTGGTTGTTGTTGTTGTTGGTTGTGATTGTTGTTGGTTGTAGTGGTTATTGTTGGTTGTGGTTGTTGTTGGTAGTGGTTGTTGTTGGTTGTGGTGGTTGTTGGTTGGTTGTGGTTGTTGTTGGTTGTAGTGGTTGTGGTTGTTGGTTGTAGTGGTTGTTGTTGGTTGTGGTTGTTGTTGGTTGTGGTTGTAGTGGTTGTGGTTGTTGTTGGTTGTTGTTGGTTGTGGTTGTTGTTGGTTGTTGTTGGTTGGTGGTTGTTGTTGTTGTTGTTGGTTGTAGTGGTTGTTGTTGGTTGTGGTTGTTGTTGGTTGTGGTTGTTGTTGGTTGTGGTTGTTGTTGGTTGGTGGTTGTTGTTGTTGTTGTAGTTGGTTGTAGTGGTTGTGGTTGTTGTTGGTTGTAGTGGTTGTTGTTGGTTGTGGTTGTTGTTGGTTGTGGTTGTTGGTGGTTGTAGTGGTTGTGGTTGGTTGGTTGTTGGTTGTGGTTGTTGTTGGTTGTGGTTGTTGTTGGTTGTGGTTGTTGTTGGTTGTAGTGGTTGTGGTTGTTGTTGGGTGGTTGTTGTTGGTTGTGGTTGTTGTTGGTTGTGATTGTTGGTAGTGGTTGTTGTTGGTTGTGGTTGTTGTTGGTTGTGATTGTTGGTTGTGGTTGTTGGTTGTGGTTGTTATTGTTGGTTGTGATTGTTGTTGGTTATGGTTGTTGTTGGTTGTGGTTGTTGTTGGATGTGATTGTTGTTGGTTGTGATTGTTGTTGGTTGTTGGTTGTTGGTTGTGATTGTTGTTGGTTGTGATTGTTGTTGGTTGTGATTGTTGTTGTTGGTTGTGGTTGTTGCCAGTTTTGATCGTTGTAGTTGTTGTTGTTGTCGTTCCCTAAGCTGCCTGTCAGAACAGCCCCGAGTCCCTTAGGAAGGCCATGGCTACGGTCGGGCTTTCCCACAGGGCTCTCAAGGAGTGTAGATTATGTTGTTGGCGTAAGTGATTGTGTGAAATGCCGTCTTCTATGATGTGTTTAATGGTATGGGGTGCTGTGTTACATCCCAGGCAGGTGTTGTCGACGGAGTCATCCAGTCTCTTATGATAGCTCAGAAGAGCTGGATGGTGCCCTCAGCTTGGCCAAGTGGACTCTGTCCTCGCGAGGAAGGGAAGATTCATAAGGATGGAGTTAGAGAGGTGCATGTTGTTTATGAGTGATTGGATGGAACAGCGAAAGATATGAGTATGGATGTGCTTCTGGAATCTGGTTTAGGGTGGGCAGGGAGGGAGAGAAGTCAGAATTTGTGTGTGATATCATGTACTGGGTGTTGTTTTGATATTTCTTGGTGTGAGTGGGTGTGTTGCCATGTAATGTAGTGGGTGGTGTTAGTTTGTGGAGGCTGCAGCCAGGAATTGAGTGCCACTGCCTCTCATGTCCAGATGGTCTTTGACTTTGAAGACTTTGGTTTCTTGATGTAGGTTTTGTAGCTGTGCAGCCTGTGATGAGTTTTAGGGCTGTATTTTGAATAGTCTGCAAGGTCTTGTGATGTGTTTCAGCTAGGTTAGAAGCCAAGACAGGACTTGCATATTCCATCACTGATCTTATGTATTGTTTGTAAACTGTGGTGGTAATTTCTTTGTTGTGTCCAAATGTTATGTGGGCAAGTGACCTGAGGGTGTTAAGTCAGGTTGTCAGTTATTTTTTTATGTTTGTGTTATATTGTTTGAATGTCATTAGAGTATCATATGTTACTTCTAGAATTTTAGGAGAGTGTGTGTATGTTAGGGGTGTGTTGTTTATGGTGAGTTGCGAAGTGTATTTGTGTTCGGCTGTCCAGTTTGTAATGAGGGTTGCGATGGATTTGGCGGGGGCCAACTTGAGTCTGTTTCTTTTACACCAGTCACATAGTGTGTCGAGATAGGGTTGAAGGAGAAGACTGTGTTGTTCTGTCTGGGTTTTGGTGTGTGCATGTGAGTGTTATGTCGTCTGCATAGGAGGCTATATTTATTTAGGGTGTGTGGGGTGTAGTTATATCATGCATGTACAGATTGAAGAGTGCAGGTGACAGGACGGATCTTTGCGGGACTCCGTTTGTGAAGTTTCTGATGCTAGATGACTGACCGGCAAATGATACATGTGCACATCTGCCTGCTAGGAAGTTGGCCAGCCACCTTTGTGTGTTGTTGTGTATGTTTGTGTCGTAGATTTTGTTTGTTAGGTTATGGCAGGGGATGGCATCGAATGCTTTACTAATGTCGAGTGTGGCAAGTAGTGATCTGTGTGGTAATCTGGCTGAGTTGATACCATCAAAAGCTTTTTGTGCAAGGTCTGTAAGAAGAGTGCTTGTGGAGTGCAGTGGCCTGAAGCCATGTTGTGTTGTAGCTAGGGGTAGAGCGTGTGAGGTCAGTTGTAGTACATGGCGTTCTAAGACTTTTGAGGGAGTGTAAAGGAGTGTGATAGGGCGGTGTGAGGAGGGTAGCGTGGAGTCTTTGTTGGGCTTGGGGAATGTAATGATGACACCATGCTTCCAGATGTCTGGTATTGTGTTGTGTGAATAACTGTAGTTTGATATGTTGGTGAGTGCTTGTATGCCTTGTGGTCTGAAGTGTATGTTGCTTATGTTGTCTGGACCACAGGCAGGTGATTATTTGAGATTGTTGATATTGTGATTTGTCTGGTTGTTGGTGAAGGGTGCATAGGCCTAGTCAGGGTCTGTGGGGAATTGTCTTTTACGTCGGATGGCACGTCGGTCGTCTTTATGGAGGATTAGGTGGCTGACATGAGAGAAGTGATTAATGAGAGTGTTTGCTTGTTGTTTATATGAAGGAGTAGCAACATGTTATTGTGTTGTGTTGCTGTTGGAAAGTGTGATGCTGTTATTGTTTTGTAGTATTGTTCAGATTACCACAACATTTGATGCTTGAACTTTTGTATATATGATTCATTTACTTAATGTAATCGATGCTGCCTGTGAGTTCTGCATAAGTGTCTGTCCAAATCAAATGACGTGTATAAATATGGTATCGTCATTTAGTGCGGCAAAAAAGAAGCAACAATGACATTGAAACTCCACTGTCACCATCTAGTGCGACACATATGAAGCAGAAAACGTCTCGAAGCTTCAATCGATAATCTTGGGTTTTCACAAGAGTTACAGGCTACAGTCCCGAGTTCGAGACAAAGGAAAACAAAACAATATAGTAGATGACCCCCCCCCCCTGTTTTAACTAACTAACCCACAAGCTGACACTTGGCAGTGAGAGCACTGTGCAGGACTTGCGAACTTACAAACAGTATGTATTTTTGTATATTTATACTTGATATTAACAGATTACTTGAATTTAAAGGTGATAATAGGGTTGGGTGGTGGTTGATAACTACCGTGTTTGATGGAGAAGTATTAATAGTTTGGTGGTTCTCACAGGTAAGCTACGGTAGCGTTGTCCGTTTCTTAGTCATTAATGTGCGACTTTAACCTCATGACACAGGGATAAGTGGCTTATTTCTACACTTTTGTTAATGCACTATGTTGAAAAAAATTAGGGGACGGTGTAAAAAAAGCTGTTCAAAATATCATACTGATCCAACTGTTTGTTAATAAATTATTCCCGAAAAACGATGCCACACGGCCTCTGAAACCCATAGTGGTACTGTACAATACTTATTCTACCTTAACTACGAGGTCACATGCAACCGTGAGGTGCCTGGCTTCCCACCAAGTGCATACACAGATGCACTTTGTATTAGTGAGATGTGTAGGCTAACACAGGCTGATAGCAACTTGGTTAGGGAGGAACCACGATACAATTATCTCCGTCTCTATGGCCGAAAAAAACTTTAACATTCTGATGGGGACTCGAACGCTCGCCCCGGCCCGGCCCTCGTGGTCAATGCGCAAGACACAGCGTTCTAGACCACTGGACCACGGCATGTGTGTGTGTGTGTTTAAAAAAAGGTGTGTTTATACTTCAGGTAGGCATTCCAAGAAAATTAAAATGCCATATATAAGAGCCACGAATCCCAGAACCAAAAAAATCTGACAGGTCCTTCTTTATCAGTTGTTTGATTGGAAAGGTTGAGGCTGGAGATACGAGGACCATGGAGACCCTTAGCTGTGTGTGTTTGTGTGTGTGTCAGGAGATGGACTGATCAATAGATATATATAGATTGAGTTACAGTTAGTGAGATATATATATATATATATATATATATATATATATATATATATATATATATATATATATATATATAGAGAGAGAGAGAGAGAGAGAGAGAGTTAAACTGGCAGGAAAAATGAAACAATGGAACACCAATATTTCGTCTATTTTTCAAGATATCTACAGGGTACTACACAAAAACAGTTAGTTAAAAAGGGCTTCAGAAGCTATTAACCCTTTTACTTTCTGCAATCCTCGGTGGTTTACCAATAATATAAGAGCGGTAGCTGTAATGCAACCTATATTTGCCAAACAAAGCGCCATCTATTAACCAGGATGGCTGAGCATAAGGGGTAGGTTGTTTAGGACGGGTTCATCACTCACCACTCACGAACCCGTCTTATTCGGCTATTCGGGACCACTCTGAAGCGGCACACCACTTCATTAACTCCGAAAATATCTCCATTTTATACACAACCACTGACGATGTTGTACGTCACCAAGCAGAGTCATTTATAACCCAGTGCCATAAACCCACTCACGGTAAACAGGAATCATCTATCCCATTGCTCTTCTTCTAATGGTATGTTAAAAGGATTACTTATTCTTTAATTTGTACATTATATATATTTGTATGTTAGCAATTACTTTTTTTTTTTTTTTTTTTTTCTATGTGATTGAGGGAGGCAAAAGGCAGAACTGCCTATAGCGAGTGCCTCCCCCATAGTTGAAAGAGTGACAGGGCCAAAATCAAGGGACGTTCGAGCCAAAACTTAGGTTTATTAGGTTAATATAATTACTAGTTACTAAAATGAATAGTTTTAGTAACTAGTAATGTAACTAGTAACTAGTGTTTTACCCTTTTTTTAAGATTGTACAGTATATATATACTGTATATATATTATATACAGTACGGTATATATTTTTTTTTTTTTTTTTTTTTTTTACTCGATTATAGGCTTGAAAATTTCTCTCTGTATGGGGTCGAAACGTTTCCCAATAAATATGATCATCACACTGTTGGGTTTGCTGTTCAAGATCTACCTACTACAAGACTATTGGATACATATATATATATATTAAGATACCAACTTCTGTTAGAGAGTTGAGTAAACTTTACCGTATTTTGCGGGGTCCTCATGTAAAGAGGGGGAGGTGTTGAGAGAATAAAATAGTAAGGTGAAAGGCTGTTCTTTGTGGTGATTCACTGGGTTATTTTGGAGGGGGGTAACTGGCCCAGAGTGTTTTCTCACAGGGGTTAATGGTCTCTGTTGTGGTATAACATATATATTGTTACGATGATCCACCATTGTAAGTTTAATTAATTTAATTTATGTCCATACAATTACTATGTTGCCTTAGTCATATATTAACATGGTTAATATAGAATACCACTTTGCGGTCATTTCAATACAATGTTAAGTAGTGATCATACGACGTGATAATAATGATCGATATTATCATTATACAATTATTGTTTTCATGTTGTTCAGAAACTTATTATTTTGTTCAGTTACGTTTTCACTTTGAATTTTCCATTCTCTGAACAGTGGGTTATCGTCTTTTAGTATTTACCGATTTCCCGCTAAATTATGTTTTTATTATATTAATAATGGGGTTGTCTGGTATATTGATACAGTACGCATATTATTGTATGCGTTGTATAAGCATTTTGTATTTAGTTGTGTAATCCTATATGGTCCTGCTTGTCAAAGTTGCATTATTTAAGTAAGGATTTTATTGTATACAAAAAAACATCAGGCTGGTTCAAGTGGAGCCATCTGTTGGCGTCGGTAGGTACCAGCTGTACAATAGTCAGTCCGCTTTTAGTTGTCGAGGGAGTAACATCTATCTCTTGCTTTTCTCTGTATTGGCATTTTGCTTAAGTCCGATTTCAGCATTCAAGAGAGAAACCTTCATTCTCTCGCTTCTCTATTGCTTATTTAATTATTCCTTTATGGCATCAATTAATTCATTGACATTTTAACGCAATATCAGACGAATTCCAAGGGGTGTGTGTGGATTATTTGTCGCTCGTATTCTGACTGCATAATTTGTGTTTTCCATATATGTTTCTTATCTTTTGTGTTTAGCTAGTCTTAGTAGAGTGTGACGCTCACCGCTTCCCCCAGAACCGCATGGCTTACTCGCTAGGACTCGCCAGGGCAGAGAATATAGCTACAGTCTACCTATCATTGTGTACTTTCCTTCTCGAGAAAGCTTGTGTTACAGACAGTTCAGAACTGTTCTTTATTTTCGTCTGTCACAATCCTTTCTATTTTATTTAGACAATTGAAAGTATTGTGTTAAGTAGTTGAATGATGGGAAGGCGAGCGGGAGAAAGAGAGAGAGAGAGAGAGACAAGGTGGTGTGACTTGGTAGTGAGTGCGGCGGCGCGTGGCTGGCCCCCTTACATAGGCCTCGCGGGATTCGTTGCCTCCTGCCTAACACTGCCTACTACGCGGCTGCTTACTGGGCGACTGTCGCGTGCCCTCGTGCCATTCTTGCGAACTGGGACTCCAGCCAGGAGGTCCATGGGAATATCCTTGTCAGATCCTTCCCAGACAGCATACTCTAAGCATCTCCCTTGAACTGTCCCACACTCTTGTCTTAGAATCTTTCTCTCCTACTGCCTCTATCATTTCCACTACTTCCTCACCTTTTATTAATATCAATTCCCCTCTGGTTCTCTGCATCCACACCTTGAATTGGTGGCCAGACTGTATTATATGCTGGATCTCACATTTCTTATGTACTAGATTAAGGTTGAAGATAGTCATTGTCTTTTTGGGAGATTGTATTGCTCAGACTGTCTCCATCAATCACTAATGTTTCTACAGGGTTAAATAATGCTAGACTAGGGATCAGGGGACTGCTTTCAGCGTTCCTACAACCCTATTCCCCTGTTGAACCCTCTCCCGCACTTCTTCATCCATACTCACATCTATACTCAACACACTGCCCAGATATTTAAATGAGCTGATAATCTCCATAGCATGACTGTTCAACTTCACCTCACACTCTGTGGCTTCACCCCTTTCGAAGACCATAACCTTGCTCTTCCCCACATTTACCTTCAGATTCCGTTTTTCGCACACTGTTCCAAACACATTTACCAGACCCTGCAACTCCCATTCATTATCGCTCATCAGAACTGCATCATCAGCAAACAGTAGTAGCTTCCACTTATTTCCCTCCCTTCTCAGCGATACACCAACATCCACTGCTCTTCCTTGTAGTTCTTTCATGACTCCATCCATATATAAAGTAAACAACCACGGGGACATCACACACCCCTGTTTCAACCCAACATTCAGGTCAAAGAACTCGCTCTGCTCATTCTCCACACATACTGCCGCCTTTGCACCCTCATACATGCTCTTCACTGCTTTCAGCAACTTGCCAGTTACTCCATATATTCTAAGTACTTTCCACATACCTTCTCTATCCACTCTGTCACAGGCCTTCTCCAAGTCCATAAAGGCAACATACACCTTGTGTTGCTTCTCCAGATACTTCTCCGCAACACAATTCAGGGTAAAAATCTGATCTACACATCCTCTTCCCTTCCTAAAACCTCCCTGCTCGTCACCCATCCATTTCTCCGTTCTCAATCTCACTCTCTCAATCACTACTCTACTGTACACCTTCCCTACTACGCTTAGAAGACATATTCCTCGGTGGTTACCACACACTCCTCTTTCTCCTTTACCCTTATATAGGGGGACTATTATGCCTGTCTTCCAATCATCAGGTGCACTCCCTTCTCCCATGCTAGTTTACACATTTTCCATACCCATTCGATCACTATCTCACCACCATACCTCAACATTTCCCCACAAACTCCATCTGTTCCTGGTGCTTTCCCCAACTTCACTCTTTTCATGACCTCCTGATCCCCACCTCCTCCTCCACTACTTCTCTTCTTCTCCCTCCCATACCCCATCCAACTATGTTTGCTGGCGCTTCATTCCTTACATTTAGCAACTCGTTGAAGTACTCCCTCCATCTTTCGACTCTCTCTTGCTTCTCTGCTAGCATTCTCCCATTCCTATCTTTCACACCTTTACTGGTTCCCTTGCTACCTTCCCTAAGTTTCTTGACTTCTTTCCAGAACAGTTTCTTTCACTCCCTCCATTTTACACAAAGATTCCTTCCAAATTCCTCATCTACTCTTCTCTTACTTTCCTGCACTACTCTCTTCACCACTCTCTTTCTCTCCACATACCTCGCTCGTTTCTGACTCTCCAAATCTTCATTCCTTCCACTACCCAACCGCTCTCTATACAATTTCTTCTTGTCTTCCATAGCTATTTTTACCTCTTCTGTCCACCATGCTGTACCTTTCACTCCCCTCCCTCTTCTCCATACTCCACACACCTCCTCAAATGCTGCACAGATCTCTTCCTTAAACACCTTGCTCATCTCCTCCACTTCCTCCATATCCTCCAGGTCGAACCCACTTAGTCATCTTTCTACTGCTCTCTTGTAGCCTACTCTTCCCTGATTTCCTCCTCCTGTAGCCTCTCCACCCTCCTCGCCATTCCACCTTCATCTCACCTCCCTCCAGCTCTCCTCACCCACTTCTTTTGTATCCTAATTTTAGCTACTACTACATAATGATCAGACAGACCCCCTCCAATACCCCTATACACCCTAGCATCCAGCACAGATTTCTTCATTTGTTCATCCACACATATATAATCAATCAGTGCCTTTCGTTCCACCACTGTCTTATCCTTATCCATCATCTTCCACACCACTTTCCATGTGTACCTGTGTATCATTCTGTGTCGGAAGAAGGTGTTGGCTATCCACAGCCTCCTCCCCACACATACGTCCACAAGTGCACTACAATTCCCATTCACCTCTGATGGTACCCCCCACCTTCCCACCAAATCGAAATGGAGGTGGCGTTTTACTTTATATCAAAGAAAGTCTTAACCCTACCCTCTTGTTAAAACCTCAAATTGTGAACGTCGACGCATCTTTTGTGCTAATAAAGAATAATAAAGGTACAAAAATAATACTTGCATTAATATACAGACCTCCAGCTCAATCAGTGCAAACTGACCGAGAAATTTACGAACAAATTGCAGATGTAAGTAACTCACAAGATACAATAATTTTTGGCGACTTTAATTTACCTGTGACCAAGTGGGGCGATACTCTTACTTCACACTCCGGACATGACTTGTATACGAACTTGCAAGAGAGTTCGCTTTATCAATTTGTTCGAACACCGTCCCGTGGTAATAACGTTCTTGACATTGTACTTGCAACAAAAGAAGAATTAATAGAGAATTTGAATGTTGGTGATGAATTCAGTAACAGCAACCATCGTACGATAACTTTCACTTTAAAGTTTACTAGTAACGAACCAAATAGTAGCATCGAAAAAGTCCCTAATTTCAAGAAAGCAAACTTCCATAAACTTAGAGCTATGTTTAAAGAAACTGACTGGAGCTTTTTAATTAACAATAACGACATAAATACATCTTGGAAGTTATTCGAAACCATTTACCTAAAAGCAGTGCAAGACTGCATACTATCGAAAATACGGCGTCCAGGCCATAATAATAAGCCCAAATGGTGGAATAAAGATATTTCAAACTGCCTGCTTGCTAAAATATTTGCTAATGATAGATTAAAATCCTCACAAAATGACGAAGAACGGGTGAAATTTGTAGAGCTACGACGCAAAGCCAAAAAGTTAATTAAGCAAAGTAAAAAGATCTTAGAGTTACATATTGCGAATCAAAGTAAAACAAACCCGAAAGAATTCTATAGTTATATCAGAAAGAAAAAAGTAGTTACTTCAACTGTTGGTCCAACAGTTGAAGTAACTACTTTAGTCGATGAAAATGGCGAGTACACCAAAGACGAAGTACAAATGAGTAATGCCCTTAACCCTTATTTAGCGGGCTAGGCGGTTTATTTATATGTACCGCCCAGCGGGGTGTTTTTAGCCAAAATAGGGCTGTTTACGTGATCATTTTCATGCCTAAATAAAACCCAGAACGTAAAACAAGTATCTATCCCTGAAAGGGCATAAACAGAGCTTTCGAATGACACCATAACGATCCTTTTATGATGGCTAGTTTTCTTGCAACAACCGTGCAACGCGAGTGCAAAAAGCATGTAATTAGGCACTTTCCCCATACAATTCCGTATATAGCGAGTGAGAGAGGGAGGGAGGAGGTGGGATTAGTGTCAGTAGGTTCGCCGCGGTGGTCTGGAGCAGTCATACGCTCGCTACTCTCCTGCCACCACTTGTCTCTCTCTCTCAGCAACATTACGTGCTGAAATTGCCACACGACCTATGTCGCGCACCGCCAGATAGTCCAGATTTATTTAACTCTACTTATGTTGCGCCCCGACACTTAGGGGTAAATACCTTCTTTGCATCAGTTTTTACAACAGAAGACCTCAGTGATATCCCTACACCATCGCTGATTCAGATTGATAATTCGGATGTTCTAAGCAATATCACCGTTACAGAAAGAGAAGTATTGAATTGTTTAGATAAACTCAAGGTAAATAAAATGCCTGGACCTGATACAATCTCGCCTAGAGTTCTAAAGGAAGCTAAGGATGAGCTCTCCAAACCACTGACATTACTATTCAATTAATCCTTGCAGTCTGGAACTATGCCTGATCAGTGGAAGCTAGCCAACGTAACACCGATATTCAAAAAAGGCAGCAAATCCCAACCCAGTAACTATCGTCCAATTAGCTTAACCTCAGTTGTATGTAAAATGCTAGAAACGGTCATACGAGACAGACTCGTAAATCATTTAGAGGAAAATAACATAAAGATACTCAACACCGCTTTCGTAAAAAACGTTCCTGTTTAACAAACCTCTCAGACTTCTTCCACGATATCCTCAACCTCTATGATGAGAGTAAAGCTGTAGATATTATATACCTTGATTTTCAAAAGGCCTTTGACAAAGTTCCCCACAAACGTTTACTGCTAAAACTAAAAGCGCATGGAATACAAGACGGTGTGTTGAAATGGATAGAAAATTGGCTTAGCGACAGAAAGCAAAGAGTAGTCATAAACGGTAAGGCATCTAAATGGACCAATGTAAGTAGCGGTGTACCCCAGGGATCGGTACTAGGACCAATTCTCTTTCTAATTTACATCAACGACATAGATGAGGGTCTCACCTGTACAATCTCAAAATTTGCTGACGATACAAAAATTGCAAATAGCGTACTCTCAAAAGAACAAGTTGACGATATGCAACACAATCTAGATAAATTGTCATGTTGGGCCCAAATTTGGCAAATGAGTTTCAATGCGGATAAATGTAAAGTACTACATATCGGATACCTAAATGAGAAAGCAAACTATTCGATGAATGGCACTCAACTCAAGAATGTAAACAGAGAAACCGATCTGGGAGTAACAATATCGAGTAACCTAAAACCGAGTCAACAATGTTCAGAAGTTGTTAAGAAGGCAAACAAAATAATTGGCTTTATAGGCAGGTCATTTGAGCATAAATCCAAAGAAGTTATCCTAACCCTTTACAATTCCTTAGTCCGCCCTCTTCTGGAATACTGCGTTCAATCCTGGTGCCCTTATTACCAAAAAGATATAAACAAGCTAGAACGAGTTCAACGTAGAGTTACCAAAATGATACCTAGCCTAAAGAACAAACCATACGAAGAGCGTCTTAGAGAATTAAATCTATTTCCTTTAACCCAGCGCAGATTAAGAGGTGACTTAATTCAAGTGTTCAAAATCATCAAAGGCATCGACAATATGAATTGTAGTAAGTACTTCACTATCGACCAAGCTAATTACACGCGGGGAAACGGTTGCAAAATTATTGGTAAATCTTTTAACTCACACGAATCTAAGAATTTCTTCTTCAATCGAGTTGTCAACTTGTGGAATGGGCTTCCCCGAAGCGTTATAGACTGCATCACCGTTGATTCATTTAAACTCCGCCTAGACAAATATCTCGCATCAAACCCGCGACTGACTGCGTTTGTAAATGAATAACTTTATTTTATCCTCCCCTCAGTTACTAACCCATCTGTCCCCTACTAACTTCCTAATCCTGCCACGGACATTAGTTCCAGGGCAGTAGTTCCCTTTCCAATGTTCCCTTACCCACTCTAAACCACTGTTTGGACACTTGATCCTCAGTGTTTTGGAGGACAAGCAACCTAGAAGGGTCACTAGATCTGTTGTTGCTTGATTTCCTTTGTACTCCTTTGTACACTCCATCAACTTTCCTATCACCCACCTTCCCATTTATATCCCCAATCATAAATATTCTTTCGTTCTTGTCAAACTTATCCAGGCACACCTCCACATTCAACCAGAACTCCTCATTCTTTCTTACAAGTTTATCTTTTGTCGGAGCATACACACACACAATCACCCACGTTTGTATTCCTACTTTCATTCTCACCCACACAATCCTTGAACCCATAGACCCATAGTCTCTTACACGCTCCTTCCATTTGTTACTTACAAACAAACACGCATTTTCTCTCGCTGCTCCCTCACTCACTTCAGCACATACACCCATTAAACATTCCACTCTCTCACATCTGTACCCCTCCATTTGGTCTCAGTCTTTCCACATACATCCAGCCTGGCATTCACTAACACTTCCAGGACCTCTCTCTCTTTTGTGTCATCATTCATGCCACTCATATTCCAGGTTGCTATTCTAAGATTGTCCGTAAGATTGTCCATAGTCGGTCGGGGTTCATCAACACAGGGTCCGCCCGCATCCGAGGCAGTTTGTTCGTTTTTGGTTGCTTAAGTAATTTTCACGGGTAGGGGTCGCAAGCCCACCGACTCAACCCAACCTCTTTAGTCGCCTCTTACGACACACACGCAGAAAGCACATGGGGCATATTCTAATCCCTTACCCCCAGGGTATATATATATATATATATTTTATTTTTATTTTTTTATGAATTTTGCCCACAACTGTGCTTCTGTCAAGTAGATCTTGAAAAGGTGTATCACAACTAAAATGTACCCATTGTTATAGGATATCATAATCAATGGTTCCTTTAGCAACTGTCCAAACTCTGATATCGACCGTCTTACTTTAAGTATTACATTAAGTTTCTAGTATTAAGTTTGTGGGATCAAAATTATATAGAATAATTAATTATGTTCTGTATTGGATATTGGGTAATCTATCATTCCTATGAACTTAGGTAACTATAATTGGGTGGGAAAATATATACCTACCCATTCACGCATGTGTGATATTGGCAGACCTCCGCGAATATTATGAGGGTCCTACACTCTTTCCCTAGCCGCCACAACTACCAGACCGTCTGCCTACGCTCTCGTGTTATCACCTCACCTTTCGCCCCATTAGTGATAGTACTTAGCTCATCAATTCTCCATCTATCCATACTAATCCATAGATCATTAATCATCATTCCTATCAATCATTAAGTATAGTGGCCCCCTTCTTTATTCATCAAGAACATCCTATTAGCTAACACTCCCGTTTCCCAGACGCCATCTTGTAACAACGCCATGGCTCAACAGGTCAACTAGGCCCTACAGCACTAGTTCCAGTATTCAGATGATATAAACTATTGTGTGGTATTTTTATACAGGGCACTATATAATCCTAACTACGAATATCCATATAATATATGGTCCTTCGCCCGTCCTAGTGTGTTCGTTGGCCAGGCCTGCTTTGTTTACTTGTCGGTGCATTTGATGGCTACTCTCCCGCGATTTTTTTCTTCTTTTTCGGCCGCGAGGGTTTTCCTGATTTGCCAACATAGCACATGGCTTTTTTAAGCACGGGGCAGCGGGAGGTGGTGTAGGGGAGGGTTTTGAGCCAGAGAGGGCTATTTACCCTGGCCTTATAAAAAAGGTGGCCATAGTAGGCCATTCCTATGTGCGCGAACTGTACGGAACTGATAAGTATATCTACCACCCCCACTCTGGTGATGGGCTGGTCTATCAGAGTGAGAACTGAGCGATTTCTGCCATACCCATAGCTTACTCTGACTGTTCCTTTTACTTATATATTTTCTAGATCTCAAGTGACGGCATCTCTTCCGTGGATTGACCTCCCAATCTACCAAGATTGGAAGCCAAAGCGTCACATTTTTCCTTTGCCCCTCAACTTTCTCTTCATAATTGCTGAGGGGCACAGGGCCCTGGGTGGGGCTTTGGTTTCCCGGACGTTTCCGCACCCTCCTCAGCTCCCCGCCATGGAGTGGCTTCGGTCACCCAGGCTTTATTGTGGTCGGCAGGGGGGGTTCTGTGGGGGCGTTCGGTTATGGCCTTGCTCGGGGCCTTGGGGCTGTTCGGCCAGGCAGCTTGGGGAACAGCAACAACAACAACAACTAAAGGCTTTCTACGCCACCATGGAAAGTGCCATGAGATCTTTGACTAGTCAACAGGTGAGTCTTGAAGAGTTCTGTGTGGTTATATTGCTGAATAAATTGCCATCACCAGTTAAGGAGACCATTAGGAGGGAGATGGGTGAGCAAAGCCTAGATTACAAGACTTTCACACAGTGTTTTCAGGCAGAATTGAATAACATGGTTGGTCAGGACTCCCCAGGAAAGAATATGCCTGTGGCTACGGCTGCATTCGCAACACAGAGTGGTAGTAGCCAGTTCCCATGTAAACTGTGCGGTGGGAATAACCATCCCTGGTATAAATGCTTTAAACATAAAACGGGACGGCTCAAAATTAAAAGAGCTCGGCAACTACGACTCTGTGCGGGATGTCTCTCCAGTGATCATGGGTGCACTAACCCTAACATCAAAAATTGTAGGTATTGCCAGGGTAAGCACTTTCACTCCCTGTGCCCAAAACAGAGAGAAGCAAGACCGGCAAGTGGGGGTACTACTAGGGAAGAGTCAACACCTACAACCTCAACAACAATGTCTGTAAGTATGAATAAGCAAACTGTGATCCTACCCACAGTTCAGCTGCCTGTAAAGGGTAAACACAGGAAAAATATAAAAGTCAGATCGCTACTAGACCAATGCTCACAGAGGACCTTCGTGAAGAAATCCGTACTACCGTCCCTTTCATACGAAACCGTGGGGACGGAAGAATTACGGCTTCATGGTTTCACTGGAACTCAAACCCCTCGTGAGTATACTATTGTAGCACTGAAATATTTACATCGGGGTAGGTTCCATCGTCTCGAAGCAATTGTGGTCGAGGAACTTCCCGAACATAAAGGTGAGTCTAGTCTTAGTGCTGAAATGACTAGTTTAAAGCATCATGGCATTAAATTGGCCGATTCATGTGTCACAGAGACAGCACAGCTGGAAGTACTAATTGGTGCCGACTATTACTACAACATAGTGCGACCTGGTTATAAACGGGTAGATAATTTGGTTTTACTTCCAACCCAATTTGGATATGCACTGAGTGGTTCTGATGCGGCATCCACATCCAGCTCCAATACTGAGGTTGTAACAATTCTAAAAGTGGCAGTAACTCCAGTGGACCAACATATGTCTACTGGATAGTTCCCGTGCAAAGAAGAACTGAATGCTTTGTGGGATTTAGACCACATTGGCATATCACCCAAAGAACATTCGCAAGCCGAACGGCAAGCTTTGATCAGTTATGAGGAGCAGTCACCTACGAGCCTGAGAGTCAACAATATCAGGTATGTCTGCCCTGGACTGAATTAAAAGAACAGTTGCCCACCAATAAAGGTTTGGCTGTTGGAAGATTACGAGGTCTATAAAAGAGATTTATAGCTGAGCCTAAGTTTTGTGACCAATATTCACAGGTAATTTCTGATCAACTGTCGCAGGGTTTCATCGAGGAGGTTCCTTTCGATGACTCTGTCTCATGTCATTATCTGGTGCATCACGGGGTCATAAAACAGAGCAAGACTACACCGGTACGTAATGTGTTTGACTGTTCCGCTAAAGTCGTCAAACACAAACCCAGTCTAAACGACTGTCTACATACGGGACCCTCTTTAGTACCGGACCTTGCTCAAGTTATGTTGCGATTCCGTCTGCATCAGTATGCGTGGGTCAGTGACATCGAGAAGGCTTTCTTGTTGTTGAAACTTCATGAAGATTTCAGGGATTACACTAGGTTTATGTGGCCGAAAGATCCTCTACATTTAGATTCTCCTCTAATCTGTTATCGGTTCAGGGTTGTCCTTTTCGGTGTGACCTGTTTTCAATTTCTCCTTAACACAACCATCCTTAAGCATCTTTCTCTTGTTGATGCAGACCCGGAGTTGGTGCAGGAAATTAGGGCCGGGCTATATATCGATAACCTCCAAGGTACGGGGGATAATGAAAGTTCCCTCGTCCATGCTTACAATATGGCTCGTGAAGTAATGGATAATGCCCATTTATTCCTGCGCCAATGGGCCACAAATAGTCCCGTCTTGAGAAAGGTGTTGCAGAAGGATGGTTTTGCTGCGGAACAACAGGATTTGGTGAGAGTACTTGGCCTGGTGTGGAAAACTGACTCTGATTCTCTTTCCTTTGGAGTTCAGTATGCTCCTTTTGAACAGGTTACAAAGTGTGAGTGTTTAAGGTTTGCTGCCAAACTCTTTGATCCTTTGGGTGTTGTGTTGCCAGTATCAATAAGGTCTTGAATCTTTCTCCAACAATTGTGGAGACTGAAATTGGGTTGGGACGATGATCTCTCTGTGGACCTGCAAGCGGAATGGCGGGGGAGAGTGGATGACATGGTTCTCTGTAGTTGTATTGAGTTCTCTAGGAGGATCCGTTTCAGAAAGAGTATTTCCCTGCATGCATTTGCTGACGCAAGCAGTGTCGCTTACGGGACTGCTATATATCTAGTCAGTCCAGAGGGTAGCCACTTGGTCATGGCAAAGGCTAAGGTGGCCCCCATCAAGTCCCTTTCCATCCCTAAATTGGAATTGACTGCAATTCTGCTAGCCGCCAGAATGATTAACTTCGTTGAGAATGCCTATAAAGATAAACTTCATATATCTGAAACCTATGTGTGGAGTGACAGTCAAATTATGCTACACTGGATTCACAGTCAAAAGAAACTGCCAGTGTATGTCACTAACCGCATCGACGAGATACAGGCCCTAGTCCCGACTGCTTATTTCCGGTATGTGTCGACTAAAAAGAACCCAAGTGATATGGTATCTCGAGGTGTGTCTACTAAATGTTTGAGTTCTTCTGCATTGTGGTGGAATGGGCCTACTTGGCTCCCGAAACCCGATGGATGGCCAGAGAATATAGGTCTCCAACAGCAGCCCGCTGGTATCGTGACCCAAATTGTAGGCACGGTGCCCCAAGATGACACACAGTTATGGGACTGGCACAAATATAGCAGCTATGAAAGATTGCAGCGTGTCACAGCATGGGTGATACGTTTTGTAAATAATTTGAAGGCAAAAAGAAATAGCCTGCCCCCCACAGGTAGTGCTCATCTCAACGTACTTGAAATTAGAGCTGCAGATAATGTTTTACTCAAATTATGCCAAAAAGAAACCTATTCGCAGGAACTTGAAATAATGGTGAAGGGTAAACAGTCCAGAAATAACTTAATCAACCAGTTAGGACTACACCTGAAGGGAGGTATAATTCATTGTGGAGGCAGATTGAGGTTAGCGGCTATCTCAGAATCATGCAAGTATCCTAAACTTCTGTCCTCCAAACATCCCTTGACCCACCTGATAATTGATCGGTGCCATCGGCTCTGTTGCCATTACGGGGTCGGTCACGTGGTTACCTACGTTCGTCAAAAATGGTGGGTGCCTAAACTCAGGCAGGTGGTGAAAAGCGTACTGGGTAAATGTCTGAAATGTCGTCGGGTAAAAGGTAAGCCCTATGACTATACAGGACTGCCACCTTTACCAGCCCTGCGAACCACCCCTGGAGACCCGTATAAGGTCACTGGGGTGGACTATAACGGAGCAATCCTGATCAAGGACTCGCCGACCATAAAGGCTTACATGCTTTTATTTACTTGCGCGGTCACCAGAGTGATTCACATCGAAATAGTCACCAACCTCACTTGTGACAGTTTCCTCCACGCATTCAGGAGGTTCTGTAGTCAACAGGGATTTCCCAAGATAATTTTAAGTGACAATGCCAGCACTTTTGATAGGGCCTCTGGGTACTTATCGGTGTGACGTATACCAGCGTTGGCAGAATCACCTCTCGTTAGCCACTAGCGCTCGCCAGGGACATCGAAATGGGCTACAGTTATCCGAGAATGTTGTTCTTTCTTTCCTAGTAATCGCATTGTCACAGACAGTCCAGTGGTGGTCTTTATTTTCGTCTGTGACAACGGGAAGTATTTTATATCATTAGTAGAATATAAGATGCATTGTGTAAAGTTAAGGAGAGAGAGAGCGATGTAGGCAGCGTGGTGGTAATATGTGCATGTGTATGTTTGTGCTGCCTCGCTCGGAGGAGTTTTTCCGCTCGCGCACAGGCTTTCCCTCGCCTTTGATTGGCTGGTGGATCCTGGCGGGTTCTAGGGGCCTGCTGCCTTGTGACGTCTCGGCCCGTGATTGGCCGACCATCGCGCCCTTGCGGGCTCCTGTGTAACTAACCTCCTCCATGAGGGTTCCCAGGAGCTGTTCTCCTCAGGACAGGCTTGGCGCGCATGCTTCTAACATCCCTTTGCATACTCTCCCCCGATCACCACCTTTATCACTGTTTCTCTCTCTGAAGTTCTTCTTTTCCATTACTTCTCGCCTTTATTCAATTACTTATCCCCTTGGGTTCTGCATACGGTTTCCATAGCCGGCCCATTGTATTGCATGCGCCGTCCTCTGAGATATTTACATGTACTTAGAATAGGTTTGAGGGTTCTTAGTTAGTATAGGTTAAGAACTTTGTGTGTGTCTCCATTATTGATTTAGTGTTTCTGCTCTTTTATTTAATGCTAGACTGGGATAAGGTAACTGTAGTCATTGTCTCCGATGTGTGTACGGTTTGCTTATACCTACACGACTTCGACCGGTCCTGTGGTAGCCTGGGTTGGCTTTTCGGCTGCGTCCTTTGCGAGTGCAGCATTGTGTTGACTGAGGGTTTTGGCCTATACCAGTTCCACACTTTGCTGCCTCTTTGCTTGTCTTTAGAGGGTCGCCAGGATAGAACCAGATACTTGTGATCTGGATCTATCAAGAGAGCACCCTAGTCAACTAACTTAACTTGAAGGAGGCAGTCTTAAGGACATCGCTAGGCTACGAGCCTGCCTTGCTCAACCCCAGTTCCTTACCTCGAGTATCCCAGCTAGACATTATTAATTGAGTAGACACTAGTTAGTATTTAATATAAGCTCTTTGATATGTATGCATTATTATTCACAGCATTTATTAGTCTAGATTGTTGCTGAGCCGCACAACCATAGCAGACTAATTTAAGATACGAGTATCTTATGAGCATCAGACTTTCTTCAGAAGTTTCCAGGTCTATGCTGTAGGACTATACTTCACTTTCTTTCAGATAGGAGTGAAGAGTTTATTGTTGTTTAGAGTAACTGTATTGAAGCATCTTTTTATTGTATTAAATCTTGCAGTGATTTAATTGATCTTTCCATAGATTCCTTTTTATGCATTTTAACGTAACTTACATCTTGTTTGTTATCAGGCTATACCAGTGTGGGTTAGCCTGAAGTAGAGTACATTTATGCCCAGTTAAGGATACCCCACTATCGCAGATTAACTCTGGAGGGTATAGGTGTTTTTTGTTCGCCGGCATATAAGGTTGAGGGTTTGGATCTAGCGTACCGTTGTTGCATAGTGCCCTATTACTAGTCCAATCATTAAGTGCCCTTGTTTTATTCGTAGCCCCGGTCGTAACATCGGACATTTGTAATCACCCTAAAGTTCAGTCCCACCTTGGCAGTGTTCAATGTGAGTGGCGGTTTATCCCGGCTAGGGCGCCGTTGTTCGGCGCTATATGGGAAAGGGCCATCAGCATTGTCAAGGCGGGGTTGAAGGTGTTGGGACATGCCTTAATTTCCTTGGAGGAATTTACTACCCTACTGTTGGAATTTGAGGCCACTATCAATGATCGTCCCTTATATTATGCTTCCGGCGACCTAGGCGATCTTACCCCAATAACACCCTCTGTGTTGGTGCGGGGTCATCGGTTGCGGGATCTTCCTGATGATAATGAAGTGGAGGCTGGGTTGGAAGATCCAGACTACATAAATAAAGATGTCATTTCAGCCAGATATCAATATATTCGCAAACTGTCGAAAGATATCTGGCGACGCTGGTCTAACGAGTATCTGGTGACCCTCAGAGAGGCGCATAAGTGTAAGCTGAGACCAATAAATGGTCGGTGGCCAGGTATCGGTGATGTCGTCATCATCCATGATGAGGGTCCACGCGCTTTTTGGAAGTTGGGCCGTATTGTTGAGTTATTACCCGGTCGAGACGGAGAAGTTCGAGTGGCTAGAGTCCGGACGAAGACGGGAACATATACGCGGCCGACTGTCCGTCTGTACCCTCTTGAGGGGGACATTGAGTGCAAAGAGAACTCCTCGGAGACGCCTGGAGACATTCCCACAGTGGCTACCTCGACCGATCAACCGGACGACGTACCCAGTGGACGTCCTAGTCGAGGCGGCTCAAGCCTCCTCCCAATCATGGCGGAATAAAATAGCCTCTGGGCTTTTGTAGATACTGTGTTATATAAACCTGGTGGCGGGAATGTGTCCAAACTATGATATGGACAGTCTTACTTTAAGTATTACATTAAGTTTCTAGTATTAAGTTTGTGGGATCAATAATTATATAGAATAATTAATTATGTTCTGTATTGGGTATTGTGTAATCTATCATTCCTATGAACTTAGGAAATTATAATTGGGTGGGAAAATATATACCTACCCATTCGCTCATGGGTGATATTGGCGGACCTCCCGCGAATATTGGGAGGGTCCTACACTCTTTTCCTTGCCGCCACAACTACCAGACCGTCTGCCTACGCTCTCGTGTTTTCATCTCACCTTTCGCCCCATTCGTGATAGTACTTAGCTCATCAATTCTCCATCTATCCATACTAATCCATAGATCATTAATCATCATTCCCATCAATTATTAACCCACTGAGCCCCAGCTAGTTTAGAATAAATGTACCACCAGGGACCGGCTGTTTCTGAAGAAAAAAAACATTTTCCAGAAACAATAGCGAATGGGTTAGAAATGAAGGAAAAACCACAAAAACCAAAAATAAAAAAGGTCAAAAATTGGTCCTACGGAGCCCCCGAAAGTCGATTTTACAAGAGTAAAAAATTGAAGGCAAATACACCCAAAATACCGTTTTTTGCACGCTCACGCACACGCGGTTGGACTTTGAGAGTTTTCAACCATTGGCACGGTTGCGTGGGATACTTACACAGTTCCCATACAAATCTGAGCCCTCTAGGTGCCATAGGACCGGAGTAATTGGGACCGGACCGGCCAGGACGCATGGTTTGCGTCGCTGGGGTTTAGCGTTACATACATTGTGGATGCAAACCCTGCGTCGCTGGGGCTCAGTGGGTTAAGTATAGTGGCCCCCTTCTTTATTCATCAACTCTATCCTATTAGCTAACACTCCCGTTTCCCACACGCCATCTTGTAACAACGCCATGGCTCAACAGGTCAACTAGGCCCTACAGCACTAGTTCCAGTATTCAGGTGATATAAACTATTGTATGGTATTTTTATACAGTCCACTATATAATCCTAACTACGAATATCCATAGCAACTATAATTTATATGTTATGTCTTTTTGTATATGTGTATCCATATATCCGGGGCTCAATATCGATATTTTACTTAAACTACCAATTAAATAATACATTTCTCAAATGGACTTCAGTAAAGGAATACCGATACCATTAATCTTTAACACCCAATGAGTGGGCATATTGCCCCGAAATTACCTTAATTCCCTGCTCATTTTCATGGATAAGCAAGAGCCAGAGCATAATATTATTTATCCGTGAAAGTAAAATAATAGAGCTTTCCAATGACACCTGAATCATCTCTGTACGACATCTTGTTGTTTTAAAACGATTTTGCAAACGTAGGCCAAAATCCCTAAAAATTAGCAATTTTTTGTTTTTTTTGGTATGTGTTACACTTTAGAGGTGCGAGAAATGGCTATGTGTCGCTCCAGTATGAGCCCGGACTCCGTGGCCTCCGGATGAGGCCCTCCTACGCTCCCTGAGCATAAATCCATTTGAGCATAAATCCAAAGAAGTTATCCTAACCCTTTACAATTCATTAGTCCGCCCTCTTCTGGAATACTGCGTTCAATCCTGGTGCCCTTATTACCAAAAAGATATAAACAAGCTAGAACGAGTTCAACGTAGAGTTACCAAAATGATACCTAGCCTAAAGAACAAACCATACGAAGAGCGTCTTAGAGAATTAAATCTATTTCCTTTAACCCAGCGCAGATTAAGAGGTGACTTAATTCAAGTGTTCAAAATCATCAAAGGCATCGACAATATGAACTGTAGTAAGTACTTCACTATCGACCAATCTAATTACACGCGGGGAAACGGTTGCAAAATTATTGGTAAATCTTTTAACTCACACGAATCTAAGAATTTCTTCTTCAATCGAGTTGTCAACTTGTGGAATGGGCTTCCCCGAAACGTTATAGACTGCATCACCGTTGATTCATTTAAACTCCGCCTAGACAAATATCTCGCATCAAACCCGCGACTGACTGCGTTTGTAAATGAATAACTTTATTTTATCCCCCCCTCAGTTACTAACCCATCTGTCCCCTACTAACTTCCTAATCCTGCCACGGACATTAGTTCCAGGGCAGTATTTCCCTTTCCAATGTTCCCTTACCCACTCTAAACCACTGTTTGGACACTTGATCCTCAGTGTTTTGGAGGACAAGCAACCTAGAAGGGTCACTAGATCTGTTGTTGCTTGATTTCCTTTGTACTCCCCTTTCCTTTGTACTCCCTGGAATAGCTGGCCTCGTTCCCAGGCCACATAATAGCCGGAAAAAGCCTCCCGTCAGGTGACAGGCGACGTCGGCAAGTAGTTAAAGCGCGATAGGCCTCACAGAAGTTTTTGTATACGCGATAGGCATCACAGAAAACAGCCCATGAAAATGGAAACAATATGTGATTAGGTAGTATAATCACTCTCCAATACCTCTTTCCTCTCCCCTATAATTTGTGTTCTAACCCACCCCTCCCTCTCCTTCCCCCCTTTCTCACCCCACTTCCCCCTCGTCAATTATTGGCTATTATTCCTCTTATTTTCGTGATTCCTCCCTTTCCGCGCAGGAAATATGGTGAGTAGCACTCCATCATCACTCCCTCTCCCCCTTCACATGTGCGGGAAGCGAGCTGCAGGGTCAGTGTCTCAAGCACTCTTAACCCCTTCAGACTCATATGAGACAGAGGTTGCCAGATTAGCAATGATAAATAGAATTATCTCACTCTTACAAATACCTCTCCAAAATTAGTTTTCTGCCCACAGCTAACTCAAAGACAACTGCAGAGGTTGAAGTAACTAAACTAAAGGTTTCTAAATACCCCTGATGGTAAAGGCTTTAAAATATCCCTAATAGGCTCAAAATCGCGTCATATGTCGGAGAGGGTTAACAAGCAGACGTATGTTGAACGCTCTCTCTCGCCTCCATCCACCCCTTCCCGCCTCAAATATACGTTTTTCACTAGATATTTGTTGTTTGCAAATATTTTCTGGTTTTCACTGTTCATACGTTTATCATATAAGTAAAATAAATGCAAATAGACAAGAAATAATGCTTTATATGGTTAATATAACGAATTCTATCAGAATGAAAAGTTAATTTTTGCATACACGGCACTTGTAAGTACCTCAAATGCGCGCTCCTTGGAATAAGCAATCTATTATATTTTAAATTTGAAGTTAAGCAATAGATATTGAGTTCACTTACTAAACTTTACTGTCAATTTCCTGAATAATTTTTACATATAGCACATACGTTGCCTCGCCCGTCACCAGACAGACACCAAAATTCGCTTATGTAGCCTGGGAGCGAGGCAAGATGTTGCAGGCAGAGCGGGACCACTTCATCCGTCGCCCACCAAGTATGGGCCAGCACTGATGTAACTTTCAGCCCTTTTCGAGCTCACTGCAGCATTACACATACCGGTAGTGAAAACAGCTCCATACTGCTAATTATTAGCGATTTTGGCCGAATTTTGCAAGATCGTTGCAAGACAATCAAACGTCGTACAGAGATAATTCAGGTGTCATTGGAAAGCTCTATTACTCTACTTTCACGAATATTTATGATTGCATTACGTTCTGGCTCTTTAATATGCTTTAAAATGTGCAGCGAATGATACTCAATTTAGGCCAAAATGCCCGAAATGAAAGAGTTAATAGCCTTTAACCCATTCAGTGCCGGTGCCATCTATTAACTTTATTTTGGCTGTTATTAGACGATCTTATTCAGTTTTAAAAGGACTTCTAGTACTTAACAGGCTTCGAACTATCTCTTTCAACCCTTTTTTCTACCCAAGAGTGTTTCCAACCATCGGTATTGTTGCATGGGATACTAAAGCAGTTCCGATACAGATCTGAACTCTCTAGGTGCCATAGGACAAGAGTAATTAACGCAAACGCAACCATTGAGTTGCTGGGGTTAAGCGATTAACATACATAGGCAACGCATAACGTTCGTCGCTGGTACTCAAGGGGTTAAGGGGAGATTTGTATTTATTTGTTCACTTATTTATCTACTTATTATTTTCCTTAGTTTGTTCGTAAGACCTCCGTCAAGCTTAAGAGAGATGCACCCGAGATTCGCCATTGAGATGAATTTGTTAATCTTTGGGTAGAAAAATGTCCCAGCCAAGGATCAGTTCCACCTAAATTACAGGATCACTATGGCTTGACAGGAAAAAAATTGCACCTAAATTGCACAACAAAAGGTCTTAAAATTGGCAAAGGAATGGAGCGAAAGGTCTTAAAATAACTAAAGTAATGGGATGAATGTCTTAAAATATCAGAATTAATGGGGCTAAACATGAGGGAGAATGGGGTCCAGAAAAAAAAACTTCCCCTTAAGGTAATTATTTATAAGATGATATTTTTTTCTAGTTATTAAAAACTTACTCTATGGTGTATTATATGATATATAGAACCAATAGAACTGTTAAAATGACCTGGGAAGTGTATATTAAACTTAGCCTAGACCAACATTCCTGTATTTTTTTATTTTTGTTTTGTAAGGCTAGGCTAGGCAGCTAGGCTAACCTTAGTAACCTAGCCTAGGCTACTCTTGAGTTTTGGAACACAGTAGGCCTAGGCCTATTTTAGATGTCTAACTTTTAAAATAATATAAAAATACTTAGCCTAGGCTAGGATTAAAATTTTGTTATCATTATACAGAAAGTTAATTTGTGTTATCACTCAAAAAGATGGCGTCGTTTGACACCCTGATTCCTTTTAATACATTTTTAGCATGTAGCCTATTGTGCGTATATTTACCTTCACATCTCAAAATTTCTCCGGCGGCCGGGGGCCCGGACCCCCTGTTATATAGCGGGGGCTGTGCCCCCCACACCAAGTTGATCCTTGTAAGCTTAGTAAAAAGATCCAGAACTTGATATTTTCTGTTTTGGCACCCTGATTGTGTAGATGGAGAGTGGAAGAAATTAAGCCTAGGCTAGTGGCTAGCCAAGTAAGTGTTATTTAGGCCTTATTAGGCCTTGGAGGTTAGATTACAGATATGACGATGCCTAGTCTACTTGTGGTAATAGGCCTAGGCTAGCCTAGGCTATAGGTATAGCCTAATATATTTTTATCGTAAATATTGTTTCGTAACCTAGCGGTACCTTTGGATTTTAGTCTAGGCTAGCCTAACATAGGCTATAGGCTATGCCAAGCCTAGGCCTATTTAACCTAACATTCCTGTTACCTGTATTTTTTTCTTTTAAAAACTAGGCTACATAGCCTAGGCCTAAGAACATAAGAAAATGGGAGTCTGCAAAAAGCCGATCGGCCCATACAAGGCAGATCCCTGTCACACCCAACCCCAATTATAGACCCATCTCACTAATACCTTGACTCCTTGAGTACTGACCCCACCAAAACGGTCAGCTTAGGCTAACCTAGGTCCTAACCTAAGCCTACTCTTCAAGTTTTGGAATAGGCTTAGCCTAGTGCTGCCTACAGTAGGCCAAGCCTAATTAAAAAAAAAAAAAAAGTAGGCCTAAATTGTCACAATTTTGGTCTCCATATTTTCCATCTTGATTGCTTTTAGATTGCAGGAAATGCTGTTTTAGACACCTAAATTCCTCATACCCCCAATCCCACCTATAGCTCGCTCCACGGCGCTATATATAGTCTCTGTCGCCTTTTTTATTTATCTTTTTTTGTCTATAGTCCAGGCTAAATGCTACACCTAAATTTTCAACACACTCCTGGGGGGGGTGCGTGCTCCGTGACCATCTAGGATAAGACATGCGAAGCTTCACGGCTCGGAGCAACAACATCTCTGAAGCCTCCTTGCCTCCGCGCTTCAGTCTAATTAAAAAAAAAAAAAAAAAAAAAAAAAAAAAGGTAAATTGACACAATTTTGGTCTCTATATTTTCCATCTTGATTGCTTTTAGATTGCAGGAAATGCTGTTTTAGACACCTAAATTCTCAAATTTTTGCGGGGGGGCATGCCCCCGGACCCCCCTAGAGCTCGCGCTTTCGGCGCTCGCCTCTCCGTCGTTCGCGCTATTATATAATGATAACGAAATAATAAACCATAATGATAACACAATTCATATTTTGTGGATTGACACCCTGAAAGGAATAAATAATATTGTAAGTAAAAGGGATGTTATGTAGGTTTACTGGTGTTTAATCAGGATACTAGGGGAGCTGGCTGCCTGTACTTCAGTCTCCAAGAGATTCACTTCAGGTCCACTAATATAGGCATTGAAAACAGGTTTTTAAATTATTCTTATCAGTCCCTGTTTTAGTTTGTAACTTTTGTCCAATAAAGATTTCATGTATATTTGTTGTTTCATTCCAAGAACTATTACATACCGGTACTTAATTTATATCCTTTCATTTGATACATGAGTTACTACTAGGCCTATAGAGTACTGGTTAAAATACATACCGGTACCAAGTTTCAAGAATAAACTTTGATTAGAACATTTGTTTGTCACTTGTCTATTATTTTCCCTGGGCCGAGTAAAAAATACCTGGGTAGGCTATTCCCATCTCGGGTTACGTCCTAACCCTAATATAATATTATTATAATATACTAGTAGCAGTATAATAAGTTATGTCATAACTTAACATTACCTGGGAAAGAGAGGGCAGGGACCCTGGGTGACCCATAGTATGATAGCGCATTTTAAGACGGTTATTTCTCAGTAAATACTGGTTTCCGAAATTCCGACATTCAATTAACACCTTACGAGCGGCCTATGCGGTTTATTTATGTGTACCGCCCAGCGGGGTGTTTTTAGCCAAAATAGGGCTGTTTACGTGATCATTTTCATGCCTAAATAAGACCCAGAACGTAAAACAAGTATCTATCCCTGAAAGGGCATAAACAGAGCTTTCGAATGACACCATAACGATCCTTGTATGATAGTTTTCTTGCAATAACGTGCAACGCGCGTGCAAAAAGCAGGTAATTCGGTACTTTCGGTACATAATTGAGTATGTAGCGAGTGAGAGAGGGAGGAGGGAGCTGAGATTTGTGTCAGTAGGTTCTCCGCGGTGGTCTGGAGCAGTCATACGCTCGCTAGTCTCCTGCCACCACTTGTCTCTCTCTCTCAGCCACATTACGTGCTGAAATTGCCACTCGAGTTATGTCGAGCGCCGCCACATAGTCCAGCTTTATTTAACTCGACTTATGTTGCTCGCCGCTAATTAAGGGTTAAACATCCTACAAGTTCTAACCAGTCCCCTGAACAGTTTTTAATAGGTTACTTGAGGATATTTTAACAGGACCATAGGTAAACATTTATCCTGTTTAGCCTATATATATATATATATATAGGCTATATATATATATATATAGCGCAACGGAGCCTGCGCTACCTTTAAAGAGGTCAGGGGGCATGCCCCCCAGGAATTTTTTTGAGAATTGAGGTATCTAAAACAGCATATCCGGCAATCTATATATCTTGTATATCTCAAGAGTAGCCTAGGCTAGGTTAGCCTAGCTGCCTTGCCTAGCCTTACAAAAAAAGAAAAAAAAAACCCCTAGGCCTACAGGAATGTTAGTCTAGGCTAAGTTTAATATACACTTCCCAGGTCATTTTAACAGTGTTACAGTTCTATTGCTTCTATATATCATATAATACACCATAGAGTACGTTTTTAATAACTAGAATAAAATGTCATCTTATAAATAATTACCTTAATAATTAATTGAGGACCTTCGCCGTTTCTGGGTTAAGAGGTGGGGACTCTGAGTCTTAGCCTACCAGAACCAGATTCCCAGAAATAATGAGAAACTCTCAGTAACGCACAGTAACACTAAAACACAGAACTGAAACAATGGGGGTCTTCTGGAATCTGGTCACCGTGCCCGCACTGATGTAACACTATTTTAAGCATACACACGAATATCACTAGTCAGGCAATAGTCTCCAATATCTAGGTGATTTCGGCCTTATATATGTAAACACTACTAAAGTCTATGACAGTTTAAAGCACACACAAATGCTATTACAATTACTGTCTACACGAACTGTTCAGTAATAATGGCGGGACTGGGGAAGAACCGAATATTATTGGAACTGGAATAAACTGATACTGATAACAAGTTATAAGTATCATTTCACAAATTCACGCAAACTTCCCTCCCAGTCTCTGATAGCCTTCAGTTTTAAGGCTATAAATCCTTAGATTATAGAGCACAGTAACGTGTGTATACATGAATGATGTCTATAGTCCTTACAGGTTCCGTGTGTGATATAATTATTGATACACAACCCTTATCAAAACTTATATGACGGTATGGGTGATGCGAGCTTTTTTGGGGTGCTATCCCAAGTAGGGTCCATTTACTGTTTGTTTACATTCGTCAACATTATTCTGGGGACAATAATATGAGGCGAATTTCATTTAATATGTCAATATTTACCATTTTAAAATAATTATGTATTAATAGAAGCTATTTAGAGAAACTTTACATGCATTCTTACAATCTATTGTATATTATATGGCACTATACATTATTTTTACAAGAGAGCAAGTTTAGGTGTAGAATATTATCCTTCATCAGTCAGCCATATTGGTTTATACAAGGCGCCAATTTTAAATAACCATATATAAAGGTGTAGGGGGCAAAGATTTACCCAACAACTATTCGAAGCTTGACGTAAACTATTAGAAATTGACAAATATATCGGAATGAATAGGAAACTATCCCCTTGTGTAAAAAATGAACACTGAATGAGGAAATTGACCACTTGCGAGATTCGTTCTATAAAGAAGTTAGTCTGGAACCCAGATCCAAAAATAAATTGTAGGCCTACAATTATAACCCAGGAACTACTACAAGGCTGATTATGACCGAATCATCTCAAAGTGTTCCTTAATATCACAGTCACACTCTCCAGCACATCCACACCACAATGCTCTCGTACTTCTTGATTTGTCTGTCTATCTCCCCAGGTAACTCCACACGGTACTGCCTTAAAATACTTAAATGAGCTAAGTCTCCATAATCCGGCCATTCAACCTAACCTCACATTCTTTGACCGCACTACAAGTTGTTTGCTGACGACCTCAAACTCTACATCCAGCATCCAAGTAAGTCACCACAATCAAGCTCTCAAGATCTCCAACAAAATATCAACATTTTAGCATCTACATCAGACCCTTGCTTGACTTTGCTTCTCCTGTTTGGAATACTGGTCTTCAAGCCTTCAAGGCGATCTTAATCTTCTAGAGTCTGTTCAACTTCGGTGGACGAAACAAGTAACCAACCACTCAAGTCTCACTTATCATGACCGTCTCTCTACCTTAAACCTGTTTTCAATTAAAGGCAGATTGTTGAGGACCGACCTTATTCAGTGTTACAAAATTCTCCATAATCTCTCGCCCATTAAACATCATGACCTGCTCACTATGTCACCTCACCAAGGAGTAAGAGGTCATAAATACAAGATCTTTGTTCCCCACACAGAAACCGAAGCAAGAAAAAGGTTTTTCTCCTATCGTCGTTGTTGTTGTTGTTGTTCCCCAAGCTGCCTAGCCGAACAGCCCCAAGGCCCCGAGCAAGGCCAAGGCCATAACCGACCATGAGTGACAGTAGCATTAGATTTGTCATCAGAGAGGTTCCATATTAGTACCAGGACGATTAAAATTGTATCACTTAGCCAAGTTGGCAGGGCCAGGGGCAGGGCCAGGGGCAGGGGGGAATGTGTAAAATAGTCATTGTTGAAGTCAAGTAAACTCGCCATGTGTATGAAGGCATAAACCTCCGCAACACTATAACCTGGTTCTCCAAATATGAACTAAGGTTGGTTCCCTTGTATCCGCTCATGGTTGAGTAAATATGGTGCCCAACTTTCACAAACATACCTGAGTGAGTAGGTTTGAATCCTAAACAATAATGTTTTGGCCTTTAAAACAGGGTTGCTCACCTGGGAGGGCCGCCAATCGGTAGCGCATGACAGGCCAAGGATTAGACAGCCCAGGAGATAGCATGACACGCCAGTGCTTACCTATGAATTGGTAGTGGGGAAATAAGAATTGGTTTCTTGTGTGGTCCCCACCTCTTAAGACGTGTTAGCCTAAATGTTCTCTATACCAGTGTGTCTGTCGTACCGTGATTTGAATGTGGCTATCGTGGGCGCAGTTACTATCCCGTCTGGGAGTGAGTTCCAGTCATCGATTCACCCGGATCGCAAACCAGTTCCCTTTTAGTTTTGTTCTCCAGTGGTCCGGTTTAGCTAGTTTCAGTGAATGTCCTCTCAGATTGTTTGTGTTGAGGCAAAAGAATCTAGCGTAAGGGATGTCGTCGAAGCCATGCATTAGCTTATATGTTTCGATCATATCACCTCTTTTTCTCCGGTCACTGAGTGTCTGCAGTCCCAGTCGCTGACATCTCTCCTCGTAGGGCAGGTGTGTTAGTTTTCAGATGCAACATTTGATGTACTGGAGATGCTTGACAATGGGGTGATGGGTAGTGTGTGTCAGCCAATAATATGATGGGGTATCAGGGGTTGAGATGTTGCTTAAAATGGGAAAGGGGATTTTATGGGTTGAAGAGTGAGTTGTGGAGGTGTTGGGTCAATTTAGATTTGAATTGAGCAAGGGAGGGGGAATCAACTATTTCAACTGGTAGGGAGTTCCACTGATGGATTATACAACAGGAGTGGTAATGGGCTGGTCTATCAGAGTGAGAATTGAGCGATCTCTGCCATACCCATAGCTTACTCCGACTGTTCCTTTTACTTATATATTTTCTAGATCTCAAGTGACTGCGTCTCTTCCGTGGATTGACCTCCCAATCTACCAAGATTGGAAGCCAAAGCGTCACATTTTTCCTTTGCCCCTCGACTTTCTCTTCATAATTGCTGAGGGGCACAGGGCCCTGGGTGGGGCTTTGATTTCCCGGGTTGATTTCCGCACCCTCCTCAGCTCCCCGCCATGGAGTGGCTTCGGTCACCCAGGCTTTATTGTGGTCGGCAGGGAGGGATCTGTGGGGGCGCTCGGTTATGGCCTTGGCCTTGCTCGGGGCCTTGGGGCTGTTCGGCCAGGCAGCTTGGGGAACAACAACAACAACAACAACAACAACGACAGGAGAAAAACCTTTTTCTTACTTTGGTTTCTGTGTGGGGAACAAAGATCTTGTATTTATGACCTCTTACTCCTTGGTGGGGTGACATAGTGAACAGGTCATGGTGTTTAATGGGCGAGAGATTATGGAATATTTTGTAACACTGAATAAGGTCGGTCCTCAACAATCTGCCTTTAATTGAAAACAGGTTTAAGGTAGAGAGACGGTCATGATAAGTGAGACTTGAGTGGGTTGGTTACTTGTTTCGTCCACCGACGTTGAACAGACTCTAGAAGATTAAGATCGCCTTGAAGGCTTGAAAACCAGTATTCCAAACAGGAGAAGCAAAGTCAAGCAAGGGTCTGATGTAGATGCTAAAATGTTGATATTTTGTTGGAGATCTTGAGAGCTTGATTGTGGTGACTTACTTGGATGCTGGATGTAGAGTTTGAGGTCGTCAGCAAACAACTTGTAGCGCTGTCACAGAATGTGAGGTTAGGTTGAATGGTCGGATTATGGAGACTGTTAGCTCATTTAAGTATTTTAAGGCAGTACCGTGTGGAGTTACCTGGGAAGATAGACAGACAAATCAAGAAGTACGAGAGCATTGTGGTGTGGATGTGCTGGAGAGTGTGACTGTGATATTAAGGAACACTTTGAGATGATTCGGTCATAATCAGCCTTGTAGTAGTTCCTGGGTTATAATTGTAGGCCTACAATTTATTTTTGGATCTGGGTTCCAGACTAACTTCTTTATAGAACGAATCTCGCAAGTGGTCAATTTCCTCATTCAGTGTTCATTTTTTACACAAGGGGATAGTTTCCTATTCATTCCGATATATTTGTCAATTTCTAATAGTTTACGTCAAGCTTCGAATAGTTGTTGGGTAAATCTTTGCCCCCTACACCTTTATATATGGTTATTTAAAATTGGCGCCTTGTATAAACCAATATGGCTGACTGATGAAGGATAATATTCTACACCTAAACTTGCTCTCTTGTAAAAATAATGTATAGTGCCATATAATATACAATAGATTGTAAGAATGCATGTGAAGTTTCTCTAAATAGCTTCTATTAATACATAATTATTTTAAAATGGTAAATATTGACATATTAAATGAAATTCGCCTCATATTATTGTCCCCAGAATAATGTTGACGAATGTAAACAAACAGTAAATGGACCCTACTTAGGATAGCACGCAAAAAAAACACGCATCACCCATACCGTCATATAAGTTTTGATAAGGGTTGTGTATCAATAATTATATCACACACGGAACCTGTAAGGACTATAGACATCATTCATGTATACACACGTTACTGTGCTCTATAATCTAAGGATTTATAGCCTTAAAACTGAAGGCTATCAGAGACTGGGAGGGAAGTTTGCGTGAATTTGTGAAATGATACTTATAACTTGTTATCAGTATCAGTTTATTCCAGTTCCAATAATATTCGGTTCTTCCCCAGTCCCGCCATTATTACTGAACAGTTCGTGTAGACAGTAATTGTAATAGCATTTGTGTGTGCTTTAAACTGTCATAGACTTTAGTAGTGTTTACATATATAAGGCCGAAATCACCTAGATATTGGAGACTATTGCCTGACTAGTGATAAGTGATATTCGTGTGTATGCTGACCTGAAAATATAGTGTTAAATTTATCAGGGCGGGCACGATGACCAGATTGAGATTCCAGAAGTCGACCCCATTGTTTAATTGTTAATTTGATAGCCCTAAGGCGGCTGATAAGTGATATTCGTGTGTATGCTGACCTGAAAATATAGTGTTAAATTTATCAGGATTATCAGGGCAGGCACGATGACCAGATTGAGATTCCAGAAGTCGACCCCATTGTTTAATTGTTAATTTGATAGCCCTAAGGCCCTAATGGACTGTGTAAATTGTAAAATTTGTAATGTCTGAATGTCAGTGTTTTAGTGTTACTGAGATTTTCTCATTATTTCTGGGAATCTGGTAATTCTGGTTCTGGTAGGCTCAGACTCTCAGAGCCCCCACCTCTTAACCCAGGAACGGCGAAGGTCCTCAATGCTCAACTCAATTAAGGTAATTATTTATAAGATGACCTTTTTTTCTAGTTATTAACACCTTAAAAAACTTATTCTATGGTGTATTATATAATATATAGAACTTAGAAGCAATACTGTGGACAGTGTGGTCCGAGTGGACTGTGGACTGTGGACACCCTTAATTCCAAAAGTGACAAGTCTGAAACAAAATCTGGGGGGGGGGGGGGGCCCCAACCCCAATCACTAATACAACCCCCCCCCCAAAAAAAAAAAAAAAAGTTAGGGGAGTTTCTGTTATCATTATACAAAAAAATCATTTGCGTTATCACTCAAAAAAACGCCGTCGTTTGACACCCTGGTCAAGCCTTAGTAATATTTATCATTACAGAACTTGGTAAGACTAACGTTATCTCCATCAATCATACTTTGTGTAACATAATTACTATAGCCTGCTAGCCTACAGTATAATTCAAGGATTCATTACATTATAGAATTAGCACAATATTAGTCAATGTTGTTCAATTACACATCGGCAGCCTACAAGTACAATTGACAATGTCATAGTCATACTGAACAGGTTGCTATATTATAAGGTTGTTAGGTTAGGCTAATGTCCTTTCAAAGGGGTATAGTAAACACTAGGATAGCCTATACCCAGTCAGAGGTAAGGGTAAGATTAGGAGTAGTGGGCGTACCTGCCGTACCACTACCAACAATACCAACATACAGCATAACTCATCTATAAAACATTAACCTAACCAAACAACCTAACCTAACCTAACCTAGTATTCATGTAGTACTAGGTTTAAGTAGGTTAGGTTAGGTTAGGTTAATGATTTATAGATGATTTATGCTGTATGTCGGTAGTGGTACTACTGCTGGTATGCCCACTACTCCTAATCTTACCTAAAAGAACACTGTATATCGAAGAAAAAAAAAAAAAAAAAAATAACTAGCCTAGTGAAAAGGCTGTCCGGGGTCTCCTCAATTTTTACCGATATTTCACTTGGCCTAGCCTATATTTGTTTTTCTTGATTCTCTCCCTGTATTCAGAGAGATATCTTTCGTTTTGTATGGGTGAAGGATGAAATATTTAAGTTTCCATTTTCTTGCAACCTAGGTTTTTTTACAGTAGGCCTATCCTGAGAGTGGTCCGAGTCTGATGGATGGTATTTTCTTTTTCTGCTTAGACCTATTTCAAATTTTAAAGGTATTACTTCTTTATTCATAACATCTGCATTAGCAGTTTTATTATTTAACTTTGGAATAATTAGACGATTTTCTAATGACGTCTGACTTTCCTCAAGGTCTTCCATTCTGTCCTGTTCCTCAAAATTGTTCTCACCAATTCCCAAATTCAATCCATAGTGGGTACACTGTAGCACAGGTATATTTTAAAGCTCAGCCATACCTAATAGTATATAGGGCTTATGATCAATAACCCGGGCATTTACTTGAAATCTAAAGTTTTGGATCTGCATATTAACACTTGCTAAAGTGTGAGCAGTGCTAACTTTATTTCCTGGCAGATCGTAGATGTCTATAGGCTCCTTCAATTTGATTTGATCTATTTGATTTTGGAATTTCAGGATCATCGGTATTTACTATGGCTTGTTATTCCATAACAATAGGCTACCGGTATATACAATTATGTATTTTCTGGTTAACATTACTTATAATATGAATTTTAATTGTGTGATAATAGATTTGCCAATAAATATTAAATACAACATAAATAATATACGTATTGATCATACTAAACGTATCTAAGCAAACCAGCTTGCTTCGTTCAAGATCGCTTGAGATTCGTCGCTTTGTTTACATCCGAATGTCCAATGTCCAAAGTCCAATATCCAACAACTTTCAGCCAGCTGTTGACTGGTCACTGTTGTCAACTTGTCACTATTCCTAAAATAAAAAAATCAATTTACTCAAGACAAATTATCGCTAGATCCGTTCTAAAAGGTCGTTAATTTGTTGTATAGTAGGTCTCTAGATAGCCAAACATTCCTAAAATGATGCCCAAACTCTAGAATGTCGATACAAATGACTCGAATATCTAGATTACCACTAGAATCCGTGTCTTTAGTTGCAAAAGAATGTTGCTTAATTGAAGTAAAAATGCCGCTAGATCTAGCAAGAAAGTAGCTTAATTGGCAACACTGGTTGAGTCGCAAAGCCCTTTAAAAGTTAATTTTGCTTACCTGATCGATCCCTTTCTTTTTAATATAGAGTTTATAGACATATTTTATTTGTATTTTTTATTAGCAAAAGCAATGTCAATTTATACCAATATAATTACTACCTTTTGGGAAATTTGGCTGGTCTTGTGTTTTTTGGGGAGGATGACCTTTTCAACGGCCTCCCCTATTAGCATTTTTTGTATCCACATTCTATGTATTATACGTTTCACGGTTTCACCTCTTGTACTGTATAGGCCCTTTAGATGACGGGTCTAAAGACAAGCCACCCAAATAACAATTACAGAATAGCCAGTCTGCAACTCCAAGACCCCATAACCAAGACAAGAAATAGCAGAGACACCCCAATTGTCCCATGCCCTAGCCCCTGGACAAATACCAGAGCGACCCCTGTTCCACCGTTTTCTATGACAGCCACAGGTGGGAGGCCCCTCCCACTAATCAGCCACCTGCTCGGACGACGCCCCTCGTAGCCCGGTGCCGGCACGGGCTACGTACATGTCGTCAGCTCCCAGCTATGGAAGACACAGAAGAAGTAGTTATGCAAATAGAACATCAACGGCCTGGAATCGACTGACGGAAATGGATATAAGCGAGAGGACACATTGTGGCGGATCAGGAGATCCAGTAAACCTCGACCAAGAACAACTATTAAGTAAGCTATATCAAGGTTTGTTTAGGAATGTAACTCATGGACAAGTCCATATACATCCCATTTCTCCCTTATTGGATTAAGTAACTAGGTTTTAAGTAATTATTGAACTACCTAGCACATATGTATTCATGCAAACCACCAATAGGTATACCTACAATAAGTTATTACCTCACAACTTCATCACAACGATTTCACTATATCCCTCTAATCTCGGAGACCTGTCCACGGGAGTCGAGGAAAAGGCCGCATATTATCTCACGTAAATTGTGGAAAAGTATGCAAAATATACGACCCTACTACTCCAGTCCTACCTATAGGCGCTGAGTAGCTGCAACTGTGTAGCTTGCACCTGCCCTGCCCCCAGAGAGTGCCCTGCCCTAAAGTGCCCTATCGTCCTGTTCGAGCCACGCCCTGCCCCCCTGAAGCGCTGCCCCTAGGATTTATACTCCAAGCCGGCCAGCCCCGCACTCTCTTCATCAGCCCTCCAAACATTCCCTAAGTTCTGTGTCTTTTTGTTGTGTTATTGTTGTCAAGGTAAATTAAGATATGTGAACCGTGTTGTGCTAATTATCTCTGAGATCTGTACCCAAGATCTGTAATTGTGTATCAGTGTTAATCATTCTGAAACTTATACTTTCTCCTTGTGTTAAAACTGTGTATAAGTCTTAAACCTGTGATAGTGATTCAATTCATATCAAACGCCTTACGCATACGTAACATAGTTGTGTTCAGTTATTCCTTTTGCCACACGCTCGCAGATCTTTCTATATATGTATTCTGTTATGTATTTTGTGAGTTGAGGTCGACGTGTATTTCGTGATCTGATTCGATCCCTTCATAATTGACGTATTTCGTGATCTGATTTCCCTTCATAATTGATTCTACCTAGAACCTACGCCCAATTTTATAACTAATTTACTCGCACATACTTAATCTCTAGCCCTCAGAATTATTACAGTAAAAACCTATCTCCCCCTGTTACTTGATTACGTTCGATTACATAATCGCCTTTGTAATTATTTTATGAATTCATATTGACGTTCATTTGATTACCGATGTAAGTTCTTGGTGGCTTTTAAGGGCGATCAGACGAAGAATCCCGTCCGTTAATTGCCCTGACCGATGTAAGTAATTCTGATTCTTCGTGCTTAGGAATTCCAGCTTTGCTTAGATTCTGTTGCTTAATTTCACATCACTTACCATACACCGATTATTCTAGTGTAGCCTATATGTTTATTGCAAGACTGTTAATTCATTCAGATATCTTAAGAATACTGATATTAGTATTTCTTTAGCATAACTTCGTCGTATGTGCCCTCTTTCTTTTGTTTGATTAATATCATATTTAATTATTCTTGGACGCTAGTAATCCTAAGCGTTCCCAGAGCATTTGTTGACTAACTTCATTTAGTTACTTATATTCTATTCTCTTGTGTAAGTAATTAGAATTATTCTTTAATTCATTCATAATTATACGCCTTTTTACATCTGAATTCCTCGGCTCGTTTCGTTATTTCTTACATACGATCGTTGACGTGAATAGGCAATAAGATATTCATAGGAAATCACATTAATTATTCTTCCAAGCTAATCTTGTGTACCTTAAATTAAAACATAGTTTGCCACCACTTTCAGAGTGATATAATTGATACTACTCTCCTAGTTGCATAAACTTTGAATTTAATGCTCAACACCTCAGTAGGCTACAGTACACGACCCTTCTCCCTCTGTTTTAGTAGGAGGGCCACTTGAGTCTACCGCGACCAACCTGTAATGCGACCCTCAGCCGTGTGACTCGCCTAGTCAAGCTGGGCATTTATTTTGTTCTCAATTCCCCCCATGTCTCTCAGCTTGAGATTTTAATTGTTTCTTTGTTTGTTATTCAGTCACGTAAGACACTCGACTCATTTCGATTGTTATTATTAAGGGGACCGACCGGTTATTTACTAACTTCCAGGCCTTACTTCCAATGTAAATGCAATTTGGCACAGGTGTATGTGACCATAAAACTAGGTCAAAAACTGTGTTTTTTTTTTTGTTTTTTTTTTTGCTTTTTTCTTACAATTTAGGTAAAAAAAGGTTGCAAACTATAGCACTACTACTACCCATTCTACTCCTACAGAAATCCCTATAGCACGTGCTGTATGTGATCAAACAACTCACAATAGGTGTGTCTGTAGTTGCTATAAGGAAAATTTTATATATTTTGTGTATTTTTGGATTTAGGTGATTATGAATTAAGGTGAAATTATTTTGTAGAATTTTAAGACTGTGACAACATGCTGCAACCAAACTAAGTTGGCTAGAGTAAATTGGGTTTATACGACTTGTAGTGTTTCAAATTACCTTTCCAATGGTATATACACCATTCCTATAGGTCCAATACACATTTTAGAGTAACATCCGAAAGTGCGACAATATAGGTTCTGAGAAAAACATGTGAAAGTCTAAGGTAATTAGGTGATTATTTAATTTTTTTAGTTTTACAATATTTTACGCAGGAACACGGCAAAGTAGAAGATAAAGCGTATGGGAGGTTGCAGAGTAGCTTACGCTCTTTCCATTTATATATGTATGCTCCTCGTACGACCAGTAGTTACTGAGCATGTTAATTTCAAAGTTCGCTATATAACGTTTTTAAAATTACAGGAAAAGTTTGGAAAACATAAAAAACACTATTTCCAATGGGTTTTCACTAATAACATTTCACTGGCTTATGAAGGGATGTTGACTCTTGTTGAGTAAACACCTATTGGTATTTTCAGGATTTCGAGTTTATTAAGCATAAATTAACCGGTCGGTCCCCTTAATGTCGATTATTACTATGTTCATGTTTCACCTTCGTTGCCAGTATTACTATGTTCATGTTTCACCTTTGTTGCCATTATTACTATGTTCATGTTTCACCTTTGTTGCCATTATTACTATGTTCATGTTTCACCTTCGTTGCCATTATTACTATGTTCATGTTTCACCTTCGTTGCCATTATTACTATGTTCATGTTTCACCTTTGTTGCCATTATTACTATGTTCATGTTTCACCTTCGTTGCCATTATTACTATGTTCATGTTTCACCTTTGTTGCCATTATTACTATGTTCATGTTTCACCTTCGTTGCCATTATTACTATGTTCATGTTTCACCTTTGTTGCCATTATTACTATGTTCATGTTTCACCTTTGTTGCCATTATTACTATGTTCATGTTTCACCTTTGTTGCCATTATTACTATGTTCATGTTTCACCTTTGTTGCCATTATTACTATGTTCATGTTTCACCTTTGTTGCCATTATTACTATGTTCATGTTTCACCTTTGTTGCCATTATTACTATGTTCATGTTTCACCTTTGTTGCCATTATTACTATGTTCATGTTTCACCTTTGTTGCCATTATTACTATGTTCATGTTTCACCTTTGTTGCCATTATTACTATGTTCATGTTTCACCTTTGTTGCCATTATTACTATGTTCATGTTTCACCTTTGTTGCCATTATTACTATGTTCATGTTTCACCTTTGTTGCCATTATTACTATGTTCATGTTTCACCTTTGTTGCCATTATTACTATGTTCATGTTTCACCTTTGTTGCCATTATTACTATGTTCATGTTTCACCTTTGTTGCCATTATTACTATGTTCATGTTTCACCTTTGTTGCCATTATTACTATGTTCATGTTTCACCTTTGTTGCCATTTGATTAACTGAGATTCTTAACGACATTTGTCTCTGAGCAATTCTCAGTATATATATACCATTATTCTTTGCGGGTTATTCTTGTTATTATTTCAGATCAGAAGTCATCCCTGACTACGAATCTATATTCGAGAGTTGGGAATATAAATGATTATGTTGAGACGATCTATGACTCCTCAAGATAGACGTTATCTGAATGAATATACCATTTACATGTCTATATGTGTTGTCATTGAGTTCTGCATGATCCTGATTGAATACCTATTTTGTGCTAGTAGGACTGTGTTCGGTGTGACCCTGTCGGGCTATTATAAGGTCTACAAGTCCATAATTGGATTTTTGTAGACTATATCATGAGTTGTAAATATTACAACCCGTCATAACAGGCCTACTGTATTTCGTTAACTTTGAACAACAATTCTTAAAATTTATTTTCTGTATATGGTCTTTCAGATAGTTTACTTGTAATCCTCAGCTGCTGGTAGTAGTCACAGTGGAGTAAAATATTTTCAAGAATAGGCTACCATTTTTTTTTTTCGCAGACCAAACACTCCCCGCTAAACTTCTTCATATCGCTGATTTGTAGTGACACTGAGTATTGGCCAGAGCATAGAAGGTACAGGTCACCATATGTGTACACGGGAGGAACACAACATTCATGTCAACATCCAGAGGGGATCCGTAGATGTTGGACCATGACTCAAGAACGAAGATTTAGTTTTGTTGAAGGCTGTAGAACAGACCTTCCTTCTAACCACACTTGTCTATCATTGTAAGGTGAAATATTTTATACATGGACTCATCGTTGGACTATCTATAATAATTGAGATGCGGTCTAGGAACGGTGTTACCGCATCTCCAGCTTGTCACAGCCATGCGACAGAGCCAACTAAGCCTTCGGACAGCCTTCCCCCTGCCATCCAGACCCACGACAACCCTGCCCTGCCCGTATCGCCAAGATAACGGTGGAACGAGTGGGACACGTCCGTCCCGAGTGGACCACACCAGTCACCCACGGCAAGTCATTTTCTTTAACCACCAGAGCCAAAGAAAATGACCATCGCAGGGGTAACCATTACAAACCCCCATCAGCCAGCCCAGTAACTCCTCAACCTAGCTACACAACCACAGGTGGTACCAGGTTGTTACCTAAATTACCTTTCATATCCCCTATCAAAGAACCTAAAGCTCTTTCAGAACCAAAACCTCTCTTCCCCAGATTGCCTTTCATATCCCCTATCAAGGAACCTAAAGCTCTTGCATCCATTCAATCTAAACCATTGTCCCGGGTTAAAGTCACTCATAAACCAAAACTTGCCTATCCTTCCAGCCAACAATAAGTCTTAACCCCCAGAATAAGTCATCATCCATTGTAAGAAACTCATCCGCTTCCTCTCCCACCAGGAAGCCATCACCCCATAATGTGTACAGATCTGCCTTGAGGAATCTTCCTCCAGCTACATCTACAAGGGCCAGCCAAAAGTCCAGGCGCACCACTCCCAGGACTACAAGGACCTAACCACCATGCGCGGACACCACCCCAGCGCCTTTGATCCTCTCAAGCCGGGTGCCTTAAGTCTGGGCAAGAATATTCACAAGTACTCAGCCAGTCTGGACATCAGTAACTAAGCTTGCCTTTGGTATCTTTTTATCTGGGTAAAAGCAGCCAGAATAGCTGGTGTTCACACTTGAAGCTGTGTGCAATGATCGGAGACGACCAGGTCGGGTTCCCCTCTTCAGGAAGAGGACTAGCTTGTGCAACCCACTTTGGGCCCCACCTTCCTGGCCTTCGATGCTGTGCCTAGACCAAGTAAATAAGGATTCCTGTCTTGTTCCTTTCAAGGGATTATAAGGATAGTGCAGTACTGAGAGACGACCAGGTCGGGTTCCCCCCTTCAGGAAGAGGACTAGATTGTGCAACCACTTTGGGCCCCACCTTCAGTGGCCTCTATTTACTGTATTAGTCCTATGGTTCCAGAGGAAAAGCAGCCAGAATAGCTGTTCACACTTGAAGCTGTGTGCAGTGATCGAAGATGACCAGGTCGGGTTCCCCCCTTCAGGAAGAGCACTAGCTTGTGCAACCCACTTTGGGCCCCACCTTCCTGGCCTTCGATGTTGTGCCTAGACCAAGTAAATAAGGATTCCTGTCTTATTCCTTTCAAGGGATTATAAGGATAGTGCAGTACTTAGAGACGACCAGGTCGGGTTTCCCCCTTCTTCAGGAAGAGGACTAGATTGTGCAACCCACTTTGGGCCCCACCTTCACTGGCCTCTATTTACTGTATTAGTCCTGTGGTTCCAGAGGAGATTGCAAGAGAGTAATTTAATTGTCCCAAACCTTAGACTAACCATAGTGTCACTGGATAGACTGTTTGCAACTCTATACAGACCATTATGCTAGTCGCCATAACCCCCCCACCAAACCCTGTAGCAGAACTCCGGCATACTCTTAGTAAGTCCCTGCTCACTCGGAGTGCAAGAGGAACCCGGGTGTCTCCCGTGTTAGGCACAGAGGAGCAAGGAGCTGTAAGGACGTAGGAGTGCAGCCTAATCCCGGACCAACATCCGGAAGTACCACGCCCCAGCCGCCCTCCTGGACCACTGGATTCTCCCTCGATCTACGGCACCTCTTCACTCCAGCTCTCCTTTAAGTGCCTTATTACGGTTTATGGGTATAGAGTTGTCTCAGGGTAGTGGTTGAAGTTATCTTCAGGGGTTCTCACTAAATAACATCTTGCGAGAGGGCTTTCCTCTCTCTATGTAAATTGACGTTAATCTGCCTACTTGCCGGGACACATTAGACATAACTATCAGGGGATCCTTATATCCGCACATTCCCGGGTTATTGGTCTCCCATAGCCCGTCAGAGGGGGCGCGCCTATATAAGACCCACAGCATATGACATACACACATATTTACACGTAACATTGTTCTCTTGTATAACTTCTAGCCTCATTCACTTAACATTCTGTCAGGTTCATAACTCGAATAGATCTCACTCTATCTCAGCTCCCGACGATTGTTGTATCAGCCTTCCGCATCTTGCTAGTTGCCCACACAAGTAGTTTTAGAATAAATAATCTTGTCAGGTGAGATCTAGCACACCTAGAGAATTCAGTTCATTTGTGAGCCTTTCAGAGCCCACCTTATTGTTGATGACCACTTGGTCATTGTTGCTTTAGAGTCAGTTAACGTCACTATTGCCGGGGACATCATAGTATGATCCAGACGACATCTGCCATTACTGCACTCTTGTTACCTTGCTGAGATCTTGCTTGAGATCTAGTTGAGTGGGAGGTAAGCCTCCACTATTTTGGATACTCTATAATAATTGTATCCGAGGAGTTATTGTTAAATTGAGTCCGGACCCATTGTTCGACTCTTGCCTTATAATTGCTAATCATATTATTATTTGTATGCTCTATTTACCATTGTTGCCATTTTGATGATCTCAGTGTTCCAGAATTAAATATATTGCTCCTCCATGAACCATGTGTAAAGCGAATAAAACCCATGTTAACTTGTCGCCTGTGTACTTATTCTCCTGCCGTGTTGTCTCTTTATTAAAGTTAAAGGTATACTTCTCCAGTTAGAGAGTTAATCATTGCACTCAGAATATCTCGTGTTCCAATTTGTACAGGGCATAACAATAATATCTTACCCTGCAGCCCCACACACCCACACAGTGATACACATAAATTCAACCCAGTGACCCCTATCTTTTCCACGTCCCCATGACAAAGTGATACGCAATCTAGCGCTATTTATTGTGCTATATATTCAACTCACGCTAATTCCTTTTGAGAAGTACGTGCTTTCATGACCTGTTTATATCTATGTGCAAAGACTCCTAAGTGTGCTTTTATAAGATTCATATATATCTGTGATAAACTCAAATATTTGAGAGACCCTCAGTACATTAATGTGTATTTTTGTGTATAATTATTATTGTTTATAAAAGAGCGCCTAACCCTGTCTTAACTATTTTTGCAATTCATATTAGCTAGGGGTTATATATTTACATATCTATGTATTGTATTGGCGCTGCCGACTGGGAGGCTCTTCGGCAGTACTTCTTTGATTTCCAACGTCTTAGAATTACCTAGTTGACTTATTTCAGTACGATTACGAAATATTTGCGGTAGGCTACCATATTCTGGCTGACAATAAACTGTTTTTTTTTCTGTTTAGAAGCGATGTCTCATGGTGAAAGGGTTAAAACTGACCTCGAAAAACTCCTTTAGTGCAATTTACCACTTACGAGTTTCAGGTCATACCGAAGTTAGGACTGTAAACTTGGATAATGTAGAAGAAATTCAAACAGGTATTGTTATTAAATGAATGCATGTTACTGAAACACCCCAAAAAAAGAAAGCCTGCCCTACGACAGCGTCCTCTGAAAAAGAAAGTCACCAAAGAAAACATCAAACAACAGGAGAGACTAAAGTAGACGCCACTAAGAAGTCCCCACCCAAGCAACCAACTCACAAACGAACACCTCAACCGTCGCAACAACCAAACCCTGCTCCTCTATCTTCCCAACAACCAAGAGGATACAAATGGGACAAAATTGCACCACACCTGACTACACCACCAACCGTAGACGAGAAGAGGAACGAATGCAGAATAGCTGTGATGTCGACGAAACTCCCCTCAACACCCGGAAAAGAGCTGCCCAAGCGTTCCTCAACTTCACCCACCTCGAAGAAGCGAAAGGTCCTATTTTCTCAAAGAGAGAAAGACATCTACCGTCGAATATATAAATAATCCTGTTACCATGTTAAAAACTATGTCGTAAATGAATACGTAGGAAGCTCACCTGCCTGTCCCTATGCAAAAACATTGTTAATATATCTTTATATATACCATTATAACTATTAAACCATTACTATTATTTCTTCTGAACATGTCTATACCTCTATTCTTAACTATACCTTGTTCATTCTCTTAACTAAGATAAGTAACGAAGAATCTGTTGTTTACCCGTGCGCATCACAGCCTTCATATGTTTATTCTTTCACCAGATGCATCCCTGCCAAAATAATTCGCATTATCTTTTCCAAATTATTATAATACCACTACCTATTATTTATTGTCTACGATACTCTTCATGAACAGTTCTCTGATTATTGTCAAGAACAAATAACCCAAATATCATGCTATGTTTTAACCGTGCGCATCCCCACGCTCGTGTTTTATCTGCCACCCTTGTCAACCACTACCCGCGAATATACAAGCCCAGAATGTTTGTTCATACATGAATATACGGAGAACCCCCTAGCTTTACTTCCTTTTTATGATACCCATATAAGCTCCTTATTATCCCCTTTCCAGTCTCACTCTGACAAAAATTGATTGACCTATAATAACTTCATGATATAGCCTACTAAAAACCGAGCCACTCATGCTACTGCCAGAACCAGAAGGGCTTCCTACACCACTCAAGGATATACACTCGCACCCCTATACCACTCAAGAGGGGAGCGGACACGCCCCAGTAAAGGTCATCACTAGGCTGGGAAAATTGGGATAAAGCAAGCAATTCCAAGGCTTTTTGGATTTTGGCCACAGCCAAGTTTAAATAGCCTTGCAATTACCTTACCCAGCAGCTGGAACTTACAGCCACAGCCAACTGTCCTGCTTGACTGAGTAGTAATTAAAAGTCTTATGACCTGGCTTTTGGCACCCCGAAGTCTTGCATAAACATTAACTCTATTCTGGTAGAGGGTACTAAGGCCACAGCCGACCTACCCCGCCAGTCTAAAGAGTACCAAAGTTTTATGACTTGGCTTTCGGCACCCCGAAGCCCTGAACTAGACTTTAACTCTATTCTAGTAGAGGGTACTACGGCCACAGCCGACCTACCCCACTAGTCTAAAGAGTACCAAAGTCTTATGACTTGGCTTTCGGCACCCCGAAGCCCTGCACTAGAATTTAACTCTATTCTGGTAGAGGGTACTACGGCCACAGTCGACCTACGCCGCTAGTCTAAAGAGTATCAAAGTCTTATAACTTGGCTTTCGGCACCCCGAAGCCCTGCATCAGACTTAACTCTATTCTAGTAGAGGGTATTAACAGCCACAGCCGACCTACCCCGCTAGTCTAAAGAGTGTCAAATTCCTATGACTTGACTTTCGGCACCCGGAAGTTCTGCATTAGACTTCGCTCTATTTTGGTGAAGGATAGCAAGGCCACCCTGCCCTATCCTGCTAGAGTTACTGATCCTGTGGAGGAATCAGTGTTGATCTGTGCACTGTCACGACCAACAAACGGGTGTTTTGAACCGGCCTCTTATAATGGCCAGAGACAGTCGAGTTTAGGCAGTATTGGCCCACACCATATTGCTCTTCTCGCGTTAGTCCGATCTAGTGCTAATCCGTCAACACTGAGGCACTAGATTTAAGACCCTAAATCAAGAGTACCTGAACAATACTTCACCAACGACTAATATAAAGGTCAGAACAGACGAGCATCCTTAAGTTCTCACTGGATACGCTCGCGTTAGTTCGATAAGGCACCTGGCACATAAATATTACTTGTGCAACCTTATTCAAGACCCCAATTCATTAGTCCATCTGTAGCTCACCACTTCACACGACAGGCCAACCTAGACGGCCCACGGAGACTCGGAAGACTACGAGAAAACAGAAGCCAGCTACTATTCCCAGTGTCCCTTACAGGAATATTATAGAAAAACCTGAAGAAGTCCAAGCCAGTGACGAGGCTAAGAAAGTTAGAGTTGAAATAATATCAACTTATCCAATTCACCCCAGTGCGCCAGTGTTATCTAGTACACAATACTGACTTTACAAATTATACAAGGGTTATCGCAGAGTCCACAGATATTGACTCAGTGTAATTCATACCAGTGTTATTTAGTGAGTCTACAATATTGACTCCATACAATCTATGTACAAGTGCTAGTACAAGTACCAACAGTGTTCCTAATCACATTCACAAGTATCAACTATGTATAATATATACAGTAGGTGTAACTGCCGATAAGCATAACTCATATCTAACTTCAGTCTTTATACTTGATCATAATTCTGTACACTAGTGCGCCTGGTGATAGTGACCATACTAGATCATTGTTAACTCTTCAGTTAATTCTAAATCCTATAGTTACCTTGAAGGAAGATAAGCGGTTGATCTGACTTGATATTATACCTGAGCTCCATCTAGATCCTCGCTTGTGCTCGAAGTTTTGGTATTTTCTGTTGTATCCAGTTACTGTCCATGTTTTCAGTATTAACTCTCATATATGTTCATAGAGTGTTAAGCTTAATAAACTGTTACTAAATATTGTTTCAGTGTTATATGTATCCTCTATTGTTTCCTTGCATGTATTGTATGAACTCTGAAGTCCCAGTCTTGAAAGAACTCACCTTAACCAATACGTTAAACCTGAATAAAATCAGGGCATAACATTGGTGGCAGACGGTGGTTCTTGATTCGGAAAGAAGAGTTTCACTACATTACAAAATTTGAAACAAGAGAGCGTTATATAATATTTTGAAATATGGCAGCTGCTCGCTCTCACATCGGGAGGCGATGTACGTAGCTCTAAAACATGATGTCACTCACCATCTGCGCATGCGTGAGAATCTAGGCCCCCTTGGCCCCGCCCCTCACCTCCCTTGCGTTTAAATATACCCTTCAAACCATATCACCCAGATCTCTCCGTAGCTCACTCGGTATGGCACCCGCCCGTCACTGAGAAAACCAGCGATCGATCCCACTCTTCTTTGGTATATTTTTTATTTGTTTATTTCGTTATATTTGTTATTTTGATTATTTTTGTTATATTTTAGGGTTAGGTTAGGTTAGGTTAGGTTAATCTAATCTAATCCAATATAATAGTTGTACATTTGAGGGGCGGGGCCAAGATTCTCACGCATGCGCAGATGGTGAGTGACGTCATGTTTTAGAGCTACGTACATAGCCTCCCCTCTCACATCCCCATCCCCAAATATGATGACACAATTGAGATAGAAACTAACATGGAAATAGTAAAGCCAGTAGCCTACTTGACTTGGCATACAACACGGACCGCGAAAAAATCGCCGTCCTAGTAGGCCTACTGCACTTAGGAAAAGCCGTTTCCTTAGTAGCCTCTCAGCTAGCCCCTGAACTCACCTGGGACCAATTCCGGCTCATGGTAATTGATACCATTAAGCCATAACTGGGTACTTTCGCCGCCCATGCAAAAATTAAAAGCATAAAGTACGAAGGCGATCTAAACGCCAATCTAGCCAACATCAGTCAGCAAGTGAAAGTTGCATACCCTACCCTTTCCAAAGAGCAACAACAACAACACACCCTGATCCACCTTGTGCAAGTGTTACCCCCTGCCTTCACTGTACATGACCCTGTGGGTTTTCAAGGAGATATCATCACCATACAAAGAATCCTCGCGATCCACCCAAAACCCAGCACTTTGGCCGCCATAAAGAGGTTCCCTACTCACCCACAAATGCAAAATCTACCTCGAAATCAACAATTTTTTCCCGTAACACAGCCCCACCACCCAAACCTGCTTACCACTCTAACCAACCCCAAGCCAGCCAGCCTAAATTCACTCCAAATCAACTCAAAAGAGTCTACCCCAGAAATCCAACCACCGGGCGGTCTCCTTACAATAACTACCGAAGTAGAAATCAATCCTTGGTCATCATAAATCCTTTTGATTTCCAAGCGTGCAACCCCAAATGCTCCATCAACGACATCAGAGACTCAGCCAAATTTAAACAAGCAAACCCTCGCGTCTCAGCCACTGAAGAAGAATTCGATCAATTGCAAGAACAAGAATTAGAAAAAAACTAGAAACAGAAGATGTCGCCCCAATCTTACCAGAAGAAGAGGAAGAAATCCTGGAAGAAGAAGATCTCCAGGGTTTTTAAAACCTCCCCCGCCCACTATGGCTTCGGCGGGGAAGTCTACCATTGAGAGACCACCCCCTATATATCATTTCACAAAAAATTAAAGAATATTCCTGTAAGACTACTCATAGATACGGGTGCCGCACGCTCGTGTCTCTTCAATTCTTTTTACCTCAAACACAGAAAAAGATTTGGAGAGTTACAGGCCACAACCACCAACTTGATAAGTGCTGGTGACACCCCACTACAAATTAGAGTAGAGACCAGACCCCTCCATGTCACCACCCCTCAACCTCACACCAACTGCTATCACCCTTTCGTGGTATTCCATTCCGAATGTCGCCACTACAACGGGTACCTAGGTCTAGACTTACTACAGAAGCTACAGGCCCAAGTAGACTGTGGAAAACAATTGCTAGTATTCAAGAAGCAAAAAAAAAACATCAGAGCAACAACATTCAACTCGACGACCCAAGGACAACGATTCCCCCCTCTCACTAGTAAATAAAAAAAAAAAATCTTGTAAAAAAAAAAAAAAAAAAAAAAAAAAAAAAAAAAAAACCCAACCTGCTCAATACTAACCAAGAAACTAACCAAGAAAAAAAAAATAAAAAAAAATTGGTCCAGCAACAAGAAAGTAGCCCACTCACAACAACCAGTCCCACTAAGAAAGAAATCACAGCTCCTCCTCACCAGCAAAAATATATATTTTTTTTTATATAAAATACACCACCACCACTCCTGCCTTTACACCCCTTACAAAAACTAGCCAAGCCCCGCCAATTTTTTGTTTAACAAGAGCCAACATTCTACGACCTCCACCACTATCATAAGTTCCGCTATAACCAAACAGAAAATCTCCATTCCCCCCAGCATCAACAATGGGTCCCTCTACAGTCTATAACCCCATTCCCCACAATCACATGATCTTGACCCCCATAACTCTAAACACCGGCCAAGATCGTTGCCGGATTCAACCTGCCATCATATCCTCCCATCAAAATGCCATTTTAATAGCCAATATTTCCAAAGACGTGCTAACTCTTCCCAAAGGCCTCGTGATTGGTGATCTAGAGACTTTCGATGAAGTCACACCCACTTAGCAAGAAAACCCTCTCCCCGAGACATTGCCTGCCATTCCTAACACGTTAACTGCCTTACAAAAACACCAGATGCAACAAGTCCTGCACGAATTCGTAGATGTTTTCGCCAACTCTCCCACCGAAATCGGAAAGACAAACGTGGAGGAACACTCCATTCACACTACAGGGCCACCTTTACGACAACCGTCACGCAGAAAAAATCCTGTGCAATGGCAAGAGGAAGACCGGCAAGTGCAAGAGATGCTAGACGCTGGAATCGCCACACCCTCCATCAGCCCATGGTCGTCCCCCGTCGTGTTGGTAAAGAAGATCGACACGATTCTGCGTAGATTATCGCCGCCTAAACGATGCAACCATAAAAGATGCAACCCCATTACCCCGCATTGATTACTCCCTGGACTCCCTACATGGCTCCAAGTGGTTCACCACCCTTGACTTACAAACCGGATACTGGCAAGTCCCCATCAAAGCCGAACACTAACAGAGAACAGTATTTTCCACTAGTGGACACTTATATGAATTTAACGTATTATCTTTCGGATTATGTAATGGCCCAGCCACCTTCTCCCGTCTCATGGAATCAGTAATGAGAGGATTAACTTGGGAAACCTGCCTCGCTTATCTAGATGACGTTATCGTCTATTCGAACACCTGGCCTGAGCATCTCCAACGACTTAGAAAGGTATTACAACGCATCAAACAGGCAGGTTTAAAACTCAAACCCTCTAAGTGCGAGACTGCAGGAAATTCGGTAGATTTCTTGGTCCATGTGATATCAGAACATGGTATATCTCCCGACCCCCGCAAACTATCAGCCATCGCTCAACAACAACCCCCTATGACTGTCAAAGGTGTGAGATCTTTCCTCGGATTAGCCACCTATTACCGACGTTTTGTACCCAACTTTGTAGCCATCGCTAGACCCCTCCATCAACTCACCCACAAGGATACGGAATTCGTGTGGACAACCGAGAGACACAGCTTTCAATAATCTTAACACCTTACGAGCGGCCTATGCGGTTTATTTATATGTACCGCCCAGCGGGGTGTTTTTAGCCAAAATAGGGCTGTTTACGTGATCATTTTCATGCCTAAATAAGACCCAGAACGTAAAACAAGTACCTATCCCTGAAAGGGCATAAACAGAGCTTTCGAATGACACCATAACGATCCTTTTATGATGGCTAGTTTTCTTGCAATAACCGTGCAACGCGAGTGCAAAAAGCATGTAATTAGCCACTTTCCCGATACAATTCCTTATATAGCGAGTGAGAGAGGGAGGAGGGAGCTGGGATTCGTGTCAGTATGTTCGCCGCGGTGGTCTGGAGCAGTCATACGCTCGCTACTCTCCTGCCACCACTTGTCTCTCTCTCTCAGCAACATTACGTGCTGAAATTGCCACTCGACCTATGTCGAGCGCCGCCACATAGTCCAGCTTTATTAAATACGACTTATGTGGTGAGCCGCTAATTAAGGGTTAAAGAAAAATTTGTCCAAGCCCCCACTGTCGCATTCCCCAATTATCAACAACCTTTTCAACTATATACTGACGTATCATTCTATGCCATCGGCGCTTTTCTAGCCCAAGTTCAAGATGGAAAGGAACATGTCATCGCCTACGCTAGTTCCGCCCTAAACACTGCCCAACAAAATTACGCCGCCACCAAGAGAGAATGTCTAGGTGTAATATGGGCACTGAATAATTTTCGTTCATTTGTGTTAGGAGCCAAATTAGTTATTATAACGGACCATCAGTCCCTACAATGGTTACGAAAATGCCAAACCAACTCCGTATTGTTAGTACATTGAAGAGAATCTCTTGAAGAATACAATTTTGAAATACAGTATAGACCCGGCAAATTACATACCAACGCTGATGCCTTCTCCCGCCTACCTGTACAGAACATCCATGAACGAAGGCGGTGCTGGTTGGGGGGAGGGGCGTCGACTGACTGGGGACAGAGGTGCATGGGGGCGGTTCGTTCGTGGCCACCCCTTCGGGGATCACGGCGTCAAGCAATAGATAGATAGATAGAGAATAATGTGTTGTAATAATGTGTTGTACTGTGTTGTAATAATGTGTTGTAATAATGTGTTGTACTGTGTTGTAATAATGTGTTGTAATAATGTGTTGTACTGTGTTGTAATAATGTGTTGTAATAATGTGTTGTACTGTGTTGTAATAATGTGTTGTAATAATGTGTTGTAATAATGTGTTGTAATAATGTGTTGTAATAATGTGTTGTAATAATGTGTTGTAATAATGTGTTGTAATAATGTGTTGTAATAATGTATTATTATCTTAGGTGTCGTATATCATCCAAAACAGTTAAGGGGAGGCAGACCGTTTTTCTGGACCCCCATCTCCCTAATGTTTGGCATAGATGTACACTTGGCAGTTGAAGTTGGCGGGTAGCAGGGATACCGCGTATGACTGGATCCCTAGTGTGCGGGAGGCCGGTAGTTCGATCCCTGCTGGTTGAATTACTATAGGTATTCATCCTAATGGCCTCCGAACCCCTCTCTGCAATGGCAGGCATCAGGAGTGTAGTGTAGGATTTGGTTTTTACACCATGCCCATAAGTATTATGGAGCTCTGATTTTACTTTCAACCATCTTGACAATTTTACTTACACACTTAAACTTCATTAGATGCTGAAATAGCCTCCCGAAAATCTGCACCCAGGGCGGGAATCGAACCGGGGACCATTCGGTACTTTAGTTACAAGCAGCCTCGTAAGGATCAACATTTCTGTTGTTGCATGTTTTCCTTTGGAATCCTTTGAACCAAACTTGAACAAATATGTTTTTTTTGTTTTTTTTTGTTTTATGTGCTAAGGAGTAGTGTACGCCTTCCCAATAGAAAGAAAATCAAGTTAGAGTTTGCGAGGTGAACAGGAATTGATGCTTGTGACTGTACCTTGGTCACTATCTCTACACTCGTCAAGGAACCATGGCCTCATAGACGTATAGACGTATTATTGACTGACGGACCGAAGTGTGTCTAGTTCAAGAAGATATTTCCTTTATCTCTTACTTGTCATTTACAGAAATTACGTACAGTATGCAAATACAATAATGTTAATGGTTAAGTATTGGCCGATAACGATATTTCAACAAAGAGAAATATAAAACGGCACACTAGTAACATAGATATTATTACATGAACAGGAGTAAATTAAAAAAGATATCTATAACATCCATGAGAGAGTCATATATCTGGGTGGCGTGACTTTTTAGAGAGGATTGGCATGCAGGGACGAATTTTTAGGACAAGCTAGCTAACATGAAGAACTAGAAGCTAAATCTAAATCATAAAAAAATATATATATTTATTTACCTGTGTGAATAAGGTGGCCATGACAAGCAGAGATAGGAGATTGGTCATGACCCTAACCTCAAAGTTTTCCTTGAGGAAGAACAGTGTGAAGAACCCCACCACTGTCATGGTCAGTGATGGTACATAGATGTTGATCACTGCGTTACCGTTATGGCGGGGAAAGGGGACGTTAATCTGTGGAGAAAGATATTGCCCCATTAATTTGACGGTATTTAGATTTTTGACCCCATTAGTTTGGCGATTATAAGATGCTGTACTCTTCTCAGATATTGCTTTTTTCCTGGCAAGCTATTGCGAGCATACACTTGCGAGCTTCGTTCAATAAAGAAGTTGGAGCTGTAGACATCGATATTTAGCAGAATTACCATGTAAAATAAGGTTGTAGTAAATTCATAAATACATTAAACTAAATTCAACAATACTTTTAATGCAGCAGAAACCTACATTGTTATTGCATTTCTGATTGATATCAATGTTAACGGCTCCACTCTTCCTTATAGCGAGACACTCACAAGTGATCAGCTCAAGATAAAAACGGCTTTTACCAGGATATTTCATTATGCTTCTTGCCCACTAATGATGTATGGTATATTCGAAGATATCTTCATAAAGGTGGATTTACACAAGCACTATTTCCCGCGACATTTGATCTGCAACTTATTTCTAGTAACATTCTGAGATTGTTTTGCACTGGTAATGGCAAGTAAGCTGAAGACAGATTACTTTGTAGGTGGCAAAATAATTTCAAAAGTATATACTAGATCAGAATTGCAAACAAAAAGTTAAAGGAAAAAGTGCTCGTGTAATCGTCCGCCTAAACCCATCTCCGGCACAAAGCTTGCAGATCAGATCACGCTACCTGAGAGGAGCCCTTGTTGGGACTCTTAACACGAAGATCAAAAGCCTTATACAGGGACTCCAACATCTGCTTAACTTCCGTCCAGTCACTGTCCACTCCATCCTCGTCCAGTTCGTCAGCATAACCAAAGTCGATGAGTCGAACGTAGTGGTTGCCTGGCTTGCCACACACCATGACATTCTTAGAGTGGATGTCCCCGTGGGTGTATCCGGCCTTGTGTAGAGCCGCAACCTGGCGCTTTACGTCCTCTCCAAGAAGGTCAAGCTCATCCCGAGAGCTAGCATGAAAGGCAAATAGAGTCGAGCCATGACAATACTCCATCATCAACAACGAGCCATCTTCACTAGCAGCCATCAGCCGTGGTGCCCCTCCTGCCCCATCCACATTATACAACACATTAGCCTCCGCCATCAAGTCCTGGCCGGGGTTAGCATCCTTCATGCAGGCCTTAACTTTCTTATTGTACCTCACCAGAGAAGCCGTCCCATCAACACCTTTGCCAAGCTGTGAGATCACCTTAATGCCATCCAAAATCTCATTTCGGGAATGCAGCAAGTTATCCAGACCACTGTATCCAGCCCCCAAATAGTTATATTTTGTGCAATAAGCCATCATTAATAGTAGTAATTATGGCAGGCAATTAGCTTATGTTTATCACAAATAATTTCGTAATAATTTCAAATTAGTACGAAATTAAAGTAACTTGCACTGAGAGAGCTTAATCACAAGCGTCTTGCTAGTTGAGAAATCAGTGGAACAATAGCCTATGATATGCGACTATAGTTTATGTGCGCATGAATGTATATAGCCTATGTGGTGAAGATCGGCCTAACGCTGTTTTATCATAAGAATTTATATCTGTAAATACCATTAAAACACAATATCTATCTAATTTATCGTTTGGAATAGCATTAAAATTGTGAAAATTATTCGAAATATGCCACATTTACTAAAATAAAATAGTTAGAGCCTCAAATAAATTAGTTTTCTTTTACTGTATTAGCATTCCACCAAAGAAAATAAACATATATGACTAACTAATATATTCTCAAACGCGCAAATTTCCCTATCCCACACAAGTGTTTTTGAATGCTAGACTACTCGGCCCACGGGACAGCTCGGCCAGGACAGCTCGGCCCACGGCGAGACAGCTCGGCCCAGTAAAAACGAGACAGCTCGGCCCTGTGTTAATTACGAGACAACTCTTAATTAACCTAACCTAACCTACACATTATGAATGGCGGGTGCCCAACCCCGAAAGGGGTTGAAATAGGGGAGCTATCCCCCCGCCAAAGGTGGCTTTCTAGGGCCTTTCCTAGCTGATGCTGAGAGGATTGGGTTCTAGTCATGTGGTGATGGGCTGGTTATCAGAGTGAGAGCTGAGCAATCTCTGTCATACCCATAGCTTACTCTGACTGTTCCTTTAACTTATATATTTTCTAGATCTCAAGTGATGGCGTCTCTTCCGTGGATTGACCTCCCTATCTACCAAGATTGGGAGCCAAAGCGTCACATTTTTCCCTTGCCCCTCAACTTTCTCTTCATAATTGCTGAGGGGCACAGGGCCCTGGGTGGGGCTTTGGTTTCCCGGGCGTTTCCGCACCCTCCTTAGCTTCCCGCCATGGAGTGGCTTCGGTCACCCAGGCTTTATTGTGGTCGGAAGGGAGGGTTCTGTGGGGGCACTCGGTTATGGCCTTGGAATTGCTCGGGGCCTTGGGGCTGTTCGGCCAGGCAGCTTGGGGAACAACAACAACAACAACAACAACACATTATGAATCGAGAGAACTAGCCTATGACATAATTATACAATAAACGAACATTTCGCCCACATTACACACACGCCATAAACGGGAGGCCATGAATGCAGCACCAAATCCTGCAAATCCTGTCCTCTGCGCATGCATGAGAATCTTAGGCCCCTTGGCACGATTTTTGTTCTCCTTTATAGCCTACTATTATATTAGCTTAACCTAACCTAACCTAACCTAAATTAACCTATCAGTTGAGCCTAAATAACATACAGTAATAAAAATATTAGTGAAAAGGCCGCGCATAACCGGAGGACAGGATTTGGTGCTGCATACATGGCCTCACCCATAAACCCTCCACTTAGCTCTCCCCATCCTAATCCTGACTGGTCTCGTCAAATTGCCCCTGGACATTTTTCTATTGAAAAATATACAAATATATCTTGAAGGAGGGTCTACTATAGTCTATTCGATGTAAGTAGGCGAGAAATAATGACCTCTATCCTCTGTAACTCAAAAAGGGCTAGAGCAAATGGGCTGTAAATTTACACATCTATTCCTTGACTGACTAGTCCCTAATGGTATAAATGTTAGCTCAATTACTCTAGTCGTTTTGGAGTTACAGAGGTTAGAGATCAAGATGTTTCACCTACTTACAGCGAATAGACTATAGTAGATGATTGTATTCAGTTTAAACAGGGCCTCTAGCAACAAACAGGCATTAAACTATCTCACTTATCTCTTTTTACTGCCATATATCCTTCTTAAGCTGCATATAATATATTTAGACGATATTATCGTCTAAATATAGCTAGGATAAAATTACAAAGACATCGCCGGTACAGCTGTTAAGGGGAGTTTTTTTAGTTTACTCCCTAGACATCTACCAAGCTTAACAAAATAGCTCCATTACCCCCCTTCAAGATAAATGTGTATATTCTTTGGAAGAAAAATGTTCCAGCCAAAGGCAGGTTCCTCCTAAATTACAGGCTTGCTATCGCTCGCCAGGGAAAAATCGACACCTAAATAGCACAAAAGGTCTTAAAATTGACAGAAATGGGGGGGAAGGATCGTGAAATCACAAAACTATTGGGGCAAACTTCTTAAAATCTTAAAACTAATCGGACTAAACATGAGGGAGATGGGGGTCCAGAAAAAACCCTCTTAAGTGAAAATCTCCCCTAAAAGGCCGCTCTACTGATGATGTTTCCTGGTTATGTCTAAACAAGAATAGTTGATAGTCGTGTGGAAGATTGTGATGGAGAGATGGAGGGAGAAACTGGGTCTTGGAAGCGTTGAAAGTAACATGATTTGCTATGCCCCAATCAGAAGTAATTGAAAGCTAAGAAGATAGGCATTCTATGGCCTAGCAACATTTGTTTAGGAGTGCTTGCATGCTAGGTTGATGTGAAAAACTAGTTGAATAGTGCAAGGTAGAGTCATCAGCATATGAGTGGATAGGACTAGTCGAGGTACTGTTGAGATCATTGATAAATATTTGAAAGAGAATTGGAGACAGGACAGAACCCTGAGGAACACCAGAGTTGATTGGTTGAAGAAGTGAACGATGGCCGTCAACAACTGCAGCTATGGAGCGGTCTGAAAGGAAATTAGAGACAAAGGCACATATAGATGGATAGAAACCGAAGGAGGATAGTTTGGAAATTAAAGACTTGTGCCAGACTCTATCGAAGGCTTTCGATATGTCTAGAGTAATAGAGAAAGTCTCACTGAAGTCCCGAAAGAAGGACGACCAGGAGTTATAGTAAGATAAGCAAGAAGATCACCAGTAGAGCGGCCCTAAAGGAAACCGTACTGATGATCTGAAAGTAGATTATGGGAAGATTAATGCTTAAGAAATTTTGAGTTGAGAATAGTTTAAAAAACTTTAGATATGCAAGAAATGAGAGCAATTGGACGATAGTTGGAGGGTTGAGAGCGGTCACCCTTCTTTGGGACATTTTGCATAAGATCAAACTTCCAGCATGAAGGAAAGACGTTAGAGGATATGCAGAGCCGAAAAAGTTTGCCTTGGCAGGGAATCAGCACGGAAGAACAGGTTAAATTGAGTACAACAGAAGGAACACCATCCGGTCCGCACGCCTAGAGAGGGCCGAGAGTACATCCTTAGAAGAGTTTATGATATTAGGCATAAGTAAGTGAGAGGGGGGTGGAGAGGGAGGAATAGCACTGGAATCATCCAAGCGCAGCAAGCGCGGCACCTCTCCTGAAGATTTATCGGTATATTTTTCGATATACACATGCACACGTTTTCCAGACAAAACATGGTTTTTCCTACTGCTTTTCATTTGAGGAGGAAATGTCCCGCTTTGGCCATACTCCAACACCCTAACAATTTCCATATTTTTGTCATTTTAGCCTAACTTAATTAACAACCTAACCTATCCTGGAAGTTACCGCCCCCAGACCCCGTGCTGGTCTTAGCGTTAATATAGAAGATAAGAAAATACTAAACATACGGTGGAAAAGGGAAGAAAAATAGATCTCCACTGATTGAAGATGGCCGCCTTTCCCTTATTTAACCCACATACTGTACAGTAGTCTAATGAAAACAAAATAATAATGATTTCCACAGACAATGACATCTAATATAATATAGGAATGATTGATGGGTCATAAAGATTGTATATCATTTTTTATGTTATAAAGATTGAGATATCTAGCGCATGTGTAAATCAAAAATACAGTAATTCCGATTTATCTATCTTAGGGCCTATCCCTTAAACACCCGCTCATCACACTGCCTGAAAACACTGGTCTGACAGCTCATAAGGTAAACATTTAATATATTTATGTTACCTAAATTCATCTACCATCAGTCTAGTTTCCGATACCAGTGCAAAATATTCCAGAAATGTTGCCAGAAAATGTTTGATCATCGAATGTTGACTATAAAAACTCTCGTGTGATACCGGCTTTACCGAGGATATATTTTGTGTTATTCCAGCTATATTTAGACGATTTACTGCAGCTTAGCCCATTCTGTACCGGCAGGGTCTTTTAAACTTTATTCTGGCTACTATAAGACGATATTATTCAGTTTATAAAGGCCCTCCAGCAATTACCAGGCTTCTAACCATTTCACTTAACCCTTTTTACTACCACAGATCCTTCTTAAGCTGCACAGAATCGTCTAAATATACCTAGAATAATTTTTAAAATCGTCGCCGGTAAATAAGGGGTTAAGAAAAGTGAACCATCCCCCCTTAACCCCTTTAGTACCGACTTGTCCTTGTCACTGTAATCTGGATAGTATTGGACGATTTTATTCATCTTAGGGAAGACGTGTAGCAACTAAAAGGCTTCAAACTATCTCAATTATCCAATTTAAAGGTAGCGCCAACGAACTTCACAATAAATTTGACCCCTTAACTTCTTATAACTCGAAATGAATGAAAGCAATCGAGCTGACATTTCTATTATTTGGGAAGAGTCCACCAGGAAATGGGTGTGGATATTTACAGCCAGTTTGCTCTAGGCCCTTTTGAGTTATGAGAAGTTAAGGGGTCAAGATTATTGTCAAGTTCGTTGGCGCTACCTATAGCTAAATTGGACAATTGAGATAGTTTGAAGCCTTTTAATTGCTACACGTCTTCCCTAAGCTGAATAAAATCGTCCAATACTATCCAGATTACAGTGACAAGGACAACTCGGTACTAAAGGTGTTAAGGGTAATCTTGTAGCTGATCCTCGTGTTAAGGCCAATGTTCTTTCTCAAACCATCGTCACTAGTACTGTTGATATTAGTGATGATGGTTATAGTGATGATAGTAGTAGTGGTGTTGATAGTGATGGTGATGATGGTTAGAGTGGTGGTGATAGTAGAGGTGAGGATGGTTGTAGTGGTGATGGTGGTTGTAGTAGTGGTGATAATAGGAGAGTGGTGTTAGTAGCAGTGGTGATGGTGGTATACCGTAGAAATGGTAGAAATATTAGCTCGATTACTCTTGTCGTTTTTGAGTTACAGAGGTTAGAGGTCATGATTTCTCGCCTACTTACAGCGAATAGACTATAGCACCAACGAACTTGATAATAATCTTGACCCCTTAACTTCTTATAACTCGAAATTAATGAAAGCAATCAAGCTGACATTTCTATTATTTGGGAAGAGCCCACCAGGAAATAGGTGTGGATATTTAAAGCCAGTTTGCTCTAGGCCCTTTTGAGTTATGAAAAATTATGGGGTCAAGATTACTGTCAAGTTCGTTGGTGTTATAGTCTATTCGCTGTAAGTAGGCGAGAAATCATGACCTCTAACCTCTGTAACTCCAAAACGACAAGAGTAATTGAGCTTATATTTCTACCATTTAGGAAGAGTCAGTCTAGGAATAGATGTGGAAATGTACAGCCTATTTGCTCTAGCCCTTTTTGAGTTACAGAGGATAGCGCTCATGATTTCTCGCCTACTTACAGTGAATAGACTATACTTATAGTGCGACATTTTAACTCCTACACCGGCGACGTCTGTTAATTTTATTATGGCTATATTTAGACGATTTAGCTTAGGAAGGATCTGTGGTGCTTAAAATGCTTAAAAAATATAGTCTGTAGTCTCTTAAATGCTACATGTCCGTCCTTAGGGTTTAAAATAGTAAATTATGAATAGTTATTTTCTTATGAATATTTTAAACTCTCACAGATCATTCCTAAGCTGCATAAAATCGTCTAAATATAGCTGAAAAATCAACAACATCCGGTAGTGAAAGGGTTAAGGGGGGATGTTTTTTTTAAGTTTTCTCCCCAGACCTCCATCAAGCTTAAAAAACATCCCCTAGACCCCCTGATCCCCCTTCGAGATAAATGTGTACATTTTTCGGTAGAAAAATATCCTGGCTGAAGGCCAGTTCCTCCTACAATTACAGGCTCGCTATCGCTCGCCAGGAAAAAAATCGATACCTAAATGGCACGAAAGGTCCTAATATTGACGAAAAAATGGGGTGAGAGTTCTTAAAATCGACAAAATAATGGGCCGAACTTCGTAAAATCTGAAAACTAATGGGGCTAAGCATGAGGGAGAAGGGGGTCCAGAAAAACAGCCCATCTCCCCTTAAAAGACCATTGAAATTTGAATATGACTGTTGTCTTAGCAGTTCGTGACTATTTGAATATGACTGTTGTCTTAGCAGTTCGTGACTATTTCGTAGGTCTGTGGAAAAACATTGACCACTTGCGAGTTTCGGGCTATAAGGAAGTTGGAGTATTTTGCATCAATACTTAAGGGGAGACGAGCCGTTTGTTTGATCATTCATTCCTTTATTTCTTAGTTTCCACACTAGACCTCCATCAAGCTAAAACAAAAAAAATCCCTAGACCTCCGGTCTTTCAAGATAAATTTGTACATTTTTCGATAGAAAAATGTCCCGGCCAAAGGCCGATTCCTCTTAAAATGTCAGGCTCGCTATCGCTCGCCAGGAAAAGATCGAAACCTAAATGGCATGAAAGGTCATAAAATTGACAAAGAAATGGGGCGAAAGGTGTTAAAATCGACAAACTAATGGGCCGAACGTCTTTTAATCTCAAAACAAATGGGGCTTAACAAGAGGGAGAAAGGGGACCAGAGAAAAGACTCGGCTCCCCTTAAGCCAGTATCACACGAGAGGCTTTATAGTCAACATTCGATGATCAACATTTTTCTGGCATAATTTTTGGATTATTTTGCACTGGTACCGGAAATTAGATTGAAGATCGATAAACTTAGGTAGCAGAACAATTTGATATGTTGACCTCATAAGCTGCCAGACCAGTGTTGAGGATGAATGTTGAGTGAAAAAGCGCTCGTGTGATATCGGCTTTAGCATAATTACTGGCTTAAATGCTTATATAAATACATAAAACCAAATGTAGCTATCTTTTTAACGTTTCTCTCTTTCTCTGTCTGTATAACTCTCTCTCTCTCTCTCTGTATAACTCTCTCTCTCTCTCTCTCTCTCTCTCACTCACCATCACATACTCGCATAACGTTTACAATGCTGCTAAATATGATACCTAAAGCTCCAAATTCCTCATAAAGTGAAACTCGCAGGTGGTCAATTGACTACTTGCGAGTTTCGTTCTATAAGGAAGTTGGAGCTGTAGACATAGATATTTAGCAGAATTACCAGCTAAAATACAGTTTTCATACATACATAAATACATAAAACCCAATTAAACATACTATTTAGCCATCAGAAACCTACATTATATTAGCCTACTCTCTTTTTATGGACCCCCTTCTCCCTCATGTTTACCACATTAGTTTTGAGGTTTTAAGACTTATGAAAGATATTAGTTTGGCGATGTTGAGACCTTTCGCCTCATTTTTTTCAATATTAAGATATTTCGTGTCCTTCAGGTGTCGATTTTTTCCTGGCGAGCGAAAGCGAGCCTCTAATTTTAGAAGGAACCAGCCTTCGGCCGGGACATTTTGCTACCAAAAAATGTACAAATTTATCTTGAAAGGGTGTCTAGGGGGTGTTTTTTTAAGCTTGATGGAGGTCTAGCGAGGAAACTCAAAAATAAATTAATAAATAAATATATAGACCAAAAACCAAGCACTACCCCCTTAAGAAGGACTTGTGGCAGTAAAAAGGGTTAATTAAAATAGTTGGTAGCCTGTTAATTGCTGGAGGCCCTTGTTAAAGTGAATATAATTGTCTATTATTAGCTAGTATAAAATGAAAAGCATATCACCGGTATGGAATGGGCTTCTAGCAAGATTTCAAAATAGCCCGAAACAGCTTCGAAACATAAGTAACAGAATTAGTGTGGTCAACTGTACAGTATATTGGCTGTTAAATTGAATCTTTAGATGGGGGGGGGGGTAGTTAAAGAAATGCGTGTGTGTGTGTGGGGGGGGGGGGGGGGGGCAGTAATTTTGGAGGGTCGTTTGATAGGGAGTGGGATAGTTAAAGGAGGGGGGGGGGGGAGGGAGGGGCAGGAATTAGGAGGGTAGCTTGATAGGGGGGGAGGGATAGATAGGAATTAGGAGGGTAGCTTGATAGGGTGGGGTAGGGAGGGGCAGGAATTAGGAGGGTAGCTTGATAGGGGGGGGGGAGGGGAGCAGGAATTAGGAGGGTAGAGCTTGATAGGGGGGGGGGAGGGGGGCAGAAATTAGGAGGGTAGCTTGATAGGGGGGGGAGGGGGGGAAGTGGGGCAGGCATTAGGAGGGTAGCTTGATAAGGGGGGGGGGGGGGGGAAGTGGGGCAGGCATTAGGAGGGTAGCTTGATAAGGGGGGGGGGGGGAAGTGGGGCAGGCATTAGGAGGGTAGCTTGATAGGGAGGGGAGGGGATATTCCCAGGGACCGCATGGCTGGAGTCCCAGTTCGCAGGAATGGCACGAGGGCGCGCGACAGTCGCCCAGTAAGCAGCCGCCTAGTAGGCCGTGTTAGGCAGGAGGCAACGAATCCCGCGAGGCCTATGTAAGGGGGCCAGCCACGCGTTACTCTCACCACCAAGTCACACCACCTGGTCTCTCTCTCTCTCTCTCCCGCTCGCCTTCCCATCATTCAACTACTTAACACAATACTTTCAATTGACTAAATAAAATAGAAAGGATTGTGACAGACGAAAACAAAGAACAGTTCTGAACTGTCTGCAACACAAGCTTTCTCGAGAAGGAAAGTACACAATGATAGGTAGACTGTAGCTACATTCTCTGCCCTGGCGAGTCCTAGCGAGTAAGCCATGCGGTTCTGGGGGAAGCGGTGAGCGTCACACCCTATTTCTCCAGAAGACTTCCTACATGGTATAGTGTATTGTTCTAGTGATAATTAAATATTATATAGGGCTATTTTAAGTTGGCTGATGAATATGAAACAGTAATATGCTGGACGATGAGAACACTGTATGTAAACATGTCTCGGATATCACTGACAAATTTTGGCATTTTCTGCCAAAAGCCCAATGGCTTATCAGTGGTGGTAACACAAAATGCAGCTTTGATTCCTACGATAACGTAGGCTGGTATTGTTGACATTCGCTCGGCGCTGTAAGTTGGAGTTCTTTTTTATGAATTTTGAGTACATTAACCACTTCGATAATGTTCAAGGACACTACATCCTCCTTATTAGAAACAATTTATTAGGGAAAATAGGCACCAACAGATTCGCCATATTTTTCTCCATATAGTCCACATGGAGGATTTTCGTTATTGACAAATTGAAAAAATACCCTTTTCACAGAAAAATACACCAAAAATCTGTCAAAGATGTCAAATAGCGGGGGTGTGGGGGCGGGAGCCCCCACCCATAATTCTAGGAGTATTGGCTAGTAAACACTAGGATAGCTTATACCCGGTCAGAGGTAAGAAGAAGAAGAAGAAGAGTCAATGTAGTCTCCTTGAATGCTACCTAATCATGTATTTCCAGACTCAGCAGTAAGATGCAAATGTATTATAAATAGGCTAGAGGCATATCTTGCATAACCTAAACATAGCCAGGTTGAAACTTGAATGACCTGAACATGACCTGCATAAGCTAACCTAAACAAAGCCAGGTTCAACCAGGCATTTCGACCTGAACATACCTTGTATTCCGAATTACTTTTTTTTGTATTTATTTCTTATATTTGTTATAGACAGTTCTGGGCAAGGATGTAGTATTCAGGCGTACCGCCCGCCTTGTTTACACTACACGGACGTTCGTGATCATGTTCCTGTCTATTTTGAATGCCGTGGGATACAATAATAACTTTGGGGGAGACACTTGTTACAGGCAGCTTTGCCATTTGTCTCTTTCATTCACATTCACATAGAACAAAAATCTGCACCTCATAAATGTATAGACAAATTACTTATCTGAACTCTCTTAAAGGACACAATAAAAACCTGTTATCAATGTGGCAATCCAAGATAACGATAAGAGCATCAAGTTGAGCTTAAGATAACCTGAGTAAGTGCATTGGTAATCATCAGTGTCTGAACACTACCCAAAGCTGCCACAAGTGCGCCTTTATTTGGAATATTTTGTCTAATTTTGTGGACCTGCAGTGTTATACGTGCACCATGGGGAGTATGTGTGACCCCAATATGGTAAGTTGTTCAGTGTTCACCCCTCCACGTGCACCATGGGTACAGGTAGCGCCAACGAACTTGACAATTATCTCGATCCCTGACCTCTTCGTAACTCAAATGAACCTTGAGCAAACTGGCTGTAAATTTCCACACCTATTTCCCAAATGATAGAAATATCAGCCCAACAGCTTTAATTAATTTCGAGTTATAGGAAGTTAAGGGGTCCAGATTATTGTCAAGTTCTCTGGCGCTACCTATAGTATATAAGCATATGGACGAGAAGGGTTGGGTGTGAAGGGGGATCAGCCGGGTTGGGCCAATCAGCACTCTGCATACCCCCATAATCCTGCGTTAATCTCTAACCGTTTTGGTAAGATGATCCTCAGGGTATTAGAGTGTTGAGCCTATAATTGGGCTTTGTAATTGAACTGGGGTTGTGTGGGACAGGGATCTGCCTTGCTTAGGCCAATCGGCTTTCTGCAGACTCTCATTTTCTTATGTTCTTATGTTATTAAGTCAGAATGGGGAGCAGTCAAAAGTGGTGTCCCCCAGGGATCTGTATTAGAACATAAGAACATAAGAAAATGGGAGTCTGCAGAAAGCCAATTGGCCTAAGCAAGGCAGATCCCTGTCCCACACAACCCCAATTACAAAGCCCAATTATGGGCTCAACACTCTAATACCCTGAGGATCATCTTACCAAACCGGTTAGAGATTAACGCAGGATTACGGGGGTCTGCAGAGCGCTGATTGGCCCAACCCGGCTGATCCCCCTTCACACCCAACCCTTCTCGTCCATATGCTTATCCAATTTTTTCTTAAAGCTCCCTATCGTTCTTGATCCCACTATATCACTTGGTAGCCTATTCCACCCATCTACAACTCTGTTACCAAACCAATATTTGCCTATATCTTTTCTGAAACGAAATTTATCTAATTTGAAACCATTGGTACGAGTTCTTTCGCTATCACTGAGCTTTAGTACATTTGTCATGTCCCCTTTGTTAATCCCACTAACCCACTTGAACACCTCTATCATATCCCCTCTAACTCTGCGTCTCTCTAACGAATGTAAACCTAATTCTTCAACCTTTCTTCATACGGAAAATTTCTAATATTATGGATCATTTTTGTCATTCTACGCTGAATTCTCTCCAATGAATCTATGTCCATTCTGTAATAAGGACACCAAAATTGGACAGCATAATCCATATGGGGTCTCACTAATGACAAGTAAAGTTTTAAGATAACATCAGCAGTTCTGTTACTCACACTCCTAGAGATGAACCCGAGAATCCTGTTTGCCTTATTACGAACGCTTATACACTGTTTTCTAGGCTTCAAATCATTGCTAACAAACACACCTAGATCTTTCTCGCAGTCTGAATTTTCTAATTCTAAATTAGCTAGTTTATATTTAACATTTGTTTGCATCTTCCCTATCTTTAATACCTTGCATTTGTCAATGTTAAACTTCATCTGCCAATTTACTGACCATTCATGTAAGGTATCTAGATCCCTTTGGAGGCACTCTATATCGCTATCTGAATCAATTGATCTCCCCATTTTAGTATCGTCTGCGAATTTACTTATCCTACTAGTTATACCTAAATCTAGGTCATTTATGTATATAAGAAACAACAGGGGACCTAATACCGATCCCTGGGGGACACCACTTTTGACTGCTCCCCACTCTGACTTGGTACCATTTATGCTGACTCTCTGTTTCCTACCAATTAGCCATGACCTAATCCATCCCAACAACGACCCTCCTATTCCATGTGCCTCAACCTTTCTCATCAATCTCTCATGAGGGACTCTGTCGAAAGCTTTACTGAAATCTAAATATAACATCATATGACTTGTCACTATCTACTGCTTCATATACCTCTGAGAAAAAGCTAAGCAAATTAGTAAGGCACGAACGTCCCTGAGTGAATCCATGCTGAGAAGAATTTATTAAGTTAAATTTTACTAAGTGGCTTCTAATTTTCCTAGCAATAATAGACTCTAGCAACTTTCCTATGATTGATGTGAGACTAATGGGACGGTAATTGGATGCTATCGATTTATCACCTTTTTTGAAGATCGGAACTACATTTGCAAGCTTCCAAGCTTCTGGAACTAAACCTGTTTCTAATGACTTGTTAAATATAAATGCTAATGGACTACTTAACTCATCTCTGCATTCTTTAATACTCTAGCATATACCTCGTCAGGACCAGGCGATTTTTGAGGTTTCAGTCTGTCAATTTCCTTAAGCACATCATTTCTACTTATACTAACTGTACTTAACATATTTCTATACTATCACTATATACCATATTGACTTCTGGAATCTGTGCCAAATTTTCATTAGTGAAAACGGAAAGAAACTGACTATTTAATGTACTGCACATTTCTAAATCATTTTCTGTTATTTCTCCTATTGAAGTTTTTAGGGGGCCTATTACATCTCTAACTTTAGATTTATATAGTTGGTAAAAAGCTTTAGGGTTATTTTTTGAGTCGCTGGCTATCCTTATTTCATAATTTCTTTTTGCTTTCCTGATTTCCTTTTTGACCTGTCTTGATAGAGTCTGATAGTATATATGTAAATGATTTTCACCTTTCTTTATTTTTCGATATATTCCTTTCTTTTTTCCTATAAGATCTATTAGCTTATTAGTCATCCATTTTGATTGGTTCTGCGTCGATCTAAATCTTCTTTTAGGGATATATTTATGTTGAGCATTGTGGAGTGAAGCAATAAACTGGTTATATGTAGGTGGCAAGTTTAACTCTGGCATATCCTGACTTAATCGCTTAACAATAGGGTCCACCCTTAAGTCTCTTCTTAGCCCACCATAATCGGCTTTTCTGAAATCTGGGATAAGTGTCGTATTCTCTTTAGCATTCCCTGTCCATTGTATATTAAAATAAATAGATTTATGATCGCTATTTCCTAGGTGGTCACCAATCTCTACATTATTTATCATATGTTCATTGTTCATATGTTCACAATTGATTAGGTCCTCTGTTGTTTGTTATATACATAAATGGCCTTGATTTAGGTATAACTAGTAGGATAAGTATATTTGCAGATGATACCAAAATGGGGAGAACAATTGATTCAGATAGAGATATAGAGTGCCTCCAAAGGGATCTAGATACCTTACACGAATGGTCAGTAAATTGGCAGATGAAGTTTAACATTGACAAATGCAAGGTATTAGAGATAGGGAAGATGCATACAAATGTTAAATATAAACTAGCTAATATGGAATTGGAAAACTCGAATTGTGAGAAAGATCTAGGTGTGTTTGTTAGCAATGATTTGAAGCCTAGAAAACAGTGTATAAGCGTTCGAAACAAGGCAAACAGGATTCTCGGGTTCATCTCTAGGAGTGTGAGTAACAGAACTGCTGATGTTATCTTAAAACTTTACTTGTCATTAGTGAGACCCCATATGGATTATGCTGTTCAATTTTGGTGTCCTTATTACAGAATGGACATAGATTCATTGGAGAGAGTACAACGTAGAATGACAAAAATGATCCATAATATTAGAAATCTTCCGTATAAAGAAAGGTTGAAGAAATTAGGCTTACATTCGTTAGAGAGACGCAGAGTTAGAGGGGACATGATAGAGGTATTCAAGTGGGTTAGTGGGATTAATAAAGGGGACATGAAAAATGTACTAAAGCTCAGTGATAGCGAAAGAACTCGTACAAATGGTTTCAAATTAGATAAATTTCGTTTCAAGAAAGATATAGGCAAGTATTGGTTTGGTAACAGAGTTGTAGATAGGTGGAATAGGCTACCAAGTGCTATAGTGGTATCAAGAACGATAGGGAGCTTTAAGATACAATTAGATAGGCATATGGACGAGATGGGTTGGGTGTGAGGGTGATCTGTCAGGTGTGGCCCAGGTGTGGGGATCTGCAGACCCCCGTTTTTCTGACCTCTGACCGTTTCGGTGAGGTAAGTCCTAATGGTGTTTTTAAGCTGGGATTATAATTAGGGTTGGGTGTGACAGGGATCTGCCTTGTATGGGCCAATCGGCTTTCTGCAGACTCCCATTTTCTTATGTTCTTATGTTCTTATAGTACGTGTGACCCCAATACGGTAAGTTGTTCACCCCTTCACGTGCAAGAGTGAAACACTATGCTCAATCTTTCTTCTATGCAACAGCTGAGCTCTGGAACTCTCTCCCAGAATCAATCTTTCCCTCTTCCTTTGACTTATATTGCTTCAAACTCTGTGTGTCCAGGCATTTTGGCTCGAACGTCCCTTGATTTTGGCCCTGTCACTCTTTCAACTCTGGGGGAGGCACTCGCTACAGGCAGTTCTGCCTTTTGTCTCCCTCATTCACATAGAAAACAAATATATATAGGCATATATATATATATATATATATATATATATATATATATATCTATAGAGAGAGAGAGAGAGAGAGAGAGAGAGAGAGAGAGAGAGGTAGGTAGGTAGGTAGGTAGGTAGGTAGGTAGGTAGGTAGGTAAGTGTGTTTGTGTAATGAAGAGGAACACAAGTGCTTGAGACAAGAACACGTTCACCTAGTCTAAATTTATTGCTACGTTTCGGAGATATTTACTCCATCAACGGACTATAAATCAATGACATACCCAAAAAAAACTTACATTGGGAAGAACTAGAAACATAAGAACATAAGAACATAAGAAAATGGGAGTCTGCAGAAAGCCGATTGGCCTAAGCAAGGCAGATCCCTGTCCCACACAACCCCAAATCAATTACAAAGCCCAATTATAGGCTCAACACTCTAATACCCTGAGGATCATCTTACCAAAACGGTTAGAGATTAACGCAGGATTATGGGGGTCTGCAGAGCGCTGATTGGCCCAACCCGGCTGATCCCCCTTCACACCCAACCCTTCTCATCCATATGCTTATCCAATTTTATCTTAAAGCTCCCTACAGTTTTAGATCCCACTATATCACTTGGTAGTCCATTCCACCCATCTACAACTCTGTTACCAAACCAATATTTGCCTATATCTTTTCTGAAACGAAATTTATCTAATTTGAAACCATTGGTACGAGTTCTTTCGCTATCACTGAGCTTTAGTACATTTGTCATGTCCCCTTTGTTAATCCCACTAACCCACTTGAACACCTCTATCATATCCCCTCTAACTCTGCGTCTCTCTAACGAATGTAAACCTAATTTCTTCAACCTTTCTTCATACGGAAGATTTCTAATATTATGGATCATTTTTGTCATTCTACGCTGTACTCTCTCCAATGAATCTATGTCCATTCTGTAATAAGGACACCAAAATTGGACAGCATAATCCATATGGGGTCTCACTAATGACAAGTAAAGTTTTAAGATAACATCAGCAGTTCTGTTACTCACACTTCTAGAGATGAACCCGAGAATCCTGTTTGCCTTATTACGAACGCCTAAACACTGTTTTCTAGGCTTCAAATCATTGCTAACAAACACACCTAGATCTTTCTCGCAGTCTGAATTTTCTAATTCTAAATTAGCTAGTTTATATTTAACATTTGTTTGCATCTTCCCTATCTTTAATACCTTGCATTTGTCAATGTTAAACTTTATCTGCCAATTTACTGACCATTCATGTAAGGTATCTAGATCCCTTTGGAGGCACTCTATATCGCTATCTGAATCAATTGATCTCCCCATTTTAGTATCGTCTGCGAATTTACTTATCCTACTAGTTATACCTAAATCTAGGTCATTTATGTATATAAGAAACAACAGGGGACCTAATACCGATCCCTGGGGGACACCACTTTTGACTGCTCCCCACTCTGACTTGGTACCATTTATGCTGACTCTCTGTTTCCTACCAATTAGCCATGACCTAATCCATCCCAACAACGCCCCACTTATTCCATGTGCCTCAACCTTTCTCATCAATCTCTCATGAGGGACTCTGTCGAAAGCTTTACTGAAATCTAAATATATAATATCGTATGCCTTGTCATTATCTACTGCTTCATATACCTCACAAGAGGTCAGTTGATTTCTCATTTTCATTGCCAAGCAGGCTTGGATGGTTTGACTATGTGGAGAAGATGGATGACTTAAATAGGGTGAGAAGATCTAACTTCGTGACCACGAAGGAAGCTACACAAAGTGGTAGACCTAGAAAGATGTAGGATCGTATTGTACGATCTTACCTCAGTTTAGAAAACCTGCCAAGTGAGGCAGCCTAAAACAGGGCTGCCTGGAATGCAGTCATTATATACAACTTGAGACTGAAACTGAACCTCTTGTGGAGACACTAGCTAGTATGTATGTATTTCTCTCTAAGCTATCTACTACAGAAAGTAAAGGTATATAAAGTAACAAGGTTTACATATTGAACGTTGACATTAATTTGAAGTAAAGTAGATACATTACATGTAATTTTCATATATGCCTTTACAGTCTCTGTTGTGGGGGATCATTGAGGATGACAACGAGGCTGTGGAGAAATTATTGACTGGAGGTGGTGACATCAACCAGTGTAGTCCTACTGGGTCCCGCCTCCTCCACGCTGCGGCTCTCATAGCATCACCCTCCATCATTACTCTGCTGATCCAACATGGTGCCCGTGTGGATCAGGTGGATCATGGAGGGTTCACACCTCTTATGGTCGCTGCACTAAATGGTAAAAGCAAGTCAGTTAAGGTGCTGCTGGAACACGGTGCCGACATCACCAAAACCCTCAATAATGGTGAGACGGTTCTCCACTTGGCCACCAACACCCCTAGCCCTGGTGTGGTCTCTGCTCTACTCCGTCATGGTGCTAACATTAACGCCCAGACAACCGACCGCCAGTCCACACCACTGCACTACGCCGCCCGCTTCAATAACATCGCCGTGACCAGGACACTACTGGGTCACGCAGGTTGTGATGTTCAGATCAAGAATGCGAAAAAACAGACTGCCTACGAGGTGGCCATGAAACGTGGGAACAACAGCTTGGCTCGTCATCTTGATATGTCTGATTTAGACAATAAACACAACCAGGTGAGGTACTAAAAATGTAAAAATTTTATTAGACTGTTATGAAGACTAGATATAAGAGGTCTCTGTCAGCATTTGAATTACTTGTATTTTTCTCCTTATATTAACTGTCTTGATAGCGTAATGCATAAGTGCGCGGAATTTCGGTGTGAGTATCCTAGGTTCAAGTCCTTGGAGTGCAACATGTATTTGTTGATTTCATTAATTGAGTTTAGAAGTGGAGTTGGTTGGTGAAAAAATATGAATTACTCCCTGCTGTAAAGTTTATATCAGGTCAGTTAATCATTAACACTTGCCAGCATTATGTCAAGGTGGTTGATATATGGTCCCAACACTCTCACATTAATTCTTGAGTTGTCAATATGGTGCTGGAGCAGGGGCCTTCCAAATAACTGGTGCTTTGGTGTGGAGGATTATATTATCTGTTTCTACTAACAACTTTGAGTTATCAATGTTCACAGACACATACACATAGCTAAGCCTCAAGACAGAGCCAGAATAGGGACAACACAACTGAAAATAATGAATGCACAAACACAAATTCACACACATCTAGGTCATCCAGAAGACCCAGAGACCAGGGTCACCAAGGTCCCTCCAGCACTTCCCCGGCCCCCGACCATACAATTATTAAATATATACAGTAGCTGGAATTGTATTAAAATGGACAAGGAGCTTATGATTTTGTTTTTACTAAATCTTATGTATTAATATTATGTATATAATTTCCTCTGATATATTCTGTGTAGGCCTAATATGTATTACAGGTATTTTCTGATTTATAAATAAGTATGTGATGTACGGTAATGTATTTGTAATCCATTACAAATTATATACCACAGGAACTGATCGAGGCTGTATTGGAAGGTAACGTAATCGCTGCAAAGAAAGCTCTGGCAGCCGGTGCTGAAGTGAACGTGAGCAGCCTGACTGGTTCCCGACCTCTCCACGCGGCAGCACTCAAAGGTCTGGTACCCTTCGTCACCATCCTATTAGAACATGGGGCCTGGGTGGATCAGGAGGACTATGAAGGTTACACTCCTCTCATGGTGGCAGCGCTGAATGGTCACGGTGATGTGGTTAACAAGATCCTGGCTTACCGTGCCGCTCCCAACAGATCCCGCAGTAACGGGGAGACGGCCCTCCATCTATCTACCAATTCCACCAACCCCAGCGTTGTTACTGCTCTACTCCATAACGGTGCCGACGTCAACGCTCAGACCAAAGAATGTCTGTCCACACCGCTGCACTATGCCGCCCGCTTCAACAACACCACAGTGGCTAAAATTTTGCTGAGTGATGGTCGGTGTATTGAATACCCGAAGGATGTTAATAATCGAGCTCCTTACCTGGTGGCACTGAAGTATGGTTACAAGGAGATGGCCGCAGTGCTCGGTGTTATTGGTGATAAAGAGGACGCGGCTACATTTCAACCTTCGTGTCAACCTCAAGCAGAGGAAAAAGACGTAAGATATTTAGTTTCAGACTTTTAAGTATTCGGTATAAAGTAAAGTTATGATAAAATTTAACTAGCACTACATAATGCACTAATAATGCCAAAAGTATCAACAGTATTTATGAGGTAGCTTTACTATGTACGGTAGCGCTAATAAGTCATGTCTCGGCTGTCATTACGTTTTGCTCGCTCTGTGCTGTAATAATGTTTGCCAGATGTTGAATAGGGTGGGTAAGTGTAGGAATAGTTTATATATCCCACTCGAAATGAATACATTAAGTTTAGATATTGCTGAAACCAATTATGGATCAAAATATACTTGGTGCCAAGACATCACTTATTAGGCCGATTTTACATTCGCAGTTATTAATGCCGTTTCGGGTTGAATTGAAACTCCGTATTAATTCTTTCCCTGTTATTTGTATTTTGGAGGTTCATTAAAATTGTTTGAGGCTTCAAAATGTATTAGAATTAATTATCACAACATGAAACCTAAGTTAAGCAAAGCCATGCCGATTTCGTCAGAATTTGGCTACAGCATTCAATGTTATCTGTGTGTGTGTGTGTATTTACCTATTTGTATTTACCTATTTGTAGTTTACAGGAATTGAGCAGCGCTCGTGTTGTCCTGTCTTAGTTACTTTATAATCAATCCATTTTACTTAGACAAGTATCGTAATGGATATTCCCAATTCCCAGTATTTTGGACTAACATATCATAGCTTATGTTGTCCTATTTCCATATTTACTTTTATCCAACCTAGATTTGAACATGTTAATGTTCTTCGCTCTTACCACCTCCTCCTCTAAGTTGTTCCAAGTCTCTATACTCCTATATGGGAAGCTGAATTTCTTTGTGTCCTTACGACATCTGCCCTTCCTCAGTTTAAACTTGTTTCCTCTTATCCTTCCATCATCCCTCACGAATAGATCTTCCCCTATCTACTCTTTCCAAACTTTTTACTCCCTTGAACATCGTTATTAAGTCGCCTCGTTCCCTTCTCTCTTTCAAGGTAGGCAGTTGTAGTGTCTTAAGTCTTTCCTCATATGTCAACTCCTTCAATCTTGGGATCATCTTCGTTGCTATCCTTTGGACTTTCTCTAATTTGTTTATGTGTTTTTTCAAATGTGGTGACCATATCACTGCTGCATATTCTAATCTTGGTCTTATCATAGTCATTATCAGTTTTCTTAAAATTTCTTCGTCCAAATAGTTAAATGCCACTCTCATATTGGTTATTATTCCATATGCTCCTCCAATGATTATGTTAATATGCTTCTCCGGCGATAGATCATCTTGTATTATCACTCCAAGGTCCTTCTCATGCCGTGTTTTGCCGATTTTTTCAATTCCTAATTTGTACTCCCAGCTTGGCCTTATCTCACTTGTTCCCACTTCCAAAACATGACACTTTTCTGCATTGAAAGTGTGTGTGTGTGTGTGAAAGAGAGTGTGCGTGTATGTGTTAAGGAGTGTTACCTTTCCTCCGACACACACACACACTGTGGTAAACTATCAATGGAAGTTAAATATTACTAAGCTATAATGAATAAAATAAAATCAATCTGAATAAAAACTACTCTATATCTAAATTGAATTCAATCTGAAACAAGCTAATTTATATCCAAAGGTCTCGCATAATAAATGTATATATAGGGTAAGGTTATAAGGGTTAATATTAGCCAGGAATTAACTCACCAATAGTTCCACGTGGCAATGAGGCAAGGGAGAACGTTTTACCCAATATGGCGGTGGACAATGGGGAACGAGACTTCGGTCCCAAGACACGAGTCAAGTTAAAGAAAGAATAAATGATTACATGGAAATGGACATGATTATTATAATTTATGCTTATCTATCAGTCAGTCATGATGTCGATGAGAGCGTCGTGATGGTGTAGTTGTGTGTATTGCTGTATGTGTATTGTGATTAGAGGCACAAAAGCACGATCAACTGAGGGCGAAAAATTAGATGTTAACTGGTTGGTGTTCGTGAAGGCTCTGGCGTACCTCAAAAGCACACCTTGCTGCCTTGGCAAACCGCCAGGAGCCCAAATTATCGTACGTACCGCATTTAGGTTGCTCTATACGATAAATTATATTAATATATACGATAAATTCATATATACTACATAAGACCATGGCAATATTGCTTAACACCTTACGAGCGGCCTATGCGGTTTATTTATATGTACCGCACAGCGGGGTGTTTTTAGCCAAAATAGGGCTGTTTACGTGATCATTTTCATGCCTAAATAAGACCCAGAACGTAAAACAAGTACCTATCCCTGAAAGGGCATAAACAGAGCTTTCGAATGACACCATAACGATCCTTGTATGATGGATAGTTTTCTTGCAATAACCGTGCAACGCGAGTGCAAAAAGCAGGTAATTCGGTACTTTCGGTACATAATTGAGTATGTAGCGAGTGAGAGAGGGAGGAGGGAGCTGAGATTTGTGTCAGTAGGTTCGCCGCGGTGGTCTGGAGCAGTCATACGCTCGCTAGTCTCCTGCCACCACTTGTCTCTCTCTCTCAGCCACATTACGTGCTGAAATTGCCACTCGACCTATGTCGAGTGCCGCCACATAGTCCAGCTTTTTTTAACTCGACTTATGTTGCTCGCCGCTAATTAAGGGTTAATAGCATATTAGGCCTTTTATAACTTAACTTATTTACAATCTTATAATATACGATCTACTCGTCCTACGTCGTGCTGTAGGAGAGATCGTGACGTCACAGAGACATACAAGATCACAAAAGAGTCATATTCTATCGTATTTATACGATACACTCCCCCCACAAAAAAGACCTGAACCCCACCTTAAACCTAAAGTTGCCCAGAGGCTATCTTCTGACGCCACAAGTCGACGGCGCCAGCAGCAGCGCGTCTGGGACGCGTCCCGGTCCGAGAATGATCACCATCAGTAAGAGGCGAGTCGTTCCTTTGAGAATCCTCGGACCCAGCAATAACAGGTGGAGCCTCAGATTGCAATGCGGAATCGAGCTCCAAAGCGTACAAACGTGCGATAGGACGAACAGTAGTTCCAGTGGCTGTCTTCAATAGCGCCACCCGCTCTACAGAGCCTGCCCCCTTGTATACCTCCAATACGCGGCCTAATTTCCAGTATAAACGAGGACTATCTTCTTTAATTAAAACAACTTCGCCAACTGTAGGTGCCGTTGGTCTACCAGAGGGAGTAACACTCCTTTCCCTCAATGCTAGCAGATATTCACTAATCCACCGTTTCCTAAAATCCTCGATTATCCTGGATATATACTGGTATCTCTTAGACACTGCTACCTCAGAGTACAACGAGGGATCCTCTAACTCTACTATGGACTGAAAATCAGATGGGAACGCAGTCAATGGTTTTCCATATAGCAAGTGAGCTGGCGTTAATGGTAGTGGTTCTTGTAGGTCGGTGTTCACATATGTAAGCGGGCGATCATTCACGACTGCCTCTATCTCTGTGAGGACTGTCGTCAACTCACTCTTCTTTAATAGAGCACGTCCTACAACCGCTCTTAGTCCTGACTTTACTATGCCGACACATCGTTCCCACATTCCACCAAACCAAGGTGCCTTAACTGGAATGAACCTCCATTCGCACTTCTTCTCTCCCAAAAAAGTGATGACAGTAGGATCACTACTCATATCCTTTAGATATTTTGATGCTTGGACATAAGTGGGAGCATTGTCGCTAAGAATGAGTTGAGGGAATGAACGACGGGCACAAAACCGTCTGAACGCCAGCATAAATTCTTCGCTAGACATATTATCACATAGTTCTAGGTGTACCGCTCGAGACGTCGCACAGGTAAACAATAATATATAAACCTTCTCATGCTCCCTCGTCTTCAATGCCCCTGTGTAATCTAATCCTACCGCTTAGAAAGGTTCTACGTGCTTTACACGGCATTCAGGTAGAGGTGGAGCTGGTCCAGTTGCATATGGTTTACCCTTTAGTCTCTGGCATATGACACACTTTCTCACTACACGTCGAGCTACTTGTCGAACTCTGGGTATCCACCATGTGAGACGTAAATTTGATATAATATGACATACCCCGTAGTGTTTTAGTTCCCTATGTGCACGTATGATCAATAGATCAGTAACGTGATGTCTTGTTGGCATAAGTATAGGTCAGTTTGTGCCGTCTGGTACACCCGACCACTTCAGGCGACCCTCACACCTGATGAGGCCATTGTCTAGGTGCAACCTTAGTTGACGCACTATATTAGGCATTAATGTCTTATTCGAGCCTTTCAAGGATTCTAATTCATTGGAAAAGGTTTCTATTTGAACCCATTTGATCAAAGTTACTTCAGCTGCTTTAAATTCACGAGCATCAATGTTGTGACCCCTGTTGCAGAGTTGGCCCGTTACTTTAAGCTTAAGATTGGATACATATCGCAACACCCAAGCTACAACTCTGACTAGTTTATTATAGTCACCGAATCTTGCCCACTTCATGATAGGACCCGGTGGCTCATTTGGTTGGGCTGTAACTGCCACTGTTTCCAGTGGCAGAAGTCCCTCACCAACAGCATGCCATATCGTCCATTCACTTTCATGGAGCAGCCACTTTGGACCATGCCACCACAATTCGGACTTCATTAACTGGCTAGCCATTATACCCCTAGTTATGAGATCACTAGGGTTTTCCTTTGTATTTACATAATGATAAGCAACGTCTGGCAAAAGGGCTCTAATCTCATCTACCCTATTCCGCACATAAACTGGCAGAGACTTCTTGCTATGTATCCAGTTGAGTGCGACCTGACTATCGCACCATACGTGAACGATTTCAATATTTAATTCGCTCTCGTATGCTGCGCGTACATGTTGCACCAGACGTGCTAATAGCAGCATGGCAGTCAATTCCATTTTAGAGATAGTTACCTTTTTAACCGGGGCTACCTTGCCCGGGCTGTAACTAAATGTGCCCCAAATGAAGTAACAACATATATGGCTACCCCGTATGCCGTGGCGCTAGCATCGCAAAACGTGTGTAACGTAACGTCACCGAATGCCGCCACTTTACGAGGTATAGGTTTAGTACATAGGATGGCATATTCATTCAACAACAATGTCCCTTGGTCATTCAGGTCCTCGGGCAAACTGTCATCCCATCCTATCTTACGTCTCCAAACTTCCTGCATTAGAATCCTAGCTCTTATGGTAACAGGTAATGCTAGACCCAAAGGATCAAAAAATTGCGCAACTTTGCTCAACAGACTTCTTTTTGTATGCGCTCCTGTCTGCTGAGCAAAAGACCTTGTTTGAAAAGTTAGTATGTCATGTTTAGGTTGCCAGATCATCCCCAAATTTCTGGACTTTTCCTGGTTAAGAGATGCCGTACCATCCACTTGTATTAAACTCTGAAGATCTTCACTATTAGTAACCCACTCGCGGAGAAATAGATGTGCATCCGCAAACAATCTGCGTGCTTGCCAGTATGCATACAACAAATCATCTTGACTATCGCTAGTACCCTGCAAATTGTCAATGTATAATCCGCGAGATAGTTTACTTGTGTCCTCATGAGTGTCAGCTAGATGTTTTCTGATTGTGGCATTTAACAAAAACTGCGAGCAAGTGGCCCCAAAGAGTACAACCCGAAAACGGTATATTATGATGGGACTTTCAGAGTCGCTAATGTCGCCGAACCAAAGAAAGCGGGTAACATCTCTATCTTCCTCCTTTAGCTTGACCATCAAGAATGCTTTCTCGATGTCACTGGTATAGGCATACTTCCCCAGCCTAAACCGCAATAGATGTTGGGACAGGTCCGACACCATGGACGGACCTGTCAACAGGCAGTCATTTAGACTGGGTTGTTGTCCTTGGTGGGCAGAACAGTCATACACCACCCGTATTGGTGTGGTGACGCTGTCTTTCTTTACCCCATGATGGGCCAGATAGTGAACCCTACCCTTCTTACACGGTTCCCTGACATCGACTCTCTCTATAAAGCCCCTATCCTCATAACTCCTAAATACATCGTCATACGCCTGGCGCGTGCTCGGTTCGTTAGACAATTTCCGCTGCAATGCGCGCAAGCGACCTAATGCCAAACCATAGTTGGTAGGCAGGCTTATCTCACTGTTCTTCCAGGGTAAACTAACTTTATATTGCTTGTCTGAGGCACAGTAGCACACAGACTCGTCAAACCTTTGTAGCGCAACTTCCGAGTCATAATCAGTCTCCATAGGATTAATGCCTATGTGATCCAATCTCCACAGTCGTTCCAGGTCGAACTCGGCAGCCATCTTAGGGTCACTAGGTTGGGAATCCTCCCTTCCCAACTCCTCTGCCGCGGTTACATTGACTCTATATATCGAGACCGTGTCGACCAGGACCTTTGACTGTGTAGTATGCACCTTTCCGCTCATGCAGTATCCAAATTTAGTGGGGATTAAAATTACACCACACATCTTTTTAAATCCAGGGTATACTACTTCATAATAATGATCCACACCAAGTAGAACATGCACCTCACTCTGATTTCCCATGGGATCTGACAAGTTAACCCCCTTGCTACGTAATGCGTGTTCCACCTTCTTCACACCCACAGATACATATTCTGGTAGGGTGTCTACTACGATACAAGTCATAAAGTACCGTTTTTTACGATAGAAATATGAAATCTCCGCTATCTCGTAGTCTTGTTTATCAGTAACCCCTGTGAAGCCCTGTAATCGTAGAGTCTCAGCCCCTACGATTCGGTGCTTCAGTCCCTCTAGTACGGACCTCTTTATAAAGGAACGTTGAGACTCTTGATCTAGAAGTACCCGACAAACTTTGTTACTGTCATTACCTTCCATGGGAATCTGTATTGTGGGCAATATAGTGGTGTCTTGCGTGCTACCTAGTGCCACAGTTGTAGTACCCTCATTTTTGACGTCTTTGACTTTATCTGCTGTAGGACACAACTTATCAAAGTGATGTCCTTTGCAGTGGCGACAGGGCCTTAAGTATGTAGCAGTACATTGTCCCTGCTTACCATGTTCTTTACTTAGACAACCTACACATAGCTTCAATCTTTTCGCCTGTGCTAGTTTTGTCTCATTTGTTGGGTATTTTACGCAGAAACTCCATTTATGTTTGTTGTTACATAGCTTACATAGAATCTGAGCAGGTTTCTTATACGCACCCTCTTTCTTTACTTTAGTCCCCACTGTCATGCTTACTGTTCCCCTCTTCTCCACATTCTCACTCCCTCCCGACACATACATTCTCCCTTTGTTCAACTGTAGATTATTGATCTCCTTACTGAACTGAGTTTTGAATTCCCCCAGCTCAAATGATCTTACCTTATCAAGTATTGCCATAGGAAGCTTCTGACGCAAGATAATGACTATCATTTCCTGCGTGGTAAGCCCTAGGGTGTCTAGCGATCGAGTATGGCACTCCATATTTGCCCTGAAGTTTGTCAACTCATCAACCTTATACTGTGGTTCTGCGAGCCCCAACAAGGCAACGACATGGGCCATCTTCAACTGCTCTCTATCCCCGTATGTGGACTCTAATAAGTGTACCGCTTCAAGATAACTACCACCTACTACTGCAAAACCCTCTATTAAATGTAAGGCCTCTCCTTCCATTTGTCCCTTCAGATAGTGAAACTTGCGGACATTATCCAAAGAGGATTCATGAACCGTAGATCGAAATACGTCCCAGAAAGCTAACCACTCGGTTAACTTGCCCCCAAATGTAGGAAGATTGAGCTTTGGGAGGTGTACAGTATGTTTTGGGTCAGCCCTTCTATGGGCCTCATTATCGCCTCCCTTCTTACTTGCGACAGCACGCTGTAATAGGCGCTTCGCTCTAAAGACAGGTTCGTCGTTGAGGGCGCGATTATCACACTCTGTAACTATCTCTTCCTCCTCTATCATGTCAGCCACAATCACCTCACTCAGAGCCGTAATACGACCGTGGGTAGCCTGGACGTTATCTAATCTAGCCTCCAATTCCTCTAGTTCAGCAGTAGTGATGAAAGTGTTTAAGTCCACAATTAGCCTATTTATTACTCCCCGAAGTCCCGCCCTTTGATTTTTAGGGGCTTTGTTCAGCACCCCACTAGACGGTGTCTCTTTATCGTTTTTATCCATTTTGCATGCGAGCCTATAGGCTATGTATCTAAATATTACGTTACAAAGACAACGGCCTCATAATAGTCTAATTAAGAGACGCCAACCGGCGGACTTCTATGTTATGGAGAAAAATAGTACACTAAATAGCAATACCTACTAATGGATCATATTGAACAAGAAGAAATGTTAGGTCAGGTCATATGTCACAGGAAGTCTGAAACGGAAAAGAAAATTATTGGGGAAAGATGATGGGTGGGATGCAGGACTTAGGCAGGCACAACGATGTGACCCTGCATTCCGGCTCTAACCATCGCTTGGCTAGCCTTGCCAGTTTATCATAGAGTTGTTCCTGCATCCTGTTATATGTCCCCTTGTTCATTGCCTTAAAATCCCTTACTGGTAGCTAAATCCCGGGTCTGGGCACCAATGTGGTAAACTATCAATGGAAGTTAAATATTACTAAGCTATAATGAATAAAATAAAATCAATCTGAATAAAAACTACTCTATATCTAAATTGAATTCAATCTGAAACAAGCTAATTTATATCCAAAGGTCTCACATAATAAATGTATATATAGGGTAAGGTTATAAGGGTTAATATTAGCCAGGAACTATTGGTGAGTTAATTCCTGGCTAATATTAACCCTTATAACCTTACCCTATATATACATTTATTATGTGAGACCTTTGGATATAAATTAGCTTGTTTCAGATTGAATTCAATTTAGATATAGAGTAGTTTTTATTCAGATTGATTTTATTTGATTCATTATAGCTTAGTAATATTTAACTTCCATTGATAGTTTACCACACACACATCATCACACTTGTCCTAATAGATTTAGTCAATAATGAGCTAAATAACATAGCAAGGTGGATACAAGCTAATAAGCTTACTCTTAATATTGACAAAACTAAGTATATAATTTTTAAGAGGAATAAATCTATCGCTCAAAATTTAGCACCAATTAAGATTGGAAATAATGTACTAAAGGAGGAGGAACATATAAAGTGTCTTGGTGTTGTGGTGGATAGCAGGCTGTCGTGGGGCATACATATACATGATTTGAAAAACAAACTTAATAAGCAATGTGGCATACTCTACCTTACACAACACTGCTTTAATATTAGTGCTCTAAAACAATTATATTATAGTCTTATCTATCCACAGTTGTTATATTGCCAAACAATTTGGGGTGCAACTAGTACAACCAAATTATTAACTATTGAAAAATCACAAAAAAGAATAATTAGAACTATATCACATAAATCAAGATATGCCCACACAAATGAACTTTTTAGTAAACTTGAATTATTTAAATTTAAGGATATCAATACTTATTGCAGTGCGCTTTTCGTATTTAAATGTCTGCATAACCTTGATAGAACTGATTTGTTTACACCTAGTAACAATGAAAGGTACAATTTAAGGGGAGCTGATCTATTAAGAATTCCTCTCATGACTTCTAGTCAAGCTCAGACATGTATAAAATATCCTGGAGTTAAGGTGTGGAACGGATTACCTCAACATTTAAGAAATATACAGGAAATATCTCGGTTTAAGAGACAATTAAAATCTTTTCTATTAACACGATATCAACAGTGACTACTAAAATAAGTATATCACCAATTATACTACCAATAATTACAACATCCCTATCACCTAGATCGACAAATGTATAACCTTTAATAATATTTACGCTGGCTGTGTATGTATATATATGTAGAGTCACGTAAAGGGTTGAATGAGCTTGAATACTATTTTGTAATAAACATGCTTCTATTTTTGTCTGTAAAGGTGTATATAATGTATGTGTAGTTGGCATTTGTATGCATTTTTTTTTTTTTTTTTTTTTTTTTTTTTATAGAAATGGATATATTATAGTCTACAGTAAATTATTTACCATGTTCTTATATAGGTCTAAATGAATGGTGTAAGTGTGTATTCCATGCACAACAAAGTTTATGTCCTTTACTAATTAGGCATATACTGTTAGGGAAGCGTATGTGTCTTTGTGTCGAATTGTGGGTATAATTGCGAGTATGGCCTTTGAACATCAAGTCAATAGTTGTACAATGTATGTTATATATATTCAATTTTTGTAAATGGTATTACATGGGTAATTGTGATAATGAGCAATCAGCTGTGAGCTCTGGGAAGTGAGTGTGACCTCAGGGTTAATCACCATTAATTTAATTTGTTTTATGTTATTATATTTTGCCTACATACATCCCTTTTCGAATTTAGAAAAAATCTTTACAACACGTAGTTCCCGGGGCACATAGCTGTGACTAAGTGTATTATATACAATTGCATTTTGATAGATCGAGTTATAGCCAGGTGCCTTTAAGAGAGACATCTCTCAAAAGGCTCAGCCTTATTTGTTTGTATTATTATTATATATTTTTGTTTTTAACAAATCATTTGTAAGCAAAATTGTATTGTATACTAAAGGCTAAATAAAAAGATTTCAATTAAATCAATCAATATAAAAGCTCTCGTGTGACTCAAGACAGAGCCCGAATAGGGACAACACAACAGAAAACAATAAACACACAAAAACAAAATACAAATTCACACACATCTAGGTCATCCAGGAGAAGACCCAGAGACTAAATTCAAGGCTGGGATCAAACCCAAACCAAGCAAGTTCACACGTGAGCGTGCTAGCACTTCCACTCGGCCGCCGCAGCACGCCAAAGCTCTGAACATGTGATGAATGTGAAGCGCACTCAACAGACGCTTAATATTTTATATTGGTTATTATTATTGTATTACTTCATAGTGGTATCCGGTTCAAATGACGTTCCTTAAGCCAGTATCACACGAGAGCTTTTATAGTCAACATTCGATGATCAACATTTTTCTGGCAACATTTCTGGAATATTTTTAAACGGTATGGGAAACTAGACTGATGATAGATGAACTTAGGCAACCAAAATTATTGTTTACAGTATGTTGACCACATAAGCTACTAGACCAGGATAAATGTTGAGTGAAAAAGCGCTCGTGTGATACTGGCTTAAGGTATTTTAAGGGTGTGGCCTATGAAGTTGGTTGTTCAGTGCTGATGATCTAGACGTTCTCTATGAAGGGCATGCTGGCTTAGCAATGGCGCCAAATACGAATATTGGCAGTCCGCAATTGATGGAGACGCTATTAAATTATACTGTACAGTATATGTGAGTGTATCTGTGTGTGTGAGTGTATATGTGTGTGTGAGTGTATCTGTGTGTGTGTGAGTATATCTGTATGTGAGAAAGAAAAAGAGAGAGATTAGGAATGAGAGTGAGTGCTAGACAGTGAGTGTGTATATGTAACTCATTCCTACCGCACTTTTATAGACTGGTCCGTACGTGGTGACGGGTCAACCTGTGTCTCCTGATGAGGACGTGTACAAGTGTCTCAGTCATCCCAGAGGTCAAGTGATCGTCATCAACTATGCCAACTTTAATGATCGACTTTCCTACCGTGTTGGCTCACATCGAGACATCAAGAAGCTTGACTATGTCTTCAAAAAAGTATGATGTTCTTGTGTTTTCCTCTCGGTAATTGACCACTTGCGAGTTTTGGTCTATAAGGAAGTTGGAGCCGTGGCCATTATTATTTAGCAGAATTATCAGCTAAAATACGGTCATAATACATATATAAATACATAAAAACTAATTGATCCTACTTTTTATCCATCAGAAACCCACATTACTATTTCATTTCTCTTTAATATCGATGTTCACGGTTCCAAATTCCTTATAACCTGAAACTCGCAAGTGGTCAATTCCTTGTACAGTATATTATGTTAAGTCGTGAAGTAACTTGACTATATTCTAAATGGGGTATGCAAATCTTCTCTGTTTATCAAATATTCCTCTCAAATTGACTGGTAATCCATTTGCATCCAAAATGTCTTAGTTGGTAGAAACAGATTAACCCCTTGAAGCTCTGACGCGTTTTAGCTATCATTAGACGATGTTATGCAGCTTAGGAAGGATCTGTGGGTATTAAAAGGGTAAAGACTATCTCAATCAACCCTCTGACTTCCATATACCCTTCCTAATCTGAATCAAATCGTCAAATAATAGCCAGAAAACAATAAAGAAGTGCGTCATCGATTCTCAGAGGGTTAACTTGCTCATGTAGTAATGTACACCCTATGTGGTTGTTTCTTTTATTTTTAATTTATTATTTTGCTTAAGCGTTGTTTCCACATAGCGAGCGATTTTGATTAGTTGTTTTGTCTTTTTATTGTGTTTGTCCAAGTTTTGGTTTGTTTATTTTGCAAGTTTTACAATTTAATTAATAACCCTAACTAGAATAAAAGATAAATAGATTATGCAAAAGTAACCAAGGCATCTATATGTTCAAAGTTGACTTGAGCACTTGCGAGTTTCAGGCTATAAGGAAGTTGTACTGTAATCGTAAACATCGATATAAAACATATATTTAATAATAATGTAGGTTTCTGATTGATAAATAGTATGTTGAATTGGGTTTTATGTATTTATATACGTATTAAAACAGTAGTATAGCTAGTTATTCTGCTAAATATCTTGTCTACAGCTCCAACTTCCTTACAGCCTGAAACTCACAAGTGGTCTATTGAGCTGGATATATTGATGAGTTGAGTCTCAGGCAGAAATAAGAGTAAATAACATTAACCGGCGACGTCCTTTTCGTTATATTCTGGCTACTATTAGACAATTGTATTCAGCTTAGGAAGGACGTCTACCAATTAAAAGACTACAGACTATCTCAATTCATCCTCTCAGCTACCATATATCCTTCCTAAGCTGAATAAAACCATCTAAATGTTGCTGAAATCAAATAAAAAAAGACGTCGCCGGTACAGTAGGGGTTAAATTCCTCCTCAAATTCAAATGTGTAATCATTGTAGGCCTACATTCAAATGTGTAATCATTGTAGGCCTACATGTTAGTGCATAACTGCATATATAACTCAAAATATTAAATTATCTGCTCATGTAGTGATGTACACTCTATGTGGTGAATTGTGTTCTTTTATTTCAAAACTCTATTTTATTAAGCATGGTTTCCACATAGCGAGTTATTTTGCTTTTATCATGTGTCGTCCCAGTTTTGGTTTGTTTATTTTGCAAGTTTTACATTATAATAAATTACTTACGAGTATAATACAACAAAAAATAGTAGTAATAATTTAATTATATTTTTTCACCAATAAACTTTACTTCTAAACTCAATTAATGAAATCAACAAATACATGTGGCACTCCAAGGACTCGAACCTAGGATACTCACACCAAAATTCCGCGCATTTATGCATTACGCTCTGCCACTTACAGATGGGGTACAAGATGACCACCCATGTAGATTTGCACCAGGAGGAGACTGAAGAAGCGTTGGATAGTTTCTGCAACAATAAAGATCTGGAGAATGCTGACGCTGCCGTGGTGTGCATTCTTAGCCATGGTAAAGACAGAGACACATTCTATACATCCGATGGTGCTGAGATGACTGTCAACCAGGTATGTGATATTAACCCTTTGAGTACCAGCGACGTGTGTTGTATTTTATTCTAGCTATATTTAGACGATATCGTGCAGCTTAGGAAGGATCTGTGGTAGTGAAAAGGGTTGGTTGAGATAGTTTGAAGCCTTATTATTGCTAGAGGTCCTTCCTAAGCTGAATAATATAATCTAATAGTTGCCAGAATATGATGAAAAGGACGTCCCTGATACTGTACGGGTTAAGTAAAATTTACCAGAACGTCCCGGACTTCCCAAATTGACCACTTGCGAGTTTCGTTCTATAAGGAAGTTGGAGTTGTAAACATCGATATTTAGCAGAATTAACAGCTAAAATACGATTGTAATATACCGTATGTATAAATTCATAAATCCCAATTCAACATACTTTCTATCCTTCGGAAACCTACACTATTATTGCATTTCTGTTTAATATCAATGTTTAAGGCACCAACTTCCTTATAGCCTGGAACTCGCAAGTGGTCAATTGACTAATTTCTTGAATGTGACGATAGTGCGTTGTTATATGAGCGATTAGTTTGCTTGGGAAACAGATTAACTTGTTCATGTAGTAATGTACACCCTATGTGGTGGATTGTGTTCTTTTATTTCAAAATTTTATTTTATTAAGTGTTGTTTCACATAGCGATTTTGATTAGTTCTTTTGTATTTATCTTGTGTCGTCCCTGTTTTGGTTTGTTTATTTTGCAAGTTTTACATTATAATTTATAAATTATTATTTTGCTTAAGCGTTGTTTCCACATAGCGATATTGAGAAGTTTTTTTGTCTTTTTACTGTGTTCGTCCAAGTTTTGGTTTGTTTATTTTGCAAGTTTTACATTATAATTGCCTAAAAAAAAAATTGTTTAGCCAGAATAGAAGGTAAAAGGGTGTCCTCGTGCCGAAGGGTTAATGTTCTCTCTCTCCCCCACACAGGTATACAGAAGGTTTGCCAGGTGTCCCGCCTTGAAAGGTAAGCCGAAGCTCTTCCTCTTCAACTTTTGTCGCGGGGACTATATCCAGGCAGGGTCTTTAAAGGACGGTGCGGCAACGGATTCCAAAAACCTTGGAATTGGTAAGTGAACTATTTTGGTGGTGTAATGGTTTAGGTGCTTATGTTCTGGGTGTGGTGTCCCGAGTTGGAATCCCGGGAGGACCATATGCTTTCATTAGTTTATTCAAGTACATTGGGGTTTGTAATTGATGTAAATGTTAAGAACGGGGTGATACTTATTTATCCTATGTTAATGTTGTTATCTGTATTATGTAGACTGTACATCTGACCTGATTGGCTACTTCTCCACAGCACAAACACTCAACATGGAAGAGGCGGAGGTGACTAAACCACCAAATCTAACAGGGGAGGTTAAGGGTACGACTGTTTTCCCCCTCGACGACTCCTTCACCATCTTCGCCACCGTGGAGGGCGTCAAGGCGTACCGGGACCCCAAGGAGGGTACGCTCTTCATCCAATCCCTGACCGAGATCCTGGCCCAGTTCTCCCATAGTCAGCACGTGGTGGAGATGGCTCGACGCCTCGCCAACCACATGGAGAACGAGATGCTCACTATGCCAGACAGACAGGATTGGCTGAGGAAGAAGTTTTACCTTAACCCTACTAATTCATAAAGTCAGGGTGGGTGTCAAGTTGTTGTGGTGTCTGCTCAAGAATTTTTGTTCTCTCTCTCTCTCACCACCACCACCACAATGCCTGCCCACCATGCATCCAGGCATGACCCTTCATATCTACCGGCTCCCCGGGCCAGGCACCTGACGGACTATTATCTAGTCCAACTGGCACCCGACCCCCTCTCCCAAACGACCGCGTTTACTCTCATCTATTCACTAGCATTCTCAATTCATTCCTATTTATTACCACTTCTGTTGCCTGATCTTTAGTAATTTTTCTATCTTCCAACGGTTGTCCTACACAGTTTCTCCATTTCAATGGAAGTCTTGCTACCCCTCTACCTCCCCTTGTATCTGACTCTCATATTCTCTTTGTAAGCCTTTCATCTTCCATTCGCTCAACATGACCATACCAGCACAGCTCCCTTCTGTCCACTCTGGCCGACAAATGTTCCTGCTGCCCCACTCTCCTACGTATTTCGTCATTCCTCAATCTGTCTCTACAACCCCTTCTGTACCGGCTACGTATTTTACATTTAATTCTAGCTATATTTAGACGATTGTGTGCAGTTTAAGAAGGATCTGTGGTAGTAATAAGGGTTAAATGAGATAGTTCGACGCCTTTAAATTGACTTGCTCATGTAGTTCTGTACAGTCGCGCTAATAAGTGATGTCTCGGCACCAAATATGTTTTGATCAATAATTGGTATCAGCAATATCCAAGCTTCATTTCTTCATATCGAGTGAAATATACAAACATGTTCCTACACTTACCCATCCTATTCAACATCTGACAGACATTAATACAGCACAGAACAAGCCAAACGTATATGCTTTCATTAGTTTATTCAAGTACATTGGGGTTTGTAATTGATGATTAATGTTAAGAACGGGGTGTTAGTTATTCATATTGGGCGGATGCCCAACCCCGATGGGAGTTGAAATAGGGGAGCTATCCCCCGTCAAAGGCGGCTTGCTAGGGCCTTTCCTAGCTGATGCTGAGAGGATTGGGTTCTAGTCATGTGGTGATGGGCTGGTCTATCAGAGTGAGAGCTGAGCGATCTCTGCCATACCCATAGCTTACTCTGACTGTTCCTTTTACTTATATATTTTCTAGGTCTCAAGTGACGGCGTCTCTTACGTGGATTGACTTCCCTAGATTGGGAGCCAAAGAGTCACATTTTTTATTTGTCCCTCAACTTTCCCTTCATAATTGCTCAGGGGCACAGGGCCTTGGGTGGGGCTTTGGTTTCCCGGGCGTTTCCGCACCCTCCTCAGCTCCCTGCCTTGAAATGGCTTCGGTCACTCAGGCTTTATTAGTGGTAAGCAGGGAGGCTTTTGTGGGGGCGCTCAGTTATGACCTTGGCCTTGCTCGGGACCTTGGGGCTGTTCGGCCAGACAGCCTGGGGAACAGCAACAACAAAACTTATTCCTATTTCATATTAGTTGGAATTTATTATATACAACTTCTAAATTATAGGTGAAAAAGTAGCTCTATTGGATTTATTATATACGACTGCTAGATTAAAAGTGAAAAAGTAACTATTTGAATTTATTATATACGACTGAAGGATTAAAGGTGCTAAAGCAACTATTTGAATTTATTATATACGACTGAAGGATTAAAGGTGCTAAAGCAACTATTTGATTTTATTATATACGACTGAGAGATTAAAGGTGGAAAAGTAACTATATTGGAATTAATATATAAGACACTTGGAATAATTAGCCTACCATCTATAGTATGTCAAAGTTATTCTTATTCATAATTTGTGTTAACCCTGTCTATTAATGTATTAATATGTAATGAATATGTATGTGTTATTTTCTGATTACTTCTTATAATGACAGTGCATTTTACTCTCAATAAATTTGCTAATTGGCATGATGCAATTAATGTGTAGTTTTTATTCCATTGCAATCAAATGTACACTCGCATGTCTTACCGTGGTATTCTTAATAAAATCATGGTTATATTCCCAACCACGCTATGGTAGCCTAATGTTTAAGTGAGAGGAAAGAATATTCATGGGGCACAGATCATATAGACCGGCCTCGCTACGAAATATCCCTGAACCTACTAATAATCTATATTTTTATTAATTTCACCACAACACCAAACAACTCCAATGAAATTAATGAAAGCATATATGTGATCCACTGGGATTCGAACTTGGGCTATCACACACAGATTTGTAAACACTCTAACCATTACACCACCAGGACGGTTAGAGGTTTATTCACATGCCTACGACTAATTATCCATTCTCGAATACTGGATATTAATCTAATCATGTTCATATTCCCAACCGTGCTATGGTAGCCTAATGTTTAAGTGAGAGGAAACAATAGTTATGGGGCACAGAACATATAGAACGGCCTCGCTACGAAATATCCCCACTATATCAACATCGGCCACTGTGATGACATGATGGGGCTGTGTGTGGTAAGTTACTATTGTACTGTACTACAGTAAAGACAATGAATCCACGCTCTCTGTGGATGAGGCAATCTTTAAACTTGTATATATGTACACTCGCTCCAAGAAGTATCTGCACCCCTACGCTGATCATCTGGTATGTATTGCTTGATAGGGTTGGCACCTCTGCCTGCAACTATATCCATGTGTCAGAGACGATCGTCTCCTTTGCCCCTCAACTTTCTCTTCATAATTGCTGAGGGGCACAGGGCCCTGGGTAGGTCTTTGGTTTCCCGGGCGTTTCCGCACCCTCCTCAGGTCCCCGCCATGGAATGGCTTCGGTCACCCAGGCTTTATTGTGGTCGGCAGGGAGGGTTCTCTGGGGGCGCTCGGTTATGGCCTTGGCCTTGCTCAGGGCTGTTCGGCCAGGTAGCTTGGGGAACAACAACAACAACAACCCTACCGAGCTGTACACACCAGATGATCAGCATAGGGCTGCAGATACTTCTTGGAGCAAGTGTACAGCTGTGCTCAGGAACTTTCTCCCTGAATCCATCGATCCTTCATCCTATGACTTAAATTGCTTCAAACTCTGTGTGTCCAGAAATTTTGGCTCGAACATTCTTTGATTTTGGCACTGTCACTCTTTCAATTCTGGCGGAGGCACTCATCACATACAGCTTCTGCCTTTTGTCTCCCTCATCCACATAGAACAAAAATGTGAGTGCAATGACATGCTTCAGAAACGTGGCCTGTCAAAGCGGATGATATCAACAGAATGGAATGCAATAAAATTAAAAAGGTAGGATTGATGTGTGGGACCAAACTGTGAACCCTATCCTCTGTAACTTAAACAGGACTAGAGCAAATGGGCTGTAAATGTCCACACCTATTCCCTGGCTGCCTCTTCCCATGTGGTAGAAATATTAGGTTGATTACTAAGTCGTTTATGAGTTACAGAGGTTAATGTTCAAGATTTTTTTTTTTTTTTTACACCAACCAACTTCACATCTAAACTAAATTAATGAAATCAACAAATGCATGTGGCACTCCGAGGACTCGAACCCCGGACACTCTCATCGAAATTCCGCGCACTATGCATTACGCTATCAACACAATGGACTAGTTAGCCTATTCATCTGTTTTGTATATATCCCTAAAAAGATACCGTTTCTTCTAAAGCTAAGCCCTGTTCCAAGTAGGCTAAGTAGACCAAAATTCTTGAACATTACCCTCTATAACTCACAAACGACTATAGTCCGTTAATTCTAGGTTGGGCAGAAATCGTAACCTCTAACCTCTGTAACTCAAAAAGGGCTAAAGCAAATGAGCTGTCAATTTCCACACCTATTCCCTAGCCAAGTCTTCCCATTTGGTAGAAATGTTAGCTCGATTGCTCTAGTCGTTTTTGAGTTATGATAGTTTAGAGGTTACGATTTCTGTAACTCAAAAATGGCTAGAGCAAACGAGCTGTCAATGTCCACACCTATTCCCTATCCAAGTTTTCCCATTTGGTAGAAATATTAGCTCGATTACTCTAGTCCTTTCTGAGTTATGAGAGGTTAAAGGTTACGATTTCTGCCCAACCTAGAATTAACAGACTATAAGATGATCAGATGAAGTATTGAGGGATAAACCTTTACAATGGTACTTTGTATCTACATTCTACTTTTCATATTTTTCTGAAGTGTAGAGAGGGGAGAAGGGATGTTGGAGAGACAGGAAGCTGTTGGAGTGGCTTTGTTATGTGTGTGTAGTCTGTATACGTCGTCAGGATGTTCCCTGACTGGGTGCGAGCATGTGAAACATGCTAGGACCGTGGATACTACCAAAGTAATCGAGACAATATATCTACCATTTGGGAAGGGTTAGCCAGAGTAGGCTATAGGTGTGGAAATTTACTGCCATTTACTCTAGCCCTTTTTTAGTTACAAATTTGGAACATAGTATAGCAAAACTGTAAAATCTGTATACTTTAGACATTCAAATTTCCCGCCAAAAATTCGTAAACAAACCATGGAACGTACTACGCAGCCATGCACGCATCAAGCTGCAACATCGGACAGTCCTAGAAAGCGTACCCCGCTATCATATCTCCAGTTGTATAGATAATCATTGCATTTCCAAGTTATTTTCCACTTAACGTTAACTCAAAGGGCTAGACAGACATGGGGTAATGGTAATATTAACTCTCAAACGAACTGAAGAGCCAATTCACAGACAGTATCAGTAGAGGACAAATTTAGCAGAGCTGCGCAGAAGTAAACAAACAGTTTGGTTCAGTGCGTCGTGTACCACGTGTGCAATACAAATTGGAATCATCAAGAATCTACAGAGTAATTGTGTAAGTTAGTGGTATAATTATAGGCCTAGTGTATGTGACAAACTCTCAAGTCCTATAGGTTGTTAAGCTTATAGCCTACAACAACTTGGAAATCAGGAATGCGCAGGCGGTGACTGGACGACTCGGCCCATGGGACAACTCGGCTCGGACAGCTCGGCCCACTTTTCGACAACTCGGCCACGACGGCGAGACAACTCGGCCCATTATTTGAGACAGCTCGGCCCCATGTTTTGCTATGGGGCAATTTGACGAGACCAGTCAGGATTAGGATGGGGAGAGCTAAGTGGAGGGTTTATGGGTGAGGCCATGTATGCAGCACCAAATCCTGTCCTCTGCGTATGCGCGGCCTTTTCACTAATATTTTTATTATGTTATTTAGGCTCAACTGTTAGGTTAATTGGTCAATTTAAAGATGATGTATTTAAATTGCTAAAAAATAGTTTCGATTGTTTTTATCTAGTTTAGAGTTGTGTAAGGGTGTTTTGATGTGTGAAAATAGGCATAAATGTATATTTACCCATTAGGCCTAAACAACAATCTAAAAACACGTCCCTTCACTCGCAAAAAATAACTATTTGGCCATAACCGTTTGCCGTTGGATACAAAATATGTAGAGTGGGGGGCAAGCCCCCCCCCCCTCACCCCCCCCCCCCCCCCCCAAAGATTTATTGAAATCGTCATATATTTAAACAGTAGGGGGCAAAAAACAAATTTTCCCCAACGCTTCTTCTTCGCGGCGGATGTAAACAAAGCCACCCGCCTCTTGCGAGGTAGGCGATATAGGGGATATTTAGTTTTTTCAGGATCAGAAATAAATGTTTACGCGCATTTAGACACATATAGGAGTGAAATACATGGTATAAGAAACCTGTAGGCCACGATAAAATCGATGTATGAATTTAATTACATCATCTTTATATTGTCCGGTTAATTTAAGTTAGGTTAGGTTAGGTTAAGATAATATAATAGTATAAAGGAAAACAAAATCATGCCAAGGGGCCTAAGATTATCACGCATGCGCAGAGGATAGGATTGGCAGGATTTGGTGCTGCATACATGGCCTCCCGTTTATGGCGTGTGTGTAATGTGGGCGAAATGTTTGTTTATTGTATAGGCTAATTATGTCATAGGCTAGTTCTCTCGATTCATAATGTGTAAGTTAGGTTAGGTTAGGTTAGGTTAGGTTAATTAACCTAAGACGTGCGCATGGGGGGTATGAGACCCCACACTCCTGTGCGCATGTATTTGAGCTGTTCCCATCACTAACATCGTTATTTTACCATAAATAGCATTAATACTTATCCATATGCGCCTATTATAGGTTGATTATAAAGGTATTAACCTGCTACAACAATAAAACAAGTGGAAACAGTGTTTGGATGGTTAAAATCGGCGATACAGGCCGGGAGTTACATAATGTATGGCTGAGGCAACCTCCCTGCCCTCCTCCCCTCCCCTTGTCTGGAGAGACACTGTTACGCAATAGTCTCTCTCTCGCTCTTTCCCACGCTTGGTAACAGTGATGACAACGCCCTGCTACCAACTCGCTAATGTTAGCACGAAAATAGACCACAGAATAAGGGAATAACAGGGAAAATAGGTGATAACTGAAGGAGGGGAGGAAAGTGGGGAAGGAGGGGAGGTGGAGGAGTGATATTTGGCATGGCCCAGGGGCAAAAAAAAAAAAAAAAAAAAAAAAAAATAGGTGTTTTAAATGGATTTTTTTTTTCCCTGACTCTTAAAAGTCTTCCTGCAGTCACCCGGGGGAACTCTTAAGAGTCTTCCCGCAGTTCCCGGGTTAAGAGTTGTCTCGTAATTAACATCGGGCCGAGCTGTCTCGTTTTTACTGGGCCGAGCTGTCTCGCCGTGGGCCGAGCTGTCCTGGCCGAGCTGTCCCGTGGGCCGAGTAGCCTAGCATTCTGCGCAGGCGATTCCCTTCCTTTGAAATCAGTATCGAAGGAAAACGAGACAATGCAGTACTTTATTAACGTTGTCGGCTGTTCTTGGGCGGCATAATGTGCAGGGGTTAATGATTAGGGACAGGATTAGGCCTATATTCCTATAATGACCGTCCGTAGCCTCCTGCCTGTATACGGATTGTGGATGATTATCGCGGAATCTGAATGTGCATGTGGTGGTAAGATTACGTTGGCGATTGTGGAGTCGGTACAGTAGGTTGCAGAAGTTCTGTCGCCTCACTATAGTCTATTTTTTTCTAGCTGGTAATTTGAATCCTTTAGCATCTGATTTATCGATTCTTACTGGACAAATATGATACTGCTATGTTTGTACGTCATATTATTGCCAAATTTTCATAATTAACAAAACATTTAACTACAAAATCATGGTAATAGACGAGGAAGCAGGATGGAGAGATAGCAATTTAGTATCAGCTGGAAACAAACAGTAGGCATAGGCCTATAGCCTAGGCCTAGTCTATTTTTTTCCAGCTGAGCGTAAATTGTCATGTTTCCATCTTGGTTACTCAGCTATAAGGTAGATTTTGTATCGAAATATGATGTTAATTATGAAAACTTAGCATTAATAAGGCACAGAGACATAGTATACTTTCATATGTGTCTATTAAATATCGAGAAAACAGCTATTAAGGGATTCAATTTACGATCAGCTAGAAAAAGAGTAGTCACTGTAACCCGCGATATTCATAGCCTCGAAAATGTTAGATGCACAAAATGAGCATATTTCTACCAACAGATGTGTGATTGTGAGGGTGAGGTGCAGATTGCAGTAGTTTGACACTATTTGTTGGTTAGGAATGTATTGTTTCTGCATACCTTCAAACTTTAGGCTACCGGGTGTGTGTGTGTGTGTGTGTGTGTGTGTGTGTGTGTGTATGTATGTGTTGGACACCATTAATAGGGAGGCAGCTATTCACAACATCAAGATCAAATGCCCGAGCATCGCAAAGTACATAGAAAATACTTATAAGGAGCCAGCTAACCTGTATATAGTTGGAAGCACAAAGAAGGAAGAAATGAAAATTCTCAAATCAAATGAAGGAACAACGCAAGGAGATCCAGTGGCAATGGCAATGTACGCACTGGCACTATCAATTCTGCAGCAGAAAATAAAACATGAGGTAACCCGAGTGAAACAAGTGGCGTATGCAGATGACCTCACAGGTGCAGGAAAAATAGGGGATCTCAAAGAATGGTGGCGGAGAGTACAATCGGTAGGCGAAGTCATTGGGTACCATCCGAATGCTAGTAAATCTGTACTAATAGTGAAAGAAAACAAGTATGAAGAAGCGGTGCAGACTTTTGATGGGACAGGAGTGAAGATTACAAAGGAGGGTCAACGCCATTTGGGAGCAGTAATAGGCACAGAAGAATGCAAGAGAGACTATGTGCGAAAAAAGGTAGCAGAGTGGGTAAAGGAAGTGAAAACCCTGGCAGACATTGCGAAATCTGAACCACATGCTGCATATACTGCCTTCACATATGGTGTTAAGCACAGATGGACCTTTCTTATGAGAACAGTGCCTGGCATTGGACAGATGCTCAACCGCTTGAAGAAGCAATCAGAGGAACATTCATACCGGCCCTAACAGAGATGGAAGGCGTCACGCAAGAGCTAAGAGATCTATTAGCTCTTCCGCCAAGGTTCGGAGGTATGGGGATCATAAACCCAGTGGAGGCGGCACTACATAAGAACCAAATTCCCTTAAACTTACTACGTCTCTGACAGAAAAAATACGGGAGCAAAATGAAAATGATGAGGTGGACGAAGAGGAACAACAAAATGCAAGACAGGAAATTACAAAGAGCAGAGAAGAGAGACAGAAACATAGCCTAGAACAAATTAAGACCAGATGTAGGGAAGAACTGAAAATGAGAGTTGAGATGGCACAAGACGAGAAAGGCTTCAAATTGGCTCACATCATTACCAATAAAGGAGAAAGGCTTCAGCTTAAATAAACAAGAATTCAATGATGCCGTAGCCTTGAGGTATGGGTGGCCAGTTTCGAACCTGCCGCTGAAATGTGCATGTGGTGAAATAAACAACTCAGACCACTGTATGACTTGTAAGAAAGGAGGATTCATCTGTATCCGGCATGATGAAGTACGAGACATCACTGCACAAATGCTGGACGAGGTGTGCCATGATGTCAGAATCGAACCGGAACTTCTGCCTATGGACGGACAGCGCTTGGCCCACAATACTGCAAATACTTCAAATGAAGCAAGAGTGGACGTAAGTGCTCGAGGTTTTTGGACGAGGGGACAACGGGCTTTTTTCGACATCAGAATCTTCAACCCAAGAGCACAAACATATCGTGAGCGAGGACACAAGGCGGCATACTTGAGAAACGAAAGTGAGAAAAAACGCGCTTATGAAGAAAGAATTTTGAACAGGGATCAAGGAAGCTTTACTCCTCTGGTCTTCTCATCGTCGGGAGGTATGGGACCTTCTGCAAGTGTCTTCTATGCCAGATTAGCTGAACAAATATCGGAGAAAAAGCGCCAGCATAGAAGCCAAGTCATAACTTGGATGAGATGCCGGCTCTCTTTCTCTCTTCTCAGGTCTGCACTCCTATGTCTCAGGGGTACAAGGTCCTCCCCGCTACAGAGGACAAGAGTGAGAGACTTGGACTTTGAAATGGTCGTGGCGGAGGGACGAATTGGGGAACAACTAGGTTGATTGTAGGGAGGTACTGGTACAATAAGATAAACTACAATGTAACTAGAATAAGATAGATTGTACACCACTTTGTAACTGTCACCTTAATAAAAAAAAACAAAAAAATGTATGTGTTGGGGGAGAGGATTCTGGGGTGGCAAAGATTGAATAATGTTTTAAGACGGAGTAAAAAGTGAAAATGCTTGTCTCGGGCGGCATAATACCTTACTGAAGTACTGGACGCAGGCCCTTAGGCCTCTATGTCCAGATCAGGGTGTCAATCCACAAAATGTGAATTGTGTTATCATTATGGTTTATTATTTTGTTATCATTATAGCGCGACGGAGCGGCGAACGCCCAAGGCGCGAGCTCTAGCAGGGTCCGGGGGCATGCTCCCCCGGCAATTTTTTGAGAATTTAGGTGTCTAAAACAGCATTTCCTGCAATCTAAAAGCAATCAAGATGGAAAATATGGAGACCAAAATTATTGTGCCAATTTTTTTTTTTTTTTTTAAATTATACTGTGTATATACAGGTATATATATATATATATATATATACAGTATATACCAACTTTTACCTCCGGATATAGGGCCGCTTTAAGCCTAGTGATTCAACCGTTCAACACTGTGAACTTGTGAAGCCAGGAGTTCTTATTCCGGACTGTGAAGGAAATATATAGATTATTGGCTAGCCTACATAACAATTAAAATTTTGGGTGCGGCTGTGCGGGCGTACCGCCACCCTTGTTTACACTATGCGGAGTGGTAGTGGAGGCTTGCCATCATGTTCCCGTCTATTTTGACTGCATTTCGATACAATAATATGTTGAGGGGGCATTCACAATGCCATTGCCTAGCCTAGCCTATATGACAAAAAAATATATATATATAGCCTACTAGGCCTACTACTATGGTAATACTAGAATAGGTTAGGTAAGGTTGTTAGGTTAGGCTAAGCCGCTAATGTCTCTCTAAAACATTGTAAAATCCGGTTCACATCTAGATTGATAGACTTTTGTCAGAGGGGGCGGATTGCCCTGCAGCAGTGCAGCCCATATAATCCATGTCCGCATTTTGCCACCTAGGCTATACCTCGTTGTACCTTCCTGTAACCCTGTTAACCCGGGAGCTGCGGGGAGACTCATAAGAGTTCCCCCGGCGCACTGCGGGGAGACTCTTAAGAGCAGAGCTTTTGAACGCGTACCAAAACCGCGCGTTTATAGCCAGACGGCTGAAAATTGGTGTGGGTATAGTACTACATGTCAACTCTCGACACCACCCCGCCAAACGCTCGCCCCGCACTCATGCAAGCACCACCGCGCCAGTAACCACGCACTAGTCATGGAGCCCACACGTCCCTCACGCTCGCTCCCTGATGACACAACCAGCCCTCCTTCTGGTGGTGTTAGCCGCCGTGGAAGGCAGAGGGTGGCTGCTAAAGACCCTAGCTACCAGTACGACACGCCCTACAGCTCGGAGGACGAAATACCTGCACCCAAAGCACGAAAAACACGTGCAAGCACAAGAAAGGTACAGAGGTCATTGGTGTTTCGGGACACTGGCACCACGACCCAGGCCACTACAACAACCACTACCACCACCACTGCCACCACTGCCACCCCTGCCACCCCTGCCACCGGTACCAGCGACGCAGGAGGCCGCCCTAGGGCTGCAGAACCTGCGGGGGCAGGAAAAATTAAAGGCACGGGCGTAGGGAAGAGAACCCGTACGCCAGCCACAGTGCCCCTACCACCACCACCACCACCAGCCGCCCCTGGCCCGGCTGCCCCTGCCGCCCCTGCTGCCCCTGCCGCCCCTGCTGCCCCTGCCACCCCTGCCACCGGTACCAGCGACGCAGGAGGCCGCCCTAGGGCTGCAGAACCTGCGGGGGCAGGAAAAATTAAAGGTACGGGCGTAGGCGTAGGGAAGAGAACCCGTACGCCAGCCACAGTACCCCTACCACCACCACCACCACCACCACCAGCCGCCCCTGGCCCGGCTGCCCCTGCCGCCCCTGCTGCCCCTGCCGCCCCTGCCGCCCCTGTCCAAGGAACAGGGAAAGGGAAGGGGAAGGGGAAAGGGAGAGGGAAAGCGACTGGGAAAGCGACTGCTGGCCCTGGTGTCCCTGCCGGCCCTGCTGCCCCTGTTGCCCCTGCTGCCCCTGCCGCCCATGCCGCCCCTGCCCAAGGAACAGAGAGAAGGGCGACAGGCACCACCATCATCTTGCCATCAAGGCCACGCACCACTGCTGCCCCTGCCGCCGCCCCTGCCGCCGCCCCTGCCACCGCCTCTGCTGTCCCTGTCCATAAGACTCCCGCACGTGCAAAAGTGACCCGGAAAACTCTGACACCATCAAAGTATGCCGCCCTGCTGTTTGATGGTGATTCGCAGGACATTGGCAGCCCGGGTTTCGACGACGAAGCCCTAGCACGGGACCAAGGGTGGGGGGATTTGGGAGTGGACAGTGGGAGTGAGTCCGACGTCGGTGACGAAAATGAGGAAGGGCATCGTCTGTCAAGTGAAGAGGAGGGTGATGATGATGAAGTGCTGTATCGCGACCATGGAAGCGATATTTCAGACGATGAAGCAGACGCAGATGACATTCCGATCCCTGAGCTGCCTTCGTTCGATTGGTCTGACGGGGTCAATTTTGTACCTGACGTGCCCCAGTTCAATCCTGGGACGTCAGGAACAACTGACGACTGGCCCTGTGACGATCAAGCGAACGAAAGCGACTTCTTCCTCGCTTTTTTCGACATGGAGGTAATGACGTACATCGTTGACCAAACAAACGCCTACTACAGGTGGGTGTTTGGCAGATTGGACGTCCTTTCTCCAAAAGCGAGAATACGAGGCTGGGTGGATACGACTGTGGAAGAATTTATGACATTCTTTGCCTTGTTGTTCCTCATGCCTCTGATCAAGAAGCATGTGTTGCAACATTATTGGAAGCACGACCCTCTCATCGCCACCCCAACTTTCAATAAGTTCATGACTCGTGACAGATTTTTGTTGCTGCTAAAATTTATGCACTTTGCAGACAACGAAAATCCTAACAGGATTGACAGGATATGGAAAGTTCGGGATGTGTTCACCATGTTGTTGGAGAGGTATAGGAAATACTTTTACCCCTTCCTCAATTTGGTGATTGATGAGTCGCTCGTGCTCTTCAAAGGACGTCTTGTTTTCAAGCAGTATATCCCCTTGAAAAGGCATAGGTAAGGTTATGGTCTTCGAAAGGGGTGAAGTCACAGAGTGTGAGGTGAAGCTGAACGGTCAGGCTATGGAGATCGTCAACTCTTTTAAGAATCTGGGCAGTGTGTTGAGTAAAGATGGGACTATGGATGAAGAGGTGCGGGAGAGGGTACAACAGGGGAAGAGGGTTGTAGGAACGCTAAAAGCAGTAACAAGAAATAGGGTGGTCAGTATGGAAGTGAAGAAGTCCTTGCATGACAGTGTGGTAATCCCGACACTGACTTACGGAAGCGAAGCATGGACGTTGGTTGAGAGACTCAGACCAAGAGTGAGAGCAGTGGAAATGAATTACTTAAGGAGTGCGTGCGGAGTTACATGGAGGGATAGACAGACTAATGAGGAAGTAAGAAGGAGGTGTGGTGTGGAGGTAGATGTGCTGGAAAGTGTGAAAAGGAACAACTTGAGATGGTTCGGCCATATGGAACGTATGGAAAGCGAGAGAATGACTAAGAGGGTGTACGAGAGCGAGGTGGAGGGACAGAGGGGGAGAGGTAGACCGAATATGAGGTGGAAGGATGGAGTGAGGAACTACATGAACGAAGGCGGTGCTGGTTGGGGGGAGGGGCGTCGACTGACTGGGGACAGAGGTGCATGGGGGCGGTTCGTTCGTGGCCACCCCTTCGGGGATCACGGCGTCAGGCAATAGATAGATAGATAGATAGGTTCGGAATCAAGCTCTTCGTTTTGTGTGACTGCGAAACTGGAATAGTGCTTGACATGATCGTGTACACAGGCACTGACATTGACATACCGAAAGCCGCTGCCAATGACCCCATGGGCATGTCAGGTGCCATCGTCAGGAAAATGTTGGCACCTTACCTGGGCAAAGGCCACATCATCTACACTGACAACTGGTATACTTCTCCTGCTCTCTGCCAGTTTCTTCATGACAACCAAACGGGGTCATGTGGGACTGTCAGAAAGACAAGAAAGTTTATGCCAAAGTTCACAGGTGATGTCATTCCTCTCACAGATGCCTCCTCCAGTGACACACCTTCAGAAGACGACCTGGCCCAGGAACACCGCGAGAGGCATGTGCGAAGAAGGCGACGAAAGGGGCAGAAATTCAAGCAGCTCGAGAAGTGTGGGAAACTGATAGCCCTGAAGTGGAAGGATAAGCGAGACGTCCACCTGCTTTCCACCGTCCACACAGGTGCCCAGGTGGATTCTGGCAAAATCCACTACCGAACCAGGAAGACAATCTACAAGCCCGACATGGTAGTGGACTACACTAAAAACATGCGCCTGGTGGACAAGTCTGACTGTCAGCTGTCAGGCGTTGAGTGTCTGAGGAAGACTGTGAAGTGGTATCACAAGCTCTTCCTCCACCTAGTTGATATAACGATGCTGAACGCCTACAACTTGTGGTTGGTGAAAAAGGATATGGCCCCAAACCAGAAGCTGAAATTCCGGGAGTTCGTCTACAACGTCTCATACCAACTCCTGGAGAAGTATGGCACCACCACTCACAGACGTACGGCATGGCGTGGGGATCACGTTCCTGACCGCATCCAGCTGGGTGTCGAAAGACACTACCCCATCAACACTGAGATGCTTGGCACTCGTCACAGGCAGGCGCAGTGCACCGTCTGCAGCTCCAGTGTCAGGAAACCCCATGTCACGAAAAGAGTCACCTCAATGTGCGCCGAGTGCAAAGTTCCACTCTGCCTGGGTGACTGCTTCAGGGACTACCACACCTTCAAGAATTATTGAGTGTCGCCCTGCCCTGCCCTGGACTCGCCCCATGCCCTGCCCTGGACTCGCCCCCTGCCCCGCCCTGTCCTGGACTCGCGCCCTACCTTACCTGACCTGACCTAATTGATCACGCTACCTCATAATGTAACATAATTATATATTATGTAATGTATAAGTTCCAAAGATGTCCCTGTGATATAGCTTTTACATTATATAATTGTATGTTTCATTATTTAGTTTATAAGTTTCAAAGATTTACATGTAATATGCCTTATTTTTTTAGTATATCAATAAATATGTTTGTTATTAGCCAAAGTAATGTGTATATAATTATTTTCTTACCTCAAATGAATTGTACACAAATAAATATGTTTCAATAAATCCTGTCAAACCTACTAAGATAATAAAAAAAACAATAAAAAAAACAAAAAAAAACAAGGTCATGTCATTGTATTCTTACAATATGATATATTCTATGAATATTTCATATTGTTTGAATAAAATGGCATGATCTTGTAAAAAAATTTTTTTATCAAAAATGTTCTAGACAATATAAAACCTTCCCCATAACCCCCTCCTGGATTCGATCCCACTACCCTACGACACTTTGAGTTTTCCAGTCCACGACCTTACCAACCATGCCACAGGAGCTCATACCAAATATCACTCAAAACTTCGTGTCTACAATCGAAATGACAATATACAAAAAAAAATGAATTATCCCACCAATTTACATTTGTAAATTGATGGGATTATCAATTATATCATGCCAAGGTTTATAAAAGTTTGTCTCTGTCAAGAATTAGTAATTATATAACTTTATTCTGTCAAAAATTGCCCAAACACTCAGCAAAATTGCCCCTCTCAGTGCGACTCCACTCATTTTCACACGGTCAAGCGGTGACCCTTGCCGCTCCTTTATGCCCCAGCTACACCAGCAACAGCAGCTCTGTCTGGGAACAAAATTTGTATAAATACAATAATGGATAAAATACTCTTCACAAATACATTTGTATTGTATAATATTGTAAATAAAAAATAATAATAACTGTGTGGGTGTCGAAAATTGCTCAACCAGCTTTCTTATGTCTCGCCTACGCGCGTATATTGGATTATACATAGTCATGACTGTCATACAAATAATTGCAGTAGGTCTCGAATATACATTTAGATTGCATATTACTTGGAAATAAATAAGTATACGTTTCTCTGGTGGCAATCTACCCTTTCGCAAGTGTAAGGAGACACCAGTCTATATTTAGCCCTTTATCACAAAAGGCAATCTGCCTGTGTTTACTCACCACCGTCGCTGGTGGTCTATAATATAGTACTTTATTTACAGTCAATGGCCTACATGTTTCTGTGGTACTTCACATGTGTCTAAAATGCAATGTCTGCTTGCATAAAAATGCAATTCTGAAGTCCATTTATACGTACGACGCATGTCTCAGTTTCTCTCTCTCTCTCTCCATTCCTGACTCATGTTATTGTAGACCTGTTGATGGCAACGAACACCAGCCATCTGGTAGACATAAGGTTCAAAATACCAAGACATCAATACGCCTGGGGCGCCTCCACAATTATCACAAAGCTGGTTATCTATCTAGAGATCTGCCTGACTTCCATCTCTCCACGACTCACTCACTCACTCACTGCACCCCTGCATGCCTCCCTCCCACCCACCCACCCCCAACCCACCCTTTCAGGCTTCCGTCTGCTAGAAACACATTCACAATTTGCGTAAATATCGCATCAATTGGGCTATATGCAGTATATTCTTTGTTATATGGGACGCCTACATATGTACACGTCTTTATTATAGCATGACAGTGCTCTAAATACAAGATTTACGTGATATTTATGGCGTAACACACCCTCTCCCCCTTTCATTCCCAGCACAACTCACTCACACCTTGGTTCACGCATAGAAACTCATTGATAATGTGCGTAAATATCGCATGAATTGGTCTATATGCGGTATATATTTTGATATATGGCACGTATACATACGTACAAGTCTGTATTATAGCATGACAGTGCTCTAAATACAAGATTTACGTGATATTTATGGCGTAATACACCCTCTCCCCCTTTCATTCCAAGCACAACTCACTCACACATTGGTTCACGCATAGAAACTCATTGATAATGTGCGTAAATATCGCATGAATTGGTCTATATGCGGTATATATTTTGATATATGGCACGTATACATACGTACAAGTCTGTATTATAGCATGACAGTGCTCTACGTACAAGATATACGTGATATGTATGGCGTAAACCACACTCTCAGCTCATAAATTGCCGCCAAACCTCCAACACATCTTCATTCCCGCCTAAAAATTATCTTATAATTCCCTTATATATTGCAATTTTTGGTCACTATGAGGCATATTCATTGTTATATGGGTGGCCTACACACGTATACATACTCTAAATAGCCTAAAAGGGCTCAAAAAAGGAGATATACGTGATAATACGCGGTAACCCACCCCCTCCTCCCTCTCCTTCTATCCCCTGGGCGCGTGAAAATTCGGCAGGGAAATCTCGCCGCTCGATGACAATCTAGCCGCGCGGTGCCATTCGCTCCACATTTTTCAACTACGGACCGTTCCCCTACCCCCCCCAGACATTTTTTGGGGGGTCAAATATATATGGGCCGATGCACGCAAACATTCCCTACACGATGATGTACTTTTTATCGAAATTGGCAATAGGTCCCAAAATCATCATAGGTGCGCACAGTCTTACCCTGTAGAAAACCCCCTGTGCGCCGCGGAGAGGTTAAATACAAATTACAATAATAGGCCTATTTTTGTTAGCTCGTATAGGCTAGGTGCAATTATAGAAATTTAACGGCCTAGCTTCCTAGGTTAGGCTAGTTATCCAAAATACAAGACTAGGTTAGGAAAATAAAAATAATCCTCATAGGCTAGGCCTAGCCTATACGGTAGGCCTAGACATCTATAATCCATAGGTCTAGGCAGCACTAACTTCACTAAGCCTATTCCAAAACTTAAGAGTAGGCTTAGGCTAGGACCTAGGTTAGCCTAGTCTTTAAAAGAAAAAAATACAGGAATGTTAGGTTAAATATAGTCTAGCCTAGGCCTAGACTAAAATCCAAAGGTACCGGTAGGTTACGAAACAAAATTTACGATAAAAATCTATTATATAGGCTAGCCTAGGCCTATTCCCACAAGTAGGCTAGGCATCGTCATATCTGTAGGCTGATCTAAACTTCAAGGCTAGGCCTAAATAACACTTACCTGGCTAGCCACTAGGCTTAATTTCTTCCACTGTCCACCTACACAATGGCACAAAGTAACTAAAATACATTTGTTTCCGCATTAGGCAGGCTATACACGAATATCACTAGGCCTAGTGTCTGATTAAACACCATTATCTAGAGATCTCATCCTGTTTTTTTCAACACTGTAATTATATAATAAGGCCTTATATCACACGAAAATGCTATACAGTTATACACATGTGGTATAAACGAAAGTTTAATACAATATGGCGTACGTCTCAAAATGTTGGAATCAAATGATAACGTGTGAAATGATAAATATTGTTTATCATTACATCGCAAAACCACACAAGATTTTCATGAAGGGGACTCCAGTGTTCAAGCTATTAATGTCTATATTGCATATGACATTTACGTTGGAATACACGAATGAAGCCTATAGGCATTACTAATTCCATTTATCGTAGAATTGTTGAACCACTTAGGCCCTATCGTATCACAGAATATATGAGACTCCAAACTTTTGAGATCGTTTTGAGATGACAAAACTCAAGCCACCTTGTTTACCGCCAAAGGGTTTCAAACGAGAGACCTATTCCCACTTAGTTAATCATTAATAATAAATATACTGTTATATTTACGTTTTTTTTTTTTGTTAGATTGAATGTGACAAAATGGCCAAAACAATGCTATTCCATGTTAATTTTCTTGTATTCCATTTCATATTTATTCAAGTCTTGGCACAAAATTACCCTGATTTGACACCGTGGTTATATGGCGCCAATTTTAAATAACTATAAAGGTATAAGCGGCATATGTTTACCCCAACATATTCGTAACTTGACCGTAACTATTAGAAATTGGCTAATATATTGAAATGGATAGGAAACTATCCCTCTATGTAAACAAATGAACACACACAGAGCACAAATGAGTACCGGTACATAAACAGGAATACAGTATTTGGTTTTGTTAAGTTGTATGTAGGACAAGCTGAAGGTTGCCTTTGTAGAGCATAATGTGCGGTATGTCTATATGAATACAAGGATTAGGATAAGACATAATATTATATATTGATCTATGCCCACCTGGATATCTTCCTACAGCCACCATAGTGTCGTCACACCTTTAGGAACGAAGATATTCGAAGTTATCCAATGGAGTTGATCTTTACTTTACCCTTTTAAAAGATAATGTAGTTAATGGGAACGATACACATAATAGTCAAGGCATAATGCCCGTTTATAATTTCGGTCTTTTCAATACCGGTAGGCCTATGTATCTTCTTATCTTTTACTTTCATGTATTGCCTTATCACCAAGTTAAAGCTTGGTAGACTACACTTAGATGAAGGTAACACTAAACAAATTAACTTCAGTTAATCCTTATTAGGCATATTTATGAAAATATAAGCTTTTCCTGTGTTGATGCTTGTTCAGTATCAAACTCGATATTGAATCATATGCTGAATGAAAATGTTATCCCTCCCCTCGGGGATTGGGGCGTCTATTAAGCCTAGCTATGCTGTAAATACACAGTAGGTACGATCGGGGGTATTAAGTGTTGTCATAGATTCCAGTGGTTTTCGCTCTACAAGTGTAATTGGTATCTTTATAGTTACTGGGAAAGTGCTTATCCCTCAGAGTATTAGTCAGTGTCCGAAACTTTGTGAAATATCTGACAACACTTATTAACCTCGACTGTAGATTAAAAAAGTCATCAGTGGAATATCACAAGGATATTAATATTTAGGAGAATCAAATTCGGGAAGAAACTTACCTTTAGTGATGGATATGAGGCTAGGGAGCTGTGCTCATAATTATAGGGTTGCCACTTCTCAGGGATTCTTTAATTAATGTAGTTGTCATAACTATTTTTAGAAGCATTGCCACTAGTACTGGCTACTATATTTTCTGGGCAGGGTATTGTGATGACGGTTGGAGTATCCCGGTATTGATAGGTGAAGTCACTACTGGTCAGGTAATCCAACCAACCACCTGTGACCTGTCCATTTTTGGTGGAGATAGACCTATCTCAAAAAGTTATGAACCAATGTTCACGAAATGTTGTTGCCAGGTAGGATATTAACCACGAAAAAATTATTCCTTATTGGCGGCAATAGGTAGAGTGCATACCTCAGTCAATGTAACCAGTGAACCTCTGCCTGACAGGGAGGACAGAACAAGTGTCATTCCGAGGAGAGTTGTCTGACTAAAGACAAGTGTTGAGCATTTGAGTGAAGTACCGCCGGGCTCAGTAGTTGTCCCACTTCTCTTCATAACCCAAATAGCCAAAAGGTAAAAAAAAAAAAAATAATAAATTATCTCCCAGAGCTACTAGTAAGTTAGTAACTGATGAACAAACGGTAACACAACCTTCACCCACGTACCATATCACCAAAACAGTTTAATCAGCCATAAGTATGAGTGAGTGGGCTTATAGAACGTTCATTACTGCATAAAGACCCTGTGGAAATAGGCCTATGTAGACTGTCTAGACGTGTTCCCAAGACTATAGTAAGCCTAGTGCATGTGGCCCATTATGGTTTCCACACAAGATACTGGAAATAGCTGCAATAGAGGCCTCTCAAACAACATTCATCTCCAAAATCCAGGGAGGAAAAACTTCCGTGGCAAATATCTTACCTGGCCACCAAATTTCAGGAACATTGGTTCATAACTATAATTTTGAGCCGCCTTATATGTTGGCGGAGGCATGTGCTCTACCAAATCTAAAATTATATAACTTCTTACTCCTAAAGATAAATGTCTATGATATCCCACTAATTATTTGTTTTTTCAGTCTATGTACCTGTAACCTATTGTATATCTAAAGCAAATTACTAGACGCCCCAATCCTCGAGGGGGTAGCCATAAACTTTTCATTCAGCTTATGATCGAATCGAGTTTGATATTGGACAAGCACTTGACTATTCTGGTTATATATAGTACCTTAGTATCATTCCCTTTAGCTACATCTTTTAAGGGAAAAGTAAACTCGTACTCTATTGAATAACTTCGTTCCTAAAGGTGCGACAATTACCGTACACTATGGTGGCTGTATGAGGATATCCAGTTGGATAAAATAATAAATATAGGCCTACATATGCTACGTCTTTTCCTAATCCTTGTATTCAAATCCCGCACATTATGCTGTCTCAGGACAACCCTTAATTGGCTTGTTCCTTATCAAAATGAAGAGAACGTCAAAATGTGCCTTGTTTATATGCATGCTAATTGACCACTTGCGAGTTTCAGGCTATAAGGAAGTTCGGCATGTAAACATCGATAATAAACACAAATATTATAGCTGGTTATTCTGCTAAATATCTATGACTACAGCTCCAACTTCCTTATAGAACGAATCTCGCAAGTGGTCAATTTCCTCATTCAGTGTTCATTTTTTACACAAGGGGATAGTTTCCTATTCATTCCGATATATTTGTCAATTTCTAATAGTTTAGGTCAAGCTTCGAATAGTTGTTGGGTAAACCTTTGCCCCATACACTTTTATATATGGTTATTTAAAATTGACGCCTTGTATAAGCAGCCAATGGCAGATTAAAAAGAAGGTCAATATTCTGCTCCCGAAATATCAACGCTTGTAAAAATAATGTATGTGTCATATAATAATGTAAGAATGCATTACAAGTTTCTCTAAATAGCTTTTATTAATATATAATTATTTTAAAATGGTAAACATTGACATATTAAATGAATTTCGCTTCAAATAAATGGCATCGATATGATGTTGACTGATGTAAACAAACAACATGTCGTGGACTATCGAGAAGCACGCAAAGAAACATCGCAACACGTATAGCACCATATAAGTTTTAATAAGGGTTTTGTATCAATAATAATATCAAACACGGAAGCTGTAAGGTATATAGACAATTAGACATCATGCATGCATACAAACGTTAATGTGATCTATAAACTAAGGATTTATAGTCTTAAAACTGAAGGCTATCAGAGACTCAAGTGCGATGTTTGCGTGAACTTATAAGTTATAAGTTATCATTTATCAGTTCATTCTAGTCCAGTTCCAACAATATTCTTTGACCCCAGTCCCGCCATATTGTTGAACAGTTCGTGTAGACAGTAATTGTAATAGCATTTGTGTGTGCTTTAAACTGTCATAGACTTTAGTAGTGTTAGCGCACTGAAGTTGGTTACTTATTTACTTTTTACTGGTTCCTTTTTGGTTTTTATATTAAAAAGTAATAAGTACATAGTTTTAGTTACATTTTACGTATTCAAAATATACAAATCCAATACGTAAAAATATGTAGAATAAGTAATAAATTGATAGTTTTCGTTACATTTTACGTATTCACCCTTCTTGGACCTTTATATCAATAAGTAATAAATATATAGTTTTAGTTACATTTTACGTATTCACCCTTCTTGGACCTTTATATCAATAAGTAATAAATATATAGTTTTAGTTACATTTTACGTATTCACCCTTCTTGGACCTTTATATCAATAAGTAATAAATATATAGTTATAGTTACATTTTACGTATTCAAAATAAAAATCCAATACGTAAAAAGAGCTAGAATAAGTAATAAGTAATTAGTTTTAGTTACTTTTTACTTATTCAAGAAACAGATCCAATACGTAAAAACAGCCAGATTTTACCGGTACAACTCCAATACGTAAAATCAGCTAGAATAAGTAATAAGTAAATAGTTTTAGTTACATTTTACGTATTCAAGATTCACATCCAATACGTAAAAACAGCTAGAATAAGTAATAAGTAATAAGTAACTAGTTTACTTACATTTTACGTATTCAAAATAAAAATCCAATACGTAAATTCAGCTTGAATGAGAAATAAGTAACTAGTTTTAGTTACATTTTACGTATTCAAGATACAAATCCAATACGTAAAAACAGATAGATTTTACCTGTTCAGGATAGGGCCTACAACTCCAATACGTAAACACTAAAAATCACCATGACTTGAGAGTCAAATCCCTGCTAAAAACGGGTCTCAGGCAGGGCAGCGTTCCTTTGAAAAACGATATTACGATCTCGTACACCGTCGCCAGTCGGCTCAGAAGGGGAGGCCATGCACGCAGCCGGATCCCAAGCCTTGGTCCCGCCCACTGCCCAAAATGTACAGATATTATATTATATTAGATTAACCTAACTGAACCTAACCTAACCTAACCTAACCTAACCTAACCTAATCCTAATCTAATATAATATAATATAACATAACACAAATAACAAAATAAAAATATAAAAATACACGAGATCCAGGGGCGGGACCTATACCGACTATGCTACGGAGAGACTCTCTGAAACAACGGTCGGAAATTTATTCTCTGTGATGAACAAACATATTTTTGTTTTATCTAGTTTAGGATACAAATCCAATACGTAAAAACAGCTAGAATAAGTAATAAGTAACTAGTTTTACTTACATTTCACGTATTCAAAATACAAATCCAATACGTAAAATCAGCTTGAATGGGAAATAAGTAACTAGTTTTAGTTACATTTTACGTATTCAAGATACAAAATTAATCCAATACGTACAAACAGATAGATATTAACGATGCAAAATGAGAGAAGTCCTATCGTGACTTGATCGCATTTCACTAGGCTATACATTTTTTGCCTGAGAAACACTCTCTATAGTCACCTAACACTGGAAAATAATAAAACGAAAAATACTGTTTTTACGTATTCAATAGATTTTACCTATTCAATAAGTAATAAGTAACTAGTTATACTTACATTTTACGTATTCAAAATGCAAATCCAATACGTAAAAACAGCTAGATTATATCGATTCTGGATACAACTCCCAATACGTAATAACAGCTCATTTTACAGATTCAAAATGAGATAAGTCCTATCGTGACTTGATAGCATTTCACTCTACAGTTTTTGCCTGGGAAACTCTGTAGCCACGTAACACAGTACACTGGAAAATAATAAAAAAGCGAAAATTACTGTTTTTACGTATTCGATAGAGTGTGTGTGAGTGAGTCAGGTGGTAGAAGGGTGGATGGAGGGAGGAAGGGAGGGGTGATTGATAACAAGTAACGCTCTATATCTCGCCTAAAAAGCACTTTTATGGCTTCACCTGTGCACAAACATGAGTAATGCAGCCCATGTGATTATTATACACCGATAAATCAAGCGCAGAGAGGCATGAGGATGAATAATAGGAGAAATAACAGCCAGCAAAGGAGACTGGAGGGTGGCGCGGGGAGGAAGCTGTTAGGTTACATTGGGTAGGCTATGGGCGCGAATCTTGACCTCAGACTGCCTTCTGTTCAGCTTCTGTTATAATTTTATATATGTACACCAATATAGTGCTTGATAGGCATAGTGGAAGGATTTTTGGTCAGCAGTAACAATGAATTATGTTAGAAACACGTTATAACATTACAACATTTTTACGCACTATTTGCTTGCAACTCCTGAATGAAAGGTAATTTATTTGCTTTACGTGTACATTTATGAAGTGTTTGTTCGTAATGATCTAATTATATGTTGTGTAGAAATCTTAAACATACAAAATACCTCGATATACACAAGTGTATCGAGGTTATATATATATATATATATTCTGACATACGGAGCCCTGTATGTTTATTTAAGAGTTAGAATTAAGAGTTGAAGGAGTGCCGAACTACCCAGGCGGCGAAGCAGACCAGCCAGAGAACCAGCGAGTGGGAAACCAGCTCGTCTGCATACCAGCAAACAAGCCTTCACACCTGCGTACGTCATATGGGACCCTGCAAACTACTTCGATGACCCGACGCTATGACGATGATCGACGCCAATCAACGCCATTGGACCACGCACCTGCTACGCAACTAGAGGAGCTGTGATTGGGGCGCGCACCATCCCCCGCCTCCTGATTCGTTCCTACATCATCATTGCATAGTATATAAGACCCGAGTAGTGGGCATTCAAATCAGTCTCATTTGGAGTTGGGAAGGTGAACTTGCAGCTGGAGGAAGACGGGGTGAAGTATTATAATGGGATTGTGACTGTCAGTCAGATTATATAAGTGTGTGTTAAGTGTGTTCGGTGTAAACACTTACGTTATGTTGGTTAGTGAGATATGTGATTGGGAATTAACGTTAATGCTACTATTATGTACTTAACTATTTTAGTTGACTGACTTGTGGACTAAAGCAACTCTTCAAGTAATTGGGTTATGATAAAAGTAATACTATTGTTTTATATTAATACTTGCGAGTTCTTTAATTTTCTTTTAATTAAGCTTAAATTGCTGGTAAGAACAAGTTCGGTGATACTATTGTCTCATATTAGTAATATCGCCTTAGACTAACATGGCTGTTTTAATGTTACTTCTAGTGATTTCCTAAGCTGAAGAAAATTATTTTTGCTTCAAAATATTATTTTTGCTTTTCATATTATTTGAGTGAGACCTGAATCGAATCTATGAAGCGATCCTGTAACTTAATTTACTCATAATCAAACCTCAATGTTACGTGGTTAAGAAATACATTTATCTAATTATTAAATATATATCTAAATTTGTATGTGACTTTGATATTAATCCTGATAATCATAATACAATACTATTAACGTAAAACAAAAAACAAGAATAATAACTACATTAAATATAAATAAAAGGACATGGTATAAGAAAACTATCTATTCATTTAAAAAAGGGTAAGAGACAGAAATATTTTTACCTTAATATTTATCTTTCAAGACTTGATATATAATTAATAGTCCTTTTTTAGATATAACTTATTCGGTTCATAACCATAGCCTACTAAGCTTCGGTTAAATAATAATTCTTTATAAATACTACATGACTTTAATTAGTTTCAGTATTTTTCCATAATTAAAGAGTATCAGTCAATAAAGGATACCAAGTCCTAAGATCCAAAAGAAAAGGAAGCAACAACAGGAAATAATTTTATTAGATTTTACTTTCGTTTTGCCTTCAGCTGACTGATACCTTAATATATATCTGTGCTATCTAGATTCATCAAGTTAACCACTTGAGGATCAAGATACGTAACAATATATATATATATATATATATATATATATATATATATATATATATATATATATAAGTAGGCTATATATATATATATTGAGTATATATTGTGACGTTAACCACTCCGTTAGAACCGCATGGCTTGTCCTACAGTGACTTGCTAGGATCGCCAGGGCAGTGGATGGGGCTACAGTTTATGTATTAGAGTGTGCTTTATTTCATATGAAAGCTCGTGTCATGGGCAGTCCAGAAAGGCTCTTTGTTTTCACCCATGTCAAGGCTTTATATATTTAATTGTAAAGTATATGTTTTATCATTAACTAGTAATGATGGGATCTGGGAGAGAGAGAGAGAGTAGAACAGAGTGAGAGGGAGCGCGCAGTGTTTTCGTCCCGCTCGATGACGTCACGGCTGGCTGCCTCGTGGGGGTTGGTGGAGAGAGGTCCTTGCCATGCTGCTAGCTCCCTTGCTAGTGGCTAGAGGACTTGTAACCGCTTTTTTCCCACGCGCCTCGAGCTAGTGCGAGTATAATATACAGTTCCTCGCCACTCTCTCCCTCAGATCTGGTTTCTAGAATGCATCCATCTTTTTCCCTTGCTATCTGTCTCCTGCTCCGCACCTGAGAATCTTTTCCTCTGCCTACCTCTCTCTTTTTCATATCTTTCACCACCTTTTTATTAATATTATACCCCCTCTGGTTAACTCTGCAAAATCAGCTTCATGCTGGCCAGTTGTATTGTGCGTTAAGGTCTGATATAACCCATGTATGTTAGTTGTTAAGATAAGTGGATCACGAAGCATTGGTTGGCTTTTATATTGCCGCTTCCTATAATTATTAGTGTTCTGCTGGATTAGATAATGCTAGACTAGGGGTCTGATATTATAAGGTATTGTTTCCTATGAGTGCTGGCTTTAGGAAAAAGCTGCACGACATACCTGAGAACTGGAGTTGATTGAGTATATTCTAGTCTGTGTGCCATTGAGAGTGGAGCATGCACGAATGAGGGCTTTTTGCTTATACCATTCTGCACTGTTCTAAGCTCGTTGTTTGTCTTTGAGGTACGCCAGGAGAACGCTTAATACTTCGGTATTAAGGTTTCTCAAGAGAGCTACCCTTACCTATAACGTAATATTTGACGCACAGACTTGAGATTTGCACTAGGCTATGCGGCATGCCATGCGCACCAGTATCTCGTATCATTGACTCTAGCTAGACTTTATCAGTCACAGTAGACATTAAGTATATTAACCTAATTACTCTTTTTATGCATACCCATTTATTATTACACAAGCATTTCGCAGCCTAGTTTGATGTATTGAGACACAAACGACTTAGGCTCTTTTTGTTGATAGGAATACTGCATTGTCGTGGCGATTATTATTATTGTTGTAGTGTTTAGAATATTCTTGGCTCCGACGGCATTATACATATTCTGCCTTTTTGTGTGCATAGCCTGCACGAGCATTGTTCCGCTGCCTGCCTTTTTGGGTTCCATTTCCGATACGAGCATCTTTATAGCATCTAACATTTAAAGAAGATTCCTTGTTAGTGTTGAAGGACTTTAGTGCACTTTCTTTCATGCAGGAGTGCCTGACATTTATTGATTAAAGTAACGTAAGCTGTAACTTCTCTTACCACCTTACTTTGCATACCATAACCAAGCACCTTCGGTTATAGGTAGTAATAGGCTGTTTTCACATAACATTAAGCCTAGAGTAGACGCACATTTATTGAGAGTTTGATAGCCTATTATTGCATATAGAACTCTGTAGAGTATTTATGTTCTTTGTTCACTGGGAATATACATCAGAGGTTGGAGCTAGCGCTTTCCGTTGTAGCATTTATGCCATTACTAGTCCAATGAATAAGAGCCCTGATATATTTAAACCCCAGTCGTAACAAATGGCGACCTTACCTAGGATTTGGTGAACCTACATTTATTAGCAGGGAACATTTGTTGTTTTGGAGAATATTTTGCGGGGATCAGCAAGAATAATTTTTTTTTGCAACATAGTATAGCCCTTGAGTATTTCCGAGAATTTTGTGTGTATATTGAGGTATAAGAGTTTGGGGTACTTCTTTTCTGAATATTGAGGTGGGAAATTTTTTGTGAGCATCATGTCTTATACCGGATCAGAGGAGAATGGAGACACAGTACGTAATGTCGAAACTGAGGAACAGCTGTATGATGATATGGTTAATCAGGTGAACTGTGAGGAGGATGCTAGGATATTTTTGCAATGGCCTGTTACTGCCGAGCGGTTGGAGGGTATGGATCGGTACGGTCTTCAATGCCTGGCCACAGCTATCGGTCATGCGGTTACTAGCAGCATGACCAAGGATAACTTGATAACGTGTGTACTGGGCAGGGTGACTGGCGAGCGAGATGGGTTGAGTGCTCAGAGCCCTTCGGCCATGCTTCCCCTACACTCGACTCCCAGCCATCCCAGTGGTTAGCCGACCCCGAGTACGCTTCCACAGTTGGGTGGTGACTGGCAGGGTGCGTTGCCCCTGGGGGGACCACCGGTAATTTCAAACATTGTAGCACCTTCACCTCCTCAAGGGTTAACTCCAGAATTATTGTTTCAGCTCGAATTAGCTAAGATCGAAGAGAGAAAGGCTATCAGGGTATCTGAGGAGCAACAAAGGGCATGTGAGCTTCAGCAGCAACAAAGGGCATGGGAGCTTCAGCAGCAACAAAGGGCAGGTGAGCTTCAGCAGCAATTAGAATTAGCCAAGATAGAAGAGAGAGCCAAGATAGAAGAGAGAAAAAGTCACCAGCACATAGAGCTAGCAAAAATCCAAGCTGATTTAGAGTCGACTAGGTACTGTGCCGACATGGATGTAGAGAAGTCGCGAGTAGAGACAACGGGACAGCGACTTGGGGCTGGTAACTGTGTTCATGAGCAGTCTCTCTCGCACTTATTGAAACTGGTTCCGGTGTTTGATGAAAGTGGTGTAACAGAATTTTTCGCATGCTTTGAGAAGAAGTGCCAGGAACACCAGTGGCCAGAGAATAAATGGGCAGCACTTGTATCCTCTAGATTAAGAGGCAAGGGTCTTAAAGCCTACGATGCGTTACCTTTGGAGTCATGTATTTTGTATGAGGATCTCAAGGAGGCTGTCCTGAGGGCTTACGAACTTCAACCAGAAACGTACCGTTTGAAGTTCCGGGGTGTAACTAAGGGAAGAGATAGCACCTTTTTGGAACACGCCCGGGACTTGTCCGATGCTATGGGGAACTGGCTCCGATCTGAAAAGGTAACAACATTTGATGGACTTAAGCAGTTGATGATGTTGGAGCAGTTCTTTAAGAGCACGGGCGGTGATCTAACTTTGAACTTAAAGGAGAAAAACCCAAGAACTCTAGTCGAAGCAGCAGAAATGGCTGATCGACGGCTGTCGTTGATTCGGGGTTGCGGGTCCTCACAGAAGTACGATGTAAGTGCTAAGGACCGTTATCCTCCCCCTCCCCGTAACAATGACACATTTAAACAGAAGAGCCATGAAACTAAAACTGAATCCAAACCTTACACCACACCGTATGTGAAAAGTCAGGGGCCTTTTACATCACAGTATAAGCCGAAACCGAAATTTATGTGTTTTAGTTGCCACCAGGAGGGTCATAAGGCAAATGAGTGCCCTAGTCGACCTCCTCCGGCAGCTGTGTCTTTTGCTCACGGCATTGGAGTGTTCAAGAGGACATCGGAGTTTGCTAGAGGCATTTCTTCCGAGGTAAATAAACTGCCAGTGCAGAAGGATCCGGAAGGCTTATTCCCTGTCCGTGATGCCTTTAGTGACCACAGGGGACTCGGTTGTGTGAAGTGGGGGGGTAGAAGACATGAGGTGAGAATTTTGCGTGACACTGGGGCATCGCAAACACTGTTGAGAAATTTCACTGGTAAACCTGTCAATACGGCGCGGGTGGTTGTGGTTCAGGGAGTTAATGCGACAAGGTCATACCCGCTTGTAAGAATGAAGGTGGAAGTTGATGGTGTGACTCGGGACCTGGATGTAGGAATTGTGGAGAAGTTACCTGTTGGGGGCGTCGACCTCCTTCTCGGCAACGACTTTGCGGGATCTACTTCTGAGGCTCCACCCTTGGTCGTTGCCGAGAAGCCGGCCGACGTGAGTAGGGAGGAGCAGGAGTGGGTTGAGAAGTGTCCGGTGCAGCCTATGGCGTGTGTTGTCACCGGAGATCCTGCATCCAGGGAGTCACATTCTGGTCAACAATCTTTAGATCAGCGGAGGAAGGGTACCGAGAAGGGGTTGAAAGTTGATGCGGTTGAGAGTTTAGTGCCAACGGACCTTCTCGGGGACTCATTATTAGGACCACATTTCGAGTCTGGAGAAGACCCAGTAACTGTTCCTGAAGGGGCAGAGGATGGGCTTAAAAAGACGAAAGAGTTGAAGGAGGACAGTGATGCACAGTCGGGAGATGTAGCAACAAGGTACCCTGATGCGTACCCTATGAGAAAGGGGTCGGCGAAGACGGTGGTCCGAAGCTTGCTAGTGTATTTTTCCCGGTATGGTTACCCGCAGGGATTCAGTCAGTCCAGGGACCCAACTTCACTTCTAGCCTCTTGGTTCAAGCAATGCCGCAGCATGAGATTGTTGGGGTTGTGTCATCTGCGTATCATCCGGAGAGCCAGGGTGTGTTAGAGCGATGGCACTCAGCCTTGAAATCTGTGCTTCGTTGTTGTTGCTTTGAGAGTGGGAGGGATTGGGATCTTGGCCTGCCATGTGTTTTGTTTGCTGTGTGGGAGGTACCTGGGGAGAGTTTGGGATTCAGCCCTAATGAGCTCGTCTTTGGACACCGTGTCAGAGGGCCTCTCCATATGGTTGAAGAAGTATGGGAGGGCACAGAAAAACCTTGTTCTATGCTCAAGTGTGTCCTCAACAGTCGAGAACGGATGTTGCGCAGTCTGGAGTTGGCTGGCCGTAATTTAACTAGCTCTCAGGCCCTCAGGAAGGACAGGTACGACCTCAAGGTTGAACTCAGGGAGTTTCACGTGGGTCAGGAGGTGTTGATTCTACTGCCCCTTTTAGGTCACCCCTTATCCGCGAAGTACGCTGGTCCTTATAGGGTGGTGGAGGAGCTATCAGACCTGGTTTACTTGGTAGCCACTCCAGACAGACGGAAGCGCAATCAGTTATGTCATGTTAATCCCATGAAGGAGTATGGGAGGCACCCCCCTGAGCCTCTCACTGTGCCTGTGATGACGTTTAGCAGTCAAGGTGGAGAAGCAGAATGGGACAGTCAAGCTCAGGTGGAGGATAACTGGAAGGATAAGAAGTTCAAATGGGCACCTGAGTGTGAGAAGGTGTTTAGAGAAGTAAAACACCTGTTGTGCACTCACCCGATCCTCAGGGCCCCTGACTTTAGCCTACCTTTCCAACTAGCAACGGAGGCTAGTGGTGTGGGGGCTGGTGCCGTCCTTGTGGAAAAGGACGATGATGGGCTGGAGCATCCTGTTAGTTTCTGCTCGGAGAAGTACAATTCGGCCCAGGGGAGCTGCTCTGTTGTCGAGGAGGAGCTGCTGGCGGTTGTGCTTGCGCTGGGGCATTTCGAGGTCTATGTTCCAGCCTATGGTCCGGTCGTTGTAGTTTTCCCAGATCATCACCCTCTCAAGTTCTTGGACCAGTTTCACAATCGGAATATGAGGCTGACCAGGTGGTCACTAAGGTTATTGGTATATAACCTGGACATACGCCATATTGCCGGTTGTGACAACGTGGTTGCAGATGGTCGTTCAAGGGTATATGATCCTGGGTAGATTGACACACGGGTAGCCTCCTGCTTTAGTTTGAATAGTATTTTGCGCTTGGTGCTTGTTGGCTCGCGGTTGTAGCCCAGCGTATTGGGTCGTAAAGCAGGAGTTGAGCGTTTGGTATAGAAGAAAAAACTAGGCTTGCCCCTATAGTGCAGCCGAAATAAACAAATTATAAACATAAAAATCAAATAAAAACTTTCTTTGATAGTTGAATTTTTTTAGTATGTTATAGCAGTAATTCTGAGTTGCACTCCTCTCAGAATGCTGGGCTAGAGAAGCTCGCTCTTGAGGAGCATAACTACATATAATTTAACCTATTGTGTTGGGGAGGGTTATAATTTTGAAAAATGTTTTGTCGAAGAACTGTGCCAGATATTTTACTGCCGCTGGGTGATGGGAAGTGGAGATATAGCATGGGTTCTAACCATCAGATTTTTGTGAGCCTTGGGGCCTCTGAGAAAAATCTTGGGAGGGGTGTGACGTTAACCACTCCGTTAGAACCGCATGGCTTGTCCTACAGTGACTCGCTAGGATCGCCAGGGCAGTGGATGGGGCTACAGTTTATGTATTAGAGTGTGCTTTATTTCATATGAAAGCTCGTGTCATGGGCAGTCCAGAAAGGCTCTTTGTATTCACCCATGTCAAGGCTTTATATATTTAATTGTAAAGTATATGTTTTATCATTAACTAGTAATGATGGGATCTGGGAGAGAGAGAGAGAGAGTAGAACAGAGTGAGAGGGAGCGCGCAGTGTTTTCGTCCCGCTCGATGACGTCACGGCTGGCTGCCTCGATGTTGGTTGGTGGAGAGAGGTCCTTACCATGCTGCTAGCTCCCTTGCTAGTGGCTAGAGGACTTGTAACCGCTTTTTTCCCACGCGCCTCGAGCTAGTGCGAGTATATATACAGTTCCTCGCCACTCTCTCCCTCAGATCTGGTTTCTAGAACGCATCCATCTTTTTCCCTTGCTATCTGTCTCCTGCTCCGCACCTGAGAATCTTTTCCTCTGCCTACCTCTCTCTTTTTCATATCTTTCACCACCTTTTTATTAATATTATACCCCCTCTGGTTAACTCTGCAAAATCAGCTTCATGCTGGCCAGTTGTATTGTACGTTAAGGTCTGATATAACCCATGTATGTTAGTTGTTAAGATAAGTGGATCACGAAGCATTGGTTGGCTTTCATATTGCCGCTTCCTATAATTATTAGTGTTCTGCTGGATTAGATAATGCTAGACTAGGGGTCTGATATTATAAGGTATTGTTTCCTATGAGTGCTGGCTTTAGGAAAAAGCTGCACGACATACCTGAGAACTGGAGTTGATTGAGTAAATTCTAGTCTGTGTGCCATTGAGAGTGGAGCATGCACGAATGAGGGCTTTTTGCCTATACCATTCTGCACTGTGCTAAGCTCGTTGTTTGTCTTTGAGGTACGCCAGGAGAATGCTTAATACTTCGGTATTAAGGTTTCTCAAGAGAGCTACCCTTCCCTATAACGTAATATTTGACGCACAGACTTGAGATTTGCACTAGGCTATGCGGCATGCCATGCGCACCAGTATCTCGTATAATTGACTCTAGCTAGACTTTATCAGTCACAGTAGACATTAAGTATATTAACCTAATTACTCTTTTTATGCATACCCATTTATTATTACACAAGCATTTCGTAGCCTAGTTTGATGTATTGAGACACAAACGACTTAGGCTCTTTTTGTTGATAGGAATACTGCATTGTCGTGGCGATTATTATTATTGTTGTAGTGTTTAGAATATTCTTGGCTCTAACGGCATTATATATTCTGCCTTTTTGTGTGCATAGCCTGCACGAGCATTGTTCCGCTGCCTGCCTTTTTGGGTTCCATTTCCGATACGAGCATCTTTATAGCATCTAACATTTAAAGAAGATTCCTTGTTAGTGTTGAAGGACTTTAGTGCACTTTCTTTCATGCAGGAGTGCCTGACATTTATTGATTAAAGTAACGTAAGCTGTAACTTCTCTTACCACCTTACTTTGCATACCATAACCAAGCACCTTCGGTTATAGGTAGTAATAGGCTGTTTTCACATAACATTAAGCCTAGAGTAGACGCACATTTATTGAGAGTTTGATAGCCTATTATTGCATATAGAACTCTGTAGAGTATTTATGTTCTTTGTTCACTGGGAATATACATCAGAGGTTGGAGCTAGCGCTTTCCGTTGTAGCATTTATGCCATTACTAGTCCAATGAATAAGAGCCCTGATATATTTAAACCCCAGTCGTAACAATATCACAAATACACGTGAGCCACTAAATGTTTCTAATCTCTCAGTGGGGTTCGAACCGCCGGCCGTGGTGTAGTTGATTAAAGCGTCGGCTATCGTCCTGACGGTCGGCGGTTCGAACCCCACTGAGAGATTGAAAACATATATATATATATTTTTTTTTTATTGTTTTTCTTTTTTTTTTTTTTTTTTTTTTTTTAAGCATTCGTTTGGCCGAAAATATGGACACACTTATCCTGGCCCAAATGAAATGCGCCCACAGAAAACGGGGTCTGCAAAGCGCCAATTGGCCTACACCTGACAGGTCCCCCTCATACCAACCCATCTCGTCCATATGCCTATCTAATTTTAGAAGAAGCAGAGAGAGAGAGAGAGAGTGAGAGTGAATACTATACCAACGGAGATTTTAATGCTATAGTAAGTATGAATCATGAAATCAGACGTAAAAACATTTGTTAGTTTAAAAGGTGTAATGGTCAGGTTAATGAACAGTAAAAGAAGCAGAGAGAGAGAGAGAGATGGGGGTGGGTGTTGGGGGAGTATGTTAACACATTTAGGGAAATTAACTAGTTATGTTAAGTGTGACGCTCCTGCATAGTAGCCACGTGCGGGCATGCGCGAGTGTCGGCTGCCCAGCCGTTTAGAAACCGGCTGGCGGCAGCCGGCCGGCCGGCTTTTCCTTAGTATATATCCTACGACAATGTAACTAATGTCTGGGATATTCTTATGTTGTTTCACAGCTTGAAGCTGCCCTTATTCTTAACCAACGCATCTTAGTATATTTTATTCTCGATAGTTGATTGTTTCATTATAATATATAAGATGTAAGTCTAGTGAGAGTGGGAGGAGACGAGCGGGAGAGAGAGACCGGCTGGGGGACGTTGCTTCGCGCGGGCGTGGAGAGACTAGCTTGGGACGAGCCTGATGTTGTCAATTTGATCGCAACGTTAGGCTTAGTTTCGACTCACGCAAGGGATAGAGGATTTTGACCCGGCAACGGTGTTGAGTGTTGCCAAGCATGGGATGTATTTCGCATGCCTAGGGTGGGGTCCAGACAGATTCAAGACTCTGAGCTCACCTCACTGTCGTACCCTTCGGACCCCCTTGATATCTATCCCTCTCAACCCCACTTAGAAACTTTCTCTCTTACTTTGTATACCTTCCTTCCACTACTTCACCAATCTATTTAATTATCCCATCCCCTTGATAGACCTTATATCTATTATTGTATTAACGACGAGCTCTCAGATAATTAGATAGGATTTTGGGCCTTATGCAGAGATGTAATTGTTAATGAGACCTAGGAAGCTTTTTTGTTGTCTCATATTTGGTGGTTTCATGCTTGCTAGTGTGTTCTTGTGGCAGGTGAGCAGGGGCTAGACCGGAGGGGGGGCTTTTTGCGATCCTTTAAGTAAAGTCTGCTGGTGCGAGTCCTGTGGACCTGCATGGCTATACTAGGATACCCGTGGGAGTCTGGGGGCATTTTCTTGTCTGTGTCCCTGTGTGTCTAGTGTTGTGTTGTGTGAGGGCCCTTGCCTAGTCCACTCAGCACTGCGCTGGCACGTCTTGCTTTTGTTTTAGGGTCGCCAGGAGAGAGTCAGATACTTGGGATCTGAGTCTCTCAAGAGAGCACCCTTTCAATTAGAGTAATTTGGCGCACAGACTTGGGAACGTCCCTAGGATAGAGCAGGTGGCTCAGCCCGGGTATTCGAAGCCTATATCCTTCCGGCTAGACCTCTGCCACCTGGCAGATTAACAGCTAGGGGTTTATTATTTCTGCATGCTTGTAATTGTGCCACAGTTTACCGTTGTTGTGAGCATTGTGAGTCAGGGTGTGGCTTAGAGACTCTGTCCGAGCAGGCTTGCCTGACTAAGAGTGAGAAGCACACCTGTATGTGGTTATGTTGCGAGTTGCTACCTTTATTTAATTATACCTATGCCATTATACACTGTATGGCCTATCACTAGTATTTATTCCTGCTTATGAGTTAAGAGTTCTCTAAATCCGTAACTTACTTTCTTTGCTAAGCATCAGATCCTACAGTAGCCGCATGCAGTTTAGAAACCTGCATCTTGTCTACCTGTACGATGTTTTGAGGACTGTTTGCTTTCACCTTCTTTCACGCAGGGGTGATTAGTTGTATTAATTAACGTAACGTTAAATGTACTTTCTTCTAGTTTGTTATTAAATTGTTTCTGCAATTTAATTCCGTTATCTATCTTTTCCTTGAAGCTTTAAGTCAACTTAATTGTGTGATTTTTTATATAGCCTGCTTGACTATCAGCAGTCTATAGTGTGTGCACCCTGTAACCGAGTCATAGGATACCTCGTTGTCCAGGCAGGACTCTTGACGGTTTAGGGTGGTTTGTTGCCTGGGTTTATAGATAAGGGTTGGATCTAGCGTTTTCCGTTGTTGCTTGTTGCCGCATACCTAGTCCAATAGAAAGAGCCCAGTGTTTATATATCCCAGGACGTAACAAATGGCGACCTTGCATAGGATTTACTGAACAGAGGAATATAGTGGTCATTTGTTTTGAGATTCCTTATGATTAGAGGAATACAGTGGACATAGAGTTTTTTTTTGGAGCAACCAATATAACACATTAAAGACTTTAAATAACATTAGTATATAAATACTTGCATAGGAGATAAGGCACATTCTATAACCGTGATAATTACTGCAGTACACAAACATGTCTAATACATCAGAACACAGTGGTGGGTCAGGTCAGGATACAGGCTCGGAGGGAGAAAGACCTGTGGAGTGGCTAGTCGATAGCGAGGAGGGTGCTAGAAGATTTTTAGAGGTGCCCCTTACCGCTGCCAGGGTGTTGAAGCTGAATAAGTATGGCTTAAAGTGTGTGGCAGTTCTTCAGGGTCACCAGGGTTTAAGTGGCATGAGGAAAGATCAGCTGAGGACTTTGATATTGGGTTTAGAAGGGAGAGACCTGGGTGGAGAGGCGACTGGGGGCCCCGGTCCCCAGCCCCCCCTCCACTCTACCCCCGTATCAAACGTCAGGGTGCCTGAATTTAGTACATACCCCCAAGTTGATGGTCAATGGCAGCGTGGAATTCAATCACAGGGACCCTCTCCATTAAATGCACCTTTCCCTCCTCAAGGGTTAACTCCAGATTTGTTGTTTCGGCTTGAGATGGCCAAGGTTGTGGCTGCCGAGAGACAGGCTAGAGCTCAGGCTGAGGCCGCAGAGAGAACAGCTATACGAGAGGCTGAACTGCAGGCAGAGTCTACTAGGTATCGGGCTGACAGGGAGCTGGAGAGATCTCGAGTGGAGGTAACAGGGCGAAATATTGGGGGAGGTAACAGACATCGGGACCAATCATTGTCGCACCTGCTTACACTAGTTCCTGTGTTCGATGAATCATGTGTGACTGAGTTTTTTATGCGATTTGAGAAGAAGTGTCAGGAACACCAGTGGCCTCAGGAAAAGTGGGCAGCATTAGTTTCATCAAGACTCCTAGGAAAGGGGCTAAAAGCGTATGATGCACTACCTTTAGAGTCCTGTGTAGTTTATGATGAGCTAAAGAAGGCTGTGCTACGGGCCTATGAGTTACAACCAGAAACTTACCGCTTGAAGTTTCGGGGGGGTTACTAAGGGCAAGGATAGTACCTTCCTAGAACACGCCCGGGACTTGTCTGATGCACTACGACATTGGATAGCTCCAGATTGGAGATGGAGGGTGAGACGACGTGATAAACGATTTTGTGTCATACCAACGTAGGTTTGAGGTCCACAGTCCACATTATTGCAATTGTGTTGGTATATCACATGGTCGTCTATTTTCGGAGTCTTGGGAGAGATAGGTTGGAGGTTTTGGAGGATTTGTAGTAGATGATAAGTTTTATTTTGTGGTCGGGGTTGGTGGGGAAGACGTTTTTGGTAATGATTTCTTTCATGATGGATTCGTCGGTATTGTGATCAGATGACATGTAGTTGCGGTAGAAGATAGTGATGTCGTTGGTTGAGTTGGTAGTAGGGGGGGCTTGGTTTTACCATTTATCAAGGTGTTTTCTTATGGCGTTGGTGACATCTGTGTTAGAATATCCGTTGTTAACGAGTACCTGGGTAAGGTGTTCTAGTTCCTTATGGGTGTCGCTCCACGCGGTGCAATGGGTGAGGGCTCTCCTGATGTAGGCTGCGATGGTGGACAGCAGGTATCGTTGGGGGCATTCACTTTCCCCGTTGAGGCATTGGCCATTGCTCGTGGGTTTGGTATAGACGGTAGTTTTGAATTCTTGATTATTAAACGAAACAAGTAGGTCGAGGAAGGGAAGCTGTCCATTGGTGACCTCTTCATAGGTGAAGTTGAGTCCTGAGGCGGCCATAAAGCGATGCTGGAGGTCCCTGAGTTCGTTTAGGTCCTTTACTAGTACGAATATGTCGTCCACATATCTGCAGTAGACCGAGGGGCGGTGGGCATCAAGGAGCTCCTCTTCTATGGCTCCTCTTCTAGCAATGCGCGCCGCCCCTCAACCCTACGCTTCAAACTGGACCAGAAACCCGAGATACAACTGGCCCGCCGCCCCTCACATGGGCCGTGGCCCCCCCCCCCCCCCCTCGCCCAGCAGACCCCCTACGACAACATCTAGCATCTACGAACCCTCCCAGCCAACCAGGAGGCAGGAAAAGCGCGCGCCTCATTGGTCGCCAACTAGCCAATCATATGCTAGCCAACACCCAATAAACCTTACTGTGATCTACCTAATATGTATAAATAATCTGTTATGTTATATCCTATTCACCACTCCTCATTCTCCTGACTACACGATGGCTAGCCAAAACAAGACCATTGGCACTGTCAAGTGGTATAACGTCAAGCATGGATATGGTTTTATCACAAGATCAGATAACCATAAAGATATATTCGTCCATCACAAGTCTATCATCAAGAACAACCCTCAGTTCCAGCCATCACTAGGGGACGGAGAACAGGTGGAGTTCAATGTCAAGACTGGACGGAAAGGGCCTGAAGCAGATCAAGTTACGGGTCCTGGAGGCTTGGCAGTGAAAGGATCTCACCATGCTCGTCCAAAACAACGGAGGAGCTATGGTACCATCCCTGGAGTGAAGACAGGTGCCAAGACAGACACCACCATCACCATCGTTGTTCACACAGCCATCGCTCTTGCCGGGGACAATAAAAGCCTACTTTCCACACTTCTTCCAGCTCTCCTCAAGGCAAACGGTCTCCCGACCATTGTCATCCCTCCGGATCTTCTGGATGATACACAACCACCTAAGAAGAAAGCACCAAAGCCAAAGAACACCATGAGGCCACAACTCCTGCTCCCACGACCCCTGAGCATACAACGGAAGGAGCCAGAACAACCAACGGAGGACCGGGCACAAGCACAAGCTTCGACACCTCCAGAAGACCTCGAAACTCACCAAGAAGAATCGGATGAAGAAGACTCCGAGGAAGAAGAGGTGGAAGTCGAGCTACTGGATGCTGAAGATCAAGAAGAAGACAAAACCTCTTCTACTCCAATCCAGTCTACCAGCTCATCACCAGAACATATCATCATGACAACTCCTCCCCCTCCTGTTCTAACACCACAAACTCTGAGGGACAAGAAGCCAAATTTTCAAACCAATGACACAGCTACCAAGATCTCAAGCATTCACCCACGGACAGATGTAGAATGGCTAAGATTTGCAAGAGATCTTGAATATACCACTCCAGCTACAATGAAACAAAAATACTCTGAAGAAATAGTAACTGATTGGGTACTCTCGACGGAGGGGAGACGTTACTACCAGATGATAAAGAAGAACTTAGAAAAAAAAGAAAAAAAGAAGTTGAATATAAATAACTAAACGGGAGAAAACAGACCAAGTCCACCAAGAATCTCCAGCTTCACCATCCGCTTCATAAACAACACCATCACCCACCTTCACCAACATCAACGGCCTTTCCACACCACCAACACCACCTGGCATTGCTGCTCTGAGATGCTCCTGCGACACACCATTGAGACAACACAAAAACTAATAATAGCATGGAGGACCGCCCTCCATCTCTTACTCTTCGACTTTGCTCTTCATTTCCATCTTTACTTCTCTCTAATCCTTAGAGACCTCTTACCTCCCCAACCTGTCTATCCCCCTTCAAGTTCCCCCCCCTATTCACTTACCTTCCATTCCCTGAAGATGATAGTTGTCTATCGAAACGCTTCGGATCATCATGAATTTTGCTCACCTTTTGCACAATCTCCCAGAACACTTGAGAATTGCTGTTCGTTCTATTGAAAGTCTTAATAATAAAATAATTAATGCTGATACTTGTATTTCCTTCAACCTCGCCTGCCTTTACATTTACAAATATATAATGAATGGGGTCGGGGGGGGGGCAAGATTATTTACATATCTTGATTTGTTTTGTTTATATATATACTGTATATAGGCGTATATATATATATATATATATATATATATATATATATATATATATATATATATACAGTATATACCGGTATATATAATATATATATATTTTTTTTTTTTTTTTTTTTTTCTTGAAGCAGGGAAGTTTATTTTCTTATCTTGAAGGGGTCTGGGGCGATTTTATTTATATATTTATTTAACTATATTATATATTTTCAAATATTGAAGAGGGTTTAGAAGGGAAGAGGGCGTTTATATTGTCTTGAAGGGGGTCTGGGGGCGTTTTTTGTTTTTCTTGAAGGGGGTCTAGGAGCTTTTTTGTTTATATTTATCGTGAAGGGGGGCTGGGGGAGTTTTTTGTTTATCTTGAAGGAGGTCTGGGGGCATATTTATTTTTTCTTGAAGGGGTCTGAGGGGTTTTCTTTATCTTAAAGGGGGTCTGGGGGCGTTTTTGTTTTTCTTGAAGGCGTCTGGGGGCTTATTTAGTTTTTCTTGAAGGGGATCTGGGGTGTTTTCTGTTGATCTTGAAGGGGGTCTGGGGGCGTTTTTGTTTATCTTGAAGGGGGTCTGGGGTGTTTTTTGATCTTAAAGGGGGTCTGGGGGCATATTTAGTTTTTCTTGAAGGGGGTCTGGGGGCGCTTTTTGTTTATCTTGAAGGTGGTCAGGGGGCGTATTTAGTTTTTCTTGAAGGGGGTCTGGGGGCGTTTTATGTTTATCTTGAAGGTGGTCTGGGGGTGTATTTAGTTTTTCTTGAAGGGGGTCTGGGGGCGTTTTTTGTTTATCTTGAAGGTGGTCTGGGGGCGTATTTAGTTTTTCTTGAAGGGGGTCTGGGGGCGTGTTTTGTTTTTCTTGTAGGTGGTCTGGGGGCGTATTTAGTTTTTCTTGAAGGGATCTTGGTGCGTTTTTTGTTTATCTTGAAGGTGGTCTGGGGGCGTATTTAGTTTTTCTTGAAGGGATCTGGGGGCGTATTTTGTTTATCTTGAAGGGGGTCCAGGGTTTTTTTTTTTTTTTTTTTTTTTTTTTTTTTTTTTTATCTTGAAAGTGGGCTGGGGGATTTGTTTTGTTTAATTATATCATTTTTATTGTGAAGAGGGTGTAAGGTATTTTTTTGTTTTCTAGTACAGTAAATTTGTGGGTGCGTTTTGAAGTTTTATTAGTTTTTAACGAGATTTACTATATTTAAACTATTCTATACACAATCAGTAACACCCCGTTCTTAACACCAATCATCCATTACAAACCCCAATGTGCTTGAATAAACTAATGAAAGCATATGGTCCTCCCGGGATTCGAACTCGGGACACGTAATTTTCCTCTGTGAACTTTTTTTGTTTTTGTTCTTAACCCCTATTGTACGAGTTGTTCTTTTTCATTATATTCTGGATAGTATTGGACGATTTTGTCCAGCGTAGGGAGGACATGTAGTAATTAATAGGCTTCAAACTATCTCGATAATCCATTTTAAGGGGTAGTACTCGCTTTTTCTGGACCCTCTTCTCCCTCATGTTTAGCATATTAATTTTGAGGTTTTAAGACGTTCGTTCCGTTAGTTAGGCGATTTTGAGACATTTCGCCTCATTATGTATTCAATATTTAGACCTGTCGTGCCCTTTAAGTGTAGATTTTTTTCTGGCGAGCGATACCGAGCCTCTAGCTTTAGAAGGAATCGGCCTTCGGCCAGGACATTTTTCTACCGAAAAATGTACAAATTTATCTTCAGAGGGGATCTAGGGGGTGTTTTTCTAAGCTTGATGGAAGTTTAGCGAGGAAACTCAAATAATTAAATATATACATATATAGACCAAAAACCAAGCACTAACCCCACTGTGTCCTCCTAAGCTGCATAAAACGTCTAAATATAGCTGGAATAACACAAAATACATCCTCGGTAAGGAAGGGGTTAACTTGTGTGGGGGTAGCGGGGGGGGGGGGGGGGTCAGGTTAGGTCAGGTTGTTTGGTTAGGTTAAGGGGGCAGTGCTTGGTTTTTGGGCTATATATTTATGTATTCATTTGTTTTTGAGTGTCCTCGCTAGACCTCCATCAAGCTTAGATAAATTCCCCAAGACATATTCAAGATATATTTGTACATTTGTCGGTAGAAAAGTTACCCGACCGAAGGCCGGTTCCTTAAAAAATTACAGGCTAGCTTTCGCTCGCCAGGAAAAAATTGACACATACTGTAAACAGCACGAAAGGTCTAAAATTTGACAAAGTAATGAGGCGAAAGGTCTCAAAATCGCCAAACTAGTGAACGAACGTCTTACTGGCGATGGGCTGGTCTATCAGAGTGAGACCTGAGCGATCTCTGCCATACCCATAGCTTACTCTGACTGTTCCTTTTACTTATATATTTTCTAAATCTCAAGTGACGGCGTCTCTTCCGTGGATTGACCTCCCAATCTACCAAGATTGGAAGCTAAAGCGTCACATTATTCCTTTGCCCCTCAACTTTCTCTTCATAATTGCTGAGGGGCACAGGGCCCTGGGTGGGGCTTTGGTTTCCCGGGCGTTTACGCACCCTCTCAGCTCCCCGCCATGGAGTGGCTTCGGTCACCCAGGCTTTATTGTGGTCGGCAGGGAGGGTTCTGTGGGGGCGCTCGTTTATGGCCTTGGCCTTACTCGGGGCCTTGGGGCTGTTCGGCCAGGCAGCTTGGGGAACAACAACAACAACAACAACGAACGTCTTAAAATCGCAAAACTAATGGTCTAAACATGAGGGAGAAGGGGATCTAAAAAAGCGAGTACTACCTCCTTAAAGCCAGTATCACACGAGAGATTTTATAGTCAACATTCGACGATTAAAATTTTTCTGGCAACATGTCAGGAATATTTTGCATAGGTATTGTAAACTAGATGAATTTAGGTTACCAAAATATTTTCAATGTTGACCCCATTAAGCTGCCAGACCAGCGCTGAAGATAAATCTTGAGGGAAAAGCGCTCATGTGATATCGGCTTAAGGGGCTAGTGGCTGTTTTTTTGGCCTGTTAATTCATGTATATATTCCTTTATTTCTTAGTTTCCTCGCTAGACCTCCATCAAGATTAGAAAGAAAAAAAACTTAGACCCCCCCTTCAAGATTAATTTGTAAATTTGTTGGTAGGCTCTTAGTTTTCTATCTGGTGTTTTTAACCAAATATGGCGGCATGGGTACTTCCCTCCTAATTGGAGGCATGCTTATACTGTCCCCATTCCAAAACCAGGCAATGACCCTAGTTTACCCACCAACTACCGCCTAATTTCATTGACATCCTATTTGAGAAGATGGTAACTCCTCGGCTCTTATACTTTGCTTTAAGCCATAATCTCATCTCCCAATCACAGTCTGGGTACCGCCCTTCTTTGGCCTGTTTGGAGGATCAAGTCCGGCGAGAGTTCGTGTTGGGTCATCCCACCGTGGCCATATTATTTGATGTCACAAAGGCATATGACACGACTTGGCGCTATCGAATTCTACGAATCTTATATGAGTCTGGCATGCGTGGCCCTCTTCTCCTATTTTTGCAGGGTTTCCTCTCTGATAGAACTTTTCCAGTAATCGTTAATGGAACCCTGTCTCGCCCTCGCTCTATTCAGATGGGCATCCCTCAGGGGAGCATTCTTAGTAGCACGCTGTTTGCCATTGCCATCAAGGGGTTGTGTCCTGCCTCCCTCTTAAGGTCTCCCACACTCCCACAGCCTTTATTTGGATGATTTTGCTGTTTACTATATCTCTCCCAGTTTATCTCATTTACAGCAATGCCTTAATACTGTCTTGATGGATGTTACCCGTTGGGCATCTTCTACAGGGTTTACTTTTTCCAGCGAGAAAACCAAGGCAATTCTCTTTTATCGTGACAAACGTCACCTACATGGTAAGACTATCTCCCTCTCAATGAATGGGCATCGGTTACAATTTTCTGATCAGGTTAAGTTCTTTGAATAATCCTTGTTACACATCTTAACTTGTCTGCTCATGTAATAAACCTTAATGCGCGGTGCCTGAGACGTCTCAATGTCTTGAAGAAATGTCACAATGTTAACTGGTGTGCTGATCGTCTGACCCTCCTTATGTTATATACAGCCACGGTTTTGTCCGGCTTGGATTATGGGTGTGCTATTTATGCCACAGCTTCCCAGACCATGCTCAAAACATTGGATCCTGTCCATCATCTTGGTATCCTGCTTTGCACTGGAGCTTTCAAGTCATCTCGCATTACGAGCCTTCTCGTAGAAAGTGGCCAGCTTCCTGTCTCCCTCCATCGAGAGTGTGTACTCATGAATTCTGCTCTACAATTACTATCAACTGATTCACCTGCGAGCAACTTGTTTGAGAAGGTGGGTATGGATGAGTTCCCTCTGGCATTGTTACCGTCTTTTCTGGTTTTGGCCCACAGATTCTTTACACAACATGATTTACCCATGCCCCTTCTGCAGGCGGCTGACCCCTCCATCCCGTATTGGCTTTTATCATCAGCTATGGTTTGTACATTTCTTGTTCTGGGTCCTAAGTCTTCGCCCTTCAGCATATGCTACGTCATGCCCCTGCCCATGTCATATACACTGATGGGCCTAAAAGGGATGGGAAAGTTGGTTGTGCTGCGGTTTCAGAGGCTTCTGTTTTTAGCTTGGCTTTATCCCCATATTCATCTGTTTTTACTGCTGAATTGTGTACATTGTTGGGGGCAGTTGATATGGTCCCTTCCTATCCAGTCAACACTCCTCAGGTGGTTATTTATAGTGATTCTCCGAGTGCCCTTATGGCATTACAAGATCTTTCTACGAAGGATCCAGTTATTTCCACTATTCTCCAACGAATACATAACCTTTCCTTGGCCAATTGGAGAATCCAGTTTTGCTGGGTTCCTGCCCGTGTGGGCATAGCGGGTAATGAGAGAGCGGATCGGCTCGCTCTTCTTCTTTTTCTTCTTCTTCTTTTGAGGATGACGTACTGTACTGTCTGTACACTCAGGTACAATTGTTCGTCGGCTCCTTTGGTAAGAAATTGTGTAAAAGTCAAAGAGAAATACAGTAATTTGATTATATACTATACAATATTTGATCGGGAAAAATAAAGAGGGCATAATTATTCATAAGCAAATTTATTCACCTATGGAAGATCACAGAGTTGGTAACTTAATAATATGTCATGGTAGGTTAATATTAAATAAATATGTTAATTACAAGGTAATATAATGGAAAATTAGTGAAAACGAGAGAGAGAGAGAGATTGATTTTTATTTTTCCCCGAGGGGCGAGTTTATTGAGCAGCGCCCCCTATCCTGTGAGGGGACAACCACTGGTAAGGCGATACATACTGCTCAAAGAGCCATTGTTCCACTGAAACAACAGCATCGTCGTCTGGTTACATTCATATTTGTGTTAGAGAGAGAGAGAGAGAGAGAGAGAGAGAGAATACAACTACTTCAAAATGCAGTCACTTCAATTCCGAGTCTCCGACCAAAGCTCTATACTGCTGGTCCAACCGCTGCTTCACAAATTCATAGAACTCGTACTCCACTTGAAAGCTCTTCTTCATAAACTCCTTGGCCTTAGGGTCCACGTAGGGCTTGTAGAAGTTGGTGTTGGTCTTCACCTTGTTGTTGTGTAAGTGCTCTGTGGGGGAATAAAGACAGACAAGAGTTGTTAAGGTTTTTAGTTTTTGTTTACTCCCTCGATCTCTATAAAAAAAATATATATACCGGTATATATATATCTATATATCTATATATATATATATATATATATATATATATATATATATATACTGTATATATATATATACAGGGTGTCCCAGGAGGAAAGGGCATAACTTTGGGAAATTATAGAACAAAGTATTCTAAGCCTAAAATCTTCTATAAGAAATATTCCAAATCTCGACCGGTATAGAGACATTGCATGTTGAAAATGGTATTTTCTTCAGTAATTCCCCATAAGGCTGGCCTAGCTGTCCTAGAGCCTACAACACCTCCATCTTTCTGCACTTATTTTACCATGTTATTATAAAGATACTATAATTCTGTAATTTGCAAAATGATTATAGACATATTAGCTCACTTTGGACCAGTTAGAAATTATTTGACATGGGAGAGTCCATTACAGTGATGCGGGGGAGGACACTAACTTAAACCTTCAATATCTTTATAACTGTTGAGATTTGGACTTTTTGGTATTGAACATTTTATGCTTAGAATACCTTGTTTTATCATTTCCCAAAGTTATGCCCTTTCCTCCTGGGACACCCTGTATATATGTATATATATATATATATATATAATTATGTATATACAGTATATATATATATATATATATATATATATATATATATATATATATATATATGTATGTAGCCTATATATATGTATGTATATATAATAATAATAATCAGAAAAATTAAAATAATTAATAAAATAATTATTATATTATAATTATTATTTATGGACCGAATATTCGCTTCGTATTCGTATGTTCGAATATTCGCTATGGTTTTCAATATTCGTATTCGTATTCGTATTCGTATTCGCATTTCCATTCATAGCTATTTGCAAACATGCGAATATTTTCACGAAACCAATAGAAGATATACAAAAATGTAAAATATTAAATTTTAAAGTCAAGAGTGTGCAAAATATAAATATGTTCTAATATATAACTAGGAACCCCAAAAGGTTCACCAAACCCAAATATACGAAGCGTTTTGTTGACGTTCTTAAAAAAAAGGAAAAAAAGAAAAAAACAGCTTGCGTTCGCTTGTACGATGTCGGGGAAAGATATGCTTCTTTATTAAACCCTCTAAGTACCATAGTATGTGAATGTTTTTTAAACTAATGGAACTGAAATATTGTACATCGACTTCCAAACCAATCTGATGATCTCTGAACTTTGAAATAATTGTAATAGTTTCAAAATCTGACCGTGTTCATTATAACGGATGGAATGGTCTTGGTACATGTTGCCAATGATGGAATCACTTCCATCACTTCAATCTAGCGACATCATGATGTGATGAATTCTAGCGATATTCAAGTTATGTTCCCTATTTTAAGGAATGGGGGAAAATACCAAAAATTGTCTGCTATTTTTCCCGCCTTTGGTTCGCACCGAACCTAAATTTGTTGTCATCGAGTGAATTGATTTTTTTTAAATCGCAGTCATCAAAATATCACTCGATTTCTATAGTCATGAATGTTACAGATATATTACTCTCAAATTCTATTCAGTACATTGTCCAATATACAAAGTATTTATGATAAATAAACACGATTCTATTACGCCTACACAAACACATGGTAAGCCGGTGACTGGACGACTCGGCCCATGGGACAACTCGGCTCGGACAGCTCGGCCCACTTTTGGACAACTCGGCCATGACGGCGAGACAACTCGGCCCATTATTTGAGACAGCTCGGCCCCATGTTTTGCTATGGGTCAATTTGACTAGACCAGTCAGGATTAGGATGGGGAGAGCTAAGTGGAGGGTTTATGGGTGAGGCCATGTATGCAGCACCAAATCCTGTCCTCTGCGTATGCGTGGCCTTTTCCCTAATATTTTTATTATGTTATTTAGGCTCAACTGTTAGGTTAATTTAAGTTAGGTTAGGTTAGGTTAAGATAATATAATAGTATAAAGGAAAAAAAAATTGTGCCAAGGGGCCTAAGATTCTCACGCATGCGCAGAGGACAGGATTTGCAGGATTTGGTGCTGCATACATGGCCTCCCGTTTATGGCGTGTGTGTAATGTGGGCGAAATGTTCGTTTATTGTATAATTATGTCATAGGCTAGTTCTCTCGATTCATAATGTGTAGGTTAGGTTAGGTTAGGTTAGGTTAATTAAGAGTTGTCTCGTAATTAACACGGGGCCGAGCTGTCTCGTTTTTACTGGGCCGAGCTGTCTCGCCGTGGGCCGAGCTGTCCTGGCCGAGCTGTCCCGTAGGCCGAGTAGTCTGGCATTAGCTGCCCGATTTGAGAGTGGATTCTTAAATTGGTACCATAAAAGCGAATGGGAGCGTGTTTTGTAGTCTGCGCATGCGTAGACATTCGACCTGCCATATTCTACAACTACAGAATATAATAACTTATGTTCAGCCAATATCTACTGAAACACGTATTTGTTAGTAACTAAAAAGGAAGTAAATACAATACTTCAATGAGTATTACACATTTCGCCCAGCCTATCACACCACATTAGATGAAACTAAATTTCTAGGTCAGGAAGCTGATATTTATGTATCAAATTATGTTAATTATTATATATTCACTGCATTAACGAGTATATAACCATCATATTATGAATCTAGTACAAATATACTACACAACTATGTGTCATAGATAAGTTGCGAACTGTATTAAACCTCTTAAATCACGAAAACCCTCAAAACACCTCAATGGTGCATCACACACGATAGTCATTTGAATAAGACCCCCAGCGCCATCTGGATTTTTAGTACAGTTTCCTCTCATTGTAGAGATTTTTCGATTGTTAAAGATTATTCTAGATACTTCAACATATGTTTTCTAGTGACATACAAGTTTTTAGTGTCTGGTGACTATCTAGCGAGTTGTCAATGCTATTCTAGCATACATTTGTGCTTTAGTTTATCATGCATTGTTTAATAAATTTGCCCTATTTCTCCAGAAGACTTCCTACATGATATAGTGTATTGTTCTAGTGATAATTAAATATTATACAGGGCTATTTTAAGTTGGCTGATGATTATGATACAGTAATATGCTGGACGATGAGAATACTGTATGTAAACATGTCTCGGATATCATTGATAATTTTTGGCATTTTCTGCCAAAAGCCCAATGGCTAATCAGTGGTGGTAACGAAACGCGCAGCTTTACACATTCACATCGTCATTGGCTTCCGGTAATTAATTGCATAGTAATTTAATTAACGTTTGTTGGTGATATAAAAAGAATTACCAGTTCTTGAAGGATGAAAATTTCATCCTTCAAGAAAGATCGAAATATTCGCTATTCGTATTCGAATTCGCGAATTTTACCAACAAAAAATCGCATTCGCAAATAGTGAAAATTTATATATATATATATATACTGTATATATATATACCGGTATATATATATATATATTGTGATGCATAGCAAAGAAGAGCAGAGAAGAGGAGAGGACAGACGAATAAAGGAAGGAAGGAACACAAACTAGAATAACACGTGTATCTTGCGGTTTTGACCGAGGGGGGGATATGTACCTATCGGTACATATCGATTGCCCTAACATATCCGAGGGTCGAGGGGAAAGTTTGTGGTCTGGCTGACATCTGGAACCCATAAAAAAGATTTTCCCACCAAGAAATGGAGACTGTAATACCCGTGTGACTCTGTTAAAATACTCATGTGACACCGTTTGCTTGCCGGAAGTTTGAGGGTAAGAAAGAGATGTGAGATAAGCGCTAGGGGAACGGAAGGAGATCAGTATCGCCCTGAAATAGGCGGAGGAAGGAGGTCCAGACTCCCTCGCTCCGGCCTGTGTCTGTTCTTGTGTGTGTGTGTGTTGCTGACTCCTACTTTCGTGAGTTGAGACACGTAGGTTAGTGAAATTTGTAGTGTCTATTGAAGGGAGATGAGACAGCAATACCATTTATATTGTGTTTTGTGTATTGTGTAACGAGCACTGGTGTGTTTTGTGCTCTCTATATTGTGGGTGTTTTATGTGTTTGTGTATAGTAGACACTGATTCGTGTCTTTGAGTAAATATATCGTCCGTCCGGTCCGAGCGTTTATCTGGCGAGACACATCTAAAAACGGTAGCCTATCAATCACTGTTCATTGAATATCCGTGTGGTGTTTTTTGTGTTATACACCGTGTTTGTATTTTACTGTGTCGTGTATTAATTTGTGCTTGAGTTTGTGATTCACAGTTTCTATTCATTTTAATAAGTGCGTTGATTCACCGTTTTCATTCAATATTCTCAGTGTGTTTTGTTCAAATTACCGAGTGCAATTACTTAAAATGTTCATTCAGCGTCTTTATTCAAATTGTACTCACTGTTCTGGTGTTTCTTCCGGTGTATTTTTGTGTTAAAGAGCATTGTTTTGATTTACTGAATTATTGTGCTTGTCAACCTGTTCATTTATCATAGCTAATTATAGTTTAAATAATACGAAATTAATGGTGTTTGATATCATCCTTTTCTACATTGTTTGATTTGTGTGATTAATAATAATTTTGGAGTGATATACGTAGTCAGATTGTGTGTTGCAGGTGTTTGAATTGTATTCTCTTGGGTTCAGCACCTTAGGCCCGTCACAATATATATATATATATATATATATATATATATATATATATATATATATATACAGTATATATATATATATATATATATATATATATATATATATATATATATATATATATATATATATATATATATATATATATATATTATATATATATATATATATATATATATATATATATACAGTATATATATATATATATATTCAGTATATATATATATATATATATATATATATATTATACATATATATATATACCCATATACCCAGTATATATATATATATATATATACGGTATATATATATATATATACTGTATATATATATATAAATAAAACCCACCTCCAAAACCACCCATCAAGATCAATTTGTTATTTTTTTGGTAGCCTTCGGCCAGTTCTTCCTAAATTACAGGCTCGCTATTGGTCGCCAGGAGAAAATCAACAACTAAATAATTATAAATGGCATTAAAGGTTTTAACCCCTTCCCGACAGGTCCCGTCACCAGACTGGCACCGAAATCCGCTTATTATGTATTCTGGGAGTGAGGCAAGCAGTTACAGGCAGCGCAGGACCCCTTCGGCCGTCGCCCACCAAGTCTGGGCTGGCACTAACATAACTTACAGCTGTCTGCTACCTCACTGCAGCGTTACATATAGCAAAAACTGCTAAAAACTGCTCATTTCTATCAATTTTGGCCAAAATGTTCAAGATCGTTGCAAGACAACCAGACGTCGTACAGAGATGATTCAGGTGTCACAGGAAAGCTCAATTATTTACTTTCACGGATATATCATTGTATTACGTTCTGGCTCTTGTTTATGCATGAAAATGCACAGGGAATGAAGCTTAATTAGGGCCCAAACCCCCACAATGGAAGAGTAAATATTGATGTAGAAATGGGGCGAAAGGTCTTAAAATTCCCAAACTAATAGGGCGAAATTCTTAAAATCTCAAAACTAATGGGCCTAAGCATGAGGGAGCAAGGACTCCGGAAAAAACAAAGCCTACCCTTGAATTATGACTTTTTCTTGTTTGTGTGTATCTGTTTGCATGTTCCTCTCTCTCTCTCTCTCTCTCTCTCTCTCTCTCTCTCTCTCTCTCTCTCTCTCTCTCTCTCAAATTGGTAATGCAATCAAACATAAAAAGAAAGTTTTCAAGTTTAGAAAATTACTATTCCAATGACCAAGTAAAGGAATTATACAATATTGCTAGCAGAAAAGTTAAGAAACTGATTATATCAGCTAAACGTGATTATGAAGTCTCTATAGCCAAGCGAAGCACCAACAACCCTAAACATTTATATAGCTACGTAAATAACAACAGAGAACATTTTAAAAGTGGAATATGCCCGTTAACTAGAGATGATCAAATAGTGACAGCCGACTTAGATATTGCAAATACATTTAACGATTATTTTTGTTCTGTTTTACAAACGAAGAATAGATTACTACACAACAAAAATTTAGCAACAGCACATTGAATAGTAGGAAACTTTACCATCAGCACAAGTGATGTAGTTTGTAAATTAGGTAAATTAAATGTTAAAAATACTCCGGGGCCTGATATTTTCCACAATAGAATTTTAAACTAGTAAAAGAAGAAATATGCAAATCCCTGACCATTATCTGTAATTTATCACTACAGCAGAGAAACGTCCCTAATTATTGAAAAACAGCCAACATTACATCCATTTACAAAATGGGTGATTGAGCCAAAGCAAGTAATTATAGACCAATAAGTTTGACGACAGTAATAGGAACAATTTTAAGAGATAAAATAGTTGAGTATCTAGAATCTACTGAACTAATAAGAGACAGCTATTAGGACCAGAAAATCGTGTCTAGCAAACCTTCTCGAATTTTATATATTATTTACTTTGATGACTCAACTAAGGCGCTTGGCATAGTACAAAGGAGTACAAAGGAAATCAAGCAAAAACAGGTCTAGTGATCCCTCTAGGCTGCTTGTCCTCCAAAACATTGAGGATCAAGTGTCCAAACAGTGGTTTAGAGTAAGTAAGGGAACATTGGAAAGGGAACTACTGCCCTGGAACTAATGTCCGTGGCAGGATTAAGAAGTTAGTAGGGGACAGATGGGTTAGTAGCATAACACAGTTATAAGTGATCTTCGTATATCTGGGGAAAAAAAGTAACGTCTTAGTAATATATATACGCAATAATCCTTGATGAATCTGAGGGGGGAATAAAATAAGATATTAATTTACAAACGCAGTCATTCGCGGGTTTGATGCAAGACATTTGTCTAGGCGAAGTTTAAAAGAATCAACGGTGCAGCAGTCTATAACGTCTCGGGGAAGCCCATTCCACAAGTTGACAACTCGATTGAAGAAGAAATTCTTAGATTCGTGCGAATTAAAAGATTTACCATTTTACAACCGTATCCCATTGTGTAATTAGATTGGTCGATAGTGAAGTGCTTACTACAGTTCATATTGTCGATGCCGTTGATGATTTTGAACACTTGAATTAAAGGAAATATGTTTAATTCTCTAAGACGCTCCTTGTATGGCCACACTTACAATACTGCGACAGACACCGTCTGGGATCCACACACTCACAATAATATTAATAAATTAGAGGCCATACAAAGCAAAGCTGCAAGATGGATCAGACGTGATTATATCAGTCACTTTGCTCAAACAAGACATTAAACTAGACCCCCTTGTAATAAGAAGACAAATACACAGACAACAATGTTGTACAAAATCACAAACAATTTAGTGGACATAGACAAAAATACACATTTACACCCTACAAACATACAATTTAAGAGACGCAGCCACAACTTAAAATACCACACATATCAGGCAAGCACGGACATATTCAGACATTTATTTTTTTCCCGCAGCATCCTAGAGTGGAACCACCTCCCATCTCACATAGTTAATAGCCCCAGTTTTGGTTCCTTTAGAAATTGGATCACCAATCATTATCTCCTTCATCCGAATCTTTGACCCGATCCGATTCCTTGCTCCTAATTCCCCTGCACAACCTCCGCATATCATGCTGTCCAAGAGAAGCCCCATGTGGGGCCCCCTGACAAGACAAGACTAGAAAAAAATGGTCCCACAATGTTTTCCTTGAGTTTGAATGGGTTAACTGGGGGTACATCGGGTACATTGGGAGTGAGGCCCTGGAAAGTTTTCATTTGCCTGAGACTGTTCTTCATGTGCGTCAGGGCACCGGATGGTGTTCCTCCTGTTGTACTCAAAAACTGTTCTTCCGTGCTGACTCCTTGCCTAGGCAAACTCTTTCCTCTAATGTCGTCCCTTCATGCTGGAAGTTTGTTCTTATTCAACCTGTCCCTAAGAAGGATGACCACTCTCAACCCTCCAACTATCGTCCAATTGCTCTCATTTCTTGCATCTAAAGTTTTTAAAACTCTTCTTAACTCGAAATTTCTTAAGCATCTGTCTTCCCATAATCTACTTTCAGATTGCCAGTACGGTTTCCTTAAGAGCCGCTCTACTGGCGATCTTCTTGCTTATCTTACTAACTCTTGGTCATCCTCCTTTCGGTACTTCGGCGAGACTTTTTCTATTGCTCTAGAGTCATCCTTTGATAGAGTCTGACAAAAGTCTTTAATTTCCAAACTACCCTCCTTCGGTTTCTATCCCTCTATCTGTGCCTTTGTCTCTAATTTCCTTTCAGACCGTTCCATAGCTTCAGTTGTGGACGGCCATCTTTCACTTCCTCAACCTATCAACTTCGGTGTTCCTCAGGTTTCTGTCCTGTCTCTAATTCTCTTTCTAATATTTATCAATGATCTCCTCAACTGTACCTCTAATTCTATCCACTCATATGCTGATGACTATACCTTACACTATTCAACTAGTTTTTCACATCAACCCAGCATGCAAGCTCTCCAAAACAAACTACTTCCTACCTACGCCACGGCGATTGGTATGAATCAAAAACATTCTAAAACCTTCTTCGGCAGTACTTCTTTGATTTCCCATGGAATGACTTCTGCTTCCGTGGCCAAGGATCCTCGGAGAGTGCTGAACGCATTACCGAGGTAATCCTCTCGGGCATGGAAACATACATCCCATTTTTTTTCTCTTAGTCTAATGCAAATAAATCTTGGTTTACTCACGCTTGTTCTTCTGCTGTCCACAATAAGGAGGAAGCATTAAAACGGTACCGTTGCCTTCAAACTTGAGATTCTCATACTTACTATGTTTCTGCCCGGAACCAAACCCAATCTGTTCTTCAACTCTCCAAACATCCTTTCATCAACATGCACTGAACTATCCAACTCAAGCTCTTCCCAAGCCTTCTGGCATCTAGCCAAAAACCTCTCCAACTTTTTCTTCTTCGTCTTTCCCTCCTCTTTTCCACTCTGATGGCACCACCGTCACTTCTTCCTTTGACAAAGCTGAACTCTTCGCTAACACTTTAGCTAAAACCTCCACTTTGGATGATTCCGGTGCTATTCCTCCCTCTCCTACTTATGCCTAACATCATAATATCTTCCAAGGATGTACTTTCCAACCTCTCTGAGCTTTAAAAAAAAAAGGCATACGGACCGATCAGAGTTCCTCCTGTTGTACTAAAAAACTGTGCCTCCGTGCTTACACCCTGCCTAGGCAAACTCTTCTGTCTCTGTCTCTCCGCTAACGTCTTCCCTTCTTGCTGGAAGTTCGCTCTTATTCAACCTGTCCCAAAGAAGTGTGACCGCTCTCAACCCTCCAACTATCATCCAATTGCTCTCATTTCTTGTATCTCTAAACTTTTTGAAACCATTCTTACCTCAAAAATTTCTTAGGCATTTATCTTCTCATAACCGATTCTCAGACCGCCAGTATGGCTTCCTTAAGGGCCGCCCTACTGGGGATCTTCTTTCATACCTTACTAACTCTTGGTCATCCTCCATTCAGGACTTCGGTGAGACTTTTTCAGTTGCTCTAGATATATTGAAGGCCTTCGATAGAGTCTGGCACAAATCCTTCATTTCCAAACTACCCTCCTTTGGTTTTTATCCCTCCATCTGTGCCTTTGTCTCTAATTTCCTTTCCGGCCGTTTCATAGCTGCGGTTGTGGACGGCCATCGTTCACTTCCTCAACCAATCAACTCCGGTTTTCCACAGGGTTCTCTCCTATCTCCAATTCTCTTCCTATTACTCATTAACGACCTTCTCAACTGCACCTCCAGCCCCATTCACTCATATCTTGACCACTCTACATTAAGCTATTCAACTAGCCTTCTACAACATTAATCGCAGCAGGAACTCCAAAACTCACATAAGGAGGCCATAAAACACCTATCTTCTGATCTCTCTACTATCTCTAATTGGGGCAGAGAAAACCTTGTTACTTTCAATACTTCCAAAACTCAATTTCTCTATTTGTCTACTCGTCACCCCCTTCCAGAAAACTATAACTTACTCTTCAAAAAAAAATACAAATTAACCCTTCATCCTCTCTTAATATTCTCGGTGTCTCTTTTTCTTCTGCTCTCTTGGAAAGATCATATTACCACTCTTGCTAAAAACAGCTTCCCAGAAGCTGGGTGTGCTTAACCACCTCCGGGGGTTCTTTATCCCTGAGCTGCGCAGGGGTAAAGAACCCCCGGAGGTGCTCTGTACAGGTGCACGGTGCATCCATGTTTTGAGTATTGTGGGTGCATCCATGTTTTGAGTATTGTTCACACGTGTGGGAGGGTCCTCTCACACAGCACTTCTAGACAAAGTAGAAAAGAAAGCCTTCCGCCTGATTAACTCACGTCCACACACAAATTCTCTACAGTCTCTCTCTCTTCGCCACAATGTTCCATCTCTCACAATTTTACCTCTATTGCAATAATCTGTGTTCCTCAGATCTCTCTCAGTGTATACCACCCCCTCTTTGTAAAGCTCGGTTCACACATGCACGAATTAACGTCCCGTCCGGCCACGACCATAAAAAGTAGGCAGGACGGCAGCAATCTGGAGTACGAGTGGCCATGATGGCCATTTCAACACGTTATGCCGCCGGCAGACGGTGCAGAATGGGGATTGGACTGGGAATGGACGGGGATTGGACGGAGAATTCACGGGGTCCATAGTCTCATGGTCCTGACGCCGCCGCCGACTTGATGCCACGACAAGTACCGCTGGAGGACGACATGAGAAGTCTGTGTCACGGCTGGACTGCGACGGCACTACGGCCACAATACGTTGGTCGCAGTGTCGTCGCCGATCGCCACCGTTCATGATATAAAAGGGGCGTGCCACAGACACACCTGTACAGTCAACCAGGTGCCCCAGACGAAGCAACATCTCCTCATTTTCAAACTAATATTAGGAATTCCTATGGGTGGAAATGCTAGCCCTTTAATTGCAGATTTATTCTTGCTTGCTTTAGAATTTAAATATATAAAAGACTTAGTTGACAGTAGCAAGAAAAATAAAATCCCAGAAAAATTAGCACTTGCTAAATTGTTAAGCAATAATAGTAGATATATTGATGATATTCTCGTTTGCAATTTGTTGAATTTTAATAAAGTTACGAAACTTAATTATCATAATTCTATTCCCCTCACACAATGTAAAGTAAATGATAAAGTTGAAAATGTTCTAGATATAAATATAGAAATTGTTAATGAACAGCGCATACTTAAAGTATATCACAAATTTGATGATTTTAATATTAACGTAATAAACTTTCCTTTCCCTAGTAGTAATATCGATAGTAAAATAAATTATAATTGTTTTTATTCCCAGTTAATAAGATTTTGTAAAATTTGCACTAAAGTAGATGACTTCAGGGCTAGAGCTAGGTTACTATACAGAGAGAGGGAGAGAAATAGAAAACAAACAAAAAACGAGGAGAGAGGGAGAGAAAGAGAAAACTAAAAAAGGCGAGGTGGGCTCAATTGTTAAGCCGTAACGCAAACATTGAGCCCACCTCGCTGGGTTGTTTTTTTCGCTTTCTCTCCCTCTCTCCTCGTTTTTTTTTTCTATTTCTCTCCCTCTCTCTTTGCCTTGTATCCGTTCGGCCCCGTTCAGCCTACTGTTTTATGACGTTTACCCCCATCCAGGTTTCAATATTTTCCTGGTGAGCGGTAGCGAGCCAACATATATATTTTTTGTTTTGAGAGCAAGCTAAATGTGTAAATTTTTCGATAGAAACATTTTCCGGCGAAGCCGGATTTCTCCATATAATGCTGGTTCGCTATCGCTTGCCAGGAAGATATCGATACTTGGATGGGGATAAACGTCTTAAAACAGTAGGCTGAACGGGGCCGAACGGATACAAGGCAAAGAGAGAGGGAGAGAAATAGAAAAAAAAAAGACGAGGAGAGAGGGAGAGGAAGAGAAAACAAAAAACAGCGAGGTGGGCTCAATGTTTGCGTTACGGCATAAAAATTGAGCCCACCTCGCCTTTTTTAGTTTTTCTCTTTCTCTCCCTCTCTCCTCGTTTTTTGTTTGTTTTCTATTTCTGTCCCTCTCTCTTTGCCTTGTATCCGTTCGGCCCCGATCGGTCTTTTATGGACCCCGACCGGGTCCGGGTGGCCGGCGTGATCACGTGACGTGAAGTTGCCACATCGCCGACTCTCCTTCCAACGGTTTTTTCCCGCTGTCCTCATCCTGTTTATCGGGGTCTAGACGCTGCCAGTCTGCGTGTAGACGCAGTCTGCCGGCGTTTACACGCAGATTGTTCCCATGTCTGTCCCGTGGGTGTCCCGGCCTGACACGTTTTTTGGCAGTTGCCCCGCCCCATGCCGACCATTTTATGCATGCATAAAATGTTCGCCGCCTCCCGCCCCACGTCCCGTGTGCTGGCGACACCACATGTCCTTGTACCGACCATAGGCGATTTTGCCGGCGTCCTTGCCCATTTGCAGGCGAATTAAGAGGTCGGGTCCGGCCACGACCAAAAAAATAGGCAGGACGGCATCAATCTTGAGGCCCCATGGTACACATGCACGAATTAACGTCCCGTCCGTCCCCGTCCCCTTTTGCTCGGTTCACACATGCACGTATTAACGTCCCGTCCGTCCCTGACCCCTTAATTTGCCTGCAAACGAGCAAGGACGCCGGCAAAATCGCCTATGGTCGGTACACGGACATGCGGTGTCGCCAGCTCACGTGATGCGACGGTGACACATCGCCGACTCTCCTTCCAAATGTTTTTTTGCCGCCGTTCTCATCCCGTTCGTCGGCGTCTAGACGCCGCCAGTCGACGTCTAGACGCAGTCTGTCGGTGTCTAGACGTCGACTGCTCCCGTGGGTGTCCCGGCCTAACACGTTTTGTGGCAGTTGCCCTGGCCCACGTCGACCATTTTATGCATGCACAAAATGTTCGCCGTCTCCCGCCTCATGTCCCGTGTGCTGGAGACACCACACATCCCTGTACCGACCATAGGCGATTTTGCCGGTGTCCTTGCCCGTTTGCAGGCGAATTAAGAGGTCGGGGCCGGACGGGACGTTAATTCGTGTATGTGTGAACCGAGCTTTAAGCACGTAGCACCCGTCTTGCAACACAATCCCACCCTGTGCAACTCTCCAACACAAGAGTGAAACGTTATTCTCAATCTTTCTTCTATTCCACAGCTGAGCTCTGGAACTTTCTCCTAAAATCAGTCTTTCCCTCTTCCTATCACTTAAATGGCTTCAAATTCGTGTGTCCAGGCATTTTGGATCAAACGTTTCTTGATTTTGGCCCTGTCATTCTTTCAACTCTGGGTGAGGCACTCGCTACAGGCAGTTCTGCCTTTTGTTTCCCTCACTCAAAAAGAAAAAAAAAATCTTTATGTATATATATTTAGAGTGTTTGCATTAGTTTACCTATATAACCTCGGCTTCTCAATATTTATACACTCCTATTATTATAATTATAAGTATGTACAGTATTGTAGCCACCATTTCTACATCTATGTTAAATATACCTTATACACCGAAGCCCATGTATCTGTTTTAATATTAGTCTCACAGTTTATTAACCTGACAAGCGCGATATAGACCTAGGTGCTAGGGTAGTTATTTGTGCATTTCTAGCCCTGGATTCTGACAGAATTCGTTATATTTACAATATAAAGCATTATTTGTTTTCGGTATGCTTTTATTTTACATATATGATGTATATATGAACCTTCAAGAGTGCTAAAATAAGTGGGAAAAGCATTTGGGTGGTGAAAAACGAAGATATTGGCCACCCGGTCATAATCTCAGGCGAGAGAGAGCCACAGGCAGCCCTCCCCTCTCGCTGTCTGGGAGTCAACTGAGACGAGCGGGGCGGTGTGTGCCGGTGTCTGGGTGTTGCATAACGATCTTTTATGCAACCCACTTGTGCTACATTATCGCGGGAGAGAAAAATAACTGATAAATGATGATAATAAGAGGAAAAATAGGTGATAATTGAGGAGGGGGGGAGGGGGGAATAAGGTGGGGAAGGAGGGGAGGGGGAGGGGTGAGAAACACATGGATGAGTACTAGAGGGGAATTATCTCACCTAGAGACAAAATCCTTTGTTTTGATAGGCCCTTTTTTTTTTTGGAAGGATTTTTTTATGGTCTTGCTTCCGTGAGGCCTATCGCGTTCCCTATAGGAAGCCTTCCGTGAGGCCTATCGCGCTTGCCGGGTTAAGGACTGCACGCTCATAAGGCAATTAGCGCCTGCTCGGTATCTTAATATGATTATGGAGAACGTTTCATAAATACAGAAGACTTACAAAGGCATTATAGTGCATACTGATTTTCCTCAATCTCTCCTTCTAACAAATGCCAACTAACCGAAATAAGTTTCTTTGGGTTCCACTAAAAGAGGTGCGTATGTAATGGTCAAGAATTGTGAGCGTTTTGTTTCGCTCCATCAACAGTCCCACCACTCTCTCTCTCTCCACCACTGACTTTGGCTTAATGTAGCTATTATTATGTTCTCTCCGCCAACCAACTCTACTCCTAAAATCGATTAATGAAATTAACAGACACATGTGGCAGTCCGGGGATTCGAACCTAGGATGCTCACACCGAAAATCAATAGCAGGTAAGGGATATGCCATGTTTGGGTAAGGGAGGAATCATGTGTCTATATGAGGAATAGAAAGAACACAGTAAAAAAAAAAATATATATATATATATACATAAAAAAAAAAACTTAATTCATCTATCGGACCCACAAATAATTGGCTATAATTACCTCTTTTACGTATATTCAAACCCGACTCACCATAATACACTTTACTGGCGCCACTAAAGAAGCTTGGGATATAGTGGTGGAGGACTGTCATGGTTTTATTCCACTCTTCCAACACCCCCACCACCGACCACTCTCTCTCCACCACTGTCTTGGCCATCTGCAGGGCTTGAGTGTCACCAAAAACTCTAAAGAATACAAATAGAGATGCATATCAACATATTATAAAATGGGATGGATTCTCATACTGGCTAATGAAGTGGTTCTCGAAGTATCTAAGACTCTAAGCCATTATATTGAGACTCAGAGTACAGAAAAAACATTTTTTTTTTTTTGTTTTTTGTTTTTTTTTTTTTGGGGGGGAAGCATGTTGTGAGAAAAATTAAGTCTTTGATCAAATAATATTGTGACAGTGAAGTGGGGGTTCATAGTAGTGGTTGGTTGGGCCATAATGTATACAATAAATAGTCTCTTCATTATAATGTATAATTTTATGGACTCTCTTAACTATAGTGAATGAGACTTTCGATATTGGTGTAGAAAGATGAAGCTACATACTTGCATGACATTATTAGGTTTGAGTTCCGAAGGAAAGTATGAAATCCTAATATTTGGTAGTGGCTCCGGAATCAATGACGTACTACCAATTAAATATTCTTAATTGACGCCATTGCTTACCAGCAAGCCCTTCATAGGGAACTTCGCTGGTCTACTAATGATCTATCAACTTCATAGGCCACACCGTTAAAGTACCTAAGAAACGTCATTTGAATCGGATACCACTATGAAGGGATACACAACAAAATAAATAAAAAAACAAAAAACAAAAATGTAAAGCGTTCGTTAAGTACACTTCTCATTCCTCACTTGTCTCTCTCTCGAACCTCAATTGTTCTTCAATGCTATATCATGATAGAAATCAGAGGAATGGGAAGGGAATGACAGGACGTTTCTGTATCAACTATGCCAAATACACAATAAGGAAACAGATATTCTACAATCTCTTTAATAATAAAACAAACAATAGAGACAGGACAGTGTCGGAAGGAGAGAGGACCTACTGTGTTACAAGGGTATATGAGAATATACGATAGATTTTACATACACAAAACATAAAAGTCTCCTTTAGGGATTTAGTAAGTATAAGTCACACAAGTTTTGTTTTTATATGTAAGAAGAAGACAAAAGGAAGAGCTTCCTGTAATATGAGTCTCCTACAAAGTTGAAAGAGTGACAGAAAACCATATTCAAGGTGCAATGGGGTCACACGAACTTTGAAGTAGTTCAAGTCATAGGCTGAAGGAAAGATCGATTGAGGAATTGAGTTCTAGAGCTTGCTTGTTGAGTAGAAGAGAGACTGGGAGAATCTATTTATTCTTGGGCTAGATAGCTGGACAGCATTGGTGTGAGAATGTGTTGAAAGTCGAATGCCAACAACTCATCATAAGGGAGGTGGTATGCACTGAGACAGCTCTGATGCTTCTGAAGTATATACATATACCCAAATAAAATATTCCCTTGGACTGTATACTGAGATACGGGAGCTGGGTTCGTTCATCTTCTTCCTTCTCGTCACAGCCGGCTGGTGTAGCTGGCGACTTACATTGGTGAGTTTTGTTCAGGACAGGTAGTCACCAAACGGCCTCAGAGCAGGTAACTACTGAGTATGACTCACAATAGGTAATAGGAGAGTCTTGTGCAGCAGGTAGCCGCTGTACTGCCTCAGAGCAGGTAGCTGCTGAGTATGAATCAAGGCAGGTAGCTGTTGCGTGCATCTCAAAAAAGGTAGGCTACTCGTTTAGTCTCATTCAAATAAAGGGTTTAGCACAAGATGGTGGCCTTGCCGGGTTAGTTTGGTCCCGAGGCTGACCTATAGAATTGTTGTGTGTTGTTGTTATTGTTGTTGGCAACTATGCTCGATGATTCTTCTTATTTATCTCCGTATTACACGTTATTATAATATTGATTGTAGAAGAAAACAGCTTCATCAGTGAATTCATGGGTGACTTGAGTAAGATTCTCTGGTGTGATCTAACTGACTTGAGGGGGTGAAATGATTGAGCTGAAGTGGTGACATGACTGAGTTGAAGTAATATAATCGGGCATAACACTACCCTTTTGGTTAACATTGTCGCGACCCCATGACTGAAGGTTGCATGTCTTGAGGCTGTTGTCATGATGGGTCTGTGATATGGGGGCGAAGGTGGTGAAAGTGTGGAAGATTGGGGAGAGGATACAAAGAGAGAGAGAGGGTGACCCCCCTAGTTGTCTCAGGTAATGCGGTACCTGGCGGACAGTGTATAATCGTGAGGTGGGGAGGCGTCCACTGAATTGGTAAAACCAGTGTAATGCTGTGTACCTGGTGATCTTTCATGCTGACTTACAGTATGATTAACCATTGTAAAGGGTATGTTCTAGACAGGTAGTCGCTGAATGTTACAGTTCGGCTGTGTAGGAAAAGAATCAATTTACGACGGAACCAGTTAGTGTTGTCGGAGCTTTGTCGGATTGTGAGCAATTGAGAATCCAACAGCAGCCCTATCCACTGGGTATGATGGGACGGAATGAGTTATGACTTGAACATTTGGACGAAAGCCAAAAGACATTACATGCCGAATGACTCGTTCCATGTGATGGATACACTGGTGAGGGGAATCGTCATGATCATCCAGTCTTCCAGGGACCATAGAATCATGAAATTTACTTCGAGGAGAGGCATCTGGGCTTGTCGAACCAACTTGAAAATACCCTGGGTGCAAGATTTCGCCCAAAGGGAAAGTGTTAAAGCAAAAGAGCCTGATGTTTGTACTTAATAGCTAAGAACTTATGAAGCCTTTTGTTTATTGGAATATGCCAGTATGCCTTTGAAAAGTCTAGAGTGATCATCCAGGCAAATGGCATTTATGGCCAGTCAATTGTACTTGGGCAATTGTCAACATTCTGAACTGTTCATTGTAAATTAACTTGTTCAGAGCTGAGAGGTCGATGACCGGGCGGCACTTTTGACTGTCTGTTTTTTGGCCCCAGGAATAATCGGGAAGTATGAACTTTTTTATTTAGACCGGCTGGAATGAGGACTTGTTTCTCGAGTATCTCCATGATAAATTACTTCACCTCCGATGAAACAGTGATCAACTTTTGAGGTAAACATAGTGGAAGAACGTGGAGCCACATCCAGGATAGCCCTTTCCATACAACCTTTCTGGCCTACATGTTCCGAGGCCATGAAACATGCCCGAAAACTTCCTCTGTCTGAATTTGCAACTATGTGTAAAAGCTGATCCGACAGGCTCATTAGGGTCACTAACTACCTGTGGGAATGTTGACACTGTGTAGACTGATGTGTGGGATGGTAGTTCTTTGGTTTGTGAGAGAGTGCAGTTTAGTCTGAGCTATGTGGAGAGCTTAAACAGTTAGAGGTGGATGCGACCCTTGCGAGTGCCCACTTCCCCTTGAGGAAGGGGCACCTGTGACCCTTTTTCCAACCACGCCCCGACCCCGATTGGAAGTAGCTGGTGTCAGGGAATTGGTGCTCTTCTCTTTGTCATAAGTCTGGCGTCCTTGCTTCTTACTTTTGCGAAATTTCTTGACATTATGTGATTGAATTTTATTAGCATGAAAGGCCACCATGTCCAGTCTAAGTAAGAGGGTATGAAATTCAGCCCAAACTACAGAGGACATAATATTTGATGTAAAGATATCCGATTGAAACACTCAATCTCAGATGTCTGGTGGCAACTGACGACACAGATAGACACATAGGTCCTGTCGAGCTACGTGTCGAGTGGCTCGAGTGGCACACATCGCCTAAGATTGTGATGGAATTGACAATAGAAAGCCGCCGTATGAGTCTAAGAGCTGTGCAAGTGTTATCATCTGAGAGAGCGTCTATCATGCGCTGCTGGGCAGTGGCCAATTGGCGAGACAAAAGGAATTGTGAGAGCTATCGATGGGCTCTGTGTTGCAGGCTGTAATCTTTGTTTAGCATGGTTGAGGAAGGCCAGACCTTTTCTATTGCGCTAGACATATCGAAGGCGAGACCTTTTCTATTGCGCTAGACATATCGAAGGCTTTCGATAGAGTTTGGCACATATCTCTAATTTCTAAACTACGCTCCTTCGGTTTCTATCCCTCCATCTGTGCCTTTGCCTCTAATTTCCTTTCCGGCTGTTCCATAGCCGTGGCTGTGGACGACCATCATTCACATTCTCATCCTATCAACTCCAGTGTTCCTCAATGTTCTGTCTTATCTCCATTATCTTTCTAATATTCATAAATGATCTTCTCAACTGTACATCCAGTTCTATCCATTCATATGCAGACGACTCTACCTTACACTATTCAATTAGTTTTCCAGAATGCCCCAGCAAGCAATTCCTCAAAAACAAATGTAATGAAGCCATACAATACTACCTTCTGATCTAACTACCATTTTCAATTGGGGCAGTGAAAACCTTGTTGCCTTTAATGCTTCCAAAACCAAATTTCTCAATCTATCTACCCATCGTGAACTCCCAGAGGACTATCCTATATACTTCAGCAATACAAAAATCAACCTTTCATCTTCTCTCAGTGTTTTCTGTGTCTCTATTTCTTCTGGTCTCTCTTGGAAGGACCATATCACCACTCTTGCTAAGGCAGCCTCCCAGAATCTGGGTTTGCTCAACCACCTCAAGGGGTTCTTTACCCCTGCACAGCTTCTTGCTCTGTACAGGAGCACAGTACGTCCTTGTATTGAGTATTGTCCACATGTGTGGGGAGGTTCCTTTCACACAGCACTTCTTGACAAAGTAGAAAAGGAAAGCCTTTCGTATCATTAACTCCCGTCCACTCACCGACTCTCTACAATCTCTCTCTCTTCGCCACAATGTTCCGTCTCTCCCGCTATTCTATGCTACTACAATAATCAGTGATCCTCACAGCTCTCTCAGTGAATACCACCTCCTCTATGTAGGGTATGTAGTACTTGTCTTGCAACACACTCCCACCCCTACTCTATATAACTCTCCAACTCCTCCAACTCAAGAGTGAAACGATACTCCCAATCTTTCTTCTATTCAATAGCTGAGTTCTGGAACGCTCTCTCTGAATCCATATTTCCCTCATCCTATGACTTAAATGCATTCAAACTCTGTGTGTCCAGACATTTTGGCTCGAACATTCCTTGATTTTGGCCCTGTCACTCTTTCAACTCCAGGGGAGGCACTCGTCACAGGCAGTTTTACCTTTTGTCTCCCTCATCCACATAAAAAAGAAAAGATCATCAAAAGGAGAAAATAATAACTTGAGTGACTTAAGAAATTAAACACTTCATCCGAGACACTATCTGTTTGCGTCACTAGGAGTGAGAACAAAGGTTGGTCCTCAGCTGGTAGTGGGTGCAACTTTCCGTCAGTGACTTTCTTACCATAATCTTGGGCCTTTTGCTCTCATTCTGGCCACGAGCCAATACCTAGGCTAGACATAGAAATTACAGGTGTGTTAAACTTGTCCCTTTTGGGGTGACATCCGAGTTCCTTGGTCATGGTTTGGAGAATGTTCATGTCATTGAGCCCTTCATTTTTATTGAAATCAGAGAAAAGTTTATATGACGAGTCTGAAGCTAAGGCAAGGGTTTGATTATATAAAATATATTCCAACTGATTTGCATTGGGAAATAGTTTAAAATCCAACCCTTCTCTTTTCTCATTCTTTGTACGTAAGTTGCGAGACACTCATTTCAACTACCTAAATGTCTGGAATTGGGCAGTCTTCCAATTCCGATGCTACAACCTTCGACTGTCTCAGAGCATCAAAGGGGATCCAGAACATGTCTGGCCCATACAAAGGTGGCATCTTAAGCCTGGGGAATGTAGTCAATTTACCCAGAGGTGGAGGGGAGATTGATGTGAGAAACCCCAGACCAGGCATCATGAAGGATTGTAAGGAAGGAGAGGGGTTTGGAGCCGGAGGCTTAGCCTGAGGGAAGGGAACCTTGACCGATACTGCTACAGTAGGTAATGGATCAGAAGATCTACTTGAGGCAGACACTTGGGGAGCTGTAAGTTGTAAGTCCGGCCTAAGGTCATTCACAACTTTTATCAATACACTTGGTTGTTCTACAACTTCCCGAGCGATGGTATGTCCTCCCTCTCTGACGTACTTCCTTGAAGTGATGGAGTTCGTTGCATGATCAGTGACTAGTCGGAGTTGTATGTGGGAAAGGAGAATGCGAACAACAAGCCTGCCCCGGAGGTATTGTGTGTAGCGACGCGTTGTTGGGCTTTGTTGCAAGTCTAGTGCCCTCCCATTGTTGACCCCCATTGTCTTGGGTCTGGTTTGTGAACCTCATGTGTGGTTCTTGCATTGTCCTGAGTGAAAAAAAAGCTGGCCATAGATTCCTGGGACTGAAGCATTTCAAGTGGTTGTAATCCAGGGACATGCTCATCTGGAAGACGAGATGCAACCCTCGGAGAAACGCAGGCCTGAGGTGACCCAATGGTATCCCCTGGGAGACATGTAACAATTATTCTTGGAGATGTTTGTGGCTCATGTGGAACACTGGCAACATCCTTATTACAGAAGGTAGAGGCCATTTGGGAGGATGGGTGAGGTGATCTGACATCTCCCTCAACTTGGCTAAGGCGAGTCAGCATGTCGGGATGTATCCGCTGAGCACATAGTGGTTGCCTTTTAGGTAAAAGACTAGTGCTTGGAGGTAGAGCCATGACGGGCATCTTCTGACACCGAATTCTGAGAGGAAGATCTCTGGTTGTGTTTGGATTTCACCCCATTGCCATTAGCGTTCTTGCTTTTGTTTTCTTGCTTGGAGACCGTAGACCGATTAGATGTCGATGATTTACTGGGCCTGCTGGATGTTTGGGACGAAGAACATCCTTGACTCTTGGTGGCTGGGGAAGCCATGGCTCTCGCAAGAGCTGACGCTAGAGTAGCCTGCACGTGTGACATTGAGGTGGTGGAATATGCGACTGGGGAAACTAAGCGAGCCTGGTTAGCCTTCCTTCTGGACGCCGATGTGTCCGAGGGGAAGATGGAGCGTTTCTTCTCTGTTAAATGAGGTTTAAGTGCATCAAGTAGTTCTGGTTCGTGTGTAGGTGATGTGTTTGCAACATCCACGATATGCCGGCTGATCTCTGATCAAGTGGCAATAAGAACTTCCTTAGAATTAACGATGCGTGTTGCAGGACCCAAAAATCGTCACGGATAAGGCGACAGAACTCACAAATCGACAGCACCCAGTACCCCTTTTAATATTTTACACACCCAGAGCATCGGACACATTATTGGTGAGCAACCAGTGAGATATGTGGGGCATAGTCCAGTTTTGCATATAGGTATCAGAAAATGTCATGATGGCGGCGGAGAGTAAATGCCCCCCGGGGGTTGGTGCAGGTGCCTGGCCCGACCTGGCGTGAGGGACCGATGACCGGGGTCGTCTCTCTATCGCTCGATCACGACCTGTAATGAGAGAGGGGCCAAGAATCAATGTTACATACAAGAAGTGTAAAGCATTCTGCTCTACATGGCCAAATTCTCGCATAACAGATGGAGATGAAGTAAAGGAAGATAAAACACTTGTAACTCCATCACATCGGCTACCCAACACATTAAACATACATACCTGTGACTGTTGCATTTCTGTGTAGGCATATTGCAACATAAGACCCTTGGATGCGTGTCACTACATTTAATGCCAAGCGATACACATCCAAAGCCCAAACAATGCAAGCATAATTGAAAATATCGCGAATGGCATTCTCAGGGATGCAGCATACTCATGAGGTTTATAGAGCTGTCGGACAACTCAATTCGGCACCAATGCGATTATCACAATTGTCAAGTTTATATGGCTGTCTGTTACTCGAGCACTAGCGACCATGTCGAACCTCCGTGTTAAATGTACATATCGAGTTGATAGGGATGCAGGGGATGTGCCCTGGCCCTTTCCGACTGTCGGTGGAGCTGAAGCATGGCAAGCACCTATCGGGTTGTACGAACGAGTTTATAAGGCTTTCAAACAATTGTTACAGCCCTTTAGCATGATAGAACCGATCGTTAGCGAGATTCACACTTATCAGGTTTGTTGGGTCGGAAAACCAAATAACCAACCCTTTAACGAGATCAACATCCGTCGGGCCGAAATGCCAGAAAATGAGAAAATTGACTAGCTCGAGGTTTCAAATTGCCCTTCAGACCCAGGCGAACCGGGTTCAGCCGTCCAAAGTCTCTGAAGAAGCAAAATAAAACCAAAAGGAACCCTTGTCCGAACTAAGACGATCCCTTGAGGTAACAGGCTAGCCTCTTAAACACAGACACAAGGGTTCCGCGACAATCGAACGTTGGAACCCAGAGAAAGGAAAGATAGGCTAAACCCAACACTGTATATCTCAAGTGCAGAATTACCCATTATATTTATACTGAGCCTACGAACTCATAGTCACTTACAGCACAATATATAGGGCACTGCATCAAGCCTTTTTCTATTTTTATTTGAGTGCAGAAGACAAAAGACAAAGCTGCCTGTAACATGTGCCTCCCCCAAAGTTGAAAGTGTGACAGAGCCAAATTCAAGGCACGTTAGAGTCAAAATGCCTGGACACACATAATTTAAAGCAATCTATACAATGAAGGACTGATTGAAGGAGAGAGTTCCAGAGAACACTTGTTGAGTAGAAGAAGGACTGAGAAATTTTGTTAATTCTTGGGTTGGGAGCTGGACAGAATAGAAGTGGGATTGTGTTGAAAAGCGGATTCCTCCCACTCGCCATAAGGGAGGGGCTATGCACTGAGAGAGCTCTGAAGAACACTGATTGCTGTATTAGCGACAGAAGTGTGAAAGAGATGCAAGAATGCAGTGTGTAGAAAGAGACTGTAGGGAACTAGTAAGAGGAAGGGACTTCATGAGGCAAAATGCTTTTGGCTCTATCCTTTTGAGAAGTGCAGTATGGGAGGAACCTCCACACACATGCGAACAATATTTGATACATGAGAGCACTGTACCCCTACACAGAGCTTGAAGCTGTGCTGGGGTAAAGAACCCACGGAGACGGTTGAGCACACCTAACTTCTGGGAGGCTGTATTAGCAATCTTTCCAAGAAAGGTCAGGAGAAAAAGAAACACCAAGAATACTGAGAGGGTTGATTTGTGTATTGTTGAAGGATAAAGGAAAGTCATTTGGAAGAGGGTGACAGATAGCTAAAAGGAGAAATTGGGTTTTGGAAGCATTGCGAATAACAAGATTTTCTCTGCTCCAATTGGGGATGGATAATGGATCAGAAGACAGGCATGCTATGGCTTCCATCAAATTAATTTTTGAGTGATTGCATTCTAGGTAGTTGTGGAAAATTAGTTGAATAGTGTAAAGTAGAGTCATCAGCATATGAGTGGATAGGCCTAGAGGTACAGTTGAGAAAAGCATTAATGAATATTAGAAAAAGAACTGGAGACAGAACAGAACCCTGAGGAACACCGGAGTTGATAGGTTGAGGAAGTGATTGACGGCCATCCACAACCACAGCTATGGAACAGCCAGAAAGGAAATTCGAGATTAAGGCACAGATAGAGGGATAATAACAGAAGGAGGGTAGTTTGGAAATTAGAGATTTATGCCAGCCTCTATCGAAGGCTTTCGGTACGTCTAGCGCAAGGGTTCCCAACCTGGGATACCCCCAGTGGTACATTTGCACTTCTCAGGGGGTACATAAGGGTCTGAGAGAATAACCATAGTGTACAAAACATGGTGTTCTAATCTACAGGCAGATTGCACAAAGTTGTGTTTTTATCAATTTCCTCATTTCAGTAAGCAAAACTTATATTAAAATTGGCAAGAATGTAGTTACCAGGTGGACCACCCGCCTTACACTACGCGGACGCTCGCAATCATGTTCCCGTCTATTTTGACTGCCATGGGATACAATAATAGGTTGAAGGGGGGCTTTTGCCCCCCTCACCCCCCATGACTTATTATATCATCATATATAAGGGAGGGGATGTACGCAGCCAGATACCTTACCCTCTATGCATGCGCGAAAATATAAGCCTCCCATGGCCCCGCCCCCCGTTCCCCACATTTAAATAAACCCTTCAAACCGTTCCTGCCAGCTCGCTCTGTAGTACAGTCACTAGAGCTCCCGCCTGGTATCCAGATCTCCAGTGTTCGATCCCACTCGAAGTTTAGTATATTTTTATATTTGTATTTTGTTATTTGTGTTATGTTATATTATATTATTTTATATTAGGGTTAGGTTAGGTTAGGTTAATCTAATATAATATAATATTTGTACATTTTCGGCAGTGGGCGGGGCCTGAGGTAAGGTATCCGGCTGCGTACAGACCCTCCCATATATAATGCCAGCAGGGGTCAAATAACAGAACAAATATACGGGAAGCGAGCGAGCGATTGATCTATGTAAACATGACGACCGTCGGACCGTACACCCGGATACTACATCCTTCCCTTAAAATTATATCAGTGAGGTGACTATTCCATTTTCTTCACTATTATGTGACTTCCTGCGGCCCACAATCTGTATTGGACGTGAAACAATCAGGAATGTATACCAACTCGAGACATCTGCCCGATAATGTCCGAGTATGTGACAGATCAAAATATTTTATAGTCACAGAGTTCATTTTATTGATAATATCAATACTAAGATCCCTATGCAGTCTACACATACATATTTCATAATAAAATAATATAAAATTTTGTGACGTCTACCAGCGTTGGCAGAATCGCCTCTCGTTGGCCACTAGCGCTCGCCAGGGACATCGAAATGGGCTACAGTTATCAGATAATGTTGTTCTTTCTTTCCTAGTAATCACATTGTCACAGACAGTCCAGTGGTGGTCTTTGTTTTCGTCTGTGACAACGGGTTATATTTTATATCAACAGTAGTGATAATAGTACCAGCGTGTGAATGAGAAAGACTTTCAGAGCGAGGAGGTAGTAAGTGTCTGTATGAACGGGTGCATTCCTGCCTCTCGCTCGCCATTGGACGGCGTGTCTGGCTGTGTCCTATGACGCCTGCTGTCGTGTGACGTCTCGGCCCATGATTGGCTGACCATCGCGCCTTTGCGGTCTCCTGTGTAACTTACCTCCTCCATGAGGGTCCCCAGGAGGTGTCCTCGTCAGGACAGGCTTGGCGCGCGTGCTTCTAACATCCCTTTGCATACTCTCTCCCGATCACCACCTTTATCACTGTTTCTCTCACTCGATTCTCTCTTTCCATACTCTAACCTTTATTAACTGCACAACACTCCCCTTGGGTTCAGCATACAGTTTTCATAGCCGGCCCATTGTATTGCATGCGCCGTCTTCAGAGATATTTACATGTACTTAGAAAAGGTTTGAGGGTTCTTAGTTAGTATAGGTTAAGAACTTTGTGTGTCTCCATTATTGATTTAGTGTTTCTGCTCTTTTATTTAATGCTAGACTGGGATAAGGTAACTGTAGTCGTTGTCTCCGATGTGTGTACGGTTTGCTTATACCTACATGACTTCGACCGGTCCTGTGGTAGCCTGGGTTGTCTTTTCGGTTGCGTCCTTTTCGAGTGCAGCATTGTGTTGACTGAGGGTTTTGGCCTGTACCAGTTCCACACTTTGCTTGTCTTTAGAGGGTCGCCAGGATAGAACCAGATACTTGTGATCTGGATCTATCGAGAGAGCCCCTAGTCAATTAACGTAACTTAAAGGATGCAGTCTTAAGGACATCGCTAGGCTACGAGCCTGTCTTGCTCAACCCCAGTTCCTTACCTAGAGTATCCCAGCTAGACATTATTAATCGAGTAGACACTTGTTAGTATTTAATATAAGCTCTTTGATATGTGTGCATTATTATTCACAGCATTTATTAGTCTAGGTTGTTGCTGAGCCGCACAACCATAGCAGACTGTTTCATTGATGAGGAAGTACTTCTTTTAGTGTCGAACATTGCTACCGTTGCGCATTTATAGTATTTCTCGTGTCAGTTAACATTATATGTCCTATCTTTTAGTGTATTCGATTTACACGTGTGGTGTCCTGCCTCCTGCCTTTATATAGTTCTAAATCAGTACGAGCATCTTATGAGCATCAGACTTTCTTCAGAAGTTTCCAGGTCTATGCTGTAGGACTATACTTCACTTTCTTTCAGATAGGAGTGAAGAGTTTATTGTTGTTTAGAGTAACTGTATTGAAGCATCTTTTTATTGTATTAAATCTTGCAGTGATTTAATTGATCTTTCCATAGATTCATTTTTATGCATTTTTACATAACTTGCATCTTGTTTGTTATCAGGCTATACCAGTGCAGGTTAGCCTGAAGTAGAGTACATTTATGCCCAGTTAAGGATACCCCACTATCGCAGATTAACCCTGGAGGGTATAGGTGTTTTGTTCGCCGGCATATAAGTTCGAGGGTTTGGATCCAGCGTACCGTTGTTGCATAGTGCCCTATTACTAGTCCAATCATTGAGTGCCCTTGTTTTATTCGTAGTCCCGGTCATAACAAATGGCGACCTTGCCTAGTATCTTATCTTAGTCGTCATAACAGATGGCGACCTTAGTCTAGGATTTAGTGAACTAAGAAATAATTGCAGGATTTTTTTTTGTGGAGATTTTTTTTTTTTTTTGTAATCACCGTTTGGGGGTCGATTGTTATTTCTCACAGTTTGGCAGTGGACATTTGTTTTTGAGGAATATTTTGGACACGTTGGAATTTTTTTTTGGCAATTGAGTTGTCTTCAAGCATTTTTTGAGTGAATAGTGCTACATGAGAGTTTAGGTACTTTTTTTTTTATATAAACGTTGAGAATTTCCGGTGGACACTATGTCGAACGACGGATCAGTGCACAGTAAGGACACAGTACGGGAAGCAGGCGAGGAGGTGGAGAAGGTGGAGTTGTCTAACGGTGTTCGGGTGGTGAACAATGAGGCGGATGCTCGGATTTTTTTGGAGGAGCCTGTGTCGGCGGATCGGGTGTCGGGGCTAGACCGGTACGGACTGCAGTGTGTAGCCACGGTCTTAGGGTTGTCCGGTACTAGCGGTTTGTCGAGAGGTGAGCTGGTTGCCTGGGTGCTCGGTGGGGTGCATGGGGCTTCGGATGGAGTGGGAGCTGGGGCACCTTCTGCCCAGCCCCCATTCCACTCGACTCCTATCATGGCGCCCCCTCGGGCTCCGGAACCGGGTACGTTCCCGCAGGCCGATGCCCGCTGGCGGTTGGGTATGCCTCTAGGTGATTCACTGGGTGGGTCCCCAATAGTAGCACCCCCTCCTCAGGGTTTGTCTTCCGGATGGTGTTTCAGCTCGAACTCGCCAAACTCGAGCAGCAAAAGCATAAGGCTGAGCTCGAGCAACGAAAGTATGAGGCTGAGCTCGAGCAGCGAAAGCATGAGGCTAAGCTCAGGCAGCAGCAGCAGCAGCGGGAATCTGAGCTTAGGATTCAGGCTGAGGAGAGAAAGGCCATACGTGAGGCTGAGCTTCAGGTTGAGGCTACGAAGTACTGTGCAGACATAGAGCTTGAGAAGTCTCGGGTGGAGTCGACAGGGCAGCGTCTCGGTTCTGGGAATCGAGGTCTTGATCAGTCTTTATCGCACCTTCTTAAGTTAGTCCCTGCATTTGACGAGTCGGGTGTCACCGAGTTTTTCCTGCATTTTGAGAAGAAGTGCCGGGAGCACCAATGGCCCGAGGTTAAGTGGGCAGCCCTTGTTTCCTCTAGGATGGTTGGCAAAGGACTCAAGGCATATATATGATGCGTTGCCCTTGGAGTCTTGCATCGATTATGAGGTATTGAAGGAAGTTGTTCTGCGGGCATACGAGTTACAACCAGAGACATATAGGTTGAAGTTTCGGGGTGTTACGAAGGGTCGTGAGTGCACTTTTCTAGAACATGCCTGGGAACTGTCTGATGCTTTGAGAAATTGGCTGAGGTCAGAGAAGGTGACGACGTTCGAAGAGCTTGAGCAGTTATTCCTTCTAGAGCAATTTTTTAAATGCACAGGCGGCGACCTGACTTTGAACCTCAAAGAGAAACATCCTAAAACTCTACAAGAGGCAGCTGAGTTGGCTGACCTGAGATTATCGCTGATTCGTGGGTGCGGGTCTGCACAACGGACCGATGCAGTTAACAAGGGGCGCAACACTCCACCCCCCGAGTCAGTGATGCAACATTTAATAACAAAAGTAAGAGCAATGATACTAATTTTGATCACAAACCAAAAACCGTCCCGTTTAAGAAAGGTCAGGGCCCTTCCCCACCTTAGGGGAAGTCCAAGGGTGAAGTAGAGTGTTTTAAGTGTCATAAAAAGGGGCATTTTGCACGTTCCTACCCTAGTAACCAACCTGCAGCAGTTGTGTCTTTGGCTAGCAACATTGGGGTGTCTCTGAGGTCTTCTGCATTTACCCGGGGTGATATGTCAGATGCGGGGGCACATCCAATGAAGGAGTGTCCGGAAGGCTCGAAACGTGTCCGCGATGCTTTTTGCGACCATAGAGGGCGTGGCTGCGTGAGTTGGGCTGGTTGCAAGCATGGGTTGGAGTTGTTGCATGATACAGGTGCATCCCAGACTCTGATGAAAAACTTTACAGGCCAACCTATAAACGTGGCACGGGTAGTTGTGGTGCAGGGTATTAATGCTACACGGTCATACCCGTTGGTTCGAGTGGAGCTGGAGGTTGATGGTGTGACATGAGAGATTGATGTTGGAATCGTAGAGAAACTGCCAGTAGAGGGCGTCGACCTTCTTCTCGGCAACGACTTTGCGGTGCCTACTTCTGAGGTTCCACCCTTAGTCGTTGCCGAGAGGGCGGCCGACGTGAGTAGGGAGGGGCAGGAGTTGGTCGAGAGGTGTCAATTACAGCAGATGGCGTGTGTTGTCACCCGATCTCGTGCATCTAAGGTGTCACAGCCTATTCCTCAGTCTCTAGACCAGCAGAGGAACGGTCGGAAGGAGAAAGCTAAAGTTGGGAGAAGTTTTGTGAGTTTTGATCCAGCGGCTCTTCTTGGCGACTCAGTATTAGCACCAATGTTTAGGTCCGGAGTGGCCCCAGAACCTGTCACACTTGGTGAGGAGGTAGGGCGTGAGAAAACTCTGAGACAGCAATGTTACACACTTAAGCAAGATAGGATCGAACAGTCCAGTATCGGGAGAGGCCATAAGTTGCTCCGGCAGCACTTAGATAGATTGGCTCCTTCGGATATCTGTCGGCTGCAGATAGATGATCCTGAGCTTCAGAAGTGTAGTAACGGTGCGATTGAACTTGATGAGGACGGGGATGCAAAGCCGGGGGACTTCTTTCGTGTGGAGGGCATATTGTACAGGCGTTTTCTAGATCCCAGACGGAGTTGGGAGGGTGGGTCGAGAGTGGTTGACCAGTTGGTAGTGCCTAGTGTGTGCCGTGATAGCCCACTGAGGTTGGCGCATGATGTACCGTTGGCAGGGCATTTGGGTGTACGTAAGACGGTAGCAGCATTGGCGAAATTGTTTTGGTGGCCAGGTATGAAGGCACATGTGGCGTCATGGGTGGCAATGTGCAGTACCTGCCAGACAGTAGGTAAACCAAACCAGTGTATTCCCAAGGCTCCGTTACACCCTATTCCTGTAATCGGGCCACCATTCAGTAAGGTTATAATCGACATGGTTGGCCCTCTACCCCCTACTAGTGCAGGCAACAAGTTCCTCCTCACAATCATGGATGTTGCCACTCGTTATCCAGATGCATACCCCATGCGAAATGGTACTGCTAAGACTGTTGTTCGTAACTTGCTATTGTACTGTTCTAGGTACGGGTACCCGCAGGAATTGCAGTCAGACCAAGGGTCCAACTTTACTTCTAACCTTTTCAAACAGACCATGCAGCAGCACGGTATCAGTACAGTTGTCTCTTCAGCCTATCACCCAGAGAGTCAAGGGGTGTTGGAGAGGTGGCACTCGACTCTGAAAAGCATGCTGCGTTGTTACTGTGTTGAGAATGGCAAGGATTGGGATCTTGGGTTGCCCTATGTATTATTCACTGCTCGGGAGGTACCTGGTGGAAACCTAGGGTTCAGTCCCAATGAGTTAGTTTTCGGACATCAGGTCAGAGGCCCCCTCAACATGGTTAGAGAAATCTGGGAGGGCACAGCAAAACCATGTTCCATGTTAAAGTATGTCCTCGAGAGTAGAGAAAGAATGCTGAGAAGCCTAGAGTTGGCAGGTAGGAATTTGGTAGGGTCGCAAGCACTTATGAAGGACAGGTACGATGAGAAGACAAAACTCCGGGAGTTTAAGGTGGGGCAGGAGGTGTTGATTCTATTACCTCTGCCAGGTCATCCGTTGTCTGCCAAGTACGCTGGTCCTTATAAGGTGGTAAAAAAGATCTCTGACCTAGACTATCTTGTGGCTACTCCAGATAGGCGTAAAAAGAATCAGCTGTGCCATGTGAATCTGGTGAAAGAGTTTGTGAGGCGCCCCCCTGAGCCTCTCGCTGTCCCTGTGTTGACCTGCAGCAGTCATGGAAGAGGAGGAGTGAGGGACAGTGAAACCCAGGTGGAGGATAACTGGGAGTGTCATGTCTCTGCTGACCAGTGGGCGGGGAACTCTAGACAGGTGGCTGACGATGCTCTAGTGCACCTGCCTGAGCAACAGCGTGCAGCCGTGCAGCGCCTGTTTGCTTCATACCCCACTGTGTTTGCAGAGCATCCAGGCCTCACAACTCGAGTGGTGCATGACGTGGACATGGGAGATCACCTCCCCCTCCCCCCTTTAAATCAGTACCCTACAGAATTCCACCCATTAAACTCCCAGCCCTCAGAGCGGAGTTAGAGTATATGTTGGAACGGGGGCTGATTGAGAAGGGGGCAGTTAGGTGGACATCTCCTGTCACTCTGCAGCCCAAGCCTGACGGGAAGGTTTGCTTCTGCATTGACTTTCGGAGATTGAATAGGTTGACTCCCACCAATGCTTATCCCCTTCCCCGTGTTGACGATAGTGTAGACAAGATTGGTAAGGCACAGTTTCTAACTAAGGTAGACCTAGTGAAAGGCTACTGGCAGGTGCCCTTGTCTGAGCGGGCGAAGGGGGTATGCGGGTTTGTGGTTGATGGGAACACCTACCGTTGCAATGTGATGCCGTATGGCCTTAAAAATGCCCCAGCAACCTTCCAGAGTCTTATGAATGAGTTAGTAGCTGACATCCCTAACTGCACTGTCTACCTAGATGACGTTATAATCTACGATGACAACTTTGAGAGTCACTGTGAGCACATAGAAGCCTTGTTTCGGAAGCTCAGTGAGGCCAGCTTGGTGGTCAATCTGGGCAAGTGTGACTTTGTCCGGGCAACTGTGCAGTATCTTGGGTTTGTGGTCGGGTTAGGCCAGGTGTGCCCCCCCCAAAACAAGATACAGGCTATTAACCAGTTCCCCAGGCCGTCCACCAAGCGGCAGATCATGAGATTTTTGGGCATGATCGGTTACTATCGCCGCTTCATTCGGGGTTATTCTACTGTGTTAGCTCCCCTGACAGATTTGCTAGCAAAAGAGAAAAAGTTCAAGTGGGCACCTGAGTGTGAAAGGGCTTTTTCGCTGGTCAAGCACCTACTATGCACTCACCCAATCCTCAGGGCCCCTGACTTTGAAAGACCGTTCCAGCTGGCAACAGATGCCAGCGGTGTAGGGGCTGGTGCCGTCTTAATGCAGACAGACGAGGAAGGTTTGGAGCATCCAGTCAGTTTCTTTTCCAAGAAGTTTAATTCCGCTCAGAAAAACTACTTTGTGGTGGAGAAAGAACTGCTGGCAATAGTGTTGGTACTCAGGCACTTTGAAGTATATGTTCCTGCCTACGGGCCAGTCGTGGTGATTTACACCGAACACCACCCTCTTAAATTTCTGAACCAATTCCACAACCGGAATATGAGGCTGACACGTTGGTCACTCATGTTGCAAGAATACAATCTAGACATTCGCCATATTGCCGGTTGTGAGAATGTGATTGCAGACTGTTTGTCGAGGGTGGAGGATCCGGCGTAGATCACCACAGGTGTGTGGGTTTGAGTGGAGAAAAACCAGGCTTGCCCCTGTAGAGCAGCCGTCAAAAACAACATTAAAATTAAATAAAAAATCACATAAAAACTCTTTCTTTTTGAAAGTTAATTGTAAGTTGCCAATGTTATAGCTAATGTCCTAAGTTGAACCTGTCTTTCACTTAGTAGGCTGGGCTCTGTGAAGCTCGCTCAGGGAGCATAGCAGGCTAAATTATACTATTGTGTTTGGGAGGGGTTGTAAGATTTTCTTTATGCTAATATGTTGTTTTATTTAAGATTGAGCTTTGCATTTCATTTCTGGTGGAGGGGCTAGGTGTGGCGGGTCTTGTCGGCATTCTGCGTTGTCAGATATGGTGCTCGCCTAATGTGGAGCGTCCCATATCTTGGGCAGGGTGTGACGTCTACCAGCGTTGGCAGAATCGCCTCTCGTTGGCCACTAGCGCTTGCCAGGGACATCGAAATGGGCTACAGTTATCAAAGCAAGTTGTTCTTTCTGTCCTAGTAATCGCATTGTCACAGACAGTCCAGTGGTGGTCTTTGTTTTCGTCTGTGACAACGGGTTATATTTTATATCAACAGTAGTGATAATAGTTCCAGCGTGTGAATGAGAAAGACTTTCAGAGCGAGGAGGTAGTAAGTGTCTGTATGTACGGGTGCATTCCTGCCTCTCGCTCGCCATTGGACGGCGTGTCTGGCTGTGTCCTATGACGCCTGCTGTCTTGTGACATCTCGGCCCGTGATTGGCCGACCATCGCGCCTTTGCGGTCTCCTGTGTAACTTACCTCCTCCATGAGGGTCCCCAGGAGGTGTCCTCGTCAGGACAGGCTTGGCGCGCGTGCTTCTAACATCCCTTTGCATACTCTCTCCCGATCACCACCTTTATCACTGTTTCTCTCACTCGATTCTCTCTTTCCATACTCTAACCTTTATTAACTGCACAACACTCCCCTTGGGTTCTGCATACGGTTTTCATAGCCGGCCCATTGTATTGCATGCGCCATCTTCAGAGATATTTACATGTACTTAGAATAGGTTTGAGGGTTCTTAGTTAGTATAGGTTAAGAACTTTGTGTGTCTCCATTATTGATTTAGTGTTTCTGCTCTTTTATTTAATGCTAGACTGGGATAAGGTAACTGTAGTCGTTGTCTCCGATGTGTGTACGGTTTGCTTATACCTACACGACTTCGACCGGTCCTGTGGTAGCCGGGGTTGTCTTTTTGGTTGCGTCCTTTGCGAGTGCAGCATTGTGTTGACTGAGGGGTTTGGCCTGTACCAGTTCCACACTTTGCTGCCTCTTTGCTTGTCTTTAGAGGGTCGCCAGGATAGAACCAGATACTTGTGATCTGGATCTATCGAGAGAGCCCCCTAGTCAATTAACGTAACTTAAAGGATGCAGTCTTAAGGACATCGCTAGGCTACGAGCCTGTCTTGCTCAACCCCAGTTCCTTACCTAGAGTATCCCAGCTAGACATTATTAATCGAGTAGACACTTGTTAGTATTTAATATAAGCTCTTTGATATGTGCGCATTATTATTCACAGCATTTATTAGTCTAGGTTGTTGCTGAGCCGCACAACCATAGCAGACTGTTTCGTTGATGAGGAAGTACTTCTTTTAGTGTCGAGCATTGCTACCATTGCGCATTTATAGTATTCTCGTGTCAGTTAACATTATATGTCCTATCTTTTAGTGTATTCGATTTACACGTGTGGTGTCCTGCCTCTTGCCTTTATATAGTTCTAAATCAGTACGAGCATCTTATGAGCATCAGACTTTCTTCAGAAGTTTCCAGGTCTATGCTGTAGAACTATACTTCACTTTCTTTCAGATAGGAGTGAAGAGTTTATTGTTGTTTAGAGTAACTGTATTGAAGCATCTTTTTATTGTATTAAATCTTGCAGTGATTTAATTGATCTTTCCATAGATTCATTTTTATGCATTTTTACATAACTTGCATCTTGTTTGTTATCAGGCTATACCAGTGCAGGTTAGCCTGAAGTTGAGTACATTTATGCCCAGTTAAGGATACCCCGCTATTGCAGATTAACTCTGGAGGGTATAGGTGTTTTGTTCGCCGGCATATAAGTTCGAGGGTTTGGATCTAGCGTTACCGTTGTTGCATAGTGCCCTATTACTAGTCCAATCATTGAGTGCCCTTGTTTTATTCGTAGTCCTGGTCGTAACAATTTACATAATTTTATCAATTTTTATCCTAAATTATTAGGGGTACATGGGTATCTATCAGAATGCCCAAGTGGTACAGAGGAACAAAAAGGTTGGGAACCCCTGGACTCTAGAGTGCAATAGAGAAGGTCTCATCAATGTCCCAAAAGGAGGATGACCAAGAGTTAGTATGACAGGAAAGAGAATCACCAGTAGAGCGGCCCTTAAGAAAACCAAAGAAGAAAATTACTAATGAAATTTTGAATTAAGAAGAGTTTTAAAAACTTTAAAGATAAATTAAATGAGAGCAATTGGAAGATAGTAGGAGGGTTGAGAGCAATCACCTTCTTTGGGAAAGGTTGAAAGAGAGCAAACTTCCAGCAAAAAGGAATGACGTTAGTGGAAAAACAGAGACGGAAAATTTTGCCTAGGCAGGGAGTCATCACAGAAGAACAGTTTTTGAGTACAACAGGAGGAACACCATCCGGTCCGTACGCATTCTTAGTTTAAGCCCAGAGAGGCCAGAAAGTACAGTACATCCTTGGATGAGATTATGATATTAGGCATAAGTAAGAGAGAAGGAGGGGGGGGGGGGGGGGGGGTTGAGAGGGAGGAACAGCACCGGAATCATCCAAAGTGGAGTATTTAGCAAAAGTTTGTGTGAAGTGTTCAGCTTTGTGGTAGTGCCTTCAGAGTGGACATGAAGAGGAAAAGACAAGGAAGTAAACTTGTTGGAAAGGTTTTTGGCTAGATGCCAGAAAGCTTGTGAAGAGCTAGAGTTAGAAAGTACAGAACATTTAATATTGATGAAAGAATTTTGGTTTGATTCTGGGCAGAAACATGAAAAATACGAGAATCTTGAGTTTGAAGGTGACGGTACCGTTTGAATGCTTCCTCCTTATTGGGAACAGCAGTAGAACAAATGTGAGTAAACCAAGATTTTTGTGAGTTAGTTTGAGAGAAAGAAAATGGAATTTATGTTTCCATGCCTGAGAGAATTACCTTTTGCTGTAAGCAAAAATAATTCCAGGGAAGATAAAAAAAGTACTGCCAAAGAGCCTTCCACTTGGCCATGCAGAAATGTCATAAGCGGCACCGGCTGCGGGAGTCAGAAGGATGTACTGGAGAGATAGGACAGGTAACAGAAATAAGGTTATGTTCGGAGGAGCCCAATGGAGGGAGAAAATTTACAGTGTAATCAGAAGGATTAGAGGTTAGAAATATGTTGAGGAGGTTGGGCTGATCTCCAAGGTGGTCTGGGATATGGGTAGAGTACTGAACTGATTGCTGTAGGTCATTTAGAATAGAAACGATGTAGGCTTGTTTACCAGGTTGGTCGGTAAAATGAGAGGAAAGACATTGATGGTGGTGAACATTGAAATCCCTCATGATAGAGATTTCAAAGAAGAGAGAGATAGATGGAATGTTTTTTACTTTAGAAGTTAGATAGTTGAAGAATTTTGGATAGTCAGTAGAATTAGGGGAGAGATAAGCAACATAGATATATTTAGTGAGAGCGTGACAAGACAGCTTAAGCCAGAGAGTTGAGAATTCAGAAGTCAAAGTTGGAAACACGCGAGCAAGTAATATTGTTGCGTACGTACACACAACATCCACCTTTGGCTTTGAATTGAGTATAGAGATAGTAGGAGGATACAGAGAAGGGTTTTCTGTGTGGTGCCCTAGACAACTGGGTTTCAGTGACGAAAAGTAGGTCAGGTTTGGTAGAAGAAAGATGGTGTTCCACAGAGAGGAAGTTAGATGATATGCCACAAATGTTACAAGAATTGATAGTCCATACAAGGGATCATTCTGAAGGGGGCAATTTTGCCCCCCCCCCCCCCCCACACACACACACACCACACCCACACACACACACACCCACCAACCCTCCTGGGGACTCCGAGGCTGGGCGTTTTGATGGCTTCATATTTTTGGAATTTATACGAAGGTAGTGTACCGAGTATGTAATGTGTTTTGTGGTATAATGTATATAAAGGAAAAGAAGGTACTTTGAAAAGCAGACTAGGGTTGCCCTCAACATTGGTGAGGCACAAAAAGGATCAGCAAGGAAGGCCAAATGGTGAAATAGGGGTTCCAACAGTCCTTGTCAGTCACCTATTTATTAGTGGCCCCTCCATCATTGACGAACATGCCTATTACATAAGGCATCCTCTTCAAACACTAATCCGCCGTAGTTTGAATCTACCGCGCAGAGCATTTAAAATCTGAGGAGCCTTCATCATGAGCGCACACGACCTCACTTATGGCTTCAGTCATTATGAATTGGGTTCTCACTACGAAAAAACTTTGTAAAAAAGAAAAAAGAAAAAGAAAATAAGAATAACTATCCAATAAGCTTTCCATCATATCGTGGATGTACTTGTGTGGATCTTTGACCAGACGCTGATTCAGGCGTCATTCTTCTTTCTCTGCTCTGCGGTCAGCCAGCCCGGACGTGTCTCCAAGCTCCGCTGGTTCCGCATTTGCTGCGTCCCTAGTGAGTTTTTTCTCATTTGTTTACTCCGGGATGTATCGAGTAAGGTTAGGATATGCGTAGCAGGAGTGTCCTGGGCTGGTTGCCCGCAGTGCAGTGTATTTTGGGTCGTGTGTTTGGGGCATCTATTTCGGATGTACCCTCGTGGTCCGGTTGTGGACAGGTGAACTTTGTCACAGTTAGCTAGCTTTGCGATGCAGGCGGCTTTCATTACGCGTTTTTGCTTCCTTTTATCTTTCTGATGAGGTAGCGTATTTTTGCTGACGTTCCCAGCGTATTTTTCTTTACTTAGTAAAGTTTTTTCTGGGTCCCGAGTCAGTTCTTCCCTTTGCCGGAAGTATTTGCTACAGTGGTGTGTTGGCGGTGATTCCTGTTGTGATATAATTCAGTGCTTTTTGTTTATATTCCGACATGTTAATATTATCCGTCTGCCTAGGCCTAGCCAGCCTCTCGTAGCTTTACCATATATACAAGTGTTATTGATTTATTTTCTAAATATGTACTACTGTGTCATGTGTGTCCTGGTTTAGTTGTGTATTGGCTAATTCCACGGACTATGTTGGGCCCGGCGTTAGTTGTGTTTTGGCTACGCCTCGGTCCTGTGTTGCGTTCAGATGGTATCTGGACGGGGTGGGTTATTTCCGGCGGGTTTTTCTCGGTTACACCATGAAAAAACCCGGCTGGTTACCGAGTTTTGGCCACGCGTGGTTTAAAAACAGGCTTGTTTCCCCGGCGAGTGGGTGTCTGTGGCTCCCCAGGATTGCGTCTCTGGGGTGCCTGTTCAGGCTCCTTCGGATTCCCGGCGGGTTGGCTGTACCCATCTAACGGTGTTCATACGGACACGTGTTGTTTGTAGTTTTTTCGGTTTTGCAAAGCCAATATAAAACTATGCTGTTGATGTATTTCCTCCCCGGCGATCTTTTACAAAGATGTGGGGTTAGGAACAATTGGGGTTAACTTTTAAACTTTAAATCACCCGGCGGGTGCAACCTGGTAGGGTGGGATGACCGAATTTACAAAATTCAGATTAGTTGACCAGACAATTGAGGGATGCAATGTGTATCGCCTCCTTCAACATACGGCAATTTAAGGCACAATTGGGGTTAACGTTTTTTAAACTAATATTCACACCCGGCGGGTGCTCCCTGGAAGGGTGGGAATCACGAATTTACAATTCAGTTAGTTAACCAGACAATTGAGGGATACGTTTTGTATCGCCGCCTTCAGCTTACGGCGCAATTGGGGTTAACGTTTTTTAAACTAATATTCACACCCGGCGGGTGATCCCTGGAAGGGTGGGAATAACGAATTTACAATTCAGTTAGTTAACCAGACAATTGAGGGATACGTTTTGTATCGCCGCCTTCAACATACAGCGATCTAAAAAGATACTTCGGGAGAAGTTAGGTCTCGTATATTTGTCAGGCTTCCCAGTTTTTGATCTACGAGATAATTTGTGGGCCGGCGTCTTTTTTAGTTTTTTTTTTTCCAAAATTGAATCTTGGAACAAACACCACCGGAAAGACTTAATCAGTTATAAACGCCATGCTGGTCTTTATATATTATGTCAGAGGGTATTCATAAATCTTTTGGACAAATTAAGATATTCAGAAATCTTTTACTAAGGAAACCCCACCGCGTAGCGAGCTGTAGTCGTTGAGTATTACGTCTCGTTACCCGGCGGGTTATTTAACACTTGTGTACGAACATGTTTTGGGTTAACCTTATGAGCATTAATTCCTGGAAATTTTCTTTTTTTCCAGAGCTGGGTCCCGACGGGTCTATGCAGAACCTGGAGTAAGTATCCCACCAGTCTCTGTCATGGCTACCTTTGCCCCGGTTTTTGCTTTATGCATTACGCCCTCCTGTTCAGGTATCCCTATTTTTGCGCACACCCTTTGTATAAAATGTGTTAAAATGTCTCGTTTGGTGTGGGTTACCTTTCCGGCGTTTTTTCTCGTTGCTCCGAGAACACCGTTTTTGTTTACCAAGTTTTAGTCAGGATGGCTCAAAATAGGTAAGTTACCCCGACGAGTTTGGTCGCTTGAGGGCTCATAAGAAACTGCGTTTTCTGTGGTCGAGCCTGGGATCAGGCTTCCTGTGTTATTCATTGCTTTATGCATTACGCCCTTCTGTAATGTATAGTTTAGTGTGGTTTACCTTTCCGGCGTTTTTCTCGTTGCTCCGAGGACACCGTTTTTGTTTACCAAGTTTTAGTCAGGATGGCTAAAATAGGTAAATTACCCCGACGAGTTTGGTCGCTTGAGGGCTCATCAGAAACTGCGTTTTCTATGGTCGAGCCTGGGATCAGGCTTCCTGGTTTATTCCCGTCGAGGGGGGCTCCACACAGTTTTCTAGGTGATCAGGCTGACACCTGTTGGACTTGGTTTTCTCTGCTTTTCAAAGCCATTGAAACAATGCTGTCTGTTTGTGTGGTCTTTACCTCCCGGCGACCTTTTTACAAAGAGGTCTGGGGCAGGTATAATTGGTTTGCCATTGCATATATAACCCGGCGGTTGTACCTTCGGGTGGTTATATTAACGGATTTGCGATTCGAGATAATTTGCCAAACAATTGATTGATACAATAGGGTATCACAGCCTTCAAGACGGCAATCTATGAGGGCTTCTGGGAGAAGCCGGATTAGAGATTAAGATAGGCTTAGACTTTTTATGGGATAAAAAGATGCCTGAATCGTACTAGTGTCTCCAGTGTAAAGGGATACTTGAAAGACTTCATCTTTAATAAAGATATGCTTCATCTTTATGAGGATTAAGAAGTTATTCTTAATTCTTTTGGACAGGTGAAAGATATGCTGAAATCTTTAATAAGCCATTGAAACAATGGCGTTTGTTTGTTTAGTCTTTCCCTCCCAGCGACCTTTTTACAAAGAGGTCTGGGGCAGGTACAATTGGTTTGACATTGCATATAAAACCCGGCGGTGGTACCTTTGGGTGGTTATATTGACTGATTTGCAATTCGCGATCTTTGTTTTTCCTCCCCGGCGATCTTTTACAAAGAAGTGGGGTTAGGAACATTTGGGGTTAACTTTTAAACTTTAAATCACCCGGCGGGTGCAACCTGGAAGGGTGGGATGCCCGAATTTGCAAAATTCAGTTTAGTTGACCAGACAATTGAAGGATGCATTGTGTATCGCCTCCTTCAACATACGGCGCTTTAGGGCACAATTGGGGTTAACGTTTTTTCAAACTAATATTCACACCCGGCGGGTGCTCCTTGGAGGGATGGGAATAACGAATTTACGATTCAGTTAGTTAACCACACAATTGAGGGATACGTTTTGTATCGCCGCCTTCAACATACGGCGATCTAAAAAGAAACTTCGGGAGAAGTCAGATCTCGTATATTTGTCAGGCTTCCCAGTTTTTTATCTACGAGATAATTCGGGGGTCGGCGTTTTTTTTTTTTTTTTTTTTTTCCAAAATTGAATCTTGAAACAAACACCACCGGAAAGACTTCATCAGTTATAAACGCCATGCTGGTCTTTATATATTATGTCAGAGGGTATTCATAAATCTTTTGGACAAATTAAGATATTCTGAAATCTTTACATGGGAAACCCCACCGCGTAGCGAGCTGTCGTCGTTGAGTATTACGTCTCGTTACCCTTTATATATCATATCTTTAATATGATACTAAAGGACAACGAAAAGTAGTGGTGGAGTGCTACGGTTCGTTGACCGGCGGATTTGAGGCTCATATTTTGTACCGTTTTTTGGGTGTAACCCTATGAGCATTAATCCCCGGAAAATTCTCTTTCAAGGGCGGATTACCGGTGTTGCACCAGGTGACCAGGTAGTTCCCGGGGGCGGGGTAGTTTTCCCCCAGTATCTGTCGTGTCGGCACTTGAACCTCTTATTGCTGTATGTTCAACGCCGTTAAGCTCAGGTAGCCCTATCTTATTTTTATTGGTTAATGAAATAATTTAATAGCTGAATCAAAATAAACATATATTTATTAGTGGCCCCTCCATCATTGACGAACATGCCTATTACATAAGGCATCCTCTTCAAACACTAATCCGCCGTAGTTTGAATCTACCGCGCAGAGCATTTAAAATCTGAGGAGCCTTCATCATGAGCGCACGCGACCTCACTCATGGCTTCAGTCATTATGAATTGGGTTCTCACTACGAAAAAACTTCGTAAAAAAGAAAAAAGAAAAAGAAAATAAGAATAACTATCCAATAAGCTTTCCATCATATCGTGGATATACTTGTGTGGATCTTTGACCAGACGCTGATTCAGGCGTCATTCTTCCTTCTCTGCTCTGCGATCAGCCGGCCTGGACGTGTATCTCCACGCTCCGCTGGTTCCGCATTTGCTGCGTCCCTAGTGAGTTTTTTCTCATTTGTTTACTCCGGGATGTATCGAGTAAGGTTAGGATATGCGTAGCAGGAGTGTCCTGGGCTGGTTGCCCGCAGTGCAGTGTATTTTGGGTCGTGTGTTTGGGGCATCAATTTCGGATGTACCCTCGTGGTCCGGTTGTGGACAGGTGAATATTTTGTTTTTTCATAGTTGAGTTAGCTTGTGATGCAGGCGGCTTTCATTACGCAATTAATTCTGCTGCCTTTTATCTTTCTGATGAGGTAGCGTTGCTTTGCTGACGTTCCCAGCGTATTTTTCTTCACTTAGTGAAGTTTTTTCTGGGTCCCGAGTCGGTCTTCCCTTGGTCGGAAGTTTTTTCTACAGTGGTGTGTTGGCGGTGGTTCCTGTTGTTATATTTCCAGTGTTTTTTGTTTATATCTCGACAGTTCTTGTGCCGTTCGCTTAGGCCTAGCCAGCCGCTCGTAACTTTGCCACATGTACAACTGTTTTTGTTTATTTTATAAATATGTCCTACTGTGTCATGTGTATCCGGGGTTAGTTGTGTATTGGCTAATTCCACGGACTATGTTTGTTTCCTGGTTTAGTTGTGTATTGGCTAATTCCACGGATGATATTGTGGTCCCTAGGTTAGTCGTGCTTGGCTATCTCTTGGGTCTTATGTGCATTCAGATGGTATCTGTTCGGGGTGGGTTACTTTCCGGCGGGGTTTTCTCGGTTTCACCGTGAAAAACTCCGGCCGTGAGCCGTGTTTGGCCACGCGTGGTTTCAAATCAGGCGGGTGTCCCCGGCGAGTTGGTGTCTGTGGCTCTCCAAGACTGCGTCTCTGTGTTGGTGCCTGTTTCAGGCTCCCTATGATTCCCGGCGGACTGGTGGTACCCATCTAACATTGTTCATGCGGACATATGTTATGTTGTTTTTCTACCCGGTTTTACAAACCAAAGGAAAAACCCTAGCTGTTGTTGTGGGCTTTCCTCCCCGGCGATCTTTTACAAAGAAGTGGGGATAGGAACTTATGGGGTTAACGTTTTAGCCATCAGGTCTCACCCGGCAGGTGTACCTTGTTAAGGTGGTATGAACGAATTGGTAATTCAGTTTAGTTAACCGGTCCATTTTAGTGATACTATAGGTATCGCCGCCCTCACTCTTACGGCGATCGAAGGCTCAATTAGGGTTAACGTAATTTTTCATAAATTAGCCACACCCGGCGGGTGCTCCTGGGAGGGGAAATACGGAATTTACAATTCAAGCTAGTTACCCATTTAATTGAGAGATACGGCTCTGTATCACCGCCTTCACCATACGGCGATCTCTGTGACAATTCTTTAGAAGTCAGATCTCGTATCAGCCTGCCCTGTGTTAATCTGCTAGATACTTCAGGGGCCGGCATCTTTGTGGGGGGTTGTTTTCAAAATTGAATCTTGTAACAGTCACCGCCAGACAGACTTTATAAACGCCATACTGGTTTTTTATATTATGTCAGAGGGTATTCTTAAAACTTTCTTAAAGTCATGTCTAGATATTAGGATATCTTTTATGAAAACCCCGCCGCATAACGAGCTGTAATCATTGTGAGATTACGCCTCGTTATCCGGCGGGTTAGGAACACTTGTATGCGATCATTTTGGGTTAACCTTATGAGTATTAACTCCTGGAAATGTTCCTTTTTTTCCAGGTTTGGGCCCCGGCGGACCAATACAGACCCTGCAGTAAGTCCCCACCAGTCTCTGTCATGGCTACCTTTGCCCCAGTTTTTGCTTTATGCATTAATCCAACCTGTGCCGGTATCCCTCTTTTTGCGCACACTCTTTGAATCAGGTGTGTTAAATGTCTAGAACGTTCAAGAGGTCTGTGGGTGATGCGCAACTGTTCCTTTTGCTCCCAACTAAGTGTCAAAGTCCTCCAAGATAATGATAAGACCGCAGCGGTCGCCTTACGAGAAGTTCGGCAACAAATGTCAGCGTATACTACGATTGTGGCTCATAAGTCACTGCAATGTGACAACGTCCCTCTTTGGGATAGGCTTCTTCTTGAGCACCCTCCCCCTAATAAACGTTCCTCTCGAGTAACTTGTCATAAGCCGGCGGAGACTGGACAGGGTGTGCTTTATGCATTACGCCCTCCTGTAATGTATAGTATAGTGTGAGTTACCTTTCCGTCGTTTTTCTCGTTGCTCCGAGGACACCGTTTTTGTTTACCGAGTTTTAGTCAGGGTGGCTAAAATAGGTAAGTTACCCCGACGAGTTTGGTCGCTTGAGGGCTCATCAGAAACTGCGTTTTCTATGGTCGAGCCTGGGATCAGGCTTCCTGGTTTATTCCCATCGAGGGGGGCTCCACACAGTTTTCTAGGTGATCAGGCTGACACCTGTTGGACTTGGTTTTCTCTGCTTTTCAAAGCCATTGAAACAATGCTGTCTGTTTGTTTGGTCTTTACCTCCCGGCGACCTTTTTACAAGAGGTCTGGGGCAGGTATAATTGGTTTGACATTGCATATAAAACCCGGCGGTTGTACCTTCGGGTGGTTATATTAACGGATTTGCGATTCGAGATAATTTGCCAAACAATTGATTGATACAATAGGGTATCACGGCCTTCAAGACGGCGATCTATGAGGGCTTCTGGGAGAAGCCGGATTAGAGATTAAGATAGGCTTAGACTTTTTATGGGAAAAAATGATGCCTGAATCTTCCTAGTGTCTCCAGTGTAAAGGGATACTTGAAAGACTTCATCTTTAATAAAGATATGCTTCATCTTTATGAGGATTAAGAAGTCATTCTTAATTCTTTTGGACAGGTAAAGATATGCTGAAATCTTTAATAAGCCATTGAAACAATGCCGTTTGTTTGTTTAGTCATTCCCTCCCGGCGACCTTTTTACAAAGAGGTCTGGGGCAGGTACAATTGGTTTGACATTGCATATAAAACCCAGCGGAGGTACCTTTGGGTGGTAATATTGACTGATTTGCAATTCGGGATCTTTGTATTTCCTCCCCGGCGATCTTTTACAAAGAAGTGGGGTTAGGAACATTTGGGGTTAACTTTTAAACTTTAAATCACCCGGCGGGTGCAACCTGGAAGGGTGGGATGCCCGAATTTGCAAAATTCAGTTTAGTTGACCAGACAATTGAGGGATGCATTGTGTATCGCCTCCTTCAACATACGGCGCTTTAGGGCACAATTGGGGTTAACGTTTTTTCAAACTAATATTCACACCCGGCGGGTGCTCCTTGGAGGGATGGGAATAACGAATTTACGATTCAGTTAGTTAACCAGACAATTGAGGGATACGTTTTGTATCGCCGCCTTCAACATACGGCGATCTAAAAAGAAACTTTGGGAGAAGTTAGATCTCGTATATTTGTCAGGCTTCCCAGTTTTTTATCTACGAGATAATTCAGGGGCCGGCGTCTTTTTTAGTTTTTTTTTTTTCCAAAATTGAATCTTGAAACAAACACCACCGGAAAGACTTCATCAGTTATAAACGCCATGCTGGTCTTTATTTAACACTTGTGTGCGAACATGTTGGGGTTAACCTTATGAGCATTAATTCCTGGAAATTTTCTTTTTTTCCAGAGCTGGGTCCCGGCGGGTCTATGCAGAACCTGGAGAACGTATCCCACCAGTCTCTGTCATGGCTACCTTTGCCCCGGTTTTTGCTTTATGCATTACGCCCTCCTGTTCAGGTATCCCTATTTTTGCGCACACCCTTTGTATAAAATGTGTTAAAATGTCTCGTTTGGTGTACGTTACCTTTCCGGCGTTTTTTCTCGTTGCTCCGAGAACGCCGTTTTTGTTTACCGAGTTTTAGTCAGGATGGCTCAAAATAGGTAAGTTACCCCGACGAGTTTGGTCGCTTGAGGGCTCATAAGAAACTGCGTTTTCTGTGGTCGAGCCTGGGATCAGGCTTCCTGTGTTATTCATTGCTTTATGCATTACGCCCTCCTGTAATGAGTAGTTTAGTGTGGGTTACCTTTCCGGCGTTTTTCTCGTTGCTCCGAGAACACCGTTTGTGTTTACCGAGTTTTAGTCAGGGTGGCTAAAATTGGTAAGTTACCCTGACGAGTTTGGTCGCTTGAGGGCTCATCAGAAACTGCGTTTTCTATGGTCGAGCCTGGGATCAGGCTTCCTGAGTTATTCCCGTCGAGGGGGGCTCCACTGAGTTTTCTAGGTGATCAGGCTGACACCTGTTGGCCTTGGTTTTCTCTGCTTTTCAAAGCCATTGAAACAATGCTGTCTGTTTGTTTGGTCTTTTCCTCCCGGCGACCTTTTTACAAAGAGGTCTGGGGCAGGTATAATTGGTTTGACATTAATAATAATAATACTATTCATAATAATACTAATATTGATTCAGTTAGCAATTTACAGAGTTGGTACCACATAGTATGTTATAAATATGACATGTACCAGCCTTGCATAATTCCAACTAAGGATAGCCCAATAAGGCCGTTAGGCATATTTCCATTGGGGTCCTTGTATATAAAACCCGGCGGTTGTACCTTCGGGTGGTTATATTAACGGATTTGCGATTCGCGATAATTTGACAAACAATTGATTGATACAACAGGGTATCACGGCCTTCAAGACGGCGATCTATGAGGGCTTCTGGGAGAAGCCGGATTAAAGATTAAGATAGGCTTAGACTTTTTATGGGATAAAAAGATGCCTGAATCTTACTAGTGTTTCAAGTGTAAAGGGATACGTGAAAGACTTCATCTTTAATAAAGATATGCTTCATCTTTATGAGGATGAAGAAGTTATGCTTAATTCTTTTGGACAGGTAAAAGATATGCTGAAATCTTTACTAAGCCATTGTCACAATGCAGTTTGTTTGTTTAGTCTTTCCGGATAAAAAGATGCCGGAATCTTACTAGTGTTTCAAGTGTAAAGGGATACTTGCAAGACTTCATCTTTAATGAAGATATGCTTCATCTGTATGAGGATTCAGACGATATGCTTAAATCTTCTGGACAGGTAAAGATATGCTGAAATCTTTAATATGAAACTAAAGGACAACGAAAAGTAGTGGTGGAGTGCTACGGTTCGTTGACCGGCGGTTTTGAGGCACATATTTTGTACCATTTTTTGGGTGTAACCCTATGAGCATTAATCCCCGGAAATTTATCTTTCCAGGGCGGAGTACCGGTGTTGCACCAGGTGACCAGGTAGTTCCTGGGGGCGGGGTAGTTTTCCCCCAGTCTCTGTCGTGTCGGCACTTGAACCTCTCATTGCTGTATGTTCAATGCCGTTAAGCTCAGGTAGCCCTCTCTTATTTTTATTTGTTAATGAAATAATTTAATAGCTGAATCATAATAAACATATATATTTTCTATGATTATATTATGATAATATTGTCTTTATTTATAGTGATTTATTTTAATACAATTAAAATATAAATTAAATTAATTAGTATACATTATGATTTTGCTCACCAGCTCTGCTTTCAATGTGTTAATGAGCTATGGGAGCTTTTAATTATCATAAACCTTTACGGTACTCGGACGAGGGCTCCCATTCAGGGGTATACCGAGCTCGCAAGCGAGGGACAGCCACAGCCGAGGTGTATGGCGATACTCACAGTCGTACCTCACCCGCCGGACGTTAACGCCGGCGGGCGGACCTGACGCTCTGATGACGGACGAGAACAGGTTGAGTTCCATTTATCTATTTTCCGCCGCCAGACGCGTCTCTAATGTGCCACGTAGTCAACAAACTACAGGATTAGCGAGGCGTAGTCTCGCTAATCGCGCCCCTGTGGCCGGCGCAGTGTGGTACCAGCATTTGAACACGTGGTGCCCGCACCCAGTGTCACTCCTGGTCGGGTTGTGCCACTTAGAACACAATTGGCAACCTAGATACCTCGCGGACTTGTTCATTTTGGACATTCAGCAGGCCAAGTGGCTAGCACCATATGGTAGCGACGTGACCAAGATATTCGCGAATCAATATACCCAGTCTACAAAGCGACAGTTTCAATCGCATTGGCAAGCTTTTACGTCTCGGATTCTTAGAAAAACACAAACTGTGCCCTCGGTGGCGTTGGTTGTTTATTGTTTAATTTATCTGTTCATGCAGAAACATTTATCTAAGTGATTTATGTGGGCAGGTTATAAACTCCGCCCACCTCCCCGTCGGCTCAGGCCTACATGGTCTCTGGACGAAGCATCGTCGTTATTCTCGTTCCCGTATGTACCAAAGACTGCAGATTTTACAAAAGGGCAGTATTCCTTATGGCTTTGGCTACCGGGAACAGAGTATCTGAGCTGGCGGCGATGAGCAACGCACCTAATTGCCTCAGGTTTGATAGGCTTCATGCGTGTATTCACATTGCACCTTCCCTAGGATTCATAGCCGAGATTGAGCACAGTGAACACGTGTTTTCAGAGTTCACGGTGCCGGCGTTAAACAGGGGAAAGGTGCACCATCTTTTTTGTCCAGTGCAAGCTCTAACCAAATATTTAAGAGTGGCACCTCTAAATCACCAGGGTGCTTTATGGGTCGCAAGTCCGGGTGAACAATTGATGGAGCGTACACTGGCTTCTCTCTTGGTCGAGGACTTTAAAGAGAAGAATCCCGGCGTTGTGGGTAAGACCCACGATTTACGCAAAGGGACAGCCCCTTTACGTTTCCTTAATAATCTTTCGGTGGAAGTTATTACGTCCACACAGTTGTGGGCCTCTAATCAGGAGTTTTTTGCCTCGATACCTTTCAGTAGCTCTGGCCAAACCTTCCTTGCCATGTATAGCTTTACGGCAGAGGGTCTAGGTGGCCCTTTTAGTCACGTTTTGTTTAATTTCAAGAAAAAGGGGGGGAGGGTGCAGTCAGTGTGACATAGGACACCCTAGACCCCTCCAGAGTATGTGTTCGGAACATACGAGCTGTGATACTGGTTGTAGGCATTGTATTATAAAATTTCTCTGTAGTATTCATTGCAGGAAATTGTGCTAAAGGCCAATAGTAGTGTTACAACAATTCTTGTTGTAAGTAGCATTGGCTGTGAAGCAATAGATTTTTGAGAAATCTCGGTAGTTGCAACTACGACTTTTACTTTTGAAGTACCTACTTCTGCATAAGTACACGAGTTCAGTACTTCTACGAATGTACAAGAATTCATTTATGTTTGGTTATATTTTTAGGAATATATCCACTAGTTACTGGGGTTTATATGTGCACATGTAAACTTATAAGTTTTTAGTTTTCACCACTTACTTTAAGTGGGGTGCCTTCTTAACTAGCAGATCTGTGCACAGAGTTTCAGAGTTAACCCTTTTTCAAGCAGGCTTCTTTGAAGCACGCTCCTGCTTGTACCCCTTTTTGAAGATTTAGGCTGTATAAAGTTTATGCACCCGAATATCTCTTTTTTACAAAAGTAAGAATACTATGTGGTTGTTTGATTATCTGCTTTTCTAGAGTTATGATATGATTACGAATGTCCCCCTCCAGTCTTAGAAATCAGGCATGTTCGTCAATGATGGAGGGGCCACTAATAAATTATAGGTTTGACTCCTGTAAGGAGATAAAGAAAACCTAGTATTTAGTAGTGGCCCCGTAATATATATTTTCCATGATTATATTATGATAATATTGTGTTTATTTATAGTAATTTATTTTAATACAATTAAATATAAATTAAATTAATTAGTATACTTTATGATTTTGCTCACCAGATCTGCTTTCAATGTGTTAATGAGCTATGGGAGCTTTTAATTATCATAAACCTTTACGGGACTCGGACGAGGGCTCCCGTTCAGGGAGTATACCGAGCTCGCAAGCGAGGGACAGCCACAGCCAAGGTGTATGGCGATACTCACAGTCGTACCTCACCCGCCGGACGATAACGCCGGCGGGCGGACCTGACGCTCTGATGACGGACGAGAACAGGTTGAGTTCCATTTATCTCTTTTCCGCCGCCAGACGCGTCTCTAATGTGCCACGTAGTCAACAAACTACAGGATTCGCGAGGCGTAGTCTCGCTAATCGTGCCCCTGTGGCCGGTGCAGTGTGGTACCAGCATTTGAACACGTGGTGCCCGCACCCAGTGTCCCTCCTGGTCGGGTTGTTCCACTTAGAACACAATTAGCAACCTAGATACCTCGCGGACTTGTTCATTTTGGACATTCAGGAGGCCAAGTGGCTAGCACCTTATGGTAGCGACATGACCAAGATATTCACGAATCAATATACCCAGTCTACAAAGCGACAGTTTCAATCGCATTGGAAAGCTTTTACGTCTCGGATTCTTCGAACAAAACAAACTGTGCCCTCGGTGGCGTTGGTTGTTTATTATTTAATTTATCTGTTCATGCAGAAACATTTATCTGAAAGTGATTTATGTGGGCAGGTTATAAACTCCGCCCACCTCCCCGTCAGCTCAGGCCTACATGGTCTCTGGACAAAGCATCGTTGTTATTCCCGTTCCCGTATGTACCAAAGACTGCAGATTTTACAAAAGGGCAGTATTCCTTATGGCTTTGGCTACCGGGAACAGAGTATCTGAGCTGGCGGCGATGAGCAACGCACCTAATTGCCTCAGGTTTGATAGGCTTCATGAGTGTATTCACATTGCACCTTCCCCAGGATTCATAGCCGAGATTGAGCACAGTGAACACGTGTTTTCAGAGTTCATGGTGCCGGCGTTAAACAGGGGAAAGGTGCACCATCTTTTTTGCCCAGTGCAAGCTCTAACCAAATATTTAAGAGTGGCACCTCTAAATCACCAGGGTGCTTTATGGGTCGCAAGTCCGGGTGAACGATTGATGGAGCGTACACTGGCTTCTCTCTTGGTCGAGGACTTTAAAGAGAAGCATCCCAGCGTTGTGGGTAAGACCCACGATTTACGCAAGGGGACAGCCTCTTTACGTTTCCTTAATAATCTTTCGGTGGAAGTTATTACGTCCACACAGTTGTGGGCCTCTAATCAGGAGTTTTTGCCTCGATACCTTTCAGTAGCTCTGGCCAAACCTTCCTTGCCATGTATAGCTTTACGGCAGAGGGTCTAGGTGGCCCTTTTAGTCACGTTTTGTTTAATTTCAAGAAATAGGGGGGGGAGGGTGCAGTCAGTGTGACATAGGACACCCTAGACCCCTCCGGAGTATGTGTTCGGAACATACGAGCTGTGATACTGGTTGTAGGCATTGTACTATAAAATTTCTCTGTAGTATTCATTGCAGGAAATTGTGCTAAAGGCCAATAGTAGTGTTACAACAATTCTTGTTGTAAGTAGCCTTGGCTGTGAAGCAATAGATTTTTGAGAAATCTCGGTAGTTGCAACTACGACTTTTACTTTTGAAGTACCTACTTCTGCATAAGTACACGAGTTCAGTACTTCTACGAATGTACAAGAATTCATTTATGTTTGGTTATATTTTTAGGAATATATCCACTAGTTAATGGGGTTTATATGTGCACATGTAAACTTATAAGTTTTTAGTTTTCACCACTTACTTTAAGTGGGGTGCCTTCTTAACTAGCAGATCTGTGCAGATCTGGTCACCTGGTGCAACACCGGTACTCCGCCCTGGAAAGAGAAATTTCCGGGGATTAATGCTCATAGGGTTACACACAAAAAATGGTACAAAATATGTGCCTCAAAACCGCCGGTCAACGAACCGTAGCACTCCACCACTACTTTTTGTTGTCCTTTAGTTTCATAATTATTAAAGATTTCAGCATATCTTTACCTATCCAGAAGATTGAAGCATATCGTCTGAATCCTCATAAAGATGAAGCATATCTTCATTAAAGCTGAAGTCTTGCAAGTATCCCTTTACACTTGAAACACTAGTAAGATTCCGGCATCTTTTTATCCCATAAAAAGTCTAAGCCTATCTTAATCTCTTTATATGCAATGTCAAACCAATTGTACCTGCCCCAGACCTCGTTGTAAAAAGGTCGCCAGGAGGGAAAGACTAAACAAACAAACGGCATTGTGACAATGGCTTAGTAAAGATTGCAGCATATCTTTTACCTGTCCAAAAGAATTAAGCATAACTTCTTCATCCTCATAAAGATGAAGCATATCTTTATTAAATATGAAGTCTTTCACGCATCCCTTTACACTTGAAACACTAGTAAGATTCAGGCATCTTTTTATCCCATAACAAGTCTAAGCCTATCTTAATCTCTAATCTGGCTTCTCCCAGAAGCCCTCATAGATCGCCGTCTTGAAGGCCGTGATACCCTGTTGTATCAATCAATTGTTTGGCAAATTATCTCGAATCGCAAATCCGTTAATATAACCACCCGAAGGTACAACCGCCGGGTTTTATATACAAGGACCCCAATGGAAATACGCCTAACGGCCTTATTGGGCTATCCTTAGTTGGAATTATGCAAGGCTGGTACATGTCATATTTATAACATACTATGTGGTACCAACTCTGTAAATTGCTAACTGAATAAATATTATTATTATTATGAATAGTAATATTATTATTAATGTCAAACCAATTATACTTGCCCCAGACCTCTTTGTAAAAGGGTCGCAGGGAAGAAAAGACCAAACAAACAGACAGCATTGTTTCAATGGCTTTGAAAAGCAGAGAAAACCAAGGCCAACAGGTGTCAGCCTGATCACCTAGAAAACTGAGTGGAGCCCCCCTCGACGGGAATAACTCAGGAAGCCTGATCCCAGGCTCGACCATAGAAAACGCAGTTTCTGATGAGCCCTCAAGCGACCAAACTCGTCGTGGTAACTAACCTATTTTAGCCACCCTGACTAAAACTCGGTAAACACAAACGGTGTTCTCGGAGCAACGAGAAAAACGCCGGAAAGGTAACCCACAATAAACGATTCATTACAGGAGGGCGTACTGCATAAAGCAATGAATAACACAGGAAGCCTGATCCCAGGCTCGACCACAGAAAACGCAGTTTCTTATGAGCCCTCAAGCGACCAAACTCGTCGGGGTAACTTACCTATTTTGAGCCATCCTGACTAAAACTCGGTAAACAAAAACGGCGTTCTCGGAGCAACGAGAAAAAACGCCGGAAAGGTAACGTACACCAAACGAGACATTTTAACACATTTTATACAAAGGGTGTGCGCAAAAATAGGGATACCTGAACAGGAGGGCGTAATGCATAAAGCAAAAACCGGGGCAAAGGTAGCCATGACAGAGACTGGTGGGATACGTTCTCCAGGTTCTGCATATACCCGCCGGGACCCAGCTCTGGAAAAAAAGAAAATTTCCAGGAATTAATGCTCATAAGGTTAACCCCAACATGTTCGCACACAAGTGTTAAAATAAAGACCAGCATGGCGTTTATAACTGATGAAGTCTTTCCGGTGGTGTTTGTTTCAAGATTCAATTTTGGAGAAAAAAAAAACTAAAAAAGACGCTGGCCCCCGAATTTTCTCGTAGATCAAAAACTGGGAAGCCTGACAAATATACGAGATCTAACTTCTCCCGAAGTTTCTTTTTAGATCGCCGTATGTTGAAGGCGGCGATACAAAACGTATCCCTCAATTGTGTGGTTAACTAACTGAATCGTAAATTCGTTATTCCCATCCCTCCAAGGAGCACCCGCCGGGTGTGAATATTAGTTTGAAAAAACGTTAATCCCAATTGTGCCCTAAAGCGCCGTATGTTGAAGGAGGCGATACACAATGCATCCCTCAATTGTCTGGTTAACTAAACTGAATTTTGCAAATTCGGGCATCCCACCCTTCCAGGTTGCACCCGCCGGGTGATTTAAAGTTTAAAAGTTAACCCCAAATGTGCCTAACCCCACTTCTTTGTAAAAGATCGCCGGGGAGGAAATACAAAGATGGCGAATTGCAAATCAGTCAATATAACCACCCAAAGGTACCACCGCCGGGTTTTATATGCAATGTCAAACCAATTGTACCTGCCCCAGACCTCTTTGTAAAAAGGTCGCCGAGAGGGAAAGACTAAACAAACAAACGGCATTGTTTCAATGGCTTAGTAAAGATTTCAGCATATCTTTACCTGTCCAAAAGAATTAAGAATAACTTCTTAATCCTCATAAAGATGAAGCATATCTTTATTAAAGATGAAGTCTTTCAAGTATCCCTTGACACTGGAGACACTAGGAAGATTCAGGCATCTTTTTATCCCATAAAAAGTCTAAGCCTATCTTAATCTCTAATCTGGCTTCTCCCAGAAGCCCTCATAGATCGCCGTCTTGAAGGCCGTGATACCCTATTGTATCAATCAATTGTTTGGCAAATTATCTCGAATCGCAAATCCGTTAATATAATCACCTGAAGGTACAACCGCCGGGTTTTATATGCAATGTCAAACCAATTATACCTGCCCCAGACCTCTTGTAAAAAGGTCGCCGGGAGGTAAAGACCAAACAAACAGACATTGTTTCAATGGCTTTGAAAAGCAGAGAAAACCAAGTCCAACAGGTGTCAGCCTGATCACCTAGAAAACTGTGTGGAGCCCCCCTCGACGGGAATAAACCAGGAAGCCTGATCCCAGGCTCGACCATAGAAAGCGCAGTTTCTGATGAGCCCTCAAGCGACCAAACTCGTCGGGGTAACTTACCTATTTTAGCCACCCTGACTAAAACTCGGTAAACAAAAACGGTGTCCTCGGAGCAACGAGAAAAACGCCGAAAGGTAACCCACACTAAACTATACATTACAGGAGGGCGTAATGCATAAAGCAATGAATAACACAGGAAGCCTGATCCCAGGCTCGACCACAGAAAACGCAGTTTCTTATGAGCCCTCAAGCGACCAAACTCGTTGGGGTTGTTATGTGTGTCCCAGCTAACTCCATAGATGCACAACAGGCCTATCTTGGGTTGGGGAGTAAGTAGACACGCTGTAGATATATAGGTTCTTATTGAGAAGGATATGGGATACAGGCACGAAGCAGAGCCTACAGGGTGATATCTCTGTCTCGTGGTACACAAACATGTATTGGCCCTCTGGTGAGAGGAGCCCCAGGCTTGAGTTGCCAGAGTGGCTATATGACATAACTAATATGACTGCCTGGATGCTAACATGAATCTTACTCATAGAGAGATATTACATATGCATAAGTGACTGTACTAGATATGAAAGTGATACTGTACAAGGTAAATCATATACATACACCTCCCTCCCCCCTCACGCTCGCAGTTCATTCTCGAGCGGACTCTTTCCTACTGAGCCGTTCTGATCGACGTGGGGTAACTTGGGGGTCAGAAGCTAAGGACTGTTCAGCGTCATTGAAAGGGGCCACAGGGTTGAGGGAGTCACCAGTTTGGGGCACGGGGCGGAGGAATCGACGGTTCCGCCACCACACACGGCCACTAGGGAGACGTACCTCATAGGCCCGTGACCTGCCAAGGGTCATCACAACCCCCACCTTACTTGTTCATGGGGCGCACCAATGGCCGTGGTCGCAGATTTGGCAGCCTCATACGAGCGGCACGTAGTGACGACATCCTGTAGTATTGACTTGGAGTCCAGGGCGATGAGTTTCTGGACTAACTCCGTGTCCCTGAGGCCCATGAGGATGATAGTCTTGAGTTGTGTCTCCACACAGATGGGTGAGTTACCAGGGCACACATCCACTTCTTCTGCGAGACGTTTGAGGCAGACGTAGAACTCTGCAAAAGTTTCCCCTTCATGCTGTCTGCAGCTCAACAATTCACCACGCCGGAGTGCCTCATTCCTTAGACTCTTGATATGAAGCTGCAGGGCGTCCAACACCTCTTCAACAGTCTTGTCTGTGGAGGGAGTGATCTGGAAGGTGTGTTCTAAGACATGCTGCGTCTCGAGAGTCAGGCACATGCGTAGTTGTATCATCTGTTTGGCCGCAGGCAGGTTGGACAGGTCCACCATGACAGCATAGTCGTCCCAGCGTCTCCTCCACTCCCGGAACATCTGGAATGTAGCGTCAGGCTTCAATGGTGGTGGTGTCTGGGCCGTAGCCTTCTGTGGTGGAGGATTGTGTGAGGGATGTGGAAAAGAATGTGGCTGCTGTCCACCAAGGTGACTAGCAGGTGTGGAGGAGTCGGGAGGGGTCCTGGTGGGAGCCAACAGCTGAAATAAGCTCTGGAACTCCTGTCTCCTTATAGCCTCATCATGCCTGCGAGACTCCTCCAGGACACGATCTCAGCGAGCCTCCTCCTCTTGTCTCCTCTGCTCATCATACCTGCGAGACTCCTCCAGGTATTTGAAAAATTGCAGAAAATCAGCTGAAGAAGGGGCTGAAGGTGCGGTTGGGGACTGAGGGTGCTGATAATAAGGTGTGTATTCCTCCCCATCATAAGGCAAGTTTGTTCCTGCCCCTTCGTCCTGTACATCACCAGAGTCTGACATCTTGTGTGGGTGACAGACAAACAGGGAGATAACAAACACACAGTTATTAGCCTCTCACATATACAAGTGGGGTATCAAAATGACTGGCAAAAACAGCAGAATATTTAGAATACACACCAGCTGTATCCTCACCAATGTATAAAACCCAATTACAATTAGCACTGAAGGGAATGCTTGGGTGATGAAATAAAAGTTTGCCAGTTGTGTGTGTTCCCAGTGTGTGTGCGTGCGTATGTACCGAGCGGTGGAGCGGTGGTGCGCGCCTGCGCGGCCTCCCTCACCTCAGTGTCTTGCTGGCAGTCAGAGGGGGAGGATCTCACGCCCCGCTCTCTCGTGGCTCGGACTTGTGCGAGCGTTATGCTTATGCCACACACAATACATATAAAATAAAGCACACAATATAGCACTGGCACATATAATATCACTGGCACTGCACTGGGAACGTCGGCACCACACTGTTGAGCACTATAACACTGTAATCCAAGCAGTGAGACGGTGGCTGGGATGCAGGGTGTGTGGACAATGGCGGCTGGCGGCGTCTGGCGAAATCCACATAAACTTCTCTTAACCCGCTGAGCCCCGGCTAGTTATAATATTTTGTTCACCCCAGTCCCAAGCCATTTTCACTTATTTTTTTTGTTTGCTAAAATGGAAGACAAGGATGAGAAATGAAAAAAAAAACAAAAAAAATCACCTCTGACATTTTTTTTTGGGGGGGGGGCCGGTGGGGGGTTGGGGGGGGGAGCTTCAAAAAAATTTGTTGAGCCAAAATGGAAGAGAATGGTGAGAAATGAACACACAAATAAAAAAAAACTCATTTCGGTCATTTGGGGGGCGGGGGGGGGGGGGGGGGGGTTTCAATAGTTCGTCTCCCCCGCATGACCACCCGCCCGGGAGCACTAGGGTAAAAACTGAGTATGGCATTGTACGGCATACATCCTAAGGAGTATCTCACATAAATCTCAAGCCTCTAGCTCCCATACGACCGGAGTAATGAAGGTTCAAAGTGGCGGTAAACTAGGGGTGTAAACTATCCCCACTAAGCCCACCACCACCAGCCGCGCGGCTGTCTCGGCCCGCTCACACCTACTGGCCCGGCTCCCCCACACACTACGGTACCGCCCCCTCCTATTCTCCCGCCATTTCCTACCTTACGAGCCACGTAAGTGTTTTTTATATGTCGGACGCACGTGATGCGTCGCTGGGAGTTGGTGATCAAAGACTGCCGACGCAACACGTGCGACGCTGGGTCTCAACGGGTTAATACACACTGCGCCATGTTATGTGTGTCCCAGCTAACTCCATAGATGCACAACAGGCCTATCTTGGGTTGGGGAGTAAGTAGACACGCTGTAGATATATAGGTTCTTATTGAGAAGGATATGGGATACAGGCACGAAGCAGACCCTACAGGGTGATAGCACTGTCTCGTGGTACACAAACATGTATTGGCCCTCTGGTGAGAGGAGCCCCAGGCTTGAGTTGCCAGAGTGGCTATATGACATAACTAATATGACTGCCTGGATGCTAACATGAATCTTACTCATAGAGAGATATTACATATGCATAAGTGACTGTACTAGATATGAAAGTGATACTGTACAAGGTAAATCATATACATACAGGGGTAACTTACCTATTTTGAGCCATCCTGACTAAAACTCGGTAAACAAAAACGGTGTTCTCGGAGCAACGAGAAAAAACGCCGGAAAGGTAACCCACACCAAACGAGACATTTTAACACATTTTATACAAAGGGTGTGCGCAAAAATAGGGATACCTGAACAGGAGGGCGTAATGCATAAAGCAAAAACCGGGGCAAAGGTAGCCATGACAGAGACTGGTGGGAAACTTACTCCAGATTCTGCATAGACCCGCCGGGACCCAGCTCTGGAAAAAAATAAAATTTCCAGGAATTAATGCTCATAAGGTTAACCCAAACATGTTCGCACACAAGTGTTAAATAACCCGCCGGGTAACGAGACGTAATACTCAACGACTACAGCTCGCTACGCGGTGGGGTTTCCTAAGTAAAAGATTACAGAATATCTTAATATGTCCAAAAGATTTATGAATACCCTCTTACATAATATATAAAGACCAGCATGGCGTTTATAACTGATTAAGTCTTTCCGGTGGTGTTTGTTTCAAGATTCAATTTTGGACAAAACCCCCCCCAAAAAAATGCCGGCCCCCGAATAATCTCGTAGATCAAAAACTGGGAAGCCTGACAAATATACGAGATCGAACTTCTCCCGAAGTATCTTTTTAGATCGCCGTATGTTAAAGGCGGCGATACAAAACGTATCCCTCAATTGTCTGGTTAACTAACCGAATTGTAAATTCGTTATTCCCACCCTTCCAGGGAGCACCCGCCGGGTGTGAAAATTAGTTTAATAAACGTTAACCCCAATTGCGCCGTAAGCTGAAGGCGGCGATACAAAACGTATCCCTCAATTGTCTGGTTAAATAACTGAATTGTAAATTCGTGATTCCCACCCTTCCAGGGAGCACCCGCCGGGTGTGAATATTAGTTTAAAAAACGTTAACCCCAATTGTGCCTTAAATTGCCGTATGTTGAAGGAGGCGATACACAATGCATCCCTCAATTGTCTGGTCAACTAAACCGAATTTTGTAAATTCGGTCATCCCACCCTACCAGGATGCACCCGCCGGGTGATTTAAAGTTTAAAAGTTAACCCCAATTGTTCCTAACCCCACATCTTTGTAAAAGATCGCCGGGGAGGAAAAACAACAACAGCATAGTTTTATATTGGCTTTGCAAAACCGAAGAAACTACAAACAACACGTGTCCGTATGAACACTGTTAGATGGGTACAGCCAACCTGCCTGGAATCAGAAGGAGCCTGCAACAGGCACCCCAGAGACGCAGTCCTGGGGAGCCACAGACAACCACTCGCCGGGAAAACAAGCCTGTTTTTAAACCACGCGTGGCCAAAACTCGTTAACCAGCCGGAGTTTTTCATGGTGTAACCGAGAAAACCCCGCCGGAAATAACCCACCCCGTCCAGATACCATCTGAACGCAACACAGGACCGAGGCGTAGCCAAAACACAACTAACGCCGGGCCCAACATAGTCCGTGGAATTAGCCAATACACAACTAACCCAGGACACATAAATAGTCCGTGGAATTTAGCCAAAACACAACTAAACCAGGACACACATCACACAGTAGTACATATTTAGAAAATACATCAATAACACTTGTATATGTGGTAAAGCTACGAGAGGCTGGCTAGGCCTAGGCAGACGGAAAATATTAACAAGTCGGAATATAAACAAAAAGCACTGAATTATATCACAACAGGAACCACCGCCAACACACCACTGTAGCAAAAACTTCCGGCAAAGGGAAGAACTGACTCGGGACCCAGAAAAAACTTCACTAAGTGAAGAAAAATACGCTGGGAACGTCAGCAAAAATACGCTACCTCATCAGAAAGATAAAAGGAAGCAATAACGCGTAATGAAAGCCGCCTGCATCACAAAGCTAGGTAACTGTGACAAAGTTCACCTGTCCACAACCGGATCACGAGGGTACATCCGAAATAGATGCCCCAAACACACGACCCAAAATACACTGCACTGTGGGCAACCAGCCCAGGACACTCCTGCTACGTATATCCTAACCTTACTCGATACATCAATACATCCCGGAGTAAACAAATGAGAAAAAACTCACTAGGGACGCAGCAAAATGCGGAACCAGCGGAGCGTGGAGAGACATGTCCGGGCCGGCTGACCGCAGAGCAGAGAAGGAAGAATGACGCCTGAATCAGCGTCTGGTCAAAGATCCACACAAGTACATCCACGATATGATGGAAAGCTTATTGGATAGTTATTCTTATTTTCTTTTTGTTTTTTATTTTTTACGAAGTTTTTTCGTAGTGAGAACCCAATTCATAATGACTGAAGCCATGAGTGAGGTCACGTGCGCTCATGATGAAGGCTCCTCAAATTTTAAATGATCTGCGCGGTAGATTCAAACTACGGCGGATTAGTGTTTGAAGAGGATGCCTTATGTAATAGGCATGTTCGTCAATGATGGAGGGGCCACTAATAAATATGAATATTGGCAATACATCATTGATAGAGGAGCCACTATTAAGTATATGTTCTTTGTTGTGTAGTGTGACTGTGAGATATGGTCACTAATCAGTGAATTAATGAGGTGCATCAGCATTATTGTGACTAAACATCTGGTATGACTAAGAATCGCACTAGCATTTATTCTCTGAAACTCATTTAAGACATAGTTGCATGAATCTGAGTGCCAATTTCATCAATATAGCGGTTCACCTCTCAGAGGTAAACCTTGTTCATATAGTGGTTTGGTAAGCAAAGCCCTAATGGAAAAACTACACAACAAATTGCTGAAGTAGCCAATTAATATTATATGGAGGTAATTGGGTTGGGAAGAGTTGAAGCCTGAAAAATCGCTAGAGAGTCATTTCAGGTTGAAGTGGGAGGATTTGTGTAGTCACACACTGTCACTGTGTATGCAATGGTAGCACATTCGTTTTTTTTTTTTTTTTTTTTTTTTTTTTCCAACTACATCCTCTCGGGCATAGGCTGATAGCCTTTACACTCTACCGCTGAAGACGGTGAGGCCCGTGAGGTCTTGCTCCAGTCTAAGGAGTGAGACATGCGAAGCTTCACGGCTCGAAGCAACTCCATCTCTGAAGCTGCTCCGCTTCTGTGCTTCACAGGCTCATCCCCCAGGCTCGGACCCTCACTCTCAGAATGCCACCTATTCAGCAATTAACTCACTAGGCATTCCCCCCCCCCCCCTGTAGCATATTTTTGAATATGGGAATATTCATACAATGCTATTTAATCGGGGAACAATGAGGGTACAATGAGGTTACTAATTAAAAGGTTCTGGGTTCAATTCCTGGGCGGGATGAGACGGAAGGGCAATCTAGTTTGTTCACCTAGCAGTAAATAGGAACGTAGAGTTTGCAGACATTTGTAATATCCCATCTAGGGTAGTAAACTGTGGTAATCTGGATAATAGGCAATAACCCCTGTGTACCATGCTGGATAACTCATCTGAGTTACCAACCACAGACTCCAAAGGGCAACATCATGGAGATGAGCACCACAGCCAAGCCTAGCTTAGCGTAATACCACAATCTTTACTAAAAACTTTTATCTGTTTACTTATTTCCCCAGGTATCTATATATACATTTGTGGTAGAGGTACTCACGGACAGTAGTGATGGTGTCCACAGAAGAACTCGGTGGTGTGTCCCAATACTTCCTTCCCCGGCACCCACTGGCACTCTGGGTCTCCACGGCTCCTCAGGCATGACTCTAGATCCTGGGGAGAGGCTTTAGTGTAAGGCCACCAATATTGTAACAAGAACTTATACAGAAAATAAGATGCAAAAAATTCTTGAGATGCCAGCCCAAGTAGGGTACCTTTATTGGTCTCGTGGTTAGAGTGTTCGAGTGCGGGGAGACCCAGGTTCAAATCCCGGCCTAGGATACCTCCACAAAAAGATTTTCGGGAGGCAATTTCTTCATCTAAAGTTTAGCTGTTATGGTAAAAATTATAAATAAAGTAAAAATAACTGGGAGTCCATAACAAATTATAAAGCGTCCCCTTACAATAGTCGATATAGAGATAATACAAGAATTCTAGATGCAGGCCAAAGCCAATAGGCAGGGGTAGACCCCCAAAAGGTTGAGAAATCCTTCAAGACTGGGTTATATATCATAAGCTCGAGTATTAGACTGCATTCCCTCTGGAGATTGGTAAACGGTGAACTTTTGATTTCCTTCAGAAGGTTCCCATTCAAGTGTGGCACCACAAGCACTACAAGAAAAATATAAGTCAAAGCAAACCACGGAAGGCAGACATATTCAACTTTCAATAAATTAGAACCAGCCCATCACCCTCGTAGTCACTGTTTAAGACACATAGGAGTTGAGTGTCAAGTATTCTTTTCCCTCTACAAATAGTGCAGAGGGTCCTTTCCCCAAGGGTTGAATGTAATGTTATATATTATTATGATACATTAGTCAAACACTGTCATCCTCCATTTTCTAATTACCTTCTTGAGAAACATCCTGGTGGGCAGCCTAGTGTCTGGAAAGGCTGCATGTCTCTCCACCAGGTGATACGGAGCTCTGGCATGATAGTACCAGGAAATAGCGCGCTCCACTGGGTCCCGAACCAGGCTCACACGGATAGGGGGAGCCTGGCCAAATCTGGGGAAGTAAGGAAGGTATTATGCTCGATTTTGTTTCTCACTTGGTGTAAAGTTTAGTCCTTAACAGCTGATTTATCGATATTTAATGGAAGTCCTGGCTGCATGGGGAAAGTAAAGGTAAAAAAAGGGATTAGTGAGGCAACGGTCAGGAAGCCTCCGGACAGACACGTGTCCAGGTGTGCGACTAGTAGGCGGCTTCCTTTCTTATTACTGTGTGGCCCGGGCGCGATTTTTTTTTAGTCGTCAGTTTAGGCAAACCGGACACGCGGAACCACTGTACACTCAGAAGTTTGGCAACACTGCCCCACCATAATTATATTATATTATATTAGATTAACCTAACCTAACCTAACCTAACCTAACCTAATATAATCTAATTTTATATAACTAAAATAACAAAGTAAAAATATAAAATACACTAGATCCGAGTGGGCTCAAACACTGGTTTTCCTGTTTATGAGGCCTGACCTCTATCAACTGAGCTACGAGGTGACATGCTAACAAAGGTTTGAAGGCTATATTTAACCGCAGTTGGGCCAGGGCGCCTCTCTCTTTCTCTCTCTCTCTCTCTCTCTCCCTCCTTCCCTTCTATCCTTGGCGTCATGAGTTATTCTTCCCGTTAGGTTAGGTTAGGTTAGGTTAATCTAATATAATATGATTATGGTTGGGCAGTGTTGCCAAACTTCTGAGTGTACAGTGGTGCCGAGTGTCCGATTTGCCTAAAGCCTAAACTGATGACTAAAAAGTGTTTTTGCAGCCCGGGCGAGTCCACTCATCCAAGACCGGCGAGTTCCTTGGGCAATACCATGTAGTATGGGCCAGCCCTCCATGGGTGGAATTATGACAACTTATGCAATGATGGTGGTGGTTGCAGGGGAGTGGGGGGGGGGGGGGAGCTCAATCAGCCATGACAGCTTTCGGCTACTGCTGGCGAAGGGGAAAATTATCATGATAAGCATTAGTTTAACCAGACCACGGAGTTTCATGGGAAAACGATCATAGAGCTGGATCGAAGTAATAGGTCAGAGCTTGAGAAACAGATCAAAGCTTCGTAAAAATCAGGCTATGGAGGACAAGGAAGAGGAAGGGGAATCAGATAGAAAATCAGTAAATGATAAAGTACCAAAGTGAATGGCACATCTGGAGTAAGGAGGGCAATCAGTGAAGATATGGCGGATACAAAGAGGCGTGCGACATACAGTAAATTCTAGGATAGGGCCATGAAGGAGAGTATATGGCGGAAACAAAGAGGCTGCGACATACAGTACATTCCAGGATAGGGCCATGAAGGAGAGACATGAGATACCCATGAGGGAGATAGAAATTACCTAAATGAAGCTGAGTTAGGACCACTTCAACAAGTTGATGAGATTACATGAATGAAGGTATTAGATAGACAATTGGCTTAATTGTCCGCAGTTTGTTGGTAAGAGGCTGTGCATGCCATAGGTCTTTCCTTTCTGACTTAACCCGGGAATGGCAAAGCCTATGTTTTTTAAAGTGCCCGCCATGCGAAGGTATTTGGTTCAATTCTGACGAAAATGATAATATTTACCATATATATATATATATATTTTCTATGTGAGTGAGGGAGACAAATGGCAGAACTGCCTGTAGCAAGTGCCTCCCCCAGAGTTGAAAGAGTGACAGGGCCAAAATCAAGGGACCTTCGAGCCAAACTGCATGGACACACAGAGTTTGAAGCAATTGAAGTCATTGGAAGAGGGAAAGACTGATTCTGGGAGAGAGTTCCAGAGCTCAGCTGTTAACCCTTAACTAGCGGGGGATTTTGGGCTTATTTGGGCATATTCAGGCCCTCCTGAATGATAAATCAAGTATCTGCATGAAAAGAAATGTATTCAGCAAAAAACTAGGCGCTAGAAGCTTCAAAATGAGACCAGAACGAGCTACGTAGCACTCGTGGTTCTCATACAGTGGTACCAGTAACATGGGAGTTTAGCGTATAGCGGTATATTTTTCCCAGCTACGCTCACTACTGGCTACACTGCCGGCCTCTCAAGAACACAGGGAGGGTGAGTTAGTGGGCGGCGGTAAGCCCTGGGAGTCGGACGTGTGGCCCGCTGCGCTCCCGGCCATTTGCACTCGATTTTAACCCTTTAAAAGCCATAATAATGCTCCTAACTTGCTGCAAATTGGCGCCCGGCTATGGCCGGGCGCCGCTCTTTAAGGCTTAAATAGAAGAAAGATTGGGAATAATGTTTCACTCTTGGGTTGGAGTGCTGCACAGAGTAGGGGTGGGATTATGTTGCAAGCCGGGTGCTATGTGCTTTACGAAGAGGGGGTGGTATACACTGAGAGGGCTCTGAGGAACACTGATCATTGTAATAGCGGTAGAATAATGAGAGAGATGCAACATTGCGGCGAAGAGAGAGTGGCTGCAGAGAATTGATGAGTGGACGTGAGTTAATGAAACGGAAGGCTTTCTTTTCTACTTTGTCTAGAAGTGCTGTGTGAGAGGATCCTCCCCACATGTGTGAACAATACTCAATACATGGACGTACTATGCCCCTGTACAGAGCAAGAAACTGCGCAGGGGTAAAGAACCCCCGGAGGCGGTTGAGTACACTCAGTTTCTGGGAAGCTGTTTTATCATGAGTGTTAATAAGATCTTTCCAAGAGAGATCAGAAGAAAAAGAGACACCAAGAATATAAAGAGAAGATAAAGGGTTAATTTGTATGTTGTTGAAGAGGTCATAGTTTTTTGGAAGGGGGTGACGGGTAGACAGATGGAGAAATTGAGGTTTGACAGCATTGAAAGTAACAAGGTTTTCTCTGCCCCAGTTAGAGATAGTAGAGAGCTCAGAAGATAGGTGTTTTATGGCCTCCTTACGTGACTTTTGGAGTTACTGCTGTGAATGGTTATGAGGAAGGCTAGTTGAATAGTGTAATGTAGAATCGTCAGCATATGAGTGAATGGGGCTGGAGGTGCAGTTGAGAAGATCGTTAATGAATAATAGGAAGAGAATTAGAGATAGAACAGAACCCTGAGGAACACCAAAGTTAATAGGTTGAGGAAGTGAACGGTGGCCGTCCACAACCGCAGCTATGGAACGGCCGGAAAGAAAATAAGAGACAAAGGTACAGATGGAGGGATAGAAACTGTAGAGGGTAGTTTAGAAATAAGGGATTTGTGCCAGACTCTATCGAAGGTCTTTGATATGTCTAGCGCAACAGAAAAAGTCTCACCGAAGTCCCGAATGGAGGATGACCACGAGTTAGTAAGATAAGAAAGAAGATCACCAGTAGAGCGGCCCTTAAGGGAGCCATACTGGCGGTCGGAGAGCAGGTTATGAGAAGATAAATACTTAAGACATTTTGAGGTAAGAATAGTTTCAAAAACTAGAGATGCGAAATGAGAGCAATTGGACGATAGTTGGAGGGTTGAGAGTGGTCACCCTTCTTTAGGACAGGTTGAATGAGAGTGAACTTCTAGCAAGAAGGGAAGACGTTAGAGGAGAGACAGAGACGGAAGAGTTTACCTAGGCAGAGAGTCGGCACGGAAGCACAGTTTTTGAGTAAAACAGGAGGAACACCGTCCGGACCGTACGCCTTCTTCGTATTATGCCCAGAGAGGGTGGAAAGTACATCCTTGGAAGAGATTATAGTCATAAGTAGGAGAGAGAGAGGGAGAGGGGGGGGGGGGGGGGGGGGAGATGGAGGAACAGCACCGGAATCATCCAAAGTGGAATTTTTAGCGAAAGTGTTAGCGAAGAGTTCAGCTTTGCCAGAGAAAGAAGTGACGGTGGTGCTGTCAGAGCAGAAAAGAGGAGGGAAAGACAAAGAAGAAAAATTGTTGGAGAGGTTCTTGGCTAGATGCCAGAATGCTTGGGAAGAGCTAGAGTTGGATTGTTAAGTGCATATATTATTGATGAAAGAATGTTTGGCGAGTCGAAGAACAGATTTGGCTTGATTCCGGGCAGAAACATAGAAAGTATTATTACTTATCCATATGCGCCTATTTTACTTTTGATATGAATATATGGACATCTTAGAGCAATAAAAGAAGTGGGAATAGCATTTGGGGGGTGAAAAAGACGTATTTTTCCTGCCCGGTCATATCATGAGGCGAGAGCCTTATTTTGGCAGAGAATTTTTTTAATCTGGCATTGCAATTTTTGTCCACTAGTTTACAGAGGCAGCTAGTAAGAGAGATTGGATGATAATTGGAGGGGGGGGGGGGGGCTAGGGTCCTTACCAGGTTTTGCAATAGGGTTAACAACTGTGTGTCGCCAAGAGTCAGGAAAGAGGTGATGAGTTCATAAATTATTATAGAATTGTAAAAAGTAAGATTTAGCAAGGGGGGCCAAGTGTGTATACAGTAAGGCAAAATTTATGTTGTATTTACCGGGAGCAGATTTAGCACAGGTTGAGAAGGCAAGCTCAAATTTGGCTAAAGTAAAATTATATACGGAAGTGGTATCAGTGTGGAAATTTAATGGGAGCAATTCAGCATGCACTTTATGCAAACAGAAAGTTGCATCATAGGATTCATTGCAACTGACATGAGATGACCTACAACTTAGCAATTTCAGTGGGGTTATGAATGCAATTACCATCAACAGTTAAGTCACGCCAAGGGGGCGTGATGTGAGACCCAATGATATATATAAATTTCTGTCAGACACGAGATAAGGGAGTAGTTGGGTGAAGGGTAAAAATGGGAGGGGGTAAGGGTGGGGGGGGGGGGTTCTACAAGGGTCACAAGGCATGTGGGGTGCCAGGGTAGGGTGTCATGCTGGGGCTGCTCGTGTGGCTTCTCCTGGCGGCAGCAGGCTCCTCCAACTCCTTTGCCTGGTTGACTCCCAGGGAGCCTCTCTGCCACTCCTGGATGATGCGGGGCAGCTCCTCTTGCCACTCCGAGGGCAGTTGTTCAAAATAGTAGTCACTGGGTTTCAACAGGTCTTTTAACTTCTGGAGTTCTATGCATGTCTCGTCTTTGCCCTGTGAGGTTGGTGGTGGATCATGGACAGTGTCTGAAGATTTCTCTATTTTATGAGTGGCCCCACGTGCTGGTTTAAAACATAATTTTTCAAGATTTCTCCAAGATCCTTGGTACTTTCCAACATAGAAGAAAGCGAGGGTTGCTGATGGTGTAGGAGGGAGGGTCATATTTTCATGGTGGGCTTATGGATTTGTGTCTGGGGGAACGGAGGAACGGAGGAATATAGAAATGATGAGACAAGTAATAATTTTGATCACCCCAATGCCTCGAATACTAGAGTTGGGACAGAGGAAGTAGTAGGGGGTGAGGAAGTGAATTGTAGTAGAAGATGAAGGCGTCGGGGCTTGCCCAACCTGCGTGAGTTGTGTTTTTGGGCTAGGATGGGGGAACAGGCAGGACAGACAGACACTTATGAACGGAGGAATATAGAAATGATGAGACAAGTAATCAAATTTACCCCAGGATACGACCATACCAAGGCCGTTTTTACACTCCAGGTACCCACTTTTATGTCTGGGTGGGACAAGGCTAACACGAGAGCAAGTCAGCCCAATGACTTATGAGCAATCCTGGTGGCTAGCCAAGTTCCCATTCTCGTGTGTTTGATTGATTGCAGGAAGCCACCAATCAGGTCCCTGGATTCGTTTGTGCCACAACGATTCCAGGTCCTCATTTTCGTCTGAGTGAGACGGAACTACACAGGGAATGGAGTTTGTTCAACACTCCTGGGCTACTTGGACCCTGGTGGCACGCCAGGGAAATTTCACCCACCCCATGTATGTGTGGCAACCATCTGATCAATGTTGGTTCCGGGTGCAATCACCCATCCAGCTACTGCAGTGCTGGTGGAGGGCCACCAAACCTATCCAACAACTGCTGTGCTGGTACCAGGCGGTCACCCATCCAACTACTAACCAGACCCCACGTTGCTTAACCTCGCTGATTTAAACCAGCGTTGCCAACCCCATAGACCAGGGTTGCCATGTTTTCTAGGGTTTATATAGCCCCGGCTTTGATCGAGATGCTGGACTGGTGGGACTGGGCGAACAAATCACAGGCTCCTCTTACTCCTATGATCCTGGTATAGTATCGATGCTCATGGTGGTGGTGATGCTGCTTCTCTGTCTTGGCCAATCTACCTCCTCTTCCTGTTTCATGATTCATTAGGGTGCTGGGTTTCTGGAGACGCAGGGACATAAGGGGGACTGGGGCATTGTCTGGGTTTGGGAAGTGGTTATGGCTAGCATCCTCCTCCCTGGACGTATGCTGTCATCCTCTAATTGGAATTTTGAGTTTGGGGCAGGTGTATCTCGCTCTTGAGATGCAGTGTTCTTGTTGGTGCTGGGGTTGTGAGCGGTACGGGGATGGGCGGTATATTATGGTCCAGTCCCACACTACCTTTTGCTAAGTCATGGTCCCTTCCTTTGGGACCACATTTATACCAGCCCTGTCCTGTGTAGGAACAGGCATCACTGCTCCCTGGAGGTGATATCTCAGACGTGCATTACTAGGTTGAGGGACCCCTAGCCTGTGGTGCTCAGGGTAAGGAACACCATGGCCAGAGGGTACTTATGTAATAGCTCTAGCAGCTGCTTGGTTAAGGTGATCTGTTTTTGTAAGGGGCCGTCTTGTAGGATAAGGGGCTAGAGGGGAATTCGCTCTTGAATCTTTCTATCCAGGAAATTCTTGGCGTGGCGAGTCGTCCTCATTGTGGTGGTCTGAAGTAATGTTTGGGGAGGTCGGAAGGGGGTACTTATTGATCTGACCTGGTCAATGGGAGGAGCATTGAACCATATGGCTGGGCGGGACGTGCAGCCATAGCAGGTGACAGTGGGAGAGACCGCCTCTGTACCCTGGGGCTGGGTCGCGAAGTCAAGGTCGTTGGATGGCTGGGTAGGGGAGGGGGAGGGCATCGTGTCTGTACCTTGGAGTGGGGTTGGTTGGTAGGGGGATAGGGTGGAGCTTGCTTGCCATCAGCTGGGGCTGGAGGTGGGTAATGGGTTTTGGTGAGGGTGAGCGGTCTGGGGGCATCCATCTGCGGTGGTTGACGTCTTCAGAGAAGAAGGGGCAGGGGAAAGGGCCCGGAACTGAGGTGGCCAAGCCCGGCGGGGCAGCTGAGGAAGGAAAATTCCATGTCGGACGGGGTGAGGAGAGGGTGTGGGGTTAGATGAGCCTCTTGGACTTGGTAGGGGTGGGCTTGGCTAGTGTGGCCCCTTCCGGGCATGTCGACCACGACCTGAAATTTGTTGGGCACGGCACTGACCCAGTATGGCTCTGTGTACCTGGTGGCGAGTTTAGGCTGAATGAGGTGGGGGTGGTTAACAATGGCGATCTTTTCACCCACTCTGTAGGGGTTGAGGGGTTGAATGTTGTCTGGCACAGGCTCAGGATGCAGGTCCTTGGGGGTATGTCTGAGGAGGGTCAGGTAGTACTGCTGTTGCACAGGCAGGTTACTTAAGGGCTTGAGGGGTTGTTGGTTAGACGACCGAAGAAGGGCTCCGGGGGAATGTGGCCGGTGGCGGTGTGTATGGACTGGTTGACGCTCCACTGTACCACCGGCAAAAGGTCGGGCTAGTCTTTCCGGTGACTCTGAACCATTGTGGCTTGGAGGGCGTTGTCCAGGGAATGGTGTGACCTGTTGCATATCACATTCCCTTTCTGATGGTATGGGGAGGTGAGGGTGATACTGTAATCCAAGAGTTCTGCCAATGCAGACCACGTTTGACAGACACACTCTGATCCTACGTCGCTCAGGATGGCACTAGGGATATCGAAGGCAAAGATGACGTGCCGAAGGAGGGCCTTATCGATGGTAAGGACGTCATGGCGTTTGTCAGGGACAGCTATGAGGAATCTCCGGAAGACTTCCACAAAAGAACCTGTAGCCATAGGATGGTTAAAGAGCCCCATGATGTCCATGAACAACATCTCGAAGGGGCTTCTTGTTTGGATGTGTCCCTGTGCCTCATGGTACTTGGTTCTGTATTTCCCCAGGATGCATCCTCAGCATCACTGGACGACCTCTGAGACTACTTGTTCAGCTGTCGGGGTCCAAAACCGCCTCCTGAATGTTTGAAAGAGTCGTTTCTCTCCCAAATGGGCTCCAGGGCTCCCATGAAGAAGGAAGATCATGACCCTTCCTCGGGCGGTGGGTAGGATGGTCTGCCACTTGTCTGTGAAGACCTGGTCTCCCAGACAGATGTGGTTCCTTGGAACCTAGGGGGAAGCAAGTTGGGCGACCCAAGTCCCTTGGCTGTGTCGGCCAGCTGCATGTCCTCTGTTGACAGGTCGGGTCCAGCTGGACCACTTCCAGGATTTCTTGGTGGGGGTCGTGGGTCAGGGGAGAATGGCAGTGGCCGTCAGCTTACCCGGGCAGTGCAGGACAGTGTAGTTGAACTCCTCAAGATCTTGTCACCGAACCAATGTTAGACTCTGTCAACTAGGTGCATTGAAGCCATTTCAGGGAGTTGTGGTCCGTGATGGTGTTGACCTTGGTACCAGTTATGTAGGGTTGGAATTCCTTGAGGATGAAGAGCAGGCCCAGACACTCTAGCTAGGCACTGGGTAGCTTTTCTCTGGCTCATTTAGAATCTGGCTGGCGCAGGGTATCAGGCTATCGGAGGAGCCATTGACTTGTCCTGGGACAGCGCCGAGCTCAGTGAGGCTGGCGTCGTTGTACAGGCAAAATGGTTTCGTGAAGTCAGGGCTGGTGTTCTTCAGCTGGTCCATGGCAACCTGCTCTGTGGGGCCCCACTGAGAGGGGGTCTCCATACACGTGAGGGCGCTGAGAGGGGTGGCTATGGGAGAGAATCCCTTCACAAATCGTCAATAGTAGATGGCCATCCCCAGGAAGGACCTGACTACTTTCATGGTGATGGTCGTGGGGGGAGATATCAGCGGTGGCAGCTGTCTTCTGTGGGTCAGGGGCGATCCCAGCAGCACTCACTACATGCCCTAGGTATTGAAATTCCCGCCGGGCTTAGCTAGCATTTGGAAGGTTTGAGGAGGAGGCCGGCCTCTTGATCGCGCTGGAGCACATCCGGGTGAGTTCGAGGTGCCCCTCCCAGGTAGGGGAGGAGATTATGATGTCCTTGAAGTACACCAGTAAGATCTGCTAGGGCGGTGTTCATTATTCTGTAGAAAGTGGTAGGGTCGTTTGTCAATCCAAAGGGGAGGACGTTGAACTGGTACAGCCTTCCCCGGCTTGTGGCAAAGGCTGTTTTGGGCTTGGCTTCCGGGGACAGCAGGACCTGCCAGTAGCCCGACTGCAGGTTCAAATCTGTGGAGGGATTTGAAGGCCTCATCAATGTGGGGTGAGGGGTAGGGTGTACTTGATAGTGGCGTCATTTAACATCCTGTAGTCTACGCAGAATCTTTGACTACCGTACTTCTTCTGCACCAGCACTACTAGGGAGGACCATGGAGAATCGGAGGGCTTTATCAGGCCGATCACTAACATCTCCTGGACCTGTATGTCTAATTTGGCCCGCCGGAGGGGGTTCCTCCATCGTGGTGGTTGGCATATAAGGTGGCCCTTGGTGTGGATGTCGTGGGTGATAAGGTGAGTGCACCAATGTTTTGAGTCATCCTGAGTGAAGACATTAGAAAACTCCTGCAAGAAGGCCAGGAGTTGGTTCATCTGTTGGAGGTTCAGGTTGAGGGGAAGTTCGGGCAGGTCATAACTAGTTGCATTGGAGGGGGGGGGGGGGGGGGGGGGTTCGGCGTATTGGTGAGATGGGAGGAAATTGTGACAGGCTGACTGTCTCCCAACAGCAGGCCCTTCGGTAGGCAGAGGGTTTTGGTGAAGATGTTGGCCAGCAGGAATGCCAGGCAGCGCAGGTTTAGGAGTGTGAGAGACATCCAGACAGCTGGGTCCAGGCTAGCTTCCGGGGAGAACATGGTGGCTTCCATCAGGCCATGTGGGAGGTTAATGGGCTGGGTGGTGTGCGTGGGAATGGCAATTCCTTTAGTCAGAAACATTAGTCGAGGTTCAACAAAAAGGGGGGTGGGGGTTGTGCCTAACCAGGGGAAGTCCAGGGATAGAGTGAGTGGGGAAGTTTTGTGGAGTGGAACGTAGGGGAGGGGAGTAATACGGCGTTCATGAGGGCGGGGATCTTGGATTTTAGGGCCAGTGGCATGTCGCTCTGTGTCTGTTGGGTGGGGGTGCTACCCAGGCTTACGCTGTATAGGCTGGCTGGGACGGAAAGTTGGTTTGGGGGAATGTTGGGGAAAGACGATACTCTGGGTTCCTAGGTCTAGCTGTGCCCTGTGTATTGCAAGGACATCCCATCCCAGGTAGCCATCGAAAGGACGGGTGGGCATCCCCATGATGTTAACCCTCTCGGTATCTGGGCAAAACGTATGGAAGATTTGACAGGATATTTCTCTTTCTCATTAATAATAATATGAATCTGAACCGATTCCCAAATCGCGCCACCAAAAGTGTTTACTATCGCTCTTTTTTCACCCACAATTATCGCCTTAATCGTACTTTACTATGCATCAGAAGAAAGAGGTAAGACAATACTATTATATTACTGAAAGAAGAACCATGAAGCCTCTAACGATTATTGTGAATAATAAGTATTATGAATATGTCCCAAATAATATGCAGATTTTCTGCACTCAAACTCAAAATATTTCGGAAACTCACTAAATAACAATATGTTTGTAATACGAAAGTATTTTTTCAGCTCTCTTTGATGGTTCATTCAGAAATAATCTATCATCAATAATGATTTCATATATATATACAGTATTCTAAATGATCGAAATCCGCTTATATAATATTGCCGTCGGATCAAAAATATTCACTCTCTGTCGGTTTTAGACCATAAGAAATACGTTTTATACACTTTATTATACATACATAAAACGAAGAATGGGTATTCTATACTTATCTGGTAGAAGCAATATCAAAACCTCGAATTATTATTGTAGAAATGCATGCTGAAAAACAATTCCGTCTGTGCGCTAATAAATGGACTGTTTCAAGGCATTTTCAGTACTAGGAGTTTTTAATAATAATAATAATAATAATAATAATAATAATGATGATAATAATAATAATAATAATAATTATGATAATAATAATGTTAATAATCGTAACAATTATAATGATAAATACAGTGGTGATAGTGATAAAATAAATTATAGTGGTACTAGCAATAGAGAACATGGAAAGATAGATATATAGGTAGATAGATAGAGAGAGAGAGAGAGAGAGTCTCTCTCTCTATCCTTCCATGTTCTCTATTGCTAGTACCACTAATTTCTATTATCACTATCACCACTGTATTTATCATTATAATTGTTACGATTATCAACTCTGCGTAAGCAGAGTTTGGTATCGCCCCCACTCTGCCATCGCGCCCCCCCCCCCTCCCCCCCCGTATAGTGGGTACCACACGAACAAAAAATCGTCGTCGTCGTCGTTGTCCGTCTGTCTCGGAACTCCTCCTAGAGGACCTAGACCGTTGGACGGATTTTCACCAAATTCCACACAAACATTTATTGCGTGAATGCTAACATCAGTCAAAAAAGAATTTATGCAATAGTTATGATTTTAGGTCCAAAATATGGTTTTACCCCCCCCCCCCCCCGGACCCCCCCTCCCTCCCCCAGCAATGAATGCGTTCTTAGAACGCATTCGTTCTGGGGGCGAAAACATCTCGCTACGCATTTTCTAGGTTAAGTTAGTTCAGTTGTTGTTGTTGTTGCTGTTCCTCAGGCTGTCTGGCCGAGCAGCCCCAAGGTCCCGAGCAAGGACAAGGCCATAACCGAGCGCCCCCACAGAAACCTCCCAGCTTACCACGAATAATACCCAGGTGACCGAAGCCACTCAAAGGCGGGGAGCTGAGGAGGGTGCGGAAACGCCCGGAAACAAAATCCCCACCCAAGGCCCTGTGCCCCTCAGCAATTATAAAGGGAAAGTTGAGGGGCAAAGGAAAAATGTGACGCTTTTGCTCCCAATCTGCCAGGGTTGGCAGTAGGGAGGTCAATCCACGGAAAAGACGCCGTCACTTGAGATCTAGAAAATATATAAGTAAAAGGAACAGTCAGAGTAAGCTATGGGTATGGCAGAGAACGCTCAACTCTCATTCTGATAGACCAGCCCATCACCATTATAGACCAGCCCATAGTTCAGTTGGCATTAGAAGTGATGGAAGTAATAGTGGGATTGATGGTGATGGTAATGATGATGGTATTATTAGTGATGATGGTAACCCATCGCAGAGTTGGGTATGCCGTTTTGATTTTGGGCAAAACGGCACGTCTACTTTATTTACATTATTATTATTATTATTATTATTATTATTATTATTATTATTATTATTATTATTATTATTATTATTATTATTATTATTATTTCATACTAGTAGCGTTGTTACCCTGTTTGCATGTTTGTATATCTGATTTTGCTTGTGCCTACTGATGTATTTTACCCATATCTAGTCTCCACCACCCCCCCCCCTCCCCCCAAGCATTTGCCCCCTCCCTAGCCTTCCTCCTTCCCCCCCCCCACCCTCCACCGCCACCTGTCATGACGGATATTTAAGGCCTCCTTGGTACCAGTATTTGTTAGTGACCTGATGAAGCTATCTGCGAAACGTTGTCAATAAAGTGATCTCCCTCAGATGGCGTTTTTTATCCATTCTGTCTCCTTTTCAAGTACCGCTCAACATTAACTCCGGGGTATTTTTACTTAGCTTAATTAACTTTTTGGGATTTGCTTCATAGTTCTACAAATTTCACCCGTTCTTCTCTTCGTCATTTTGTGAAGATTTTAATCTATCATTAGCAATCTTCATCTATCATTAGCAATCTTACTACATACTACTAAGGCGAAGGGTCGCATACATTTTCCTTCCTTTTTCCAATCTTTTCTGTAAAATTCCTTCTGGGGATTTCGAAGCCCAGCAAGGTTAATCACTTCCAACTTGTTCATGAACGGTATTGCCGGAGGGAGCGGAGGGTGGGGAGAGAGCCTTCTTCTTTTCTATCCTTTCCTTCAACTTTCCTGTTCTATCGGGTATGCCATCTCTACTAGAATTAAGTCCTGACCACCTCCTTTGGATCGTAAAATCTGTGTGGCCAGTGTATATATGTAAATCTATGTAAATCTCTCTCTCCAACTTACTGCGTGAAGTTGATGAAGGCAACAGGCTGAAGAATTGCAATTGGTCCAGTGTAGTTGGAGATGTTGTTTACAATTTCTTGCTGAAATAGGAAACAGACACTGAATATTTTTGGCAATCCATTGGATAACATTTTGTGTTTATATATGGCTTATATAGGGCCTACATTACCCATACCCTCCTGTGCTGCTAATGAACTTACCTTTGCTCTATGTTTAATTTATTTATTTACTTATAATAATTTTTATTTGTATTTTCATTTACTTAGAATAAACTAAATATTTATGTCCTGGGACAACTTGTACTGTATATCCATCAATTCTCATTTGAATTTATCAATCTGTCTCTATCTATAAATCAATCAATCACTTAACCAATTAATCTCTATATACGAGTTTATTAACCTGAACCTTCGGAGTCACATAAAGCTTAACAGAAAAACGAGAAAACTAAAAACTTTGAAAAATATACGTAAAATAAAAAAGAAAAACATAACTGCGAATATACATACAACTTTTAATTATCTCATATAGTTAACCATTTGAACAATTTCTCATACACCCAGGATGTGAAATTGACTGTTCACACTATAACACGTAACAAGCACATTCCTAACACTAGGACCCACCAATATAATCTCAGTTCTAGAGGTATCAATAATATTGTTGTGGATTACACATTGGATACACAGATGGACCAGAATGAGGTAACTTCATACCTTTTCTGCATCTAATTACCTAATTTTGCTCTAAACTAAACTCTCTTAACTCACGATTACTTATGATTGTGTATGATGTATGTCTTGGTACCAAAGTTTTGATATCCATTATATAGTTTTCATTTAGTTATATGTGATGATTGTTTACTTATTCTATGTATTTACAAACTCGTACAATAATACAAGTTTAGTAGCTTAACTGCAATTGCTTACACACATATTAGCGGCAATTCCAGAGATATTCATAACTGACAAACGAATATCCCTGATAACCGTAGGCCTATGCACTCAATAATATTAATCCTTTATGTTTTCTAATATACATATATGGATAATTTTATTTACACTTTATTATTTACACTCTGAAATTGATCGTTATTCATTTTAGCTAGGTAAATATATACAACCGGTACACCATCCATAGTAATTAAAATATATATTACTTGGATATATGTTAACTAACCACATTACGACACACTTTTACGCACATCATACTGCCTAGAATTTGATAATCACAGGAAACTGTGGACGCCTCGTAGCTGACCTACGGGCGACCTCCACACACTTCTGCTAGTCTCCTATCGTGGGAACTAGAGAATATACTCCTTGGTGCCCTGCTACAAGCTATGGGCAAACGTGATTGAAAAACTACGAATAAAGAAATATACACCATGTTATGGCTGTGTTGTAAATTGTTTTTACCCATAATACCCATGTTATGTATACTCTTTAATTCCTTAACTCACCCTCACTAACTTTGAACAACATTGAAGAAAACGTGTTCATTTCCAAATTTGAGTACTACCATCCTTGGTTAATCAACCATAATCGGTCGTATCTCTATCACTCACACTAAAAACTCACTCTCACCTCATAATTCATATGGCGATCATATCAGTATCCCATGAATCTCACCAGCACTTTCTCTGACACCATAATATATTGTGTTATAAACATATTATGTTTTCTCTATCAGGAGATTACAGGCACAACTCACATTTTCTCAGACACATACATTTTGTTTTTCTCATCACAGTAATTTTAAGAGCCTATACCCAGATATGCCAAGAATCTCTATATTAACGTAACTCCAGAAAGTGTTCACTTTCTTTTCCTTAGTTTGCCCTATGATATCCTGTTTGTTGGGAAACAAAATACACCTGTCTTACACCGGGAATCTATATAAATAATTCCTCGAATCCGGGCTCCTGCGATTCATTGGAGAGGAAATATAGATATAAGATATCCCTATTACAAATACAACTCACCTACACGTCGTATGAAATTCTTGTTGTGCATCATAATTTGTTCGTTCTTAATCACTCTACCAACATATCTCTGTCTGGTTATAATCCATGACAACTACATCAACCTCTAATTCAAATTACATCCACTTCACTGCATTCGTTGCATTAGTTACTCTGAAGTCTTACTATTTTTGAAGTGTCCAACAGGTAACACTCACCCTTAGAAGATAAACTTATATATAGGAACCATTATTAATATATATTTTCGTCTTTATTATAAAAGATGTTGGTGGAACAACAATTTTTGACAGGGGGCATGTAACATGCATATTTCACTCAAATATATATGCAGGTAACCAAGACTCAATCACTTAATATGCCCATCCTATGTTCCATCAGCATTCTAAGAGGATTAAATATATCTATATGTATATGTATTATACCCAATAATATGTAATACTAATATAACCTATTAAACCCTTTAGTTAATCACACATATCACTACACATTAATAATCACCAAGTCAATCTCATCACAGAGATATAACTATCTAAATTGTTTATACTTGCAAAGTATCAACAACTTACCATAAACATCTTATCCTCATAGACACCACAAAATGCTAGTATTAAGCACCACAGAATGTCACTGCTATGCATACGAAGACTACACAGAATATCAACAATTAACATATAGCCAACACATGACCTAGCTAATGAATGCTGAGTCAACAAACACACCCTACCTCTAGCATAGAGGTAGCTTATTAGATCACTCCAGCTAGGGATCTGAGCCAGGGATAATATACACACCTTCTCCTGCATTCGCCCATTCCGGGCATTACCCCTATCACTTACTCACTCTACAGTCTACACCATAATCACTATAGTCTACAGTTCTACACTCTAAGACTTATCACAAAATCCCTTTTACCTTAAAGTCAATACTAATACTATAATCACTTGGGATTTATAAGAACTGTTGTATCACTATAACGCAATATATTATTAGCTGAAACCAGTTTTCTTTACTCCTTATATAATATTAATTTATAATATTACACGAATATACCATACAAATCGTGGTATATCAACATATCAACCCATGTCTCTATCATAATAAAACCCTCACTTTTTATTCCGAATAATTCTATAATCTTCCGCCAGCAACTACAGTATTTTCATATATCAAGTATGTATGTAATCATAACTCTTTAAATAAATTTATACATACTGTATATATTGAACAGTTAGAATATATCTAGGCTTTAATTACCTTATACAGTATAGTCTATAACTCATTGAATATAACACCTAACCATATTTAACCTTCAACACCTTTGTTTACCCATAGCTAATACTATAGGTTTGATTCCCGAAGGGAAGTAGAGAAAACCTAATATTTAGTAGGGCCCCGTAATCATTGACGACATCGCCTATTACCATAATAGTCTCCATTCAACATCCCGCGCCAGCATTTTGAATATCCCGCGCGGAAGTTATCATGGAGTACTCTTCATAAGTGCACGCTTAATTCCCTTATGGGATCGTCATTTTGATCGGGTATCCTACAGAAAAAAACTCCGTAAAATTAAAAAAAAAAAAAATAATAATATCTGTTATCATATTAAATTATATTATGACTTGCCATATGCGTGGATTTCTCATGTTTTGCTTCCCCGACACCAGGGGCGGTATTTATAAAGCACTTTTAGGCTTAAAATGAGCTTTTAACCCATAATTAGCGGCGAGCAACATAAGTCGAGTTAAATAAAGCTGGACTATGTGGCGGCGCTCGACATAACTCGAGTGGCAATTTCAGCACGTAATGTGGCTGAGAGAGAGAGACAAGTGGTGGCAGGAGACTAGCGAGCGTATGACTGCTCCAGACCACCGCGGCGAACCTACTGACACAAATCTCAGCTCCCTCCTCCCTCTCTCACTCGCTACATACTCAATTATGTACCGAAAGTACCGAATTACCTGCTTTTTGCACTCGCGTTGCACGGTTATTGCAAGAAAACTATCCATCATACAAGGATCGTTATGGTGTCATTCGAAAGCTCTGTTTATGCCCTTTCAGGGATAGGTACTTGTTTTACGTTCTGGGTCTTATTTAGGCATGAAAATGATCACGTAAACAGCCCTATTTTGGCTAAAAACACCCCGCTGTGCGGTACACATAAATAAACCGCATAGGCCGCTCGTAAGGTGTTAAAGATGGCAGCCACTTTTAAAAGATAAAAGTTGGGTAAAAAAAACTTTTAGCGGCTAAAAGTAGCTTTTAAACCCGGTGAAAACTAAAAGCCCTCCTGGGGACTTTTAGCCCTTAAAAGTTACTTTTAGAGGACGATGAAGATGGTTGAATAACAAATCCGCCACCCCCTGCCAAGGAATTTTCATGTTAAAAAGACTAATTGGATTAATAGGCCTATAGCGACTCTGAGTTAATCAAAAGATACCATATAAACCACGAATGAAACTTAGAGGAACAAAGCTCCTAACCCCGAGATGAAAGTGTGTATAACCCTACATTATTTGGCAACGGTCAAAATGTAACTGTACAAGTAACTCATGATTGTAGGTTAACTATATTATCAAATGAAGTATGTTAGGTAAGTCTTGATTCTATCCATATACCACCCCGCACATCATACTACTCAAAGGTGATCCACTGTGTGTTCTCCAACGAATAAGCTATATTAGAAAGTAACCTACCACCATATATCAACCTACTTTAAACATTTCGATTCATACTGTATATTATGTCCGACTACATTTTTTGCCGCGGTCGCGGTCTCTCTATTTTTAGATGGGTAAATCCTCCTTCTCCGCCCACAACCTCGGCAGTTCCAGCGTCCTCGTTGACAAACGCCTATACAGTACTGTACTTGTTGGAAGAACACTAACAAATAGACCAAATTAAAGGAGTGTAGAAGGACTAAGATATAATATTCGATTGTCACAAGATAGGCCTATTTCATAATATCCGAGAACAAGTAGCCTATTTGCACCCTATTTTTTCGCAAATTACCGTAAACTGGGGTGATTTCGGACTGCGGTCATAACTTCGGACTTTGGCGATAATAAGTAATTAGCTATTGTCATTATATAATGGAAACGCTTTTACCATACAAGTCCGAAGTTTTCCACTTTTCAAGAATACTTCGGACATCATTTAGGATCTTTTAGTTAAATCTTTAAAATGTGTTTACAGTCCGGAGAAATTGTAAAAACAAACTCGAAAAATTTCCGAAATGACCCCACTTTACGAATTGTGAAAACTCGCGAATTTGGCAACTATCTCAGATGCTGCCACACCGGATTATGCAATTGTTTTGGTATGGTAAATATATTACCCTTTCAATTTAGCAATATATAATAGATTTCACAATAACAAAATATTGCATAATTACCCTAATGTTTTATAGTAATTAGTATATGCAATTAGAAGCCTATACTTACCTATTAAACGTTATTCATCAATTGTAATCTTGCTAGATGTAGCGAAATAGCGGTTGTGGCAGCTTTCTTAACGCTTCCACTAAAAGCTGCTTTTAATTTTTTTATGAAACACTTTTAAGGATTTTATTTTAGTTAAAATTATTTTTAGGGAAATTTTTAAATTCTTTTATAAATACGGGCCCAGGCCCTCTAGCGGCCATCTTCGTCCTTCATTGATATACCAAGAAAAAACTATAGAAATCAACGAATGGGAAGTGGGATGGCCGGGAGGGACAGTGTCGTCAATGATTACGGGGCCCTACTAAACATTAGGTTTTCTCTACTTCCCTTCGGAAATCAAACCTATAATTTAATAGGGTCCCTTCATCATTGACGACATCGCCTGATTACCAAGACTGGTGGCGGGACATTCGCGACAATGGCCGCATTTTCCTTTACCATCATTATCTCCGATAGACTGGAAATGGTGTTATATTTCACACCCAAATGCCATAAAAGGGTGTCCAATATCAAGCCAAGCCAACTCAACCCTGCTCCTACACAGGGTCGAAACTTAACCCGATTCAGACTTTCGGAGCTTGATAACAGTTTTAAGACTTTTTGTATATATCCATATATAAATAATCGATTTGGATGTCATAATTGTAAATGTACCTAGCTATATCCTCAGAATGTCCAAAAGAAGCGTCATAATCCTATAGAAGGCCGATAACCTACCGGAGTTATTATATATAATACCCCAAAGTAAGCGATTATATTATATGAATAGTCTTCACTATTTTTTACAAATTCAACTAAATCAAAATAATATCTAAATGATGGATCAAATATTGATCCTGATATGTAAAGCCTGTTGTTTATACACATTGGAGCACATGGCCGCAGCCGCGGTGCCACTCTATTCGCGCCTAATCACGATTATATTTCGGTGTATTCTTACTTAAATATATATCATTTGGGTTGATTAGGTTACACAATACAATATTACTAAGTAACAGTACACGCATATACAGTATATAAATATCATAACATTTGTCAGAGTTTAGCAAAGCACCACGGCTGCGTGGGGAGTGCTGAGGGTAGTGAGGGAGGTGACTGGATGACTCGGCCCATGGGACAGCTCGGCTCGGACAGCTCGGCCCACTTTTGGACAACTCGGCCACGACGGCGAGACAACTCGGCCCATTATTTGAGACAGCTCGGGCCCATGTTTTCCTATGGGGCAATTTGAATTTGACGAGACCAGTCAGGATATAGGATGGGGAGAGCTAAGTGGAAGGTTTATGGCGTGTGTGTAATGTGGGCGAAATGTTCGTTTATTGTATAATTATGTCATAGTCTAGTTCTCTCGATTCAAAATGTGTAGGTTAGGTTAGGTTAGGTTAGGTTAATTACGAGTTGTCCCGTAATTAACACGGGGCCGAGCTGTCTCGTTTTTACTGGGCCGAGCTGTCTCGCCGTGGACCGAGCTGTCCTGGCCGAGCTGTCCCGTGGGCCGACTAGTCTAGCATTCGTGGGGGAGAAGTGGCCGAGCTGAGTATGTGCTTGTTGCCTCGTGACCTTCACCTTGTCGTCTTCCCAAATGTCAAGTTCAGAAAATCAGTGTTCGTTACGGTAATTAATCCGTCACTCCTCAGAATTATTGAAATTTCTATGTATGCTATTATTTCTTGCTCTACTATTAAACAAATATATATGTTGTATAATTTCACCTAATATGTAATGTCACAACACATCTTAAATTGTATATATTCAAATTTATTGCCGATATGCTCTGTTGTCGATTATTCCAGTCCCTGACATACCTCATGATATTTGGTATATTACGCTATTTCCCCTTTATTTTGTCTTTATTTGCTTTGTAGTAATTATTCTGTAATGCATATATACTTTCAGTGTTAAAAATAGTCAGGAAGTCCATATAATGTATATATTTAAAAGTCTGGATCGTCCCTTGTTCATTTTGTGCCACCCCACTATAGCCGCATTTTCCTTTACCATCACTATCTCCGATAGACTGGAAATGGTGTCCTATTTCACACCCAAATGCCATAAAAGGGTGTCCAATATCAAGCCAACTCAACCCTGCTCCTACACAGGGTTGAAACTCAACCCGATTCAGACTTTCGGAGCTTGATAACAGTTTTAAGACTTTTTATATATATTTATCTATCTATCTATTGCCGGACGCCTTACTCCCCTTACGAGGGTGGCCATACACAGAATGCCCCCAAGCGGACCTATTCCCTGTGAGAGGGACAACCCGAGCCAGGTTAGTGAAGGACTTACAGGATTGACCACTCAATTTAGGATCCGTCCGACTCAGAGGCCCTCTGTGTATCTTGTTAGCACTATTTTTCTATATTGGTGTTCGGCTAATCCATTCACTAACCTGCCTTACCCTTAGGTAAGCAGTACGGATTTGTATCAGGTTTACTCCCCTAGACAGGTTGCCAACCAAGGCTGACAAGTCCCATCCACCTGAAATATATATCCATATATATTTATGGTACGATTTTAGTTACTGGACACCTATTTGACAGGTACCACCAAGGATTTAATACATATTTTGTTTCGGTTTCCACGCATCCAACACCAAGCTACACCTTTATCTGGTCCGGTAATAGCCTAGTATTGAAAACGATATAATAACTTTTTAAATGTGGTTTTCGACGAGAATAAAACGGGCGTTTGTGCCGAAAATCGGCGGCAGGGGGAGTCCGTCGTCGCTTCAGATCGTCGCGGTTTGTTTACCCAGGACGCTCGAGGTGACGGCCAGCTGTATTACTTGCCCCCTGCTAGCCACATAGATGCCGATTATTATAATTCACGGTGGGGGGGGGGGGGGGAGAGCCCCCCCTCAACCCTGTCCTATATCCCACGGCCTATAACGCAAGTCTTTATCAAAAAATGGACCCAACAACTGGTTATAAGCTTAGCCATTTGAAGTCGACCGCCAAGGCGGGACCGGGAAGTCACTCCGAGCGTAAAGTAAACAAAGCGACGCTACTTCCACGAACGCAACAGAGTTGTCTTTATATTTCGTCTCATATTATCATTATTAAATTGTCCCCATTGCTTTTTTAGTGTTTCGTACACCAGAAAAGGGTATAGCTTGGTGTTGGATGCGTGGAAACCGAAAAATAATATGTATTAAATCGTTGGCGGTACCTGTCAAATAGGTGTCCAGTAACTAAAATCGTACCATATTTATATATATATATATATATATATATATATATATATATATATATATATATATATATATTTGTATATATCCATATATAAATAATCGATTTGGATGTCATAATTATAAATGTACCTAGCTATATCCTCAGAATATCCGAAAGAAGCGTCATAATCGTATGAAAGGGTGATAACCTATATTAGACTTTGTATACATATACTCAAAACTAAGCCATTATATTATATGCATACCCATCACAATTTTGTACAAATTCAAGTAGATCAAAATAATCCCAAAATAAGGACTCAAATAATAATCTTGACATGTAAAATTATTTTGTTTAGAAATGTCGGAACATAGCCGCAGCCGTGGTGCCGCTACATTCGTGTTTACAATCAGTAATCATGATTATATTTTGATGTATTTTACTTGATTTTATTGGATTAGGTTACTTATTATTGGTTAGTTTAGTCAATACAATAAAGCCAAGTTAAATACATTGACATAGAATCGTGATTAGGCACGAATGTAGATCGGGGATAGCGGCTGCTTTACCATAGGGGTAAATATATGCCAAGCACGCCAGTATTCGTCTGCTATAGCTGGGAGGTGGACTGAGTTTCGGGATAGCCCTTGTACCGGCTGCATGGTAGTGTTCGTCACCTACAATATTCCGCCACTCATACTCAGAATTATTGAAATGTTAACCTAAGCAACTATTTATTACTCTAATGTTACAAAGAGAAATGTTTTGTATAATTCCACCTCATATATGATGTCACAAACAATCTTCAATTGTATATATTCTAAGTTATTGCCGATATGTCTATATGTCGATCATTGCAGTTCCTGAAATACCTCATAATATTTATTATATTACGATGTTTCATCTGTATTATATTCTTTGTTTTACTTTGTAGTGGTAATTTTGTAATATATATTTACATTCATGTTCAACAATAGTAAGCAAATGTATATATTATATAGGCCTATACATTTTGAAGGCAGGCTCGTAAAATTTGTACATTTTGTGCCACCCCACTATAATGAGAGTGGGTTATCAGACTTTGGGGTAACAGAAAACGCAGCTTAAAATGAGAGTGGGTTATCAGACTTTGGGGTAACAGAAAACGCAGCTAATATCCTAACCTCAGGGAAAAAGAATCCGTATACAAAAATTTAAGTTTTATTGTATGCAAACAATATATAAAAAATAGACAAGATTTGCAAGCAGTGCGTGACATTAAGAAACTGCTTGCTCATGGTCAGATCTTTACATTAGATTGTATGCATGATAAATTGGGATACGCATGTGTTCCCTAGAACTATAACTCTGCAGAAGTTTTCGTTCCACTCTTAGAATTATTTGTACAATCTGATAATATGTACATAGTTGCAACTATGCTAGATATCTTCTTAGAATTAACATAAAATTAAATAATGGACTGTAGAACCAGTCCTATCACAGCTCGTGATTCATCACAATCTCTAGGGGCACAGTGGGATATGGACTATTCCCCCCCCCCCCTTTTATTAAAAAAAAAGAAAAACAAATATAATAGAACATTACCTACTGTACCCGTTGTCGTAAAGCTACACAGGTACGCTTTGGTTTATCTAGATTGACAGACAGGTAGTGTGTTAGGAACGTATGATTGGAAAGCCCATAATTGAGTATTAGCAATGTCCTCTACCAAAAAAAATTGAAGATATCTGAGAGAGACTGTCCATTTCCTGATATTGTGAGCCCTGCCTATTACGCCGGGATGACTTTCCCTAATAACGTCAACAAGCAAGGAAGCAAACTTTCTTCTCGTAACACGCCTACCTGTCTGGTTGACCCATAATGCACCTGGTTGGCAAGGATGTGCAGCCCTCATAAACTTAGTGAGTGCTTGCACTCACTATGTGATAGGTGATGAGTAAGGCCCCTCTTCAATGCCGGGACGGAAAATTCAGAAAATACATGGTCAGAATGCTCGTTCTTATCTATAAATGTGGGGGACGGCGCGATTTGTACATGATCGTGCAATCTCCCAAACCTAAGGCAATTAGGTTCGTTGCTCATCGCCGCCAGCTCAGACACCCTGTTTCCGGTGGCTAGAGCCATGAGGAATACAGCCTTTTTCAAAAGTGAATCAAAATCCGGCGCATTACTATATTTGCGCGATTGAAGTACTGATAAGGCTTTGTCAAGTGACCAGGTAGACATGAGCTGACGGGGTGGTGGGCGTAGCTTGAAACACGCCCTCATAAACCCTTTCTCCTCCGCCTGCAGTATGGAAAGGCCAGTGAGATTAAAAAAAGGGAATTCTAATGGCAGACAATTGTTTTTTTAAAGTGGTTACTGAAAATCGTTTCTGTTCGAATAGGTAGTCTAAATATTTGAAAATTAAAGCTCCTGAGGCATTCGTTTGCCCTGACTCTACAATCCAGGTTGTGAAGGTTTTCCAATGGGAATAATATTGTCTCCTGGTAGACATAGTGTATTGGTTCATTAGTTTATTAGTGACACTATCCCCAAATTGAGCTAACCATTTGGCATTGTAAATGTCCATAAGGCAAAACTGAGCGAGGTCCGAAGGTTGCAAATTGTTTCCAAGTGGAAAGCGGAGACCGGGAGGGACACTGGGTTCCTGCACCACTGTTGCAATTGGTGGTACCATACCTGGGCTGGCCATAGCGGCGCGATCATCGAGACTAGGGGGCCCCGGTAACCCCTCAGCTTGTGAATTACTTTGCACATTAGCACAGAATCTGGTGGAGGAAAAAGATAGATTGACGTCCACCTGGTCCAATCTACCAACAATGCATCGGGTCCCCCCGCCGGGGTTATCTCCTGACGAGTGAGGAAGAGAGGGAGTCTGTGGTTCTCTTTGGATGCAAACAGGTCCACTTGTGGACGGTACGGCTTTGCAATCATCTTGTCGAAGATGGCCTGTTTGATCGTCCATTCTACTAGAGTGCTCCGCCGGCGAGAGAGAGCATCTGCCCAGATGTTCGCCACGCCGGGAAGATATGTTGCATGCAGGAAAATGCCCAGCAATTCGGCCAGGGAAAAAATCTGTTCGGAAACCTTCAGCAACTCTCGAGACCTCACTGAGCCCTGTTTCTGAATACAATAAACTGCAGTTTGGTTATCCATTCGGAACGCTATTGATTTGTTTTTCAAAGTCATGCCGTGATTTTGGAGAAAAAAGAGAGGGACTAAAAACTTTTGCTTGTTGATATGCAACTGATTGTCCTCTGACCATGTGCCTTGCTCTTGATGGCCCAGGTTTGACTGATAGCCCCAACCTAGTGCCCCTGAGGCGTCTGTGTATACCCATACCGTAGGAGGGGAAGAAACCCATGTCGTTATTGAGTGGAGGATTTCCCGCTTGACCCAGACCGAGAGTAAGTTGTGGATTAATGGAGGAATTGGCCATAATTTCTTCTCCGGCGAGAGAGGGAAAACTTTGTTGCCTTCCAGGATTAATCGTTTGACTTTCAACCGGCCCAACTTCACAGTCAATTGTATCCAGTCGAGAGAGCCGATCAGGGAATCCCACATCTTCCTGGTCGTATCCAGACTGTGGAGAAAACGGAACAGTTTCTTGCGAAATCTGTTTCGGTTGTCCACACTCTGAGTAAGAGTCAGATTGGCGGTATCCCAGACTAGCCCTATCCACTGAATAGTCCTTGTGGGGACAAGGAGAGACTTCGCCAAGTTCACCTTGAACCCTAGGGTTCGTACATGGTTTGGGTTAGGGTACATGTACTTGGTTTACATGATCGTGACATAATTCCATTGAGTTCGCCACTACCAGCCAGTCGTCTAGATACCAAAACACCTGTATGCCCTGGACTAATAAAGGCAAAAGGGCTTGCCAGACTAATTTTGTGAAAATTCTCGGTGCCTGGTTCAAACCGAAAGGCATTCTTTGGAAGACATAAGTCTCTTGCCTGACCCTCAGGGCGAGGAATTTCTGGAATCGCTTGTTTATAGGGACATGCCAATAGGCATCTTTGAGATCAATTGAGCACATCCAACCTTGCGGCGAAAGTGCGAGTCTGAGTTGCTGTACTGTAAGCATCCTGAAGGGTGAATTCTCTATAAATGTGTTCAGTTGCGAGAGATCGAGAACTGGTCTCATCTGCACACTGTCCCTTTTTGGCACTAAGAAGAGTCTTGAGGTGAATACTAGGTGATTGGAATTTACTGAGATAAGGACATGTTTGAAAATAATTTCTTGGACTAGAGCCTCCACCTCCTGAGACACACTGTTGCATTCCAGCGGCTGACGCAGTCGAGGCCGCCGGAGCCACCGCCAGGTGATTCCTTTGCTCATTAATTTCCTGGACCAAGATTTCTTGGGCCAGGCCGAGCGGAATGAACGGAATGAACCCAGGTGCAAACTGGGCCCTTCCTTCAAGGCAACTCTCAAATCCTGTGCCCATAAGCATGGTACTGGGCGACTGAGAGTATGGGTGGCTAGTTTTTTGGAGGGGGAGGCAGGTTGGTATCCGACAGCTGGCTAGGTTTGGCTGACGATTGTCCCTGATTAACCAGCTTTTGTGGGGCTTTACCTTTGTACCCAGAGAATTTACCTTGTTTGGACTTGTGCAGATTACCTCCCTGCTGAGGAGGGGGTCTGGGGTCCCTTGGTGACTGTTTAGCATGTGGCTGGTACAGCTTGCTACCGCCCTTTGACTTATGAAAGGGCCTCTTAGCAGGGTCCTTCCGAGCTTGGGAGGTAACCTGCTTCCAACAATTAACCATATTAAACACGAGACTCCAGGTTTCTGAGTTAAGTAGGGGGGCAGTAAGGACCGGTGAGAGAGTTACACAGCGACCTATGTCCGCCGGCAACTTCCTGACCAAATGGACTCTCAGATCTTGGCGGGCTCGAACCGCTTCCATGATCGCAATTCTGATGTCTCCTAAAAGATTGAATGGAATTTTGTAGTAAAAGTCTCCTAGACAAGTCAGTAGCTTTCCTAATTTTGGGGTCAGCTATGGCTGAAATAGTACGTGGAAGAGAGGCAGCGATCTGGCGACTAACTAAGTACTGAGAGAACATCCGGTAGGCCTTATATCTTAACTTGAAATCCCGCTCGAAGTGAGCAGCAGCGGGAGTAGAGAAAGGTTTATCTAGGGAGTGCAAGGATACTTTGGACGCCGCAAGAAAGGCAAGCAAATCTGAGGACACTCATTCTGCTTTGGCTACCGGCAAAGAAAAGTAAGCATGATTTTCTTGGGGAACCTGATGTGAAGACTTAGAAGTAATTGTGGCAGCAAAAGCCTGAGCCTCTATCTCCCAATCTACCCAGGGGCCTAACCCAACCCACCCCATCTGCAGGACTGGTGTATGCGTATGGTCTAAGACCGGAATTGTAGCCAATTCCGGCGTGAGAGCATTTAAAGCTTTGACATCGTTGACGCCATCAGCTTTTGACCAGTCCGCAAAAAGTAGTGCAGAAGCGGCGGGAGGGACTGCCGGGGCAGCTGTATACACAAAATATTCTGGATTGTATGAACTTGGGATAGCTTTAATTGACACATCCAGCACTCTCCCTGCCTCATCTTTTGCCCGAAACTTTCTACTCTTGTTAATTTCAATATGCCATCCGTTGGGGACCGGAAGTTCCTCTGAAACGGTAGGTTGAGCTAGTTGTGGGTTCTGTGGTGTCACAGGGACCCAAGAACAATCAGAGCCATAGAGGAGGGACATGGGGCCCTTCTTCAGTGGTGTCCTATCTAAAGGAGGGGGAGTGATATCAGCAATAACCCTTATACTGGAGGCAGTAAGCTTAGCCGGCACTATAGTGCCTGGAGCCGCAGCCACCACCGGGGTAGGAAATGACGGAAGAAAACCTGGGGGGTCTAGAGGCCTTACTACAGAAGGACTAGGGGCCACTGTTGGTTGACAAGCCGGGGGGTCAGAGGAGGCAGGGAGTTGATAATGTTGCATAACCTTATGCAATTAATCACTTATTTGATCTGAAGAGACACACTTACTGTGGGAGTCCCTGGATGATTGGGAGCTTGCTTCAGAGTCCTCACCTGTGAGTGATTGGGGGGCCGGGGAGAACAGCACTTCCTCCGGCTCCCTACTCAACTCAGAATTCTCCTGTTGCACCTCTAATTCATGATCCGCCGGGAGCCACATTAAATCTGGAACCGATGATGGCAACATATCTATGTTACTGTCCTCGGCTCTTTCCTGATTTACGTTAAAGAGAGATTGAGATGGTGCAGACTGACGCCAGTAGCCCCCTGCCACAAAGGGCTGGGAGTCTGGGATTACCTGAGAGTTATCATCTACTTGTGACCCTGACGGATATCCCCTGTACTGTTCGGCCAGAACCCTCCTAGGGCCTGTCGACCGAACACTACGGGTTACATAATTAAATTTTGGTATGGCAAAGGTAACATTGGTAGGCACACTTAAAGATTGATCATGACTAGGTGTAGATTCCAGTATGTCTGCCCCTACTTCCGAGTCGCCAAATTCGAGCTGAGGCGTGTCAGAGGTAGGGGTAGAGGGCGGTGGCTGAGGGGTGTCCCTCCGGCTGCCGCTGCTTGCCTGACTCGTTGATCCCCCAGAGTCCTCTCTCCGGCGCTTGATAGACCGGGAAGACTCGGCGGAAGAGTGTCTAGACTGTTTGCGGGGGGATCTAGATCTTGACCTTGACTTCTGCTTAGGAGAGGGTGATCTTCTCCTCTTGGCACGGTCGGAGGGGGGAACCTTGGTGAGCTCACTCTCAGTGCCACTGCTACTACTCACTACCTCTTTGCTGAGGGTTTTCGACTTGACTTTGGGTCTGACAGATTTAGAGGAACCGGGTTTAACAAGGGGTGACTTTATAATTAGTTGGTCCCATAGGGCCTCATCATCAGAGTGAAGCGCCTTATGGGCCGTGTCTTTGGCATAAGTATTAAACGCAGATTTTATCTCTTGGAGTGCCGCCAAACACGATAAGTCTTTATTAGTAACTAACACGGTTTTCAAATCAGAGCAAATTGAACAGCGTTTAGATAACCACAAGCCTCTAGAACAATCTAAGCATTTTGCGCACTTAATGCATAGTTTGTGAGCGAAAATAGGCAACAGAGAGCAGGTAGGAGTAATGCATAGTTCAAACCGCAGCATGGTGCAAAAAGGGAGCCCCCCCCCCCCCGCCGGGATCAGCCACCCAAACTTTCCCGGAGTAGGAGTCACTCAGGAGCCTGGAAATAAAATATTTCCAGGAATCAATGCTCATAAGGATAACCTGCGAGGTGTTACACATCCTATCTCGAGTCCGCCGGAAAATTAGCTCTAACCTTCCGCTGGACTCGTCTAAGCTGATTTTAAACTACAGTACTTACCTGTGACAAGTGTCACAGGCCCCTTGACCTTTAGTGTCAGATTATCTATGAAACAGTTTGCAAAACTAATCTTTTCACTCTTGTACACTCGACTTGTGGCGCCGCAGGGCGATGAAGTCTAGCCGTGTAGCCGGGTCAGTCAGGGCGAGTTAACTCGGCGGGCCAAGTTAGCAGCTCGCGTAGGAAAGCAATTCCGCCGGAAGAATGTGGTTCAGCCAAACCACGCCAGGATCTTTGATTGTTCCTATCCGTTTTGAAGACGGATAACCTGGGCCCACAGCACGGGGCCGCCGGAAAAAACAACCAAACTAAGGCGAGGAGAGACAAGGCACAGCTCCACTCACCAAAGCCCCACACATAACACATCATAAAAATATAAGGACGTCTCCCCTACCCCCAAAACATGCAAACACACATGTTCAATCACTAGGGGTATACATTGGCATATAATAAAAATACAGAAAATTTAGCATCCTAAATTATCTGAAGCCTACGCTGGAGGGGGTACCCCTACTTAGGCTGACCACGAGGTACGAAGAACATCACAGGAAGAAAACGCTCCGAGGACCCAGCAACAGCGCACAGACGAGGGGAGGCCCACACAAGGGGCCTACAAGCAAAACACGAACTCTGGAAGGCGGAGCACAACGTGCAGACACCCTTAAACCAGAGCATTTGCTGATTCTTGAATAATAGGACATGTACTTTCCTCAATACTGACAGTCTGTATCATGCTTTGTAGAGTGGTAGCCTCCTAGCTAAGGAACCTCAAAAGTTAAAGGCGTAACACAACATAATAAATAAACACACATGGTACGAAGATCCTGGGACACGTAGACGCCTGTTACAATAGTACCCTAAATTTACACACACTTCCTGCGGACATACCAATCTGGCAACCGTGCTAGCTAATCTAAACCTTGTTACTACAACACGATGTATACAAATGAGTAAGGACTCACTAGAAGCTCTGGAACGTCGAATGAAGCGGAGCGTGGCGAAAGCCTTGTTAACAGTATGGCCGTGGAAGTTGGAAAGACGAAGATGGCCGCTAGAGGGCCTGGTGTCGGGGAAGCAAAACATGAGAAATCTGTGCATATGGCAAGTCATATGATAACAGATAAGTTCTTTTTTCTTTTTTATATTTTACAGAGTTTTTTCTGTAGGATACCCGATCAAAATGACGATCCCATAAGGGAATTAGGCGTGCACTTATGGCGAGTACTTCATGATAACTTCCGCGCGGGATATTCAAAATGCTGGCGCGGGATGTTGAATGGAGACTATTATGCTAATAGGCGATGTTGTCAATGATGAAGGGGCCCTATTAAATTATATGTTTATAATAATATCCCCTTTTGTTTATATAGACGTGTAATCTAGCTTTCTTCCTGTTCAATTGTACACAAAAGTATGACTCTAGACACCACAGAACTGTCTCAGTTCCAGCGGTATGTTATGATTCCATTTCCGAGGTGCTACACCTCCGTGTAGGAGCAAGTGTACATCTTACTCTTCAACCAGCCAACACACACACAAGACACACACAAGACACACACAAGCCTCTAGGTCTTCATAACTCCCTTAACACGAACACGGCTGTCACACATCCTATATAGTTCCTTATAACTCGCTATCACTATAAGCCACACTTACATTCACTACTGACTTAAAGTATTACTGGCCTTCCTTTACTGGCCACCTTTAGTCTAGGCTTTACTTCACAGTCAGAATTCTTAGTATTAAATGTAAGTTCTCTATACACAGGAGACTCACCTTATTCATCTATTACTCAAATAATTTAGATTATTTAGATTTCAGTAAAGCTTTCGACAGAGTCCCTCATGAGAGATTGATGAGAAAGGTTGAGGCGCATGGAATAGGTGGGGCGTTGTTAGGATGGATTAGGTCATGGCTAATTGGTAGGAAGCAGAGAGTCAGCATAAATGGTACCAAGTCAGAATGGGGAGCAGTCAAATGTGGTGTCCCCCAGGGATCTGTATTAGGTCCTCTGTTGTTTGTTATATACATAAATGACCTTGATTTAGGTATATCTAGTAGGATAAGTAAATTTGCAGACGATACCAAAATGGGGAGAAAAATCGATTCAAATAGAGATATAGAGTGCCTGCAAAGGGATCTAGATACCTTACACGAATGGTCAGTAAATTGGCAGATGAAGTTTAACATTGACAAATGCAAGGTATTAATGATAGGGAAGATGCATACAAATGTTAAATATAAACTAGCTAATATGGAATTAGAAAACTAAGACTGTGAGAAAGATCTAGGTGTGTTTGTTAGCAATGATTTGAAGCCTAGAAAACAATGTATAAGCGTTCGTAACAAGGAAAACAGGATTCTCGGGTTCATCTCTAGGAGTGTGAGTAACAGAACTGCTGATGTTATCTTAAAACTTTACTTGTCATTAGTGAGACCCCATATGGATTATGCTGTTCAATTTTGGTGTCCTTATTACAGAATGGACATAGATTCATTGGAGAGAGTACAACGTAGAATGACAAAAATGATCCATAATATTAGAAATCTTCCGTATGAAGAAAGGTTGAAGAAATTAGGCTTACATTCGTTAGAGAGACGCAGAGTTAGAGGGGATATGATAGAGGTATTCAAGTGGGTTAGTGGGATTAATATAGGGGACATTAAAAATGTACTAAAGCTCAGAGATAGCGAAAGAACTCGTACAAATGGTTTCAAATTATATAAATTTCGTTTCAAGAAAGATATAGGCAAATATTGTTTGGTAACAGAGTTGTAGATAGGTGGAATAGGCTACCAAGTGCTATAGTGGGATCAAGAACGATAGGGAGCTTTAAGATCAAATTAGATAGACATATGAACGAGATGGGTTGGGTGTGAGGGGGATCTGTCAGGTGTGGGCCAATCGGCGCTCTGCAGACCCCCGTTTTTCTGACCTCTGACCGTTTCGGTGAGGTCAGTCCTAATGGTGTTTTTAAGCTGGGCTTATAATTAGGCCTTATAATTAGGGTTGGGTGTGACAGGGATCTGCCTTGTGTAGGCCGATCGGCTTTCTGCAGAATCCCATTTCCTTATGTTCTTATGTTATGTAATAACTGTAGTAATCCAGTTATACATATATCTTAATATTTGAGAGTATAATTATACATCCAAATTGCTGGTAATAATTGAACCATGTTAACTCTGCTTATTCATTATACTAAATATATATTAAGTGCTGTATTTATTCAACCCTCCTTGAATTATTAATGCATATTATGTTGTTCAGAATACTATATAATCTACACATTGTTACGACCTGGCACTCGGGTACACAAGGGCTCTCAATCAGGACTCGAATACGGCTCGCTGCCACAACGGAAACACACGATCCCAACCCCTGAGTACTGCCAGCCGAACAAAAAACACCAATACCCTCCAGAGTTCAATCTGCTATAACGGGGTATACAAGAACTCGGTACTAGTGTTCAACAACAGACTAATAAAGAGACAGGAATTCTCTAGTCTGGTCAACAATCAAACAAAGAAGTAAGAAACAACAACACCAAAGAATAGTGTTGGCCGAAGCCGAAGTAATCCACCCTTGACTAAGAACTTAAGAAGTCCTCCACCCTCTACTTCGGATCGGCACTATTACGTTACGTTAATTAATAGTCCTTAAGCATCGAGCAAGGAATCTTCTGAAAAAAGTTAGATGCTTCTCGGATGCTCGTAAGAAGTACGTATCGGATTTTGAACAGTAATTCAATAAGAAAAACACTGGCAATTAAATACTATTAAAGGTTTAAATTGGCATAAGAATAATTAAAAGAATATGCAATAGTAAATGGCAAACATTAAAAAGAAGTACTCCGCAAATGCAACGGCAATAGCCTACTCGGATTGTGCTCGTGGGCCACTAATCACTAAAGTAGCCAAGCTTGCAACACATGAAATCAATAGTGCATAAACAATATCATACATAAGGAAAGCTTCAATACTATTCTGTATCTACTAATCGAGTAAAGTCTAGCTGGGGTACTGTGGGCAAAAGGTAGCAGTGACTGAGCAAAAACGGCTCGTAGCCTAGCGAAGTCCTCACAACTGTTTAAAGTATTACGTTAACACTAACAAGTGCACTTTGAGAAATCCAGATCCCTTGTATCTGGTTTTCTCCCGGCTCCTTGACAAAGTAAAAACAAGCTGTTAATAAAATACAGGGTGGTTAGGCTCTTGCCCTCACGCACTGTAAATTATTAACTCAACACAGTCAGCCGCGAAGACAACCTAGGCTTCACTGAACCGAAACGAGTATGCAGGTTTATCGCTTAACCACTGCATCAAACAACAACTCGTAACACAGAAAAGCCTTACCCCAGTCTAGCATTACCTATACTAGCAGAAAACAGGAATAATAATAATAACACACAGGGAAATGCATAAAGTGCAACAAACATAAATCAATCCTATTCTAAGTTAACCCTTCCAAAATAGGCTATCTAATAGGCATGTATCTCATGAGAACTCAAGCGATAATACGTTGGCTGACTAGCTCTGCACCAACGGGACCATGGAAGTTAAAAAGGGTAGGGAAAAGAGGAGATAAGAATGTAAGGTAGTAGAGAAAGTTCACATCAGTCAGAAGAATATATATAGTTAGCAAGGGAAATGAGAAGTCGCTCTGCCTAATGAGTTCTGATCAAAAAATGGCTAGACTTCCCTTTTTATACTCGGCCCTCTAGTGAGCCCAACGTGAACTACTAAGGACCGCCCACTGACAATCATTACGTAATTTCTCTCTCTCCTCTGGGATAGACAAAGGCTTTCCTAGCACTGAGGGGAGGGGGGAGGGGGGGGAGTGCTAGTGAGTTAGGCCCACCTCCCGCATGGCGCACCCACTGACCCCCAACTGTGGCTGCCGCTTCTCCCATCATTACAAATAAGTTTTACACACAATACTTATAACTAATGATATAAAATAGAACTCGTTGACTCAGATGAAAACAAAATACATATTCATATTACTTATAGTACAACGGCTCACATGAACTAAGTTAGGAAACTCTACATAGACTACAGCCAAAGTTCCTGCCCTGACGATCCTAGCGAGAGTGGGGCATGACTAGGCGTTCTGTACAGCATGCTCACACTGGACATGCGTCACACCTCCCCCAAGATTTTACTTGCTCAACCCTGAGCTAAAATCTGACAAACACAGAACCCCATCAAGCCCCTCACGCCCAGCGACCGCATGGCACTAAAACAAAGCTGAGTTTATCACCAAAACACATCTTATTATTAACCAAAAATTCACATTTTATAACTCCTCCCAACAATAGCAAAAAGACACAATATCATGCTCCCAGAGCGAGCTTACAGCAGCTCAGCCGTTTGATAGTTCGTGGACTACTCAAACTCTATAGGCTATGACAAACTTATACGATTACCTATATCAAAAGAAAGAGTTTTTTATATGATTTTTATATTTTAATATGTTTTTCCCGGCTGCACTATAAGGGCAGCCTATTTTCCTCCACTCAAACCCACACACCTGTGATAGCCTACGACTGATCATCCACCCTTGATAAACAATCCGCGATCACATTGTCACATCCAGCAATATGACGGATGTCCAGGTTATACTCCTGCAACATCAAAGACCACCTGGTCAGTCTCATATTGCGATTGTGAAATTGATTCAGGAATCTCAAAGGGTGATGATCAGTGTAGATAACCACGACTGGGCCATAGGCTGGAACATACACCTCGAAGTGCCTGAGCGACCGCACAATCGCCAGTAATTCCTTTTCTATTGTAGAATAGTTCTTTTGTGCAGCATTGAACTTCTTAGAAAAGAAACTTACTGGGTGTTCCACACCTTCATTGTCTGTCTGTAGCAAGACGGCACCAGCCCCTACACCACTAGCATCTGTTGCCAGCTGAAAAGGCCTGTTAAAGTCTGGGGCCCTGAGTATCGGGTGAGTACATAGCAAATGTTTCACCAAAGTGAAAGCCTTTTCACACTCAGGTGCCCACAAAAACTTTTTGTCTTTAGATAACAAATCTGTGAGAGGTGCCAACACCGTTGAGTAACCTTTTATGAAGCGTCTGTAGTAGCCTATCATACCCAAGAATCTCATAATCTGCTTCTTAGTTGTTGGGTGCGGAAATTTATTGATAGCCTGTACCTTGTTCTGAGGAGGGCACACCTGTCCCCTTCCCACTACAAACCCAAGGTACTGCACAGTGGCTTTTACGAAGTCACACTTTGCCAAATTTACTACCAGACCTGCTTCACTAAGTTTCCGGAACAAGGTCTCAAGGTGCTCACAATGGCTCTCAAAGTCGTCATCATAAATGATTACATCGTCCAAATATACGGTGCAATTTGGAATGTCCTTTACAATTTCATTCATCAGGTTCTGAAACGTTGCTGGTGCATTCTTAAGTCCGTAAGGCATAACATTGCACCGGTAGGTACTCCCGTCCACAACAAAACCACATACCTCTTTAGCACGCTCGGACAAAGGTACTTGCCAGTAACCTTTTACTAAATCTACTTTAGACAAAAAACGAGCATTACCAATTTTGTCAACACTATCATCAACCCGAGGAAGAGGATATGGGTTAGTTGGAGTCAAACCGTTTAACCTACGGAAATCAATACAAAAGCGTACCTTGCCATCTGGCTTAGGCTGCAGTGTTACAGGGGAAGTCCACTTAACTGTGCCTTTCTCTATCAACCCTCTACCGAGCATATACTCCAACTCATCCCTCAGAGCTGGTAGTTTTATGGGGGGCACACGGTACGGGATTGACTTAAAGGGTAGATGGTCCCCCACGTCAACATCATGCATAGCCTGAGTAGTGAGGCCTGGGTGTTCAGCAAATACAGTAGGGTATGAACCGAACAACTGACGGATAGCATCAAACTGCGGCTCAGGCAAATGAGCTATAGCCTCGTCAGCCCTTAGGCTCGAGTTCCCCGCCCACTGATCCGCTGAAACATGTTGATCCCAGCTATCCTCCTCTGAAGCTTGACTGTCCCCCTCTCCTTCTCCACCACGGCCGCAACAAGCCAACACAGGGACAGTGAGAGGCTCAGAGGGGCGCCTCACATACTCTTTAACACCTTACGAGCGGCCTATGCGGTTTATTTATGTGTACCGCACAGCGGGGTGTTTTTAGCCAAAATAGGGCTGTTTACGTGATCATTTTCATGCCTAAATAAGACCCAGAACGTAAAACAAGTACCTATCCCTGAAAGGGCATAAACAGAGCTTTCGAATGACACCTTAACGATCCTTGTATGATGGATAGTTTTCTTGCAATAACCGTGCAACGCGAGTGCAAAAAGCAGGTAATTCGGTACTTTCAGTACATAATTGAGTATGTAGCGAGTGAGAGAGGGAGGAGGGAGCTGAGATTTGTGTCAGTAGGTTCGCCGCGGTGGTCTGGAGCAGTCATACGCTCGCTAGTCTCCTGCCACCACTTGTCTCTCTCTCTCAGCCACATTACGTGCTGAAATTGCCACTCGAGTTATGTCGAGCGCCGCCACATAGTCCAGCTTTATTTAACTCGACTTATGTTGCTCGCCGCTAAATAAGGGTTAATAAGGTTCACGTGACATAACTGGTTCTTTTTCCTCCTGTCTGGAGTGGCAACAAGGTAATCTAAGTCTGAAATTTTTTCTACAATTTTATAAGGTCCAGTGTACTTCGCAGAGAGGGGGTTACCAACCAAAGGCAACAAAATTAATACCTCTTGTCCTACAGTGAACTTCCGGAGCCTCACTTTGTGATCATACCTGTCCTTCATCAAAGCTTGTGATTCTGTCAAATTTCTACCTGCCATCTCCAGACTCTTAAGCATGCGCTCACGGCTTTCAAGCACATACTTTAATAATGGACAAGGCTGCACAGTCCCCTCCCAAATTTCTTTCAGCATGTTAAGGGGCCCCTGACACGGTGTCCAAAAATCAGCTCGTTTGGACTAAATCCCAGGCTCTCACCAGGTACCTCCCGAGCAGCAAACAGCACATAAGGCAATCCAAGATCCCAATCCATACCGTTGTCAGCACAATAACACCTGAGCATGCTTTTAAGTGTAGCATGCCACCGCTCAAGCACCCCTTGACTCTCAGGGTGATACGCTGACGATACTACTGCTCGTATCCCATGCTGTTGCATTGTTTGCTTGAACATGTTGGAGGTGAAATTAGATCCCTGATCAGACTGAATCTCCTCCGGGTACCCGTACCTTGAGAAGTACCACAACAAGTTACTGACTACCGTCTTAGCCATTCCATTTTTCATAGGGTATGCATCGGGGTATCTAGTGGCAACATCCATTATGGTTAACAAAAATTTATTTCCCGCCTTAGTGGGAGGGAGTGGACCAACCATATCAACAATAATTTTACTAAAGGGTGGCCCAATCACAGGAATAGGGTGTAACGGAGCCTTAGGAATAACTTGGTTCGGTTTCCCGACACGTTGACAAATATCACAGGAGTTTATCCATGACTGCACATGAGACTTCATCCCCGGCCACCAAAACAATTTCCCCAAAGCCGCCACCGTTTTTCTCACCCCTAGATGTCCTGCCAGTGGTGTGTCATGCGCCAACCTCAGTAGGCTATCCCTGCACTCCCATGGCACCACCAACTGGTCCACTACTCCGGACCCCTTTTGCCAACTACGTTTAGGGTCTTGAAAACGCCTATAAAGGATGCCTTCTAAATAAAAAAAATCTCCTGGCTGTGCATCGCCGTCCTCGTCGAGCTCTACAGCTCCATTAGCACACGTTTGGAGCTCAGGGTCCTCTAGTTGCAACCGACGTATATCTGAGGGTGCCAAGCGATCTAACTGCTCCCGGAGCAATGCATGACCTTCCCCGATACTGGGCTGCTCCCTCTGTCTCTCTCGATGTACATAACGTTGCTGTCGTGGAGACTCGTCATGCCCAGCCTCGTCACTCTCGATGACAGGCCCAGGGGCTACTCCAGAATTAAGTAATGGTGCTAATACTGAATCACCCAGGAGAGCCGCCGAGTCAAAACTCTTAAAACCAACTCCAGCTTTAGCCTCCTCCTGTTGATCGTTCCTCCGCTGGTCTGAAGACGGAGGACTAGGCTGTGACACTTTAGCTGCCCGAGCTCGGGTGACAACACACGCCATGGGTTGTGTCTGGCACCGCTCGACCCACTCTTGCTCTTCCCTACTCACGTCGGCCGGCCTCTCGGCAACGACTAAGGGTAGAACCTCAGAAGCGGGCATTGCAAAGTCGTTGCCGAGAAGAAGGTCGACGCCCTCCACTGGCAGTTTCTCCACAATCCCGACATCCAATTCACGTGCCACACCATCCACCTCCAACTCCAACCGCACCAGCGGGTATGACCGAGTTGCATTAATACCCTGCACCACTACCACCCGAGCCGCGTTTATAGGGTAGCCAGTCAAGTTTTTCATCAGAGTCTGGGAAGCACCTGTATCACGCAAGACCTCTACTCCATGATTGCGCCCCGCCCACATCACGCAACCCCGCCCTCTATGGTCGCAAAAAACATCCTGAGCAGGGTTCGAGCCTCCCAGGTGCTTCTGCATTGGCTATGCCTCAGCCTCTGACGAACTGCCCCAGGCAAACTCAGATGACTTCGGAGACACACCAATGTTGCAGGCCAAAGACACAGCTGCTGTAGGTGGTTTGCTAGGACAGACTCTTGCAAAGTGCCCCTTTTTATGACAATGATAACACTCCAACTCCCCTTTGGGCTTCCCTTGGTACTGGGAAGGGCCCGGCCCCTTCTTAAATGGGACGGTGCTAGTCTTGTGGTCAGTCTTGGTATCATGGCTCTTGTACTTGTTTGCATAAGGTATATCACTAACTCGGGGGGGTGGGGCGTCACGCCCCTTGTTACCTGCCTCACTACGCTGGGCAGACCCGCACCCACGAATTAGTGATAGCCGGAGGTCAGCCATCTCAGCTGCCTCCTGTAGAGTTTTTGGGTTCTTTTCTTTAATAGTTAAAGTCATTTCTGCACCAGTACACTTATAAAACTGCTCGAGCAGAAACAGCTCAGTCAACTGTTCGGCCGTCTCAGCTTTCTCAGAACGTGTCCAGTTTTTAAGTGCATCTTTTAAGTCCCGGGCATGTTCAAGAAAGGTCGCCTCCCTAGTCTTTGTAACACCCCGAAACTTCAATCGATATGTTTCCGGTTGCAACTCGTATGCCCGTAGGACAGCTCTCTTCAATTCTGGGTAGTCAATGCAAGACTCTAAAGGCAGTGCATCATAAGCCTTCAGACCCTTACCCGTAAGTCTTGAGGAGACTAGAGCTGCCCACTTCTCTTCAGGCCAATTATGCTCCCTACATTTCTTCTCAAAACTATTAAAAAATTCTGTGACTTCAGTTTCACTAAATACCGGCACCAATTTGACTAATTGGGCCAAGGACTGTTCTCTTACTTGGCCCTCACGGCCCATCCAAGTCCCTGTCGACTCTGCACGAGACTTATCTAAATCTAATTTAGCACAATATTTCTCCGAGTCGCACCTAATGCCTCATGCCTCATGCCTCCTAACCTCAATCTCATGCCTCCTCGTCTCATCCTCCTGCCTCCTGGTCTCATTCTCCTGCCTCCTGGTCTCATCCTCCTGCTTCCTAGCCTCAATCTCCTGCTTCCTAGCCTCAATCTTAGCAAGCTCAAGTCTAAATACCATATCTGGAGACAGGCAGGAAGAGGGAGCTGCCACTACTGAAGGAGGGGGGGCAAAAACTGGGGAACCACCATGTGCACCACCCGAGGGCACTCCAATCTGCCAATTCTCATCCCTCTGTGGGAGAGTGCTAACCTCCGGTAACTGAGTGGACGGCACTGTGGGAGTCGAGTGAGAGGGGATCTGGGGAGGAAACCCCCCAAACGCCCTCTCCTCCGAAACCCCATGTCGCCCACGCAACACCCAGGAAATCAGCTCCCCCTTGGACATCCCTACTACATTGGAAATGCCCAAAACCTTGGCTATCAGGTGCAAGCCACAAACATCCACCCCAGTCAGCCTCTCCTCCGTCACGTGGTACCGCTTACTCACAAAAACTCTAGCATCCTCCTCACTGGTTACTAACGGCACACCTTCAAATGGCATCTCTCGCTCATCGTCAGTGCTAATGCACGACATACTGAAGTCCACAAAAAAATTCTCGAGACAAAAGTGTTAAACTTCCTATGCAAGCACTAATTACTAAATTAACTGGAGTCTCTTAAATGCTTTACTAATTGCCATACAAAAAAAAATATTCTTCAATATGCACGCTAAAATACAAACAAACAAATGTTGTACAACTCTGCAAAAATTTATACTGTTCACAAAATCCTAAGCAAGGTCGCCATTTGTTACGACCTGCCACTCGGGTACACAAGGGCTCTCAATCAGGACTCGAATACGGCTCGCTGCCACAACGGAAACACACGATCCCAACCCCTGAGTACTGCCAGCCGAACAAAAAACACCAATACCCTCCAGAGTTCAATCTGCTATAACGGGGTATACAAGAACTCGGTACTAGTGTTCAACAACAGACTAATAAAGAGACAGGAATTCTCTAGTCTGGTCAACAATCAAACAAAGAAGTAAGAAACAACAACACCAAAGAATAGTGTTGGCCGAAGCCGAAGTAATCCACCCTTGACTAAGAACTTAAGAAGTCCTCCACCCTCTACTTCGGATCGGCACTATTACGTTACGTTAATTAATAGTCCTTAAGCATCGAGCAAGGAATCTTCTGAAAAAAGTTAGATGCTTCTCGGATGCTCGTAAGAAGTACGTATCGGATTTTGAACAGTAATTCAATAAGAAAAACACTGGCAATTAAATACTATTAAAGGTTTAAATTGGCATAAGAATAATTAAAAGAATATGCAATAGTAAATGGCAAACATTAAAAAGAAGTACTCCGCAAATGCAACGGCAATAGCCTACTCGGATTGTGCTCGTGGGCCACTAATCACTAAAGTAGCCAAGCTTGCAACACATGAAATCAATAGTGCATAAACAATATCATACATAAGGAAAGCTTCAATACTATTCTGTATCTACTAATCGAGTAAAGTCTAGCTGGGGTACTGTGGGCAAAAGGTAGCAGTGACTGAGCAAAAACGGCTCGTAGCCTAGCGAAGTCCTCACAACTGTTTAAAGTATTACGTTAACACTAACAAGTGCACTTTGAGAAATCCAGATCCCTTGTATCTGGTTTTCTCCCGGCTCCTTGACAAAGTAAAAACAAGCTGTTAATAAAATACAGGGTGGTTAGGCTCTTGCCCTCACGCACTGTAAATTATTAACTCAACACAGTCAGCCGCGAAGACAACCTAGGCTTCACTGAACCGAAACGAGTATGCAGGTTTATCGCTTAACCACTGCATCAAACAACAACTCGTAACACAGAAAAGCCTTACCCCAGTCTAGCATTACCTAGACTAGCAGAAAACAGGAATAATAATAATAACACACAGGGAAATGCATAGACAAGTGCAACAAACATAAATCAATCCTATACTAAGTTAACCCTTCCAAAATAGGCTATCTAATAGGCATGTATCTCATGAGAACTCAAGCGATAATACGTTGGCTGACTAGCTCTGCACCAACGGGACCATGGAAGTTAAAAAGGGTAGGGAAAAGAGGAGATAAGAATGTAAGGTAGTAGAGAAAGTTCACATCAGTCAGAAGAATATATATAGTTAGCAAGGGAAATGAGAAGTCGCTCTGCCTAATGAGTTCTGATCAAAAAATGGCTAGACTTCCCTTTTTATACTCGGCCCTCTAGTGAGCCCAACGTGAACTACTAAGGACCGCCCACTGACAATCATTACGTAATTTCTCTCTCTCCTCTGGGATAGACAAAGGCTTTCCTAGCACTGAGGGGAGGGGGGAGGGGGGGGAGTGCTAGTGAGTTAGGCCCACCTCCCGCATGGCGCACCCACTGACCCCCAACTGTGGCTGCCGCTTCTCCCATCATTACAAATAAGTTTTACACACAATACTTATAACTAATGATATAAAATAGAACTCGTTGACTCAGATGAAAACAAAATACATATTCATATTACTTATAGTACAACGGCTCACATGAACTAAGTTAGGAAACTCTACATAGACTACATCCAAAGTTCCTGCCCTGACGATCCTAGCGAGAGTGGGGCATGACTAGGCGTTCTGTACAGCATGCTCACACTGGACATGCGTCACAACATAACAATAATCTATCTATCTCACCTGCATCTTCACATTCGGCACATGGACCAGTTCGGCTTTCTTCCTAATGACTGGCGCCATTTTAAATCCATTGCGGGAAGCCATAAGGTTGAGTAGGTTGATCATGGAGGTTGAGGCACATCGGAGTAGTGGAGTCACCAACAGAAGGTCTTGTCTACCTCGGCCTGTTAGGTTCATTGGGGCCTCTACTGTTGTTATTCTCACGAGGGGGTCTGTAGGGTGAAGAGGTTGGTGGGTTAGTAGGTAGGTAGATGGATAGCTAGGTAGGTAGATATATATGCAGATAGACAGATAGATAGGTATATAGACAAATATATACACAGCCAGCAAGTAGGATGAGTATGTGAGTTGTAGGGCGCAGGAATAAATAATTCGCAAGACAACAGAGGTGTGGAACAAAATAATGAAAATAGTGTAGGCCTAAACGAAGATAATGAGAGAGAAATAATCGAAAATCGTGAACAGAACGAACGACCTCGTAACGTAAACATGAATGGTGGAGAATGGATGGGACATTCTGGTGACGGACTCACAACATTAGTGAATGAAATCTATACAGAAGTGATACAATGGCAACATAATAAGTTTGAACTACCGATTTGTGAAACCGCAAAAGACATGCTGGGGGAACTCAGACGTATGATCCTAAAGTATGTTCAGGATGCCCCTTTGGCGCACGTGGCAATCAAGATAGCTTCTTTCATTCCTCAGTTATTCCTTCAAAGAAAAAGACCAAAGGGAAAACTGAATGAGAACATTAAAGCGCTGAAACAGACAATGGAGTGGTGGAAAAATGGGGAGTTAGACAAAATTCTTAGCCAAGTACGAGCAATCCAGCAAAGACTGAAAACAAAACAACGAAGAAAGAGGAAGCCAGATGATATGGCACGATCAGTGGGAAATAGCATGAGGATTGGTAAAGTGGCACAGGCAGTCAGAATGGTCACTGGGGAAGCCTCAAGTGGGGTGCACGAAGTGAATCGACGCATCTTGGACCAGCTGAAGGAGAAACACCCAGAAGCAAAACCAGCAAGTGATGAGGCCAAACTAGACGGGAAATATGTTCCTCCAGACCCGGTGATATATGAGAATATAACTGGAGACCTCATATGGAGAAAGGCGCTGAAAACACAGGGAGGAGCAGGTCCATCAGGAGTAGATGCTAAGACTTGGAGGATCTTCCTAAGTCAAAACAAGTTTGGTTCAGCCGTGGGTGACCTTTGTGAAGCAATAGCAATGCTGGCAAAGAAACTTGCATCATCACCATGCGTGAACATAGAAGCTCTGACAGCATGTCGCCTGATACCTTTAAATAAGAATCCAGGAGTTAGACCAGTAAGAGTTGGGGAAGTTCTTAGAAGGATTATAGGAAAAGCAATCATGTCCGTATTTGGAAAAGATGTACAAAGAGCAGTGGGCAACTTACAAGTATGTGCAGGACAGCAAGCCGGAGGAGAAGCAGCAATACATGCAATGGGGAAGGTGTATCATGAGGAAGATTGTGAAGCAGTACTGCTAGTGGATGCAACAAATGCCTTTAACACCATTAATAGGGAGGCAGCTATTCACAACATCAAGATCAAATGCCCGAGCATCGCAAAGTACATAGAAAATACTTATAAGGAGCCAGCTAACCTGTATATAGTTGGAAGCACAAAGAAGGAAGAAATGAAAATTCTCAAATCAAATGAAGGAACAACGCAAGGAGATCCAGTGGCAATGGCAATGTACGCACTGGCACTATCAATTCTGCAGCAGAAAATAAAACATGAGGTAACCCGAGTGAAACAAGTGGCGTATGCAGATGACCTCACAGGTGCAGGAAAAATAGGGGATCTCAAAGAATGGTGGCGGAGAGTACAATCGGTAGGCGAAGTCATTGGGTACCATCCGAATGCTAGTAAATCTGTACTAATAGTGAAAGAAAACAAGTATGAAGAAGCGGTGCAGACTTTTGATGGGACAGGAGTGAAGATTACAAAGGAGGGTCAATGCCATTTGGGAGCAGTAATAGGCACAGAAGAATGCAAGAGAGACTATGTGCGAAAAAAGGTAGCGGAGGGGGTAAAGGAAGTGAAAACCCTGGCAGACATTGCGAAATCTGAACCACATGCTGCATATACTGCCTTCACATATGGTATTAAGCACAAATGGACCTTTCTTATGAGAACAGTGCCTGGCATTAGACAGATGCTCCAACCGCTGGAAGAAGCAATCAGAGGAACATTCATACCGGCCTTAACCTCTGAAGTGCGCATGGGGGTAATTGGAAACGTCCCCCTGTGCTGACGTATTTGAGGTGTTTCCGCCACTAAAATATTCATTGTGCCATTAATAGCATTAATACTTATCCATATGCGCCTATTATGGGTTGATTATAAAGGTATTAACCTGAAACAACAATAAAACGAGTGAAAACAGCGTTTGGATGGTCAAAATCGGAGATATAGCCCGCGAGTTGTATAATGTATGGGTGAGGCAATCTGCTTTCCCGCCAATTTCCCCCAAGGCCACTGAGACACAGTCGATCGATACTCTCTCTCTCTCTCTTGCACTCGCTTGCTATCAGTGATGACCACACCCTCCAATCGGATTTCTAATGTTAGCACGAAAATATACCTCAGAATAAGGGAATAACAGGGAAAATAGGTGATAACTGAAGGAGAGGAGGAAAGTGGGGAAGGAGGGGAGGTAGAGGACTGAGATTTTGCATGGCCCAGGGGCCAAAAAAAAAAAAAAAAATAAAAAAAAAAAAAATAAAAAAATATTTTTTTTTCGATGTCAAAAGTTGATTTTTATTTTCTCTGACTCTTAAGAGTCTCCCCGCAGTGCGCCGGGGGAACTCTTAAGAGTCTCCCCGCAGCTCCCGGGTTAACAGAGATGGAAGGCGTCACGCAAGAGCTAAGAGATCTATTAGCTCTTCCGCCAAGGTTCGGAGGTATGGGGATCATAAACCCAGTGGAGGCGGCACCACATGAGTACCAAAATTCCCTTAAACTTACTACGTCTCTGACAGAAAAAATACGGGAGCAAAATGAAAATGATGAGGTGGACGAAGAGGAACAACGAAATGCAAGACAGGAAATTACAAAGAGCAGAGAAGAGAGACAGAAACATAGCCTAGAACAAATTAAGACCAGATGAAGGGAAGAACTGAAAATGAGAGTTGAGATGGCACAAGACACGGGGGGCTTCAAATTGGCTCACATCATTACCAATAAAGGAGAAAGGCTTCAGCTTAAATAAACAAGAATTCAATGATGCCGTAGCCTTGAGGTATGGGTGGCCAGTTTCGAACCTGCCGCTGAAATGTGAATGCGGTGAAATAAACAACCCAGACCACTGTATGACCTGTAAGAAAGGAGGATTCATCTGTATCCGGCATGATGAAGTACGAGACATCACTGCACAAATGCTGGACGAGGTGTGCCATGATGTCAGAATCGAACCGGAACTTCTGCCTATGGACGGACAGCGCTTGGCCCACAATACTGCAAATACTTCAAATGAAGCAAGAGTGGACGTAAGTGCTCGAGGTTTTTGGACGAGGGGACAACGGGCTTTTTTCGACATCAGAATCTTCAACCCAAGAGCACAAACATATCGTGAGCGAGGACACAAGGCGGCATACTTGAGAAACGAAAGTGAGAAAAAATGCGCTTATGAAGAAAGAATTTTGAACAGGGATCAAGGAAGCTTTACTCCTCTGGTCTTCTCATCGTCGGGAGGTATGGGACCTTCTGCAAGTGTCTTCTATGCCAGATTAGCTGAACAAATATCGGACAAAAAGCGCCAGCATAGAAGCCAAGTCATAACTTGGATGAGATGCCGGCTCTCTTTCTCTCTTCTCAGGTCTGCACTCCTATGTCTCAGGGGTACAAGGTCCTCCCCTCTACAGAGGACAAGAGTGAGAGACTTGGACTTTGAAATGGTCGTGGCGGAGGGACGAATTGGGGAACAACTAGGTTGATTGTAGGGAGGTACTGGTACAATAAGATAAACTACAATGTAACTAGAATAAGATAGATTGTACACCACTTTGTAACTGTCAGCTTAATAAAAATGTGAGTTGTAGGGTGTGGGTAAATTGTTGATTGTAGATTTGGTAACGCTGCCACCAGCCCCCAAGCTAATATCCTTAAATTATGGGTTCTAGTCAAAGGCACTTTTTATAGAGATGACCATTTTATTCTTCAAGAACACAGGTAATCGTAAATAAAAACATAAGAGGATTGTCTTGTAAATATGTTGTCTTAAAATGTCGCAGATTCTACTGTACCTTGGCTCTGGCATTGGATGTCGGAGCTCAAATCTGCTCCTGCCTATGAAATTGCGTCTTTATGACCTTGGTTCTCCACCCTCTATTATTAGGAAGAGCCTAATAATTGGTTAGTGTACTCAAAGGTTGACCAATAACAGGTTAGTGTACTCACAGGTTGACCAATAACAGGTTAGTGAACTCACAGGTTGACCAATAACAGGTTAGTGAACTCACAGGTTGACCAATAACAGGTTAGTGTATTCACAGGTTGACCAATAACAGGTTAGTGAACTCACAGGTTGACCAATAACAGGTTAGTGAGCTCACAGGTTGACCAATAACAGGTTAGTGTACTCACAGGTTGACCAATAACAGGTTAGTGAGCTCACAGGTTGACCAATAACAGGTTAGTGTACTCACAGGTTGACCAATAACAGGTTAGTGAGCTCACAGGTTGACCAATAACAGGTTAGTGTACTCACTGGTTGACCAATAACAGGTTAGTGAGCTCACAGGTTGACCAATAACAGGTTAGTGTACTCACAGGTTGACCAATGAATATTCATATGGGCGGAGCGAATTTTGGTAACATGATATGTGATGTGTCAGCTCAGTCAGCTCTAAATATTGATGATGTACAGGATGTGGTACTCTGTGCAAATTGCTTAGTAGACTAGTTCAAAGGTTAGGTCAAAGGGGTTAACAGACTGAGCTCGTGATCAAGACCAGAAGATGAAAGGTTATTAATGAGCTGAGCCCCAAGCTAGAGATTAAATCCACTAGTTAATTTAATAAAGTTATGCAAGAGTAATCAAAGGAAATGTATGAATGATATGTTACAAGTAGGTTGAGGCTCCACTGTTGTTATTCTTATCAGTGGGTCTGTGAGGGTGAGAGGTTGGGTGAAACAGGGAAGAAAATAGTGATAGCTATCTCTAGTGATAGCCACATACCGTTCAGTCACGTGTGCATGGACAATAAACAGTTCCTGGTGAAAGTTGAAGAGAGAAGAAGTAATCACATTTACGCTAGGACATGTCTTGACCATAGTCCATATTACAACACAGGTTCCCATATGCACCTGGGTAAGACATAAGTACGGGAGAGGAGTTGCTTAACATTCATGAAGAACGAATCATGGACGCCTTATTGTATAACATTCAACCAGACGATATCTACCAGTGCTAAATCAGCCAATGCTATCTAAACCAGTGCCTAGTTAAAGTCTTTACCTACCCTACTAATATTGGTTGAGAGCACCTGGTTGAAATGCTCTACTGGTTGAGTTGTCTGGTCACAATGAAAAATTGGTGGTTAGTCAGGTGGCGACATCCTACCCGACAGTGTTCCCACGAAAGGACTGCACTTGATAGTAACTTGAACCCTTTGCTGGAAGTCAACCCACAACAGGTATTTAACCTCTTCAGGATTATGAGAGTATTATGAAAGATTAATCTGGCTATCATTAGACGACTTTATTCAGCTTAGGAAGGAAGTATCTGTGGGAAACAAAGACAACGGAGTTGGCTTTGTTTTCTTAGATTACTAAAAGTTCTTTTGAACCAGCATAAAATCGTCTAATGATAGCCAGCATGAAAATACTATCTCATAGGCAAGTTCAAGACTTACCATGGTAATTATAGTAGAATGCTAATATTAATGTATTTATAAAAGGTGCTTGTGTGATTCCGCTTTAAAGGTCAGTGTAAAGTAAAAGATGCGATCCACCCATTTGACCAAATGCATAATTTCCAATATTATTTTCATTTTCTTCCAATTAGCCATTCTGTCTAGAAACTGCCTGTGTAATGTAGCATATAAATATACCATTACTTTAAAGTAGTAATTTGTAAGGACTATCAAGTCGATCCCTTTCTTCACACGGACACAATGGTTGTCACAAAACACTAACAAATTTGTATCTATATAACAGAACACCTAACTCTGATAACACCGGTGCACATATTCATAGTATAACATTGAACACATTTCATAAAGCCTCACTAATTTGGCACTCATTATCGACCACATTTGTAATATGCATCATAAAAGTAAAAATAATCTAAAATGTTCATATTGTTACGCAACAACGATTACTACACACTTATTATATATACTACATTGTGTACGTCTGTGCACTTTATATTGCCCACATGAATATTACAATGTACTGTACAGTGGTGAGCAATTATAAGGTTATACGAATACAAATCTTCGAACCTATATAATGCCAAGTTTAATGAATCTGGGCTATAATATAACATTGCACTGTCTAGTTTGTGTTCGATACTGATTCAAATGGGTAGGTCGCCATTAATGGTCTTCAGTGTATAGGCAAAATCAATAGTTCACCAATAATCTTGTTCATAAACTGTATAATATTAAGTTACTATTTATTTCCCTTGGCAGTCCACGCGTGCTTCTAAAGGGCCGACTAGTACAGTACTACTTGTTTCATGTACCGTAGTAGAAGTGTCCACTTCATGTCACTCTCTCTAAATTTCACTCAAATGATCATAAAGGTTTTCAGCGATCTATTGATTTTGATTGTACTGTACTTATTACCGAGACTAACCTTGGTTGGATGAAGGTGTTGGTGATGAGAGTAGGATGAGGTGGAGGTAGAGGAGGAGGGAGGCTGGGAAGAACACCGCTGCCACCACATCACTCGGTCTGGGAAGGAAGAGAGAGATAAATTGTTACTGCAGGCTTTAGACCAGTCCACGGGTGCCTCTTTGCAACCCAAAATATTTGACATACACATATATATTTTACTAACTCTCTTCAACGAAAGAAGACACTAAAATCCCTAATCCATGATGTGCAGCTACTGAGAAACGTTCGTGAACTATTGTGATTTTCTTTATGCAAATATATCCATTTAGATTGATATTCAGTTCAAATCAGCTATATATTAATAAGATATCGACCAGGCACTAACGTATCCATTTGAGCATGCAATCTTTAATTATTTGGGAAACTAAGCTTCTATGTACAATGTATATTTAACATAGGTGTAGAAATGGTTACAACATACATATAACTTATAATACTAGGAGTGTTTAAATAGTGAAAGCAAGTCTACATAGGTTTGTGAATACAAGCACTCAGGAATACTTACATCAAGAAAATGTGTCTTTGCAGGAGGGTTTAAATACAATAATCAAGTTACAATATGATGAGTAGAAGTTGTAGAACTCGTGAGATTTGCGTATGTTATTTTGAGTGTAGATCAGGCCGAATAGAAATATATGAATAATGTGTGTTGAAAGGATGTTGTTAAGCAAAGGAAGAAAGAGTCAAAGATACTTCATAGATTGTCAACCATATCGTTAGGTATAACTTTAAATATCGATAAATGTTGATATTACTCTAGGATAGTGTGTAAGGTTATGGGGAGGCTTCTTTAACCCCTTGAGGATTATGACTCATTTTGACAGTTTATTCTGGCTATCATTAGACAATTTTTTACAACTTAGGAAGGCTCTCATAGGAATCATAAGGAATCATAGGAATCCAGTCAGTGACAGGAGAAGGTTGTGTTAATCTGAGCTCCTGCCCGGACAACTTACCAGTGACCTTTAGTGACCATTACACCTACCTGTGTTTGGGGGCAGTGCACTCGTGTTATATAATAGCGTATAGCTCAGTTTTTAGCTGTTAGTTTACTTGTTTTTGTTTTTCTGTACTTAGTTTCTTGCTCCTCGCTAAGCTTACTGGGATCATGGCAGGTATGGAGTGCGAGTCTCTAACTGATCTGCATCATCTTATTCTCCAGGTAAGGGAAGAGATGGTTGTGGTGAAGGAAGAGGTCTTGGCTCTAAGGGAGGTAAATGTTAAACTTCAGAGGGAAGTGGATTTGATTAAAGACGAAAATCTAGCTTTCAAGCTTAGCCAAGAGGAAATAAAGTCAAGTAAGGGAAAAAGGGAGGAAGTTGATGAAAAATTGTATTCATGGCAGGCTGTTAAAAATACGGGTGGGAAAGTCACACTCAAGAAGCAGGATAGTAGAATAGGTATGAGTGTGACAAATACATTCTCTCCTTTGCGAGACGAATGTGAGGGAAAAGATAGTCAGGATAAGGGAGGGATAGCCGAAGTGCCTGTCGCCGACTCAGCTCCAACCGCTGACGCTGTGCTACCTACTACCACCACCACCCCCACCACCACCACCAAGGGAGCTTCTGCCACCACCAGGGGTTCTCCAACTGCAGCTGCTGGATCCTCCCGAGGGAAAGGTAAGTCTGTGTCCCGAGAAGGTAAGTCTGTGTCGATTGTGGGCGACTCCATGGTAAGACATTTAGTTAGGGCTACCCGCACTAAACTTAGGAAGGTTGTGTGTCTGCCTGGCCATGGAGTTGGGAGGGTTTTAGAGAAGATGGACCACATCTTGGAAGATAGTGGAGATAACCCCATTATCTGTCTCAGTGCCGGGAGTAACGATGTTGGTAAGGGTAGAAGTGAGGAACTGCTGCAGCAGTATCGGGATGTGTTAGATAAGGTTAGGATGAAGGGAGGGATCCCTGTAGTACATTGTATCCTACCCAGAAGAGGAGTTCCCAAGGAATGGACATCCAGGGCGATTGGTGTCAATTGCCGGTTGGAGAAATATTGCAAAGAAAAAGCAATACCATTCATTGAGAACTGGGATACTTTCTATGGGAGAGATAGGATGTACGCAAGGGATGGGGTTCATCTTTCACGGCTAGGGGTTTCCACATTAGCTAGTTCTTTAGATAGGGTGGTTGTGGGGTTTTGAACAGAAATATTGAGAGTGTAAATGGAACAATTTTAGCGTCAGGCGAAAGCGATAAGGATATTCAGTCTCATGCTAAAAATGATGACTATATTGCTAATGATAGTAGTGATGGTGCAACGGAAGATGGAAATGTCGTTAGACAATGCTATTATGATAGCATTGACTGCAGTGAAATCGAAGAAAATAATAAGTTAGTTAAAAACGATAGACAATTAGTTACAAAAAATAGTAATAAGTTGAGGGTATATTATACACATTGTAGAAGTTTATGTAACAAAATGGATCAGCTTAGGGCAATTGTTAGCAAGGAAAATATAGACATTGTAGCGATTACAGAAACCTGGATAAATACTTACTCTAGACATCTATTAGCAGAATTTCATATGCCAGGATACAATTTATTTAAATATGACAGAACAGACAGAAGGGGAGGTGGAGTTGCAATTTATGTCAGGGATACTTTAAAATGTTGCCTTAGATCAGATATTAAAACAAATAGCGAAAATGAAAGTGTGTGGGTAGAGATTAGTGGGGAAGGTGAGACAATTATTTTGGGAACCATATATAGGGCACCCTGTCTTTGTCGAAATTTAGGCAAATTATTATGGGAAGAAATCAGTTAGGCATCTCAGAATAATAATGTTTGCATTTTAGGCGACTTTAATCTTCCAGGTATAGACTGGGTTAATCAAACTAACAATAACGAATCCGAAGATTTTCTTGAAGTAGTACTAGACAACTTTCTCTTTCAATTTGTAAATTCGCCAACTAGAGGATATAATATTCTTGATCTAGTCCTTAGCAACAGAGAAAATTGGATAACAAATTTAGAAGTGGGCGACCAGCTAGGGAACAGTGACCATAAATCAATATATTTATCTATAGAATTAAATCATAAACCAAAGGAAAATAAGGTTCTTATCCCTGACATTAGAAAAGCCAATTTTAGGGGATTAAAACGATCACTCAGAATTAAAGGGGAGGCAGGAGATTTAATCAAGTAAGCCGATTAGTTCCAGCAGAACCGAGAGGTCAGGGCCAGGTAGGTCACACAGCTGAGATAGTTAGACAACCAACTGAAAATTTAAATAGTGTGTATAATCAGCAGGTAAAGAAGGAAATTAGGAAGGAAAAAAGAACCTACGAAATCAAGGTAGCAAATGAATCCAAAAACAACCCTAAAACATTTTATCAATTGTATAAATCTAAGGTAAAGGATACAGTAGGGCCTCTTAAGAATGTGATAGGTGAGATTACAGATGATGAGTTAGAAATGTGCAATACTCTAAATAGTCATTTCCTTTCTGTTTTTACAAACGAAAATTTAGATCAAGTTCCAGTAGTCAACCAAGTTTTTAACGGTAGTATAGACGAAATATTAAGCACAGTTCAGGTCACTAGTGACGAAGTAATTAAGGAAATAGATAGACTAAAACCCCAGAAATCTCCAGGTCCAGATGAGATGTATGCTAGGGTATTAAAAGAATGCAAGGACGAATAAAGTTACCCATTAACTCACCTATTTAATAATTCACTAGCTTTAGGCTTAGTTCCTGATTCATGGAAGCTCGCAAATATAATTCCGATATTTAAAAAAGGTGATAAGTCCATAGCATCAAATTACCGCCCTATTAGTCTCACATCAATTATAGGGAAATTGCTAGAATCAATTATTGCCAGGAAAATTAGAAATTACTTAGATATGTTCAAGTTAATAAAACCCTCTCAACATGGTTTCACTCCAGGACGATCCTGCCTAACAAATTTACTCAGTTTTTTCTCCGAGGTTTATGAAGCGGTAGATAACGACAAGGCATATGATATAGTTTACTTAGACTTCAGTAAGGCCTTTGATAAAGTTCCACATGAAAGGCTGTTAAGGAAGATAGAAGGACATGGTATTGGGGGGATGCTACTCAAGTGGAATAAGTCATGGCTGATTGGTAGGAAGCAGAGAGTTAGTATAAATGGTGTAAAATCGGACTGGGGATTAGTTAAAAGTGGGGTCCCCCAAGGGTCGGTTTTGGGGCCCCTTCTGTTCATTATCTACATAAATTATCTTGACTCAGGCATAAAGAGTAGGATCAGTAAATTTGCTGATGATACTAAAATAGGTAGGATAATAGAGTCAGCTAGCGACAGGGAATGTCTTCAAAATTATCTCGATCACTTGCACGAGTGGTCCATAAATTGGCAGATGAGTTTCAATGTAGACAAATGTAAGGTATTAAGGATTGGAAATCGTAATTTAGATGCTAAATACAAACTAGACAATGTAGAATTGGATAACTCAGAGTGTGAGAAGGATCTGGGGGTGCTCGTTAGTAATGATCTGAAACCCAGAAAACAGTGTATAAGTGTTAGGAATAGGGCAAATAGAATTCTAGGATTCATATCTAGGAGTGTTAGCAACAGGACTGCTGAAGTTTTCTTAAAACTATACTTAGCTCTAGTAAAACCCCCTTTAGACTATGCTGTTCAATTTTGGTGCCCTTATTATAGAATGGATATCGACCCATTAGAGGCAGTCCAAAGAAGAATGACCAAAAAGATACATAATATTAGAAATTTATCGTATGAGGAGTGGTTGAAAGTCTTAGGCCTGCACTTACTAGAGAGACGAAGATGTAGGGGAGACATGATAGAGGTATTTAAATGGATAAAAGGTTTAATTAAAGGCGATATAGATGAGGTATTAAAGCTAAAGAATGGTGTCATAACCCGCTCAAATGGTTTCAAGTTAGATAAGTTTAGATTTAGGAAAGATATAGGAAAGCACTGGTTTGGAAATAGAGTTGTTAACATGTGGAATGCACTGCCCAGAACAGTAATTAGCTCAGAAACAGTTGAAAGCTTTAAGCATATGTTGGATTCCCATATGGGTGATATGGGCTGCGTGTGAATGGGAGCTGCTACATGTGGGCCGCATGGCCATATGCAGTTTCCCGCGATCTTATGACCTTATGTTGTTATGTAATTGGGGTTGGGTGTGCCTTGTGTGGGCCGATCGGCTTTTTGCAGACTCCCATTTTCTTATGTTCTTATGTTCTAAAAACTATCTCAATTGACACTCTACATCCCACAAGTTCTTCCTAAACTGAATAAAGTCGTCAACTAATAGTCAGAATTCACTGTTAAACTGTGTCATAATCATCAAGGGGTTAATATAAAAATGGGTTTCTGACAGACAGAGACAATTTAATTCAAGTTACTAAAAGCCAATCTAAGGATAATGTGGTGAATTCCATCACAAAAAAGCACTCTCACGAGAACTGATTACGATCATATACATAAGCAAACCGAAAACACCACATAGGATAAATGAGCCATCCTGAATAACACAGGATTAGGTGGCGATTATAATCCGAACCACACAAAATTCACAAGAAACATCCTGCAAGTCACACGTACTTACAACGTACCCAGTACATGTTGTGATCGTTACGTGCAGATACCTAACAGGTCTCGTGACAAGACCGCGCCCGCAAGCCACACTGCATACAAATTGTATTCTGGGTACCATTGGACAATTTTCTTTAGCTCTGGGACTTATAGGTGTAAATGCGATCTCATTTAAAACTTGGAATTAAGTAAGTCCTTCTTAAACTGCATACAATTGTCTAATTTCATCCATAATAAAAGGTAAACTGAGGTCCTGCTGCTGAAGGGGTTAAACTAGGTATATAATATTATATACTGTACAGTATATGTCTCTTTTCCTACTTAGCGGGCGGGGCTAGGAATCCTCCTTCTATTGTAAAATTCACCTACTAGATGAGACAGAAAAAGGGGCGAGGGAACGTGAAAGTGGTTCCGAACCCTAAGAATTCAAACTTTAAATGTTGTCTGGATAGAGCTGACTGGCCCACACACGGCAGATCCCTTTCATCCCCACCCCATCTTGTCCATATGCTTATCTAAATTTATCTTAAAGCTCTCTATCGTTTTTTATCCCATTATAGCACTCAGTAGCATATTCCACATATCTACAACTCTGTTACCAAACCAATATTTGCCTATATCTTTTCTGAAACAAATGTTATCTAATTTGAATAGTACTGGGACTAAATTTATGCCATTTTGGAGAAATAGTACCATTACTTTAAGAACAAGTGGAATATTTGGGCATGGATGCAGGAAATGGGTGAGAAATATATAGTACTGGGACAAAATTCATGCCATTTTGTAATATTTAACCATTACTTTCAAAACACGTGCACAAATGCCATTTTTGTGATATATTTCCATTGGTAACAGACTTTTAGATAGGTGGAATAGGATACCGAGTGTTGTAGTGGGATCAAGAACGATAGAGAACTTTAAGATAGAATTAGATAGGCATATGGACTAGATGGGTTGGGTGTGAAAGGGATCTGCCATGTGTGGGCCAGTTGGCTCTCTGCAGACTCCTGTGTTCTTATGTACTTTAAACACATGGAATATTTGGGTATGGATGTAGGAAATGGGTGAAAAATTAATATTACTGGGACTAAATTCATGCCATTTTGGAAAAAATAACCATTACTTTCAAAACATGTGGACAATTTGGTGATAAGCTGTAAAAAGTTGTCTATGTGTGCCGAAAAGTCGATGTTGTTTCGAGATGTCGGTGTGTTTTCTTAAGTGTAGGAGTTCGTTACGTGACAGTACGTGATGACTACAGCTGTTTTTGCAGTACACTGGCAACGTCATTCTTCGGTGTGACGTCGCGCGACTTACCACATTTTGCGACTGCACAACAACGCCACACCGTAGTATATAAACTTATAACATATTCATAATGACATACTACGATAAAAAGTCAGGTCACGAGACGCTACGCAAAATTAGTGGACCCATCAACATTTTGTAGCCTTCCACGAGATAACAAGAGACACTGTGACACTTGACGAGATGTAACAAAACGCATGCAGACTTCAACGAGAACCGCTTGTCGTGTCATGTTGTGGTTCAAATCGTGAATGTGGGTTGCTGAACTCTGTGTGCCTCATAGGGGTTGCCAAATGAGGTTGTGGCCACACAAGGGTTGCTGAAGGTGGTCAAAGGGTTGATACCATAACAGGGGTTGCCAAATTCTGATCAAGAGCAAAGGTTGCTGAACTCTGTGTGCCTCACAGGGGTTGTTGAATGAGGTTGCGGCCTGCTAAGGGTTGGTCACTAGGTTTACCTCCCAAGGGTTGCTGAGGGTGGTAGATCATATAAAAAGGTTGCTGATTTTAGGAGAGAGGGTGAGCCTGCCAAACAATTCTTCCTCTCGTTCCTTGGTCATTTTCCTGTTCATGCTGCTCTTGGCGGCCTTGAGGGGAGAAAGGGCCTTTGTAGTGGAGTTGTGCCCTTGTTCTGTTTTTTCCCCCACCTACAGTATGTAGCAGGTGAGGTGGAAGGTACGCCGCCAGCTGCGTCACAGGCTCTGTGATTGGTTGTAGCTGTTGGTGAGAGAGAGAACGGGGTGGCAGGGGGTAGAGAAAACTGCATTGGAGGAGGGACTGTGTTATTTGTCTGGATTGCAGCTATTCTGTTGTTTGAAGTTGCAGCTGGTGTTGTCTTCGGTGTTGGGGCTGGTGTAGTGCTGCTGGTAACTCTCAACATAACTATTAATATATACATATTATGTATTTATCAATAGGTAGCTGATTTGATCTGAACATCAATCTAAATGGACATATTTGCATAAAGATAATCACAAGAGATCACAAACATTTGTCAGTTGCTGTACATGTACAGTATGTATGTATAGTGGAGATATCTTGATTGGAGAATAAGTAGATTATAAGACCGATGACCCTATAGTTATAGTTATAGTAATCTTTAGCATTTTGTTTTTTGCCAATTCTCATGGAGGTATTAAGGGTGGAGTCACCATCAGCTTGAAAAGTTGATCCCATTCCGTCATCTTGTTCCTTCCTGGTACACTTAGTGGTCTGGTGTTAATGAAGGTGTTAATCTTTTCTCGGATCAAGGTTAGAAGGCGTGGGTATGGCAATACAATTCATGCTCACTATTGCTCCTTCATTATTTAAACTATTCCCTTCTACTCTTGTCTCTTTTTTGCTGCTTTTTAAGCCTCAATCGTGTTCTAATCCCCCTATCTTCCCTGTTTTTATTTCCTTTTAGTCGATCTTCCCTTTTACTCTCGTATATAATTATTTGCAAACTTTTTTTTTTCTAATATTTAAGGTGATGTCACACGAGGCCTTTTTCCGTCAATTTCCGATGAGAATGTTTGTTTTATTTCACATTAGTTTTTGGTATTTTCGCAATGTCATAGACAACTAGAATGAATGTATATGATTTTAACATTTTAAGAGACTGAAATATAATACAAATACATATAACAAGATCCCAGAACAAAATGCCGGGAAAAACACTCGTGAGACACCAGCTTTGCGCTCCCAAAGCACAGGATGGCCTAAATGGGTCAGCTGAGGAAGGAACAATATGGCGGCAGTGGGATCACAGGACAGAACGGATAAAGGGGCTCACACTATCTCCAGCCTTAATACCTCTGTGCCAGTTCTTCCTCCTTCAAGTAATACATTACTGCTGGAAACGTTTATATATTTAATCACAGATTAATAATTATTTCCTTTCTTAAGGGAGAAAATACCAGCGCGCATATATACATACTGTACATACACATAGGGAAGGTAGCAAGGGAAACTGTAAGAGTGTGAAAGATAAGAATAGGAGAATGCTAGCCGAGAAGCAAGAGAGAGTCGAAAGATGGAGGGAGTACTTCAATGAATTGCTAAATGTAAGGAATGAAGAGCCAGCAAACATAGTTGGATGGGGTATGGGAGGGAGAAGAGGAGAAGTAGTGGAGGGGGAGGTGGGGATCAGGAGGTCAGAAGTGTGGGAAGCCATGAAAAGAGTGAAGTTGGGGAAAGCACCAGGAACAGATGGAGTGTGTGGGGAAATGTTGAGGTATGGTGGTGAGATAGTGATCGAATGGGTATGAAAACTGTGCAAACTAGCATGGGAGAAGGGGAATGCACCCGTTGACTGGAAGACTGGCATAATAGTCCCCCTATATAAGGGCAAAGGGGAAAGAGAAGTGTGTGGTAACCACTGAGGAATAAGTCTTTTAAGTGTAGTAGGGAAGGTGTACAGTAGGGTAGTGATTGAGAGAGTGAGAACGGAGAAATGGATAGGCGACGAGAAGGGAGGTTTTAGGAAGGGAAAAGGATGTGTAGATCAGATTTTTACCCTGAATTGTGTTGTGGAGAAATATCTGGAGAAGAAACAAAAGGTGTATGTTGCCTTTATGGACTTTGAGAAGGCCTATGATAGAGTGGCTAGAGAAGGCATGTGGAAAGTACTTAGAATATACAGAGTAGATGGCAAGTTGCTGAGAGCAGTGAAGAGCATGTATGAGGGTGCAAAGGCGGCAGTACGTGTGGAGAATGAGCAGAGCGAGTTCTTTGACCTGAGTGTTGGGTTGAAACAGGGGTGTGTGATGTCCCCGTGGTTGTTTACTGTATATATGGATGGAGTCATGAAAGAAATACTAGGAAGAGCAGTGGATGTTGGTGTATCGCTGAAAAGGGAGGGAAATGAGTGGAAGCTGCCTATACTGCTGTTTGCGGATGATACAGTTCTGATGAGCGATAATGAATGGGAGTTGCAGGGTCTGGTAAATGAGTTTGGAACAGTGTGCGAAAAATGGAATTTGAAGGTAAATGCGGGGAAGAGCAAGGTTATGGTCTTCGAAAGGGGTGAAGTCACAGAGTGTGAGGTGAAGTTGAACGGTCAGGCTATGGAGATTGTCAGCTCTTTTAAGTATCTGGGCAGTGTGTTGAGTAAAGATGGGACTATGGATGAAGAAGTGCGGGAGAGGGTGCAACAGGGGAAGAGGGTTGTAGGAACGTTGAAAGCAGTAACAAGAAATAGAGTGGTCAGTATGGAAGTGAAGAAGTCCTTGCATGACAGTGTGGTAATCCCGACACTAACTTACGGAAGTGAAGCATGGACGTTCGGGAAGAGACTCAGACCAAGAGTGAGAGCGGTGGAAATGAGTTACTTGAGAAGTGCATGCTGAGTTACATGGAGGGAAAGACAGACGAATGAGGAAGTAAGAAGGAGGTGTGGTGTGGAGGTAGATGTGCTGGAAAGTGTGAAAAGGAACAACTTGAGATGGTTCGGCCATATGGAACGTATGGGAAGCGAGAGATTGACTAAGAGGGTGTACGAGAGCGAGGTGAATGGACAGAGAGGGAGAGGTGCACCGAGGGAGAGGTGGAAGGATGGAGTGAGGATGTATATGAATGAAGGCGGTGCTGGTTGGGAGGAAGGGCATCGACTGACCGGGGACAGATGTGCATGGGAGCGGTTCGTTCGTGGCCACCCCTTCGGGGATCACGGCATCAGGCAATAGATAGATAGATAGACATACACAAATTTAAAGACCGAGTGCTCCACTGCGGTTCCGGTCTTATGTCCTAATGGCGGCGCTCCAGGCAGCCATATTCAGAGCTGCCTCACTTGTTAGTTTTTGTTATATTCAAGATCAGAGCGTAAGGTCTCATCCCACGTCTTTCTTGGTCTTCCCCTTGGTCGAGCTCCTCCCATGTTCACGGGCTTCATATTTTCACCCAACTTAGTTCATCCATCCTCTCCACATGCCCAGACCATCCAAGCCTATTAGTACGCATAACATCACCGATACTATTGATGCCTAACCGTCTCTTCTTTTTACTAGATATCCTATCTTGTAGTTTGGCCCCCTACATCCATCTCACCATTTTTAACTTGTTGCATTCCAGTCTGTTAATATCATCCACTTTGACAAGTCACATTTCTGAAGCATACGTCATTGCACTTCTAACACATGAAGCGTACACCTTTCCCTTCATGGGAAGAAGGAATCTTCTCATAGTGAGTAGTGGCAACAGTTCTCTGAACTTTCCCTAGCCGAATCTAATTTGGCGATAGTGGCGGCCTCGGCCCCACCACCGGCGGAGATGGTATCTACCAAGTAGCAACACTTGTCCACCATCTCTAGTGCCTCATTGCCAAAGTTAACACTCTAGAGATTGATCACAAGCTCGCCTTTGCATACTATGCAGTCAAATTTTTCAACCTCCGACTTCTTCCTCGGTAGAGGTCCTATTATTCTGGTGCAGAGCTTCTTCCTGTGGTGTACGCAGCAGCGGCAGATGCTACACTGTATTGAGTTCGTTGTAATAGTAGTCGTGTATGATAAATTAGAAATTAAGAAAAATTATATACAGATTTCCCTTTGAACCTTTGAAATATAGTTTTAATTTATAGGCTAGATGGGATTTTGGTGGGGATTGTGATAGTACTTAGGATAGTGGCGGTTATTGTGATAGTAGTAATTGAGATGATGGTGGGAATTGTGGTGGGAGTAGTGATAGTGGTGGTGATTGTGGTAGCAGTAGTAGTGATGATGATGGACATTTTAGTAGTGATGATGGTAATGAAGGTGACCATAGCAGTGATGATGGTGATAGTAGTAGTAATGATGGTAATAGTTGTAGTGAGGATGGTGATCGTAGTAGAGCCCCAAGCATTTTGTGGTAATCTCTGACAGCACGGCGGGGGAAAAGTCTGGCATCTACAATTGCCTAGTTTAATATGTTCTCTTTGCCAAACGTCTTTTTATGTGTTGTTATGGCATTGTTTTATAATATATTATTATATGATATAGTATATTTTTTTAATTAAATATATTGTGTTATACATTCAATTATATAAGGCATTTTTCTATCGAAAAATGTACAAATGTTATCTTGAAGGGGGTCTGGGTGGCCTTTTTTTTTAGTTTGAAGAAAGTTTGGCAAGGTGTTTTTGTTAGCCTAGAGGACAAACTAAAATACATTGTTCAAAAATGGCAAAAGCAAGCAAAATCCTCAATAGTAATGAACGAAAATAACCTAGTAACTCCCAAGATGTCGGATCAGATAGTATTATGCCGAGACAGTGAACAATGGCCAATGAACATTATATAATGTGATGCCTGTGGCTTATTGTATGCATGTATGTACGTATATACTTAGGCACATACCCCATAGCTGGGGTTGGCCGACTCGAGACAGAGCCTGAACAGAAACAACATTTAAAGTTCTAATTCTTAACCCGGAAAAAGGCGCCGAGACTCTTAAGAGGTTAGGCATAAAATATGCCTTTCAAAACACCCCACTAGCACTCAAAACAAAGCAATATGTGATTAAGTAAGATGATTCCCCTCCATACCTCATCACTTCTCTACATGTGTCCAAACCAGCCCCCTTCACCCCCCCCCCCCCCCTCCCCTCAATTATCACATATTTTTCCTCTTATTCCCCTTTTTATCTGGTAATTTTTGGTGCAAATTTCCTGCCCGCGGTCTCAGGGCCACAGGGGAGACATTTAGAGATCCTAGCAATAGAGAGACTTCACTTGCAAGACGTCAGTATCGATCGAGAAGTGAGAAAGAGAGAATATACATCGCGCCGGCTCTCCCTTCCTGATACGATCAGTCGACAATAATACATCTTTTCCACCCCCCAAATACTATTCCCAATTGTTTCATTGCTGTTACATGTTAATAGATTCATATTAAACGTAAAATAGGTGCATATGAATAAGTAATAACGATATTTATGGTAAAACGACAATTTTCGTCGGGAATGAACCAAAATTTCTTCGCCTGGCGGGACGTTTCAAATACCATAGCTTCGCCGTTTAAAGGTTAAGGTACGGGACCACTTTTGCGAACCTCGCCCATTTCTCTGTCTCGTCTAGTAGGTGAATTTTACAAGGAGAGGAGGATTCCTAGCTTCCCGCCCCCGAAGTAGGAAAAGTAGTACACAAAAAGAGACAAACAGAAACGGTTAAGGTTGGGTAGAGGATGCCAAACCTCACTCTGGAGAGGACCAGCCCTCACTCTTATTTTTACTATTACTAATTATTACAAATATGACACTCATGAAGAGTTTTGTATGTAAAAGCATAGAATACTGGCAAGCGTATACACACACAACACATTCACACACACACACACACACATACAACAAACATATACATTCAGTACATATATACAGTATACACACACACTCATCACATATACACTAAATATCCACACTGAAAATACAACACACAAGTCCAGTCAACACATACTATATATCCACACACTCAAAACTGGCATACACCACACACACAACTACCATTATAATTATTGTACCATAACTTCCAATACCACACTGAATACTATGTACCACCGCCACTACTACAACTACTACTACTACTACTACACACACACATACACAGACGGTCACAGTGGCCGAGCGCACTAAGTCACCATACTCTAGTCGCTTGACCCAGGTAGAGCGGGTTCGATCCCAGCTACCTGCCGGTGAAGTTTCTGTCAAAAACTTCCCGGGCTGTGTAGGTAAGGTGTGGATGTGCCACCTCTGGATTACACTGGTTCCCTGCCCACATCCTACCCCTTCTGGGGGTATGTAGGCGCCCTTGTGGCAGTCAGAGTCAAATCTGTTATAAGTTAGGTTAAGGAATTGTGTATTTTCAGCCTCATTGGCTGCCGGCTCGAAATAAACCGATTATTATTATTATTATTATTATTATAACTTCCACTACCACACTAAATACCACCACTACCATTACAATAACTATACACACTCACATACACTAACTGACACGCACACACACTTCCATACAAACACAATAACTGACACACACACACACAAACACACACATGCAGACACTAACTGACATACACACACACATATTGACACACTAAATGAGACACAAACACAAACACGCACATGTAGACACTAACTGACATACACACACACATTGACACACTAACTGACACACACATACAAAAAGAGAAAGCTTCAGAAGAAAGCCACCACATGTCATATAATCCCACAACAAAACAAACACACAAACACTAACTAAATAAAACGAACAACAAACACCTAAACAAACCAAGACCTCAAACTGGAATGTGTGGACAAATTTAAACATAACCCAGTGACCCTCTCTCGTTCTTCATTCTTTCTTGCTTGCTTTCTTTCATTCCTTTGTTCTTTCTTTCTTGCTTCATTATAATCAAAAGTAAGATATACGCACACACATTACAACATAATTATTATGATGGAATGTGCAAATATTCAACAATTCAGAAGTCCATCGATAAAACATTAAGGATATTAGGGATATATGACAAACATCGGATATTCTTCCAAAGACCTTAACAATATATCCATAATTTGCAAATAGTAAATAAATTACCATATTTCGTGCATAAGACGACTTGAACATAGCCCTATTATATTTTAACTTATGTAATCAAGGACAATATTATTGTGTTACGTATTTGGGTAAAGTACGTGATTTAAATATGTGTATATTGTACTAAAATATTGCTCTTTTAAAACATCATATCAATATACTCAGTAAATGTCAATTACCATTTTTGTGTACTTAATAAATATAATATATCTACTCTTTCTCTCTAATATATATATATATATATATATATATATATATATATATATATATATATATATATATATATATATATATATATATATATACTGTATATACATATATTATATATACTAAGGGCTCTCCTGACGTAGTCCGAGAGTGTAGACGATACCTCCTGTCTACGATCTCGGCCTACGTCAGGAGAGCCCTCATCCACTGAACCACTTGGGGAGATTCCCACCAACCCCGGCAACAAAATTAAATTAATAATCTTCTATTAATCCTTTAAGACCTCCAACTTAGTCCTCCGAAACAGACCTGCCACTGCCAAGAGCCCGGAACGATGACCATGTGGTATACCAACACACCTGTAATAGTGGGGACTGTGGGCCCAAAACCTATATTGGTATGACACAAACTCGTCTGTCCCGTCGGCTCACCTTCCACCTTCAATCTGGAGCCATAAAAGACCATTACCAAGCCTCAAACCACCTTACCCTATCTCGCCCCGACTTAACTAAACTTACGACCATACTCGATAAGGAGAACTTCCCCCAATGACTCACAATACTCAAAGCCTTATACATCGAAGCCTTCAGCCCTAGCAACAACAATCAAACCCAGGACCTCCAGGTGTTGCCCTCAGCAAAACGCCATACCCCTACAGCCCCGACAAACAATCACCGCCAGCATCCCACTATGCCCCCCACACCCGCGCACCTGAACAATGCCTCCGCCACCACCCTTAGCCAATCACCGATGACTACCTCTACCCCCAGCCAACCACCGACGAGAACCAGCGAGTGACTTGCCAGGAGGTTACCCACCGCCAATGGCTGCCACCCAAGCATGCGGTAGCTCCTACCAACTCCCGCCCGTGATCGCCGAAAAATGTATATAAACCCTGTAACTTGCCCATTACCTTCCTGACCAAGCCTCTACTAATTCCCCCCTCTTTCCTAAAAAAAAAAAAAAAAAAAAAAAACAAAAAAAAAAAATCAGCATTACCCTGATGATGCTACCTGTGTCTAGCGAAATGTTGGTTAATAATCATGAACTTCGCCACCCTCCACCTTCTTACTGAACCACAAAGAAGATTTTTCAGAAATATCTAGAATATTAACAATAAATTACTGAACGCTGGACTAGCATCTTCATTAAACCTCGCATGTCTTAAAAAATATATAAATATATACAGTATGTATACAGTACCGGTATATATATATATATATATATATATACTGTATATACTTTATATATATATACTGTATATACACAATAACCTATATGGTTTGAATCTTAGCCCTGTCAGCTATATATTTGTCATCCAAAAAACAACTTGTCATGCTTAGGGTAGCCGGATTTCGATTAAATACATGTCTGCCCCCCCCCCCCCATCAGAGTCGAGTAGGGAAGGAATACTGGTAGAAGTATCAAATTCCTTCTTTTAACTCTCGTGATGGTGTAGGTGGCTGGACCTCCTGCCTATATGGTTCGAATCTTAGCCCTGTCAGCTATATATATATATATATATATATATATATATATATATATATATATATATATATATATAAAACATGAAAAATATTGATTCTTGTGATAAAAATATATGCGAATATGCTTCCACACTAAAGGTGTGTAGAAAAGGGTAGGTTCACTGCACAAAGTTTAAAAAATGTTAGTGCTAAAATTAAATTGCATCTAAAATATATTGCATGCTCAAAATAAGGGTTTAAAAAGTATGTCCGAGTATCTTATTAGAAGGCTCGGACTGTTGTGTACATATTAAAATAATGTTTATGTTAAAATGCATTTCTCTACTTTCGTAGATCTTCAGTTATTATAAAAATGTGCAAGAGTGGCTGGCTCCAGAGTCAGGTATTTGTTCTGTACTCTTCTGTGGATTTCCAGGCACTGGTTTAGACAATAAAATGTTTGTCTTAGGTTATGATAGTTAAAAAAATACTTCGTTCTTTTTCCAATATTGTTTTTCGTTCAGAGTCTATTTATAGTTCTTTATTCAAATGAGGCTTGAATTTATTTATGAAGTGACTTTCTTTACTCTTTCTCAAAGCAACGTCATCTTTCTTTACTTTGTAAAAGGGCATTATATTAAATTATTATGTTCCTTCCAACAACCAACCATACTCCTAAAATCGATTAATGAAATTTACAAACACATGTGGCAGTCCGTGGATTCAAACCCAGGATGCTCACACCGAATATCAACACCATATGCATCGCACCACGAAGACAGTTAAAGGTTGGTGGACACTGCCTACGATTTATTATGCAACTTCGAATCCTGCATATCAATCTAAGCATGTACACACATCCCAACTGCAACTCACGTAGGCTATGCATATGTGAATGGAAAGAGCAATTAACCTCTGAAGTGCGCATGGCGGGTATGAGACACCACACTCCTGTGCTGACGTATTTGAGCTGTTCCCATCACTAACATCGTTATTTTACCATAAATAGTATTAATACTTATCCATATGTGCCTATTATAGGTTGATTATAAAGGTATTAACCTGTTACAACAATAAAACAAGTGGAAACAGCGTTTGGATGGTCAAAATCGGCGATACAGGCCGGGAGTTACATAATGTATGGCTGAGGCAACCTCCTTTCCCACCACTTTTCCCCACGTCTGGAGAGAGACTGTCGATCGATGCTCTCTCTCTCTCTCTTGCACTCGCTTGCTAACAGTGATGACAATGCCCTGCTTGCAACTCGCTAATGTTAGCACGAAAATATACCACAGAATAAGGGAATAGCAGGGAAAATAGGTGATAACTGAAGGAGGGGAGGAGAGTGGGGAAGGAGGGGAGGTAGAGGAGTGATATTTGGCATGACCCAGGGGCAATAAAAAAAAAAAAAAAAAAATGGGTGTTTTAAATCGATTTTTTTTTTTTTTTCTCTTACTCTTAAGAGTCTTCCCGCAGTCCGCCGGGGGAACTCTTAAGAGTCTTCCCGCAGTTCCCGGGTTAATGGGGCCTTAACCACTAGGGAAATCCTCTCGATAAATTACCCTTGAACCAATATCAATTATTATGTTCCTTCCAACAACCAACTATACTCCTAAAATCGATTAATGAAATTTACAAACACATGTGGCAGTCCGTGGATTCGAACCCAGGATGCTCACACCGAATATCAACACCTTATGCATCGCACCACGAAGACAGTTAATGGTTGGTGGACACTGCCTACGATTTATTATGCAACTTCGAATCCTGCATATCAATCTAAGCATGTACACACATCCCAACTGCAACTCACGTAGGCTATGCATATGTGAATGGAAAGAGCAATTAATGGGGCCTTAACCACTAGGGAAGTCCTCTCGATAAATTACCCCTGAACCAATATCAATTATTATGTTCCTTCCAACAACCAACTATACTCCTAAAATCGATTAATGAAATTTACAAACACATGTGGCAGTTCGTGGATTCGAACCCAGGATGCTCACACCGAATATCAACACCTTATGCATCGCACCACGAAGACAGTTAAAGGTTGGTGGACACTGCCTACGATTTATTATGCAACTTCGAATCCTGCATATCAATCTAAGCATGTACACACATCCCAACTGCAACTCACGTAGGCTATGCATATGTGAATGGAAAGAGCAATCAATGGGACCTTAACCACTAGGGAAGTCCTCTCGATAAATTACCCCTGAACCAATTAGGAAATTTATCTTTAGCACATTTTGATATGTGAGTACTAACATAATAGCCCTGTATTATGTCTAATGTGGTCCCTGTGCAGGTTTGTTCTAAGTCTAAGATTCGAAGTCTCGCCAATGTAGATGGAATTACAGCCATTACAACGAATCACGTAGATACAATTGAGCGTGGAAAAATTCATATTATGATTAATTTCAAATGTGTAATTAGTATCTACAAATTTGAATTGATTCCCTTCTATTATTTGTGTGCATAATTTGCATCTTGGGTTACCACATTTCGTCACCCCTTGATTTTGTACCGTATTGAATCTGGCCTTGGTAAGTTGGTTAGCAAATTCTTAAGGTTACTGGGTTGTTTCTTCGACTTTGTTAATGAAACATCTTTAAATATATGCTTAGTTTCTTGAGAGGTTTTTAATAGGGCAATTGCGGATTTTGCTCCACTGAAATGATCATCGAAGTTTGGATTGTATGTACTTATGTATAGTAGTATATCAGTGATAAAGCAACTGACAATACGTCAGTTGCTTTATCACCGGTGCGTAGTACGCTGATATATTTATTATATATATATATATATATATATATATATATATATATATATATATATATATATACTGTATATATGCATATACTGTATATATATATATATAAATTATATATATATATATATATATATATATATATATATATATATCCCACCATCTGTGCCCTTGTCTTTAATTTTTTTTCCGGCCATTCCATAGCTGCGATTGTGGACGGCCACGTTCACTTCCTCATCCTATCAACTCGGTGTTTCTCAGGGATCGGTCCTATCTCCTATTCTCTTTCTAATTTTCATAAATGATCTCAACTGTATCTCCAGTCCTATCCATTTATATGTAGACGACTCTACCTTACACTATTCAATTAGTTTCCCAGAACGCCTCAGCAAGCAATCCCTCAAAAGCAGAGGTAATGAAGCCATAAAACACTTATCTTCTGATCTAACTACCATTTCCAATTGAGGCAGAGAAAACGTTGTAACCTTTAATGCTTCCAAAACCCAATTTCTCCATCTATAGTATCTACCCGTCGTGAACTCCCAGAGGACTATCCCTTATACTTCAACAATACAAAAATCAACCCTTCATCTTCTTTCAGTATTTTTGGTGTCTCTTTTTCTTCTGCTCTCTCTTGGAAGGACCATTTTACTAGTCTTGCTAATGCGGCCTCCCAGAAGCTGGGTGTGCTCAACCTCCTCAAGGGGTTCTTTACCCCTGCACCGCTTTTTGCTCTGTACAGGGGCACAGTGCGTCCTTGTAATGCGTATTGTTCCTATGTGTGGCGAAGATCCTCACACACCGCACTTCTAGGCAAAGTAGAAAGGAAAGCCTTTTGTATCATTAACTTCCGTCCACTCACCGACTCTCTGCAATCTTTCTTACTGCGCCACAATGTTGCATCTCTTTCGCTATTCTATTGCTACTACAATTATCAGTGTTCCTCAGAGCTCCCTCAGTGCATACCACCTCCTCTACGTAGGGTACGTAGTACCCGTCTTGCAACACAATCCCACCCCTACTATGTACAACTCTCCAACTCAAGAGTGAAACGTTACTCCCAATCTTTCTTCTATTCAACAGCCGAGCTCTAGAACTCTCTCCCTGAATTCATCTTACCCTCATCCTATGACTTAAATTGTTTCAAACTCTGTGTATTCAGACATTTTGGCTCAAACATTCCTTGATTTTGGCCCTGTCACTCTTTTAACTCTGGGGGAGACACTCGTCACAGGTAGTTTTGCCTTTTGTCTCCCTCATCCACATAAAACAAAAAATAATAATAATATATATATATATATAATATTATATACAGTTAGTTACTTAAAATAGGTATTCAGTGGCTATCAACTCCTATGGGTTATGGATTATTAAGCCAGCACACTGTAAGTAAAAAAAATAGCGTCATGACTGGAACCCCTTGTTGAGAACTGCAGTCCCTTGCGAAAACAGTTAGTTAAAATAGCTACAATAGGACTTCGGAGGCTATCAACCTTTCTAGATTATTTAGCCAGCACAATGTAAGTCAAGAATAGCGTGACGACTGGAGCCCATTTTTGAGAACTCCAGTCCCTTTTGAGAAAACAGTTAGTTAGTTAGTAAATATAGGACTTCAGAGGCTATCAAATCTTCTTGATTATTAAGCCAGCACACTGTAAGTCAAGAATAGCGTCAGGACTGGAGCTCCTTTTCGAGAACTACAGTCCCTTGAAAAAACAGTTACTTAGTAAAAATAGGACCCTGGAGGACCCCATGAAAAGTCAGGAAGTATGGAAGACCGGAGCTCCCTCAAGATTTATACATCCAAATATACTAGGAATATAAACTATGGGGGTTGCCTCATTCGAGAACCCCAGCCCTTCCTTTAACCCTTTGGCTGCGGGCTATTTTGGGTTATTTAGGGCATATTCAGGCACTCCTGAATGATAAATCAAGCATCTGCATTAAATGAAGTGTATTCTGCCGAAAACTAGGCGAAAATAGCTTCAAAATGACACCAGAACGGACCGTATACGTGGTCTGGTTCACCCGCAGTGATCCCAGTGAAACGCGGGAACCCCACTATTATGTAACACTCGCTCGCTTGGCTACACTGATGAGAGAGACAGAGAGAGACTCGCCCGACACACAGCTTAGCTCAGTGAGCCGCTCGGTGCTCTGAGGGTCGGAGGTGGGCCCCTCACGCTCCCACCCACTGACACTCGATTCTTACGTTTTTTACAGGCTTTTAAAGCCTGGAAATTGCTATAACTTGCCAAAACATTCCAGAACGTCACCCGCAGCGAAAGGGTTAAGGAGAGATAGGCCGTTTTTCTGGTCCCCTTTCTCACTCGTGTTAACCTATAAACGGCGAGCTGGGTGTATTGAACACCACTGTTCTGGGCGAGCATATTAGGCTCCATTCATGCCTATAATCGTCATTTTACGATAAATATCGTTATTACTTATTCATATTCGCCTATTTTACCTTCACTATGAAGATAGTAACCTGTAACAACAATAAAACAAGTGGGAATAAGGATTTATGGTCAAAATCGCGAATAAACATGGAGCAGCCCATTCATGAATTGTGGAACAAATTCAGGCAACCCCTCCCTTCACGAGGCCTCAAGCCAGATTGACTCCCTCACACTCTCCCTGGCCTTACGCAACACAAACACACTCGCTAGTCACATGACCACACCATAGAACCGGCTTGGAGATGTTTACACAAAAATATACCAACGAATTAGAGAATAATAGGCCAAATGGGTGATAATTGAAGGGGGGAGGGGAAAGGGGGGAAGGGGGGGATGGGGAGGAGTGATATGAAGTATAGAGGAAAAAATAAAAAAATAACAAAATTAAGTGCTACTGGGGCCTAAAAAAAAAAAAATTTAGGCCTTCCCTCTTAAGAGCTTTGCCGCCGTTGCCCAGTAATTTAAGAGAAATAGGCCTTCGGCCGGAACATTTTTCAACCAAAAAATGTACAAATTTTTCTTGAAGGGAAGTCTAAGGGGTGTATTTTCTAAGCTTGATGGAGGTCTGGCGAGGAAACTAAGAAATAAAGGAATACATTAATTAACCCGTTGAGCCCCGGCTAGTTATAATATTTTGTTCACCCCAGTCCCAAGCCATTTTCACTTATTTTTTTTGTTTGCTAAAATGGAAGACAAGGATGAGAAATGAAAAAAAAACAAAAAAAAATCACCTCTGACATTTTTTTTTGGGGGGGGGGCCGGTGGGGGGTTGGGGGGGGGGGAGCTTCAAAAAAATTTGTTGAGCCAAAATGGAAGAGAATGGTGAGAAATGAACACACAAATAAAAAAAAACTCATTTCGGTCATTTGGGGGGCGGGGGGGGGGGGGTTTCAATAGTTCGTCTCCCCCGCATGACCACCCGCCCGGGAGCACTAGGGTAAAAACTGAGTATGGCATTGTACGGCATACATCCTAAGGAGTATCTCACATAAATCTCAAGCCTCTAGCTCCCATACGACCGGAGTAATGAAGGTTCAAAGTGGCGGTAAACTAGGGGTGTAAACTATCCCCACTAAGCCCACCACCACCAGCCGCGCGGCAGTCTCGGCCCGCTCACACCTACTGGCCCGGCTCCCCCACACACTACGGTACCGCCCCCTCCTATTCTCCCGCCATTTCCTACCTTACGAGCCACGTAAGTGTTTTTTATATGTCGGACGCACGTGATGCGTCGCTGGGAGTTGGTGATCAAAGACTGCCGACGCAACACGTGCGACGCTGGGTCTCTGCGGGTTAATAGACCAAAAAAGACCCATTATCCCTTAACCCTTTCGCTGCGGGTGATGTTCTGGAATGTTTTGGCAAGTTACAGCAATTTCCAGGCTTTAAAAGCCTGTAAAAAACGTAAAAATCGAATGTCAGTGGGCGGGTGCGTGAGGGGCCCACCTCCGACCCTCAGAGCACCGAGCGGCTCACTGAGCTAGGCTGTGTCTCGCGCGGGTCTCTCTCTGTCTCTCTCACCAGTGTAGCCAAGCGAGCGAGTGTTACAAAATAGTGGGTTTCTCGCGTTTCACTGGGACCACTGCGGGTGAACCAGACCACGTACAGGGTCCGTTCTGGTGTCATTTTGAAGCTATTTTCGCCTAGTTTTCGGCAGAATACACTTCATTTAATGCAGATGCTTGACTTATCATTCAGGAGTGCCTGAATATGCCCTAAATAGCCCAAACATAGCCGCAGCCAAAGGGTTAAAGCGACCAGGACTGAGGCAAGACCACCTCTACACAAGGCCTGTTCGATCTTCCGTGACGTCACGTCAGTAGGGACACGCACACTCTTTTCTCGAAACTTTAAAGTGGTTTATTGAGCCAATATGCTTGACTTTTATTGTTCTGAGTTGCAATTATAGCTCATCACTGATACAAAATGAGTGTGTAAGATCTGTGACACAAAAACCAAAAAACAAAAGAAAATTATGGCTCGAGAGCTCCAGAATTCTTCCTTAATTAATCTCGACCAGGACTGGAACCTCTGTACGAAAACCAGTCTTCGGGCAGTAGAGTCAATACGAACATAAGAAAATGGGAGTCTGCAGAAAGCCGATTGGCCTAAGCAAGGCAGATCCCTGTCCCACACAACCCCAATTACAAAGCCCAATTATAGGCTCAACACTCTAATACCCTGAGGATCATCTTACCAAAACGGTTAGAGATTAACGCAGGATTACGGGGGTCTGCAGAGCGCTGATTGGCCCAACCCTGCTGAGACCCCCTTCACACCCAACCCTTCTCGTCCATATGCTTATCCAATTTTATCTTAAAGCTCCCTATCGTTTTTAATCCCACTATAGCACTTGGTAGTCCATTCCACCCATCTACAACTCTGTTACCAAACCAATATTTGCCTATATCTTTTCTGAAACGAAATTTATCTAATTTGAAACCATTGGTACGAGTTCTTTCGCTATCACTGAGCTTTAGTACATTTGTCATGTCCCCTTTGTTAATCCCACTAACCCACTTGAACACCTCTATCATATCCCCTCTAACTCTGCGTCTCTCTAACGAATGTAAGCCTAATTTCTTCAACCTTTCTTTATACGGAAGATTTCTAATATTATGGATCATTTTTGTCATTCTACGTTGTACTCTCTCCAATGAATCTATGTCCATTCTGTAATAAGGACACCAAAATTGAACAGCATAATCCATATGGGGTCTCACTAATGACAAGTAAAGTTTTAAGATAACATCAGCAGTTCTGTTACTCACACTCCTTGAGATGAACCCGAGAATCCTGTTTGCCTTGTTTCGAACGCTTATACACTGTTGTCTAGGCTTCAAATCATTGCTAACAAACACACCTAGATCTTTCTCACAATTCGAGTTTTCTAATTCCACATTAGCTAGTTTATATTTAACATTTGTATGCATCTTCCCTATCTTTAATACCTTGCATTTGTCAATGTTAAACTTCATCTGCCAATTTACTGACCATTCGTGTAAGGTATCTAGATCCCTTTGGAGGCACTCTATATCTCTATCTGAATCAATTGTTCTCCCCATTTTGGTATTGTCTGCAAATTTACTTATCCTACTAGTTATACCTAAATCAAGGTCATTTATGTATATAACAAACAACAGAGGACCTAATACAGATCCCTGGGGAACACCACTTTTGACTGCTCCCCATTCTGACTTCGTACCATTTATGCTGACTCTCTGCTTCCTACCAATTAGCCATGACCTAATCCATCCCAACAACGCCCCACCTATTCCATGCGCCTCAACCTTTCTCATCAATCTCTCATGGGGGACTCTGTCGAAAGCTTTACTGAAATCTAAATATATTATATCATATGACTTGTCATTATCTACTGCTTCATATACCTCTGAGAAAAAACTAAGCAAATTAGTAAGGCAAGAACGTCCCTGAGTGAATCCATGCTGAGAAGAATTTATTAAATTAAATGTATCTAAGTGGTTTCTAATTTTACTAGCAATAATTGACTCTAGTAGCTTTCCTATGATTGATGTAAGACTAATGGGACGGTAATTGGATGCTATTGATTTGTCACCTTTTTTGAAGATCGGAACTACGTTTGCAAGCTTCCAAGCTTCTGGAACTATACCTGTCTCCAATGACTTGTTAAATAAAAATGTTAATGGGTAACTTAACTCATCCCTACATTCTTTTAATACTCTAGCATATACCTCATCAGGACCAGGCGATTTATGAGGTTTCAGTCTGTCAATTTCCTTAAGCACATCATTTCTACTTATAGTAACCGTACTTAACCTATTTTCTATACTATCGCTATATACCTTACGGACTTCTGGAAACTGTGCCAAATTTTCATTTGTGAAAACGGAAAGAAATTGACTATTTAATGTACTGCACATTTCTAAATCATTTTCTGTCATTTCTCCTATCGAAGTTTTAAGGGGACCAATTACATCTCTAACCTTGGATTTATATAGTTGGTAAAAAGCTTTAGGATTATTTGTTGAGTCATTGGCAACCTTAATTTCATAATTTCTTTTTGCTTTCCTAATATCCTTTTTTACCTGTCTTGATAGATTATGATAGTAAGCAAGTAGGTGAATTTCGCCTTTTCTAATTTTTCTATATATTCCTCTCTTTTGTCCTAGAAGATCTAATAGTCTATTATTCATCCATTTGGGTTGGTTCTGTGTTGATCTAAATTTTCTTTTGGGGATGTATTTATTTTGTGCATTGAATACTGACTTGATAAAATTATCGTATGTATCTACCAAGGTTGACGTCTCTTCCTGACTTAAGATGACAGGTGCCTGAGACGGGGTACACTCATTTGGACACCTGGATCGACTTAATTTTTTTACCATAGGGTCTGCTAATAGGGCTCTTCTTAATGGATTATGGATTATGAAAAGCTGTATGAGCCAAATATTACATATTGTAGACTTATGACCATGAGTACCATACCACATTTTTATGTTGTAACTGAAAGAGTGAGCAATGGCTAAAGAAACACACATACACCTATTTGTCCTATTTCTGTAATTCAATTATTTAACCCTTTGGCTGCGGGCTGTTTTGGGCTATTTAGGGCATATTCAGGCACTCCTGCATGATAAATCAAGCATCTGCATTAAATGAAGTGTATTCTGCCGAAAACTAGGCGAAAATAGCTTCAAAATGACACCAGAACGGACCGTATATGTGGTCTGGTTCACCCGCAGTGATCCCAGTGAAACGCGGGAACCCCGCTATTATGTAACACTCGCTCGCTTGGCTACACTGATGAGAGAGACAGAGAGAGACTCGCCCGACACACAGCTTAGCTCAGTGAGCCGCTCGGTGCTCTGAGGGTCGGAGGTGGGCCCCTCACGCTCCCACCCACTGACACTCGATTCTTACGTTTTTTACAGGCTTTTAAAGCCTGGAAATTGCTGTAACTTGCCAAAACATTCCAGAACATCACCCGCAGCCAAAGGGTTAAAAAGGTCCATATAGCGACTAGATTATTTAGTTTAATTGAAATATGGCTTATTGGATATCAACCTTTTTGGATTATTAAGCCAGTATGGGTCAATAATAATTGAAGACCGGAACCTCGAGGTGAAAATTCCAGTCGTTGAGCGAATAAAGGAATTGTGTGTGTGTGTGTGTGTGTCGGGGATGGTGGTGGGGAAGTGGGTTTGGTTTCATTAGGCATTGCTTATTGTCTTGCTTGTTACACAGGCAGATCTGCCTCTTATGTCCGTCATACACATAAAGAAACGTAAAATACTTTTTGATTACCGATAGGTTATTTTCAGCATTTAATAGTGTGTTGCATGCTCAGTGAAAAACACTTTAGATGATTCTTTACTAACTTAATTATTTGTTACTGCATATTAATGTATTGTTTACAGTATTACCATTTTCTGTTCATATCACTGTTCAACATTCATGCAGGTATAGTAGTGAACATTGAACTTTACAGCCACGTGACACTATATAAACCAAATAACAATGCTTCACATACATGCTTCAATGTATGCTTATAAAGATTCAAAGGTTCTAAATATTGGGTAGTAATTATTATTCAAATTATCACCGTGTACAATTAAGTAAATAATTCCAGTCGAGCTGGGCAGTACCCAGGGGAGGCCACATAGACATATGCTAAAGAGTTGTTGGAACTCCTGTTTCATTTGCCTGGCTTCCCCCACTGTTTCTCTTTGTGCTTCACCTACGCAGAGAGTAATCCAGCTAACTCTCACAAAAACCTCCTCCTCATATATATTTCACTACACTTAACAAGCACATCAGACATCTTTCCAAAACATCTAAATTACCTATAATGTACCTTGATTTTGGCTCTGTCACTCTTTCATCCTGTGGTGAGGCACTTGTTACAGGTACCCTTGCCTTTTGGCTTCTTCATACACAGAAAAAAATATGTATTATATATACAGTTTATATATATATATATATATATATAATACCGGTATATATATATATATATATATACTGTTTATATATATATTGCTCTGTAGGAATTGCATGGTTACTGTGTAGAGTTTTGGAACCATGTAGCCTGCAATAAATGTGATGGTCTACAGCCACGCATGATGATTGGCCATGGTGGGTGAGCACTGTGTTACTGGTGGTGGTGGTGGTGGTGTTATGGTGGGTGAGCACTGTGTGGTGGTGGTGGTGTTATGGTGGGTCAGCACTGTGTGGTGGTGGTGGTGGCGTTATGGTGGGTGAGCACTGTGTGGTGGTGGTGGTGGTGTTATGGTGGGTGAGCACTGTGTGGTGGTGGTGGTGGTGTTATGGTGGGTGAGCACTGTGTGGTGGTGGTGGTGTTATGGTGGGTGAGCACTGTGTGGTGGTGGTGGTGTTATGGTGGGTGAGCACTGTGTGGTGGTGGTGGTGATGTTATGGTGAGTGAGCACTGTGTGGTGGTGGTGGTGGTGTTATGGTGAGTGAGCACTGTGTGGTGGTGGTGGTGTTATGATGGGTGAGCACTGTGTGGTGGTGGTGGTGGTGTTATGGTGGGTGAGCACTGTGTGGTAGTGGTGGTGGTGTTATGGTGAGTGAGCACTGTGTGGTGGTGGTGGTGTTATGGTGGGTGAGCACTGTGTGGTGGTGGTGATGTTATGGTGAGTGAGCACTGTGTGGTGGTGGTGGTGGTGGTGATGATGGGTGAGCACTGTGGTGGTGGTGTTATGATGGGTGAGCACTGTGTGGTGGTGGTGGTGGTGTTATGGTGGGTGAGCACTGTGTGGTGGTGGTGGTGTTATGGTGAGTGAGCACTGTGTGGTGGTGGTGGTGGTGGTGGTGTTATGATGGGTGAGCACTGTGTGGTGGTGTCATGGTGGGTGAGCACTGTGTGGTGGTGGTGGTGGTGATGATGGGTGAGCACTGTGTGGTGGTGGTGGTGGTGTTATGATGGGTGAGCACTGTGTGGTGGTGATGATGGGTGAGCTCTGTGTGGTGGTGGTGGTGTTATGATGGGTGAGTACTGTGTGGTGGTGGTGGTGTTATGATGGGTGAGCACTGTGTGGTGGTGGTGGTGTTATGATGGGTGAGCACTATGTGGTGATGATGGGTGAGCACTGTGTGGTGGTGGTGGTGTTATGATGGGTGAGCACTGTGTGGTGGTGGTGGTGTTATAGTGGGTGAGCACTGTGTGGTGGTAGTGGTGGTGTTATGATGGGTGAGCACTGTGTGGTGGTGGTGGTATTATGATGGGTGAGCACTGTGTGGTGGTGGTGGTGTTATGATGGGTGAGCACTGTGTGGTGGTGGTGGTGGTGTTATGGTGGGTGACCACTTTGTGGTGGTGGTGGTAGTGTTATGGTGAGTGAGCACTGTGTGGTGGTGGTGGTGTTATGATGGGTGAGTACTGTGTGGTGGTGGTGGTGGTAATGGTGGTGTTATGATGGGTGAGCACTGTGTGGTGGTGGTGGTGTTATGATGGGTGAGCACTGTGTGGTGGTGGTGGTGTTATAGTGGGTTAGCACAGTGTAGTGGTGGTGGTGGTGTTATGATGGGTGAGCACTGTGTGGTGGTGGCAGTGTTATGATGGGTGAGCACTGTGTGGTGGTGGTGGTGGTGTTATGATGGGTGAGCACTGTGTGGTGGTGGTGGTGGTGTTATAGTGGGTGAGCACTGTGTGGTGGTGGTGGTGGTGGTGTTATGGTAGGTGAGCACTGTGTGGTGGTGGTGGTGGTGTTATGATGGGTGAGCACTGTGTGGTGGTGGTGGTGGTGGTGTTATGATGGGTGTGACGTTAACCACTCCGTTAGAACCGCATGGCTTGTCCTACAGTGACTCGCTAGGATCGCCAGGGCAGTGGATGTGGCTACAGTTGATGTATTATTGTGTGCTTTATTTCATATGAAAGCTCGTATCATGGGCAGTCCAGAAAGGCTCTTTGTTTTCGCCCATGTCAAGGCTTTATATATTTAATTGCAAAGTATATGTTTTATCATTAAGTAGTAATGATAGGAATTGAGAGAGAGAGAGATTAGAACAGAGTGAGAGGAGGCACGTAGTGTTTTGCTATACTCGATGACGTCATAGCTGGCTGGCCTCGTGGGGATTGGTTGAGGGAATTCTTTACCATGCTTGGTGACGTAATGTTTTGCTAGCTACTTTGGTAGTGGTTAGAGGACTTGTTACCGCTTTTTTCCCACGCGGCTCGAGCTAGTGCGAGTATATATACAGCTCCCTCGCCACTTTCTCCCTCAGATCTGGTTTCTAGAACGCATCCCTCTTATCCCTTTGATACCTGTCCCCCGTCTGCACCTGAGAATCTTTTCCTCTGCCTATCTCTCTCATTTTCCATATCTTTCACCACCTTTTATTAACATTATACCCCCTCTGGTTAACTCTGCAAAATCAGCTTAATGCTGGCCAGTTGTATTGTGCGTTAAGGTCTGATATAACATATGTATGTTAGTTGTTAAGAGAAGTTGATCACGAAGCATTGGTTGGCATTCATATTGTTTAGTACCGCTTCCTATAATTATTAGTGTTCTGCTGGATTAGATAATGCTAGACTAGGAGTCTGATATTATAAGGTATTGTTTCCTATGAGTGCTGGCTTTAGTTAAAAGCTGCACGACATACCTGAGAACTGGAGTTGATTGAGTAAATTCTAGTCTGTGTGCCATTGAGAGTAGAGCATGCACGAATGAGGGCTTTTTGCCTATACCATTCTGCACTGTTCTAAGCTCGGTTGTTTTTCTTTGAGGTACGCCAGGAGAACGCTTGATACTTCGGTATTAAGGTTTCTCAAGAGAGCTACCCTTCACTATAACGTAATATATGACGCACAGACTTGAGATTTACACTAGGCTATGCGGCATGCCATGCGCACCAGTATCTCGTATCATTGACTCTAGCTAGACTTTATCAATCATAGTAGACATTAAGTATATTAAACCAAGTACTCTTATTATGCATACCCATTTATGATTACACAAGCATTTCGCAGCCTAGTTTGATGTATTGAGACACAAACGACTTAGGCTCTTTTTGTTGATAGGAATACTGCAATGTTGTGGCGATCATTATTATTATTGTAGTGTTTAGGATATTCTTGGCTCCGACGGCATTATATATTCTGCCTTTTTGTGTGCATAGCCTGCACGAGCATTGTTCCGCTGCCTGCCTTTTTGGGTTCCATTTCCGATACGAGCATCTTTATAGCATCTAACATTTAAAGAAGATTCCTTGTTGGTGTTGAAGGACTTTAGTGCACTTTCTTTCATGCAGGAGTGCCTGACATTTATTGATTAACCCTTAATTAGCGGCTCACCACATAAGTCGAGTTAAATAAAGCTGGACTATGTGGCGGCGCTCGACATAGGTCGAGTGGCAATTTCAGCACGTAATGTTGCTGAGAGAGAGAGACAAGTGGTGGCAGGAGACTAGCGAGCGTATGACTGCTCCAGACCACCGCGGCGAACCTACTGACACGAATCTCAGCTCCCTCCTCCCTCTCTCACTCGCTACATACTGAATTATATGGGGAAAGTACCGAATTACATGCTTTTTGCACTCGCGTTGCACGGTTATTGCAAGAAAACTAGCCATCATAAAAGGATCGTTATGGTGTCATTCGAAAGCTCTGTTTATGCCCTTTCAGGGATAGGTACTTGTTTTACGTTCTGGGTCTTATTTAGGCATGAAAATGATCACGTAAACAGCCCTATTTTGGCTAAAAACACCCCGCTGTGCGGTACATATAAATAAACCGCATAGGCCGCTCGTAAGGTGTTAAAGTAACGTAAGCTGTAACTTCTCTTACCACCTTTCTTTGCATACCATAACCAAGCACCTTCAGTTATAGGTAGTAATAGGCTGTTTTCACATAACATTAAGCCTAGAATAGATGTACATTTATTGAGAGTTTGATAGCCTATTATTGCATATAGAGCTCTGGAGAGTATTTGTGTTCTTTGTTCACTGGGAATATACATCAGAGGTTGGAGCTAGTGCTTTCCGTTGTAGCATTTATGCCATTACTAGTCCAATGAATAAGAGCCCTGATATAGTTGAACCCCAGTCATAACATGGGTGAGCACTGTGTGGTGGTGGTGGTGTTATGGTGGGTGAGCACTGTGTGGTGGTGGTGGTGTTATGGTGGGTGAGCTCTGTGTGGTAGTAATGGTGGTGTTATGATGGGTGAGCACTGTGTGGTTATGGTGGGTCAGCACTGTGTGGTGGTGGTGGTGTTATGGTGGGTGAGCTCTGTGTGGTAGTAATGGTGGTGTTATTTTGGGTGAGCACTGTGTAGTGGTGGTGGTGGTGTTATGATGGGTGAGCACTGTGTGGTGGTGGTGGTGGTGGCAGTGTTATGATGGGTGAGCACTGTGTGGTGGTGGTGGTGGTGTTATGATGGGTGAGCACTGTGTGGTGGTGGTGGTGTTATGATGAGTGAGTACTGTGTGGTGGTGGTGGTGGTAATGGTGGTGTTATGATGGGTGAGCACTGTGTGCCATGGTGGTGGTGGTGTTATGATGGGTGAACACTGTGTGGTGGTGGTGGTGGTGTTATGATGGGTGAGCACTGTGTGGTGGTGGTGGTGGTGTTATGATGGGTGAGCACTGTGTGGTGGTGGTGGTGGTGTTATGATGGGTGAGCACTGTGTGGTGGTGGTGGTGTTATAATGGGTGAGCACTGGGTGGTGGTGGTGTTATAATAGGTGAGCACTGTGTGGTGGTGGTGGTGTTATGGTGGGTGAGCACTGTGTGGTGGTGGTGGTGTTATGATGGGTGAGCACTGTGTGGTGGTGGTGGTGTTATGATGGGTGAGCACTGTGTGGTAGTGGTGGTGTTATGATGGGTAAGCACTGTGTGGTGGTGGTGGTGGTGGTGGTAGTGTTATGATGGGTGAGCACTGAGTAGTGGTGGTGGTGGTGTTATCTAAAATATCTTTTCATTATAAGCTGGGTTACATAGAGGATGATATGTTGTTATGCCGGTATTATTATGGCAGGTTTATAGTTTTATGAATTAGTCATGTTCATATGGATAGTTTAAACAAGTGATTGCAAATTTCAGTGGATTATATTTATACACAAAGAATTAATCAATATGTTCCTCGAAACTATAACATCAATAAACCAAAGATAAAAATATATATATGTAAATAAAACAAAAACTAATAATAACAATACTAAATTTCTTGTTTTGTGTTCTTTAACCATTTTAGCAAACACATGTAGATATCAAGCATTAATAGATTATTCACATATAATAATTAAGGACCAGAAACCCAACGGTATATAGGTCTAGATCCTTACATACACTGTTCTTAAATATGTATATATTTATATATATATATATATATATATATATATATATATATATATATGTACATCTTTATATAGGGTGTCCCGTGAGTTTTGTCAAATACGAGGGGGGGGGGCAATTTTTTTACAGTTATGGTTCACTAAATTCAAATTTGTTATGCTTTTCGTCATTTCTAAAGCGGGTTTCCCTCTAATGAAATGGTATATAGAAGAAAATATGTAGTGTGTGATAATGTATCGTATTAATAAATCATAGAAACACCAAACAAATACTCTGTAGTTTTATTCATTTTCCTGTGACGTTGAGTTGAATATTACAAATATACACAAAATTGTGTATTCACTGCATTGCCAAGGGCAGATGAAGAAAGCTACAGAGGATTTTTGTATGCCTCATTATAATATTTATACCATGCTATATCATACACTACTCAGTTTTTTTATCCATTTTTTTAATTTAGAGGACACAAAGGGATAAACAATTAAACATGGCAAAACATGTAAAACTGTCATGCAATAAGTATGGGATTTGTGTGTTTTTTGTCAGTTTTAACCAATTTTTCATGTAAAGAAAATGAACAGCGAAAGATAAATTCTCTATGATGGTGTATGGTATTTATACTTCATGAAATCACCAACAAATCCTCTGGTGCTCCTTTCTTCTTTCCGTGATGATAAGCATAAAAATAAGTTTTGTTGTTTTTTTGTAATATTTAATTCAATGCCTTGGGAATATGAAAAACGATATAGTGAAGTTTTTGGAGTCACTTTGACATATTGATACCATGCTTCATAATACACTTCTTAGTTGTTTTCCTATCCTAACCTTATTGAAGAAAAACGGGGTTGAGAAAAAAAAAAAAAAAAACGGCCCATAACAACAAAACAATGCTCCCAAAAGCCTGTGCATATAACAGTTTCCAATTGGAATTACTCGATTTTTCATCTTTGGAAGTATCTGATAACACTCGGGGGACACCCTGTATAGCGGCGTAAAGAGGAACGAAGAACTGGTTAAAGGCCGTGTCATACAGAGGTCGACCGCGACCCGACAGTAACCCGAAGGCAATGACTTGCACTTTTCACCCGAATTCACCCGAAGTCCCCGAATGAGACTCGTACCCCGACTATGACTAGAAAGCAATTCGAATGCTACCCGAGGGACTCGAATGCGTCTCGAATACGAGTCGATGTTATCCCGTATATTACTCGAAACTAACCAGAAGTTGAACGGAATTGAATCGACCATGAGTCGAAAGCTAATCGATGGTGACCCGAGTAGCCGATACCAACCCGAGTTAAAACCGAATCACACCCGAAGTAACCCGACTTAAGACCGAATGAAAACCGAACCCCACCCGGAGTCAGGAACTCAAACCGGAATGAAACCAGAATGTATATAGGGCCCGTGCGTGGGTGGCAGTGTACGATAATTCGGGCCGCTCCAACTGCACACAGGACTGCTTCACGTGGTTCCGCCCATCGGCTCGCGTTCGGGTTTGATTCGACTTGGCTTCGACTAGCCTTCGACTTACATTCTAGTCATTCGGATCACGATTGAGTAATCATCGAGTCTAATTAGAAATGTCGGACATGCATCGAGTCATTTTCTAGTAGTATTCGGGTATCCATCCAGTCATCATCCTGAAATTCGGGTCAGCATCGAGTAACAGTTGACTTTCGAACAAGTTTATGTAGGAATTTTCCACTGAGCATCGAGTCTAATTCGGGTTACGGTCTACATCATCGGGTCTAAGTCCACTTAGGTTCGATCAATTCTGGTATGAATCGGGTTAAATTTTTTGACTCGAAAGTGACCCGAATAGGTCGAATGCGATCAGAATATGGTAGAATGTAAGCCGAATACGACTCAAATGTAAATCGAAGGTGACTCGAGGATTTTGTAACGTTTTTTTGACCCGAACGCACTCGAGGATTTCCCAAAAGTTAACGCATACACTAACTTTTGGCCGACTCACCCGAACATTCGGGTGATGACCAGAGCATGACTAGAACGACTCGAACATACCAGAATCATACCCGATGTCGCCCGATTATCGGGCAGAATACACTCGAACCGTAAAAATTTGAATTTTTTTTGCAAGTCATTGCCTTCGGGTTACTGTCGGGTCGCGGGCGACCTCTGTATGACACAGCCTTTAAACGAAATTGTTAAACAAATCTAAAACTAAATCAATACTTTACGTAAGCACAATGTATGCAATCTTGTATATACAGGTACAGTTGTTACGACCGGCACTACGAAATAAACAAGGGCACTTAAGAATGGACTAGATGATAGGCTATATCTGCAACAACGGTACGCTAATTCCAAACCCTCGAACTATTACGCCGGTGAACAAAAACACTTAAACCCTCCAGAGTTAATCTACTGGATAACGGGGTATCGATTAACTGGGTTTTAGTGCACTTCTACAAAGGCTTGCCAATGACGGCAAAGCCTACTCACAACAGGAGTACTTTACGTTAATAAAATGCTCTTAAGTAATAACAATGCTTGAATAAACTAAAACAAGATTTAATAAAGGAGTATATGCTTACGTTAACTTTAGTGTGACTCTGTACTCAACACTAAACTCTACAATGCTCTATGAAAACACTGGAAGTCTAGTCCTACAGCAATCAGATAAAGAATCTTCTGAAAATGTCTGATGCTCTAAGATGCTCGTTAATATAGAACAGAAATAATGCAGGGGCAGGACACCAAAGCGTGTATCTTAAATACACCAATAAGTAGGATACATATATATAACAAGGGAGTGCAACAACTCTGTGACAGCACTAATAATAACCACTCAAAAACAGTACTTCCTTAGCCAACGTAACAGCCAAACTGGGTTGTGCACTATGCATCAACCTAGGCTAAAATAAGGCGTGAATAATTCCTAAAGCATACACAATTAAAGTTAATAAACAAAATGCTGTCTTTCTCACTAATAAAGTCTAGCAGTGGCATAAAAGGTACTAGGAAACTAGGCAGAGCGCAAACATGCTCGTAGCCTACTGTCTCCCCTTGAACAGATTTCCCTTATGTTACGTTAAGTGACTTGGAGGCTCTCTTGGTAAGTCCAGATCTCTAGTATATGGTCTTACCCTGGCGCTCCACAAAGGTCAACAAAATGAGGTAGCAAGCATACAGGTAAGTGTAGGCAAAAGCCCTTCACCTGTATACTGCTACACTCGCAAAGGAAAATATGCACAAGGGTTACAGGCTAGCTAGCTTCGTCGATGTTGTACAGGCTCTGACTTGCCACATACATAACTCAGACAACGACCAAAGATACCTTCCACTGTCTAGCATTAAATAATAGGAAAGAACAGCTCAATAATTAGAAGCACCCCAACACTAGGCTACCATATGACTATGACTCGACTAATCCCTAAAACTAGTGCAAACATAAATGTGAGAGCTGGTGCTGGTAATACGACTGGCCGACTATGGAAGTCGTATGCAGAACCAGAAGGGATAAGTAATTGAAGAAAGATGGAAGTATGAAAAAGAAGAAGTTCAGAGAGAGAGATAGTAGTCCAGGGGGTTAGATGGGGGGACAGATTGCAAAGGACATGTAGGACCAAGCATGCTGTGCCAAGCTCTGCAGGAGAAACGCGGGCAGGAGCCCCCTCAGCATTTACAAAGGCAGCAGCACCCAATCACAGACGACTATGTCATGAGGAGCAAGCGTCATATGACGCGTCAGGCCCGCCAGCCAATCACGAGCGTGGGAGACTCCTCCGAGCGAGGGAGGCAGCACATACATACACACGCACATATTACCACCACGCTGCCCACTCTCTTTCTCCTTACAACTTCACACAATGCATCTTATATTCTATCAATGATATAAAATACTTCCAAGTGTCACAGACAAGAATAAAGATCACCAATGATCTGTCTGTGACAACATGAACTCTATGAAAGAAAGAACATCGTTCTACAATTATTGTAGCCCATTTCACTGCACTGGCGAGCGCTAGTGAGTTACGAGTGCATTCTGGCAAGCTGGCCAGCGTAACACAGTGCATACACGGATGTAAATACACACATTTGCATAATTACACTTACATACAGGTCATATATATATATATATATATATATATATATATATATATATATATTCTTTCAGGCAGGTGAGATTAAAATAATAGGCACAGTTTGCATTATTGAGTTTTTTATTGATACTCTCAATTTTTCGTATAGTTTTTCTGGTATTTTCAGGAAGTTGGTAAAGGAGGTTTGCAAATGGTTCTGACGTTTCAATGGGCGCAGCCATCATTATCAAGGAGAAGTGAAGTTAGAAGGTGATAAGTCAAGTTTATATAGGCGATACAAGATCAAGAAAGGGATTATTGTGTGCTAGCTGCACGCTGGTTGGCTAACCTAAGACTAGCTCTGGTAGGCTGGCCGGACGCAGGAGTGGGCGGGGCCTCTGCATCGTTCATCTGCGTGTGAGGAGGGGGCATTCCTGGGGGCATCATGGGGGGCCTCGCTGTGGAAGGGCGTGCCGAGGGTAGGATCTGGCTGTATTCCGCTTGTGTGTTTAAAGTAGGTTGGTATGTTTGTATATATAGCTTCAAGAATGAATAGGCGGCGTGAGTCTATTTCTTTATCAAGAATAGAGGTGTGTTATCTAAGTCGGGTCTGGTGAGTTCCTGATGGTGTGGGGATGTGTGGTAGTGGTCCTTGATAGCTCCGGCTTGAAGGTGGAAGGTAAGGCGACGTGACAGACGAGTCCTTGTCAAACCGACATAAGTGTGAGGTCCACAGTCCTCACTGTTACAGGTGTGTCGGTATATGACATGGTCCTCTTGTGACGGTTTCTTAGCGGTAGCCGGGCTGTTGCGAATGACTAGTTGTGATGTTTTCCTCGATTTGTAGTATATGGTGAGTTTAAGGTGTTGGTCAGGGTTCGTAGTTTTGACGTTGTTGCTGATAATGTCTCTCATTATGTTTTCGTCTGTTTTGTGATCTGAGGACATGTGGTTTTTATAGTAAAAAAAAAAAATTATGTATTCAGTGTTTGTATTAGTAGGCATGTCGTTTTTGTACCATGTTTCAAGGTGTTTGTTGATGGTGTGGGCGATGTCCGAGTTACTGTACCCATTGTTTACAAGCACCTGGGTGAGCCTCTCGAGTTCCTTGTGAGTGTCTCGCCAGGAGGTGCAGTGTGATAGGGCTCTCCTGACGTGGGCGGCGATGGTGGATCGTAAATATCGCTGGGGGCATTCACTTTCGCCGTTGAGATATAATCCGTTGTTGGTGGGTTTGGTGTAGACAGTGGTGGTAAAGCCTGAGGTGTTGTTGTTGTTTATGAGGACATCAAGGAAGGGGAGATGACCGTTAGAGGACTCCTCGAAGGTGAAGTTTAGACTGGAAGAGGTGAGGAGTCCTCTAACGGTCATCTCCCCTTCCTTGATGTCCTCGTAAACAACAACAACACCTCAGGCTTTACCACCACTGTCTACACCAAACCCACCAACAACGGATTATGTCTCAACGGCGAAAGTGAATGCCCCCAGCGATATTTACGATCCACCATCGCCGCCTACGTCAGGAGAGCCCTATCACACTGCACATGCTGGCGAGACACTCACAAGGAACTCGAGAGGCTCACCCAGGTGCTTGTAAACAATGGGTACAGTAACTCGGACATCGCCCACACCATCAACAAACACCTTGAAACATGGTACAAAAACGACATGCCTACTAATACAAACACTGAATACATAAAAATTTACTATAAAAACCACATGTCCTCAGATCACAAAACAGACGAAAACATAATGAGAGACATTATCAGCAACAACGTTAAAACTACGAACCCTGACCAACACCTTAAACTCACCATATACTACAAATCGAGGAAAACATCACAACTAGTCATTCGCAACAGCCCGGCTACCGCTAAGAAACCGTCACAAGAGGACCATGTCATATACCGACACACCTGTAACAGTGAGGACTGTGGACCTCACACTTATGTCGGTTTGACAAGGACTCGTCTGTCACGTCGCCTTACCTTCCACCTTCAAGCCGGAGCTATCAAGGACCACTACCACACATCCCCACACCATCAGGAACTCACCAGACCCGACTTAGATAAACACACCTCTATTCTTGATAAAGAAATAGACTCACGCCGCCTATTCATTCTTGAAGCTATATATATACAAACATACCAACCTACTTTAAACACACAAGCGGAATACAGCCAGATCCTACCCTCGGCACGCCCTTCCACAGCGAGGCCCCCCATGATGCCCCCAGGAATGCCCCCTCCTCACACGCAGATGAACAATGCAGAGGCCCCGCCCACTCCTGCGTCCGGCCAGCCTACCAGAGCTAGTCTTCGGTTAGCCAACCAGCGTGCAGCTAGCACACAATAATCCCTTTCTTGATCTTGTATCGCCTATATAAACTCGACTTATCACCTTCTAACTTCACTTCTCCTTGATAATGATGGCTGCGCCCATTGAAACGTCGGAACCATTTGCAAACCTCCTTTACCAACTTCCTGAAAATACCAGAAAAACTATACGAAAAATTGAGAGTATCAATAAAAAACTCAATAATGCAAACTGTGCCTATTATTTTAATCTCACCTGCCTGAAAGAAAATATCCTCCCTGGCTACACTAATATATATATATATATATATATATATATATATATATATATATATATATATATACTGAGATGCACATATGCAGTAAATAAATATCTAGTTGATATATATTTTCACACACACACACACACACAACACATTATAACTTTTACATTACACATACATTAGCGGCTATATATCCATAGGCTACATACATATTAACATGCGTGCGTTCCTTCATACATACATACCTACATACGCACATACACACACACATACTTAACCCTTCCTACCCGGTCTGCCTTAGGTAAGGACAGCTCGAAAGAAGGGCCGCTACCCGGTATGCCTTACCTAAGGCAGCAGCTTAATAGCCTAATTAAGCTTGGTCTGAACGCCGTGCGTATGACGTATGTCAACAAACCCAAGCGTTGCGTCACCGCACCTCCGAAAACAAGAAGGAGAAGACTCTTCAATGTTATTGTTCTGACGTCAGACGAAATTAGTGTCTGAAAAGCCCCCATATTGGCAACATCTCTGCAATATTGGCTCCACTGAAATCGTCATCACAACTGAACCAGTTGACTTACAGAGCTCTACTCAACACCAAAATACAGATTGAAAACCGCACTACGATTATAGATGAGTGGGAAAGTTCTAGCAGAGAAAATAAACATAAATACGGTAGCCTAGGCCTAGACGTTTTTCAGCCATTTCGCCCGGGTAGGGGCGACCGTCTTTGGGTAAGACAGCCCGGGTAGGAAGGGTTAAACACATACGTACATACATAATTACATAGATACACTCATACATGAATAAATCATGCAAGCTGCAAAAAACTCACATTGAAACATACTGTACATACAAATACTCACGCAAGAAAATATACGCTTGTATTCTACAGTATGTACAGAAAAGGCCAAATATACTGTACATCTAGAGTGCATACACAAATAATATTTTTTCTGTAATATTTAAATATTTTACCTGTATGAGAAATAGACAAAGGCTGGTTTTTAAGCAAAATACATTATACCATTATACATGACATGATTCAGAATATTTAAAAACATCTAATTCCCTACATATTAAGATTGTTTTAAATCTGTATTTGTATGTGGAAAATGAACAACTTGATTCAGTATGATTCAACAATGAATTCCATAATTATATCCAATAACTTGTACGTACTTAAAATATCTTTGAACTATCACCGTTCCACACCTCGGCATATGAAGTTTTTTTCCGATTTCTCGTTGAATATAGGCCTATATATATTTCTTCATCTTTAATAAACATTACTCTAATTGTAGATGGGAGTTCATGCATCTATATACATTATACTACCTTAGTTATGCAAAAGACATAGAGTTTTTTAAGTTAAATTATATCAAATTATATATAATATAGACTCAGTGTGAGCTCGATACGGGCCAAAACACATTCAAATTATTATTTGAGATGACGGGGTCTGGCCATCGAAAGCCAATACCATCTTCCCACCTGCTCCCGTCTTCAAGCAGCAACTCCCACAACACCTGCCGCATTGCTAACATACTGAGTCAACCGCTGCAACCCAGGTCCTCCAGGACCCAGGACCAACCTCAACAACGAGTGATAAGCAAGCCAGAAAACACGCCTTCAAGTAGAGCATGGAATCTGAGCCAAATAGAAAACACACCCTCAAGATCAGCTCACACTGAAAACTTGGAACCCCAGGATTCCAGGGCTGATTCAAACAAAAAACAATAACTTCCAGAGCTAGAGTATGATGAATACAATACATGTTAATACAAATTCCCCATCAACACTCCCAATATCCAAATCAACTAACCCAACTTATTAGCCATGCTATGCAACAAGCCCATTCACCATCCAACTCTTTCCCTAATTTTTCTATTCACAATAACTCCAATTCTCTATTAATTCCCCAACCTCACAATCTCATGTTAGATCGCTACCCAGTCATGCCTGTAGATAATAAACAAACAGAAAATCCCAAACCTCTCCTGCTGTGATAACCACCCTCATCATAATTTTAGTGCAACTCCCCACCTCCCTAAAATTAAAATAGAACTTTCTCACACGCCCCTACTACCCCGAGAAGTAAGCCCCTTGATGCCTACATTTAAAGAGTCACTACCCTCACCACCCAGAGGAAAGTAAAGCAACACTGGGATCCCTATTTCAAAAGGGAATCAGGGCAATATATCTGGAGTGCAGAGCTTCTATTAAGAAGGACTAGCTTAACCTTGATCATAAAGTAGTCATCCTTAATAACTCGACTTAATCACCACTGTTTAGCTAACGTCAGACAAATGAGTGCAGAGAGTGACCAGAGAAAGAAAGAAGAGAGAAGGAAGAAGACAGAAGAGTGAGCCGGACACCTAGCGTTGTTTGGATCTGGACCTACTAAGAGTGTGTGAAACTCTTCGAGTCCCTGTGCTCAATCGGGGGACAACTATCCAAGTGACAAGGTGTTCACCAGACTCTCTACCAGGCTTCTATTCTTCCTATAAACCATTAAGTGTTCTTTTGTTTCGTAATGGTAACAATGATTTTAACTAGGGTTAACTTGATATGATAAGGTTCATAGTTAATGTAATTAACGAAGATTGTCCATTCTTCACTATTCCTAGTTATCCGTCGCTCGGTTTAGAGAGAACATTTTACACTTCTATCGTGGGATAAATATATATACTGTATACTTCTTTGGATATAAGCTCCTATATTCTTTACGGAGAAATATACATATGTTTGTCCGGGAATAAATACAGACACTTACATGTTAAAATCAGTGAACACTTATTCAGATCTCGTTTTATGCTATGTCATCATTTGGGTATGTAAATCGTAGATAAGTTGTTCACAGAGTGTTTTCTCAATCAGTCATCTAGTTATGACTACCATTATTATCACGCTATATGAAGTCTAATTAATTTGTGTATTATTTGAGTTGCTCCAACTCTATGTTATTCAAGTTACATTAACTTATTGTTCGTTCGGTAATCTCAGTCACGCATACATGACTATTACCCAAATCTAACCTATTCAAGAATTTATATTCATAATTATTACTCTTCTAGTTATTTAAGATTAATCTCCTGTTCAAGTTAAATTAACTTATTGTTTATTTACGAGTCAAATAGTGTCTTATTTTACATACCTTCAGTACCGCGTGTATGCTAGCGCAGTAACTAATATTTTCTCTGAGCGAGACCATAATTAGAGTTTCGTACTTTTCCATCAAGACACTATCTATTGTGATTGAGACTTAACATCTCTGTGTATTAATATTTATATGTTCTTGTAGTAACAATATTCTTATATATATGTTCTATTAGTAACATTATTATTATTTATATGTTCATGTAGTGATATTATTCTTGTGATCATATATTAATACCATTACTTATTCTATGTCAGATCTTTAACCTTATTATTATCTAGAGGTTGTTGATCTATTATTATTCCAATATCATCTTGAGAATGTACCCTAGCTATTAAGGAAATAAAACTTGTGAACCTTTACTGTGTATTTTGTGTCCATTGATTATTATTGGAGTGAGATTATAAAACCAAAGTTAATCGTTTCCCAGCGGAGAGGAACCCAAGTTGTTGATTGACGCTATTTCCTAAGGTGGAAACCGCAATCAGAGTAACGTGGCATAACAATATTTGTTGTAATATAAATAAGTAAGATATGGATACATAAAGCTAAAATTAATACTTACCAAAGTACTGACATTAATTATCCTCCTGGCTAAAACTTACGTTATCCATAATACAGGCGGGTCTAAGTACTTTACATGATTAGATTAATATCCAGAATTCGAAATTGGATATAAATCATGATCGTGTACTTAACCTTTAACTTTGTTGGTGGTGTAATGGATTAGATGTTTATGTTCTGGGTGTTGTGTCCTGAGTTCGAATCCCGGGAGGATCATATGCTTTCATTAGTTTATTCTGGTGCATTGGGGTTTGTAATGGAGTATTAATGTTAAGAACGGGGTGTTCCTTAATCTACATGTGATACCTATTCCCTTTACAACCTTGTTCTTTACATATTTGTGTGGTCTGACCAAGTTAATTTTGAATCAATTGTAACACCCTAAAATTTGACATGATCAACTCTCCTGAGATCTGTATTGTAAATGCATGTAAACACTACTGTATCTGCATTTGTTCCCTCTCAAAACAGATTTGTGTCGCCAGCAAAAAGAATAGGGATCATAGACGGTGACGCATTTGTAATGTAATTCACACATAAAAAAAAAATAACAGTGGACCTAGTATGGATCACTGTGGTACACCATAATTTATATATTTATATGATAATATAAATCCAATATAATTTACTTGTTGCGATCTATTTGCCAAATAACTTTCGAACCACTAATATGCTACCCCACGTACCCCATGAGTTTAATTTTCCTAGCAAAATTAAATGGTTCATTGTGTCCAAGGCTTTGCTGAAATCTAAAAATATTCCTACAAATACCTTACCCTTATCCAAAGCATCAGTTATCTTATCAATAAGGTAATCAATGCTAAGTTGGTACCGTACCCTGATCTAAACCCCTGTTGATGCTTGTATAAAATATTATGTTTATTTAAATGTATCTAATCTATTGTAAATGACACGTTCGAAAATCTTTGAAACAGATGCAAAATATAAATAGGCCTATAAATGTTCAATAAGGCTTAATTACCACCTTTACACGGAGGAATCACAATGGCAATCTTTAATTACCACCTTTACACGGAGGAATCACAATGGCAATCTTTAATTACCACCTTTACACGGAGGAATCACAATGGCAATCTTTAATTCGTATGGAAAAATACCTTGTTTGAGCGACAAATTAATAAGATATGCTAATACTTCATTTACTAATAAATGTGTTTCTTTAAGAACTTTCGCTGTAATTCCATCCCAACCTGGACATTTAATTCCCAATGACATAATTATGGTGTCGATTTCATTAGGTAAAACTGGATATAACAATAGTGAACCACAGTTATTTCTTGATAAATATTTACGATAATCCATGTTACTTGGTGGAAAATTTTCAAATAAGTTGTATCCTACATTAACAAAATCGTTTAATCTTTCAGCTATAGCTTTAGAATAATCCACTGTCTCACCATCAATTTGAAAACTATAAGCTCTCTTTACCTGTTTTCGTCTGTATTGTATAGTATTTATTTTAGTATCTCCCTCGACTTGTTCACATTGTTTCTATTAACGCTAAGCAATTTGTCATTATGCTCAGCTCAGCTTTGCGCATAATTTTCTGTATTATTATTTTATAGTTTTCATATTTATTTTTATCATGTAAGTAGGGCTTTTTAGTGATATTGTGTATAACTTTTTTTCTAGGCTTAATTGATTTCTTTGATCCTTCCGTTAATCATGATTTTCTATTATGATATTTGGATGTTATAGTTACAATAGGAAAGTATTTATCGAAGCGCTGCGAAAGAACTGGTGAAAAAATGAAAACGCATGCTAACAATTTTCAGTAACTAAAATCTCTATCCAATCTGTACATAATTCGAAATATATCCATGTTTTTTCTTACTGTATACTCTCTCTTTTGTTTTTGTATTATCATCAATCAAACGTTTAGAAGTTAATATACTTTTCTTCTTCTTTCGGCTGTTCCTCTTAGGGGAGGCAACAGCAGATCACTCGCCTCCATCTCACCCTGTCCCTTGCATCTTCCTCCATCACACCAACCACCCGCATGTCCTCCCTCACTGCATCCATGAACCTCCTCTTTGGCTTTCATCTTTTTCTTTTGCCTGGTAGCTCCATCCCAAGCATCCTTCTCCCAACATACTCCACATCACTCCTCTGCACATGTCCAAACCACCTCAATCTCGCCTCTCTTGCTTTGTCCCCGAGCCGTCGTACATGCGCTGTCCCTTTAATAAACTCATTTATAATTTTGTCCATCCTTGTCACTCCCCACGAAAATCGCAGCATCTTCAACTCTGCTACCTCCAACTCTGCCTCCTGTCTTTTTGTCAATGCCACCGTCTCCATACCGTACAATATAGCTGGTCTCACTAGCGTCTTGTACACTTTCCTTTCACTCCTGCAGAAACTCTTCTATAGTAGATCACTCCTGTCACCCTTCTCAACCCGGCCTGCACTCTTTTCCTTACTTCTGTACCACACTCTCCGTTACTTTGAATTGTTGTCCCTAAGTATATAAACTCGTCGACCTTCACCACCTCTACGCTTTGCAACCTCAACCTTCCGCCGCCATCACTCTCATGTACACACATTTACTCAGTCTTGCTCCTGCTAAGTTTTCATGTATAATCTCATCCGTCAGCCTGTCCATCACTATTGCAAACAAGAAAGGGCTGAGTTGATCCTTGATGTAATCCCACCTCCACCTTGAAACCATCTGTCATTCCTACTGTACATTTCACCCCTGTCACACTATACCAAAGATGGGAAAATGTTCATATATATTAGTAGTGAGTATTCCATTAATTATAGTTTTGCTATATACGTCATTACAGAATATTATGTCGATTAATGTGGCTCATTGGTTTCATTTTTCGTAGGTCTGTTAATAAGTGGCATAAAATAATGTGAACATATTGACTCAGAAAACTCAGACGTACTGTTATGTCTATCCATATTTAATGAATTCATATTAAAAACACCCATTAAATAGACAATTTTATGTCTTGATAGTGTAATGCATAAATGCGCGGAATTTCGGTGTGAGTATCCTAGGTTCGAGTCCTTGGAGTGCCACATGTATTTGTTGATTTCATTAATTGAGTTTAGAAATAAAGTTGGTATGTGAAAAAAATATGAATACATATAAAATATGAATACATATAAAACATTTCCTGGACATTTGTATTGCAGGTTTATAAATAACCCCTTCTAGTACATTTGTATTTGTACTTATTAAGCGCCCATCTATCTTAACAAAAACAGATTCAACATATTAATTAATTACATTAAGTTTTCTTTTCTTTCCCTAAACGGTATGTCAATTATAATATATACAGATACTCCTCCGCCCCTTTTATCATTCCGAAATGTTTATATTTGTGAATATCCATAAAAATCATAGAAAGTCTCGTTATAATCGTTAATCAAATTTCTGATAAACTAACACCAGAACATTGTATACTCACAATATTTAGGTCATTTCTTAGGTCTTGTAAATTTTAGAGACGCTGTGGATGTTTAAATGCATCACAGAAAATTCTCGTAATGATACCCTTCTTTCATTGCAAAGCTTATTGAGTGTACCCTCACAAAAAGTATGTACTATTTTGTTCAAAATTACAGACAAAATATTTATCCGGATCAAGATTGAACAAGGGTGAATTATCATGACTTAAATCCAATACATTATATACATTATTGTCAATTTAATCACGTACAGGTAATCTGATGGATGAATTTACTTGTAACAAACAGTCTCTAAAGTCAGCATAGTTTTCATTATGGTAAAAGGGGAATACATCAGCTAAGCATGACATACAAGCTCCTCCATCTCCGTTGCTTATTATTTGGATGGTCAATATCATTCTCATCTAATACCTTGTCACACTACAAGCAAAATTGTCCAATCATTAATATATATTATACAGAATTAAAAAAACAAAAAAAAACAAAAAAACATCATGATACTTTGTCAAATAGTTTGTATTTAGGTAAATCTTCATCAGTGTCGATATACTGAAAATGTAGTATTGTAGTAACTAAATCTCAGAAACGATAATCCCAATCATTCTCATTCTGTAAACAAATATCGTACACACATGAAACATTCGAAAAATCAAATTAAACCTTACATACATAACATACCAGAAAAGAAGATAACTAGCCAACTTCCATCACACGCATTGGTTCATAAAATACCGAAAATATCTGTGCACATTTACAGAACACAAAATATAGTCTGTAAGCAAGAGACAACCATAATAACCCAACACAAACATGGTATATGATACAAAAGTTTTAAAACGAATAGAGATAACTAGTTGCATTAGTGAATACAAAGAAAACTGCGCTGTGCAAAAAAAAATCTTAAGCTTCACGTACAGCATTAGGCTACCCCATAAAGCTCTTATAGGGTTTTCACCTGCATCTTTAAGAGGAGAAGGGTTAGTTTAATGGTAGATTTATTTATTTATTTAATATTATTTTAGTTTCCTCCCAAGACCTCCATCAAGCTTTAAAAAAACATCCCCAAGATCCCCCTTCTAGATAAAATTAATGTGTACATTTTTTTTCGGTAGAAAAAATTTCCGGCCGAAGGCCAGTTCCTCCTAAATTACAGACTAGCTATCGCTCGCCAGGAAATAAAATGACACCTGCATTGCACGAAAGGTCTTGATATTGACAAAGAAATGGGGCGAACAGTTTTAAGATCGCCAAACTAATGAGCCGACCGTCTTAAAATCTGAAAACTAATGAGACTAAACATGAGGGAGAAGGGGGCCGGAAAAATCAACCAATCTTGGATCTTCCAATTACTTTTGGCTACTCTTGCATTTCATAACAGTGGAGCTTTATTCATAGTAAGGTCCTCATTAATTAATATAGTTTGTCTAATAGCCGTGTCCTTGCTAGCTGCTTAATTTTATTTTGTTTCCTCCTGATCAACTGACGAGGCTCTATTCATCACGTCCTCCCTCTGTCCATCTCTAGCAGCATCAGCATCCAGATATTCAAGCTCTTGCGCTTCCTCTTCGGTCCTTTGTTCATCACCCTTTCTCGTTGTCTCCCATGGGTTGTCCAATACACTTTACTGTTAATCATGTCTATGGTTACCTTCACAATGTCCTCAATGTAACTTTCGACAAGGCTTGAAATTCTTAAGTTGTTTTCTTTACAGTATTGTTCTTGTTGGTCTATTGTATCCTTTCATGTATATACTTCAATCTGCAATGTCATATTATTCTGTTCTCGGTCTTGAGCCACTTTTCGCAGCTCACCGACTTCTATGGAAAATTGACCACATTATAATGTAGATATTTCTAATGTTTTAATTACTCTTTGGTCTTTCAATGCTATAATAAATGCCTTCACAAAATCTTGTTCAATGCCAATGTTGTTAGAAAAATTGCTAGACCACATGAATACTAAAAAGATACAAATTCGGTTACGAGAGGGTGTCACTTGTGTTTCACTTTTTCAATAAATATCTCGTATTCAGACTGTTAATTTGACTGGATTTGTAGCTTACCGCCACAGTAATGTAAATTTCTTAATTTCCATATATACTGTATACTGTATATATATATATATATATATATATATATATATATATATATATATATATATATATATATATATTTCCACCTTCATTCACACGTTATTGCTGTTCATTCAAATGCTGCAATTCTCCACATATTCACCAACATGTGTGTGGCCTTCAATCCATGGAACAAGTTGAGTAAATGTACTGTATCTATGGTAAGAATCCAGCGCCTCCCGTCCTCTGTCCGACATATTGACAATGGAGCTAGTGAGTAGATAGTGACCATAGTAACCATATATCACATACATATACAGGTGTCGCATTATATTGTATATTTCAATCTACACAATCAATATACCTAATGGTTACAATTATAATAATGACAATTCATAATTACGTAGGAAGTGTACCAGGTGGTCGGAGAGGGCTACCAATTCCCCCTCAGTCAGTAAATACGCATTAACAGTGACAGTTTGATTGGCCAGAGGGGCAAAGGGAGGCCAGGAGTGCACCTGGTTGAAGAAACTGCAAAGGAGGACGGAGGAGGTGACCGGAACCGTTTGACTAATATAGGTAGCGTGCTTGTGATGACTATACTGTGATAAAGAGGAACAATAGCGCGGGAGTTGGGGGACGGGTAGGAGGCCGTGTGAAGCGCGGCAGCCCTTTTGACGGACTTCTCATAGGCAGCGTGAGGGACTCTATTTTTAGAATTTGGGGAAATACACTTGTGTTTAGGAAATTTACTTTCACTCTTACTGACTATAAAGTAATCGTTACTTCTTGTACACTTTGACACGGTTATGAAATGTTGTCACACAGAGACTTAATACTACAACTCTTGGGAAGGTATCCTGACCAGGATTCGAACCCACTAACTCCAGATAGATTTGGAAGAGTTGGGCACTATAACCCCTCGGCCATGATCGAATATGGTTACGTTGCCCAACTCTCCCAAACCTACCTGGAGTGAGTGGGTTCGACTCCTGGTCAGGGAGTCGAACCTGATCTCTCTCCCAACCCGTCCGACATTATCATTAGATAAGACTCTTACCTATCAATACAGGTATCAAAGAGTTATAGTAAGGCACCTAATCACGATCAGTATGGCACACTGACTAACGTAAGGCCTTCCTCATAGACTTGAACACTTTACAATCTAATGAAGGCACCAAGCTTACGATCCACTGACGCAATGATTTCTTGGCACTAGTTCTCTCCACAAACATGAGCACTAGATATAATATTATTTAATGTTCTTCTTTACATTCTTAAATTATTCCTATATAATTATGTGCATGTAGCGCTTCTCCTAATAGCCTATACTGATAATGAATACACACTTAATGAACACCCACGTGGTGTTATTGAACTATACAACTTGTGCTTATCAAATCAATGAACTCCAAATATATACAAAAGGAATGGTTCTACCATTTTAAATGACCTTTACAAATACGCGTGTTCAATTCTATTACCAATGCTACAAATTAGGAAAAAGGGAAAGGGTCACAGCCATATGGTCAGGGGGACAGAACAGGACTTCATACCTGTAATTTACCGTTAGAATGATTCTTCTACTTTCAATGAAGAAATACTCACAGGGAAATGGCAAGCGTTTTCAATGGAACGCCAAGGGACTGGGATAGAAACCACTGATTACTTGAATGCAAATTACCTTCTATTAACAAGAATTATGAGAACACTTCGAGCCGCATGAATAATGGCGAGGGGGCAATGACTGTGAATTAAGTTATTAAAGTGAGACTCTCGGGGGTCGACATGAACAATATTACAAGGGGAAAATGAAGTACTTATGACTTAGTGTACTCATGGGTTCCGCCTCCGGTGAACTTCTGGATACCTAGGAGCGTTGAGGATAATCTATCACACACTAGATACTGCTATGCTCAGTGTTAAAATAGCAGCAGTAGAAGCAATTCCGATGTCAACAGAAACAACAGCATTTGTCAACAATAATAACAAAAGGCGAGAGCGTAAATGGGTGTATCGGCCACCCATGAGCCATACTTAGGGAACGTTCCGACCAGGTAGACTATGTCTAACCTAAGTTTGATACTACTGATAACTCTATGCAGGGATAACTCTATGCTTGAAGCTAGATTTGTGGCTTGTGTAACTGCCAATGGCAGCCTTTCGTTCTTGAGATTTACCTCTACACTGTCTGCTGCTAAGAGTGGTCCAATACCTCTTTGGGATTGCGGTTCCTTACCTTTCCCCTTTGAGTCCCAGCACCATTAAGAGATACAACCCCTGACCCTAGCACGCAGAGAGAAGCCCTTCCGAGAAGCCACTTCACCTCACCTAGATACTATAGTCCTACCACTCTATTTACAATTTATTTAAAGTAGTAAATAGCTAAGAATATGACATTTGTTGTATAAAATTATACATTTAGCATTTTCCTCAATGTTTACATTCGTGATCTGACTACACCCAAACCGCCTCGGTTTGGGTGTAGTCAGATCACGAATGTAAACATTGAGGAAAATGCTAAATGTATAATTCTATACAAAAAAAATCATATTCTTAGCTATTTACTACTTTAAATAAATTGTAAATATTCAGTATAGATCTAATTCTACAAACAAAGCACGCGGGTCGTTCAGGTCAGGGTCATACATATACGCACACACACACACATAGGCCAGGCTGTTGTCCGACTCATTTACAGCTTTATAAAATATATGTCTCTACATAGGGATATAATACCATGAATACAAATTATATGTAGGCCACGCGGGTCCTTCAGATCAGGGTCATACGTAGGCCCAGGGTCCAGAGAATATAGGGTCAACCCACGCGCAGGTACCTGTGAATGAGTGACGTCACAGTCCCCACGCTCTGCCTGAACCCCTCATAAAAGACATCTTGTTTTTGTGATATATTGAACTATGCGTGTAAATAGAATCATATTTAATGTTACAGGACAAAAGAAAACATTAAAATATATCAAGCTTAGTATATTTTACAATTAAATGTGCATAAATATGAGGTAATATATTATGGATGATAGCGAGCATACCAATGAATAACATACTGTATATAGGCTACACCAAGAAAGTGCTTACATTAACTTTATATGAGAGAGAGAGAGAGAGAGAGAGAGTGAGAGTGGTTGATACCTGATTAGGGGCTACTTATTCCTAAGGAAGGGCATATTATAATATAATTAGTGAAGGAACGGACACACACACAAACACGCACACAGACTTGTGTTTGTGTGTGTGGACAAGCGGTGATGTGTGTGTGTGTGTGTTGATCTGAGTGAAAATCTGTGAGTGTATGTGTGTACGGGATAGTGGGAATGAGTGTGTGTGTGTGTGCGTACCTTGCTCACCTTCATCATACTTTATCATGACAAAAGCACTGCATTTTACAAACCATGAGTGTGTGTGTTGAATTCTAGCTTGTCAATGTTAAGCTGATAAATCTTTTTAATGCCCTATGAATTTTCCGCCAAGTAGAAGGGACACACACACATACTTACGCACACTCACTCACACACACACACTCACGCACATACACTTACGCACACTCACTCACACACACACACACACACACACACACACATGCATTTTACAAACTCATGTGTGTGTGTGGGTTGGGGTTAGTTTCTAGCTTGTCAATGTTAAGCTGAATATTTGTCCTAACGTCATACACACACAGTCACACACACGCACTGCATTTCATAAACTGTGTGCGCGTGTGTGTGTGTGGGTTGGGGTTAATTCTAGCTTGTTAATGTTAAGCAGAATAGCTTTCCTAACGTCATACACACGCACTGCATTTTACAAACTGTGTGTGTGTGTGTGTGTGTGTGTGTGTGTGTGTGTGTGTGTGTGCGCGCGCGCGTGCGCGCTTTTAAATTCTACCTTGCCCATGTTAAGCTGATGATTGTTTCTACTGTCATATTACCAGCTGCCAAATTATCTCACCCACATTAGAATTAGAATTAATACAGCAAACTACAAGGGCTATGTATTCATTGAGTAGTAAATGCAGACAATTTAATTTACCAGTTGATATACAGCTTGAATTGTTTAAAGCAATGGTTAGACCAGTTATGTTGTACTGTATGCTGCTGAGGTATGGGGACATTATGTTATTAGAAAATTAGAACAGCTTCATTTGAGGTTTTTAAAGCATACATTACATGTTCATAAGTATACTAGTAATGACATGTTGTATGGTGAACTTGGTGAATATCCTATAGACATAAATATTAAGTGGTCAATGATCGGTTACTGGGTGAGATTAATTACTGGTAAAACAAGTACGGTAAGTTAAGTTATATAATGTACAAGTTAGTGTTTGTTACATTTGGATCAGGTTGGTGTTTATACTTCACCTTGGTTGAATTGTGTTAAAAGTATTTGTAATGACTGTGGAATGTCTGGAGTCTGGTTGTCACACAATGTAATAAACCCAGCCTGGTTCAGATTGGCAATAGAACAACAGCTTAAAGATCAATGGATAACGAAATGGAATAGTAATTTGTCAAGTAAGGCCATTTGTAGTAGCTATAGAACTTATACATTTGTCTTCAGTATGGAGAATTAACTTGTGAAATTGGATAAGGGAGAGAGACTAGGTATAAGTAAACTGAGAGCAAGTAATAATAAATTACCAGTTATTACTGGTAGACACAGAAATATTGATAGAGAAGACAGGGTATGTACTAAATGTAATGAGAATGTGGTGCGGGACGAATATCATTTGTTGTTTATTTGTCAAAATGAGGATATTGTACAGTTAAGGAATACATATATTTCTCATTACTACAGGCATAACCCAACACAGTATAAATATATACTGTTAATGAATAATACTAACTTAAAATGTATGAAGAATCTGTCACTTTTTCTCAAAATAACGTTTAATATGTATAGATAGATCAAGTCTTAGGACATTTAATATGGTTTATTTAAGATGTACCAGTGTATTTACGTGTACGCTAATTTAGTAAGCAAAGGCATATTGTACATGTGTAATATGTAAGGGGCAGTGCTCCATACTTTTTGTAAAAGTCTGAGCAAAATAAACTCAATTCAATTCAATTCAATTCACACACACACACACACACACACACACTCATACACACACACACACACATTGTAATTGTCTCAACTTCCGATGTTGTTAGTTAAGCCTTTGAGTACCAGCTACGTGTGTTATATTGTATTCTAGCTGGGATATATTAATACGATATTATGCAGCTTCGGAAGGATCTACGGTTGCTAAAAAGGTTGGTTGAGATAGTTGGAAGCCATATTATTGCTAGAGGTCCTTCCTAATCTGAATAAAATTGTCTAATAGTGGCTACACTATAAAGAAAAGGACATCACCGGTACGTAATGGGTTAACTGTATAGTAACTAACATAATTGTTTTTATGCTATATATATCAAGATAGGTATCTTAGCATTCATAATTCCAAATCATTATCATACCACACACAACTAGAATTATAAAACATCCGCTTTGTTTCACCTGTATGTTCGTGATTGAGTTCTCAAAGTGAATGAACTGACCGACCTCCCACTGACCCCTAGCCTCTGTCCCCACTGTGGGGAGAATGACGTCATGCGCGAAAGACAGCGCGTTTTCTTTGAGCGGTGGGTTGACCCTATATTCTCTGGACCCTGCGTAGGCCTATACGCGCACACACACACACACACACACACACACACGCACACACCAGGCTTTGTCCTACTCGGCGAATTCACACATATACAGCTATATGAAATATATATCTCTATAAAGGGATATAATAACATGAATACATATAATTAATAAATATATATTTCGTAAAGTTATATATATATCTAAATACAGTATATACTGTATATACTCTCTCTCTCTCTCTCTCTATATATATATATATATATATATATATATATATATATATATATATATATATATATATATATATATATATATATTTATCCATCTATCTATCTATATATTGCCGGACGCCTTACTCCCCTTACGAGGGTGGCCATACACAGAATGCCCCCAAGCGGACCTATTCCCTGTGAGAGGGACAACCCGAGCCAGTTTAGTGAAGGACTTACAGGATTGACCACTCAATTTAGGATCCGTCCGACTCCGAGGCCCTCTGTGTATCTTGTTAGCATTATTTGTCTACAGTGGTGTTCGGCTAATGATCGCTAATCCATCCACTAACCTGCCTTACCCTTAGGTAAGCAGTACGGATTTGTATCAGGTTTACTCCCCTAGACTGGTTGCCAACCAAGGCTGACGAGTCCCATCCACCCGGATTTGTATAAGGTTGTCTCTCCTAGATGAGTTGCCGACCAAGGCTAACGAGTCCCATCCACCCACATATATATATAATATATATATTTATATATATTCGCAATTTACAGTGTCATGGTATAATTCCCGTTGTACAAAATTCATGAATTTGTCGGTATTGGACACACCAAGGGCTGGGTAATATAAAAGGTTATTGCATGGGTGACCATTTGAAAAACATGGCAGAAGTGTAAATGGTAGACTGACCCACCCAAACCGCCTCCGTAGAGTGGTAGGACTATAGAAGTTCTGTTTCCCCACCCTCGACACCAGGAAAATCTTTTGTGTTTGAATACGTATAATTGTCTCTGTTTCGTAGAGTCCCTATTTAGCTAAACAAATATCGACCCTTCAGGTATCAAAATACATACACTATACTTGCCGAAATATAATATATTCTTTACGTACACGATCGGACCCCTTCTATGCCGACATCGTTGAGCATACAATTAGTGAGCTTCATCATTACAACACCCGAGAAATTTGCTATTTGTGCTCATTCATGATAATTAATTCCTGAGAGAAAAACCTCTGTCAAAGAGGACAGACTGTGCTATTGACATAGAATACAGTATAGTTAAAGTCAAGATGAGAGAGAAAACTGTAACGAACGAGAGACTATTTTGAAATGTATAAATAGCTAAGAAATGCGAGTCTTAAAAATAGTAGTAAATCTATCTAATATGCAAATTACCATTTGCCTCAGTAGTAATCGATCAAGGTAGGATAGTCTTTAGTAAATAATCACAAGCATATAAATAACCTATTCGTCCATGTGTTGTATCTTCTCCATAATTCAGGCTCGCCACGTCTTACAGTAAACTTGTACAGTCGTTGCCCAGACCACGTGTAGACTCAAAGTATAATTCACTATTCATTTCATGTATTTTGTTACTTGTATATTATTATGTATTTGATGTTGTATGTGATTTGTTTGTGTTATTACCTCCTGTGAATAAAATTCTGCTCTGTACTATTACTACAACTTGATTTCCTTGTGTTTACCTGTAATTGTATTACACTTACTTGTACTTCTCCCCGTTGAGTGAAGCCCATAAAGACCAGAAATATACTAAAATTCTAGACACCTTCAGGGACCTGAGACGACACAGGCGTAGGCCCACCACCCTTCAGGCCGGCTTCAGCAACACACAGGGTATCCCACCACACTTCAGGTGAACTTCAGCAACACACAGGTTAGCACACCACACTTCAGGTGAACTTCAGCAACACACAGGGTAGTCCACTTCACTTCAGGTGAACTTCAGCAACACACACGGTGGTCCGCCAAATGTCAGGGGGACTTCAGCAACATACATGGTCCATCACACTTCAGGTGGTACTTCAGGGGCATCGGCAGGACAGGTTTGTCTTCAGCTGTGTCAGCTTTCCACTCCGTCAGAGTCCTAGGCAATTCGGGCTTCCACTGCTCACTGAGTTGATTAAAGTACTGTAGGTGTCTGCATCATAGCACATCAGTGTCTTCAGCTCTTGCAACTCTCCACACTCAGAGAGGATGTCTGTATCTGCCCCTTCAGGCTGACAGGGACAGGGAAGGTCGTCCACAGGGTCAGTCTCGAAATCGGTGAAGCAGGATGGCTGCAGCGTTGCAGGTATGCTTGTGGGGAGCTATGGGTGGGGATTGCGGGGAGACGAGGTTGATCGTGAAGAACTGAGAGAGAGGCCTCATGGAGAACGTATCGTATTCTGTCTGCTGATTTTTTTTTTTTTTTTTTTTTTTTTTTTTTTTATTTGATCGAGGTTATTTCAGCTCATCACATGCTCTGGGTATCCCGACAGTGGGTTGTACTTGTTTTTAGGGGTGGTTCTGTCCATTTTTGGAGGGCTAGAAACATGTTTTTTGAGAGGTGTTCTTGGTCCTTATATATGCTGGTTCAGCACATTGTGCTGGAGATGTTTCTGGCTGACCAATCAGGTCGCGTGGCGATTGTCGGTACCCGTCCTTTGATTCTGGGTCGGAGATTTCCCTGGACAGGTAATATGGAAGGTCAGACAATTCGACCTGGCTAATCACCTGTCTTGTTTTCCTTCTTTTACCATTTCGACCCTTGGTCCGGTTCATGTGATATGAGCATGCGTCAGTCTGGGAGGGTGCTGGGACTTGTAGTTGCAAGGACACGAGTGGGACACGCTCTGGGATGATGAAGGCTTCTTCTTGATATGATGGGGGCCAGGCCCAAGTGTATTTGTCGTGGTTTCCACCAAAGGTTTCCACTGGGGATACAGGGGACGTGCACCAGGATGTCTGGGTCCAGGATACCTGGCTCGACGGGAATTGGGGGGGGGGGGGTTGTGTGTGTGGGGTTTTTTTTTTTTTTCGGACTTGCACTGCCGTAAGTGTCAGGGATGCTGGGGGTGTCATATATTAGGGTTCTCCCTCAACATATACAAATAGGGTTTATAAACTACTCCAAATATCTGCTTCAATATAATAAGGATTTGGTTTTCTTGTATTGCAGATAACACTAGATTATATTAAGCTTAACTCCTTCTTTACCGATGCCGTTATTTTCACTTATTCTGGCTACTATTAGACGATTTTATTCAGTTTAAGAAAGGCCTGAACAACTAATAGGCTTCAAACTATCTCACTTAACCCTTTTCAATACCATATATCCTTGTTAAACTTCACACACTCGTCTAAATATAGGCAGAAGAAAAATAATAAGACTCGCCGGCACGGAAGGGGTTAAGGAAGACCTCTCGTGTGTTGATCAGAATGTAACTGTATGTTTGTATTATTCCTTATTTATAGAACAGATAGTATATTCATAATCCTTTATTTGTAGCACTCTTCTAGCTTGAACCCAAACGCATATTGATTAGCTTGAATGATCTAGATATAATTGTTTACTATTTATTTTTGTTATCTCATAATATTTTCAGTCTGTGTACATCTTAATTCTTTTTTGACATATTTATACTTTGTCCAGAAAGGTAAGACAAGCTCGAAGAGTTAAGAAAATTATGCCTGCGTCGAAACGCAGTAAACTTTGTCGTGCTTATTGGGAGGATCTACAGAAGGTCCCACGTCATTCCGGCCGAGAACCAAAGCGGCCACATTGTGATGAGACCAGGATGCTTATTGCCGAAATTTAGAAGAGTTTCCGCGCTCGTAATACGTATATTATACAGGGCAATTATGGAGACTTATAGCAGCCTAACTTGACCTAAAGTAATCTAACTCTACCTTACCTAACTAATGGTTAGGGAAAGTTTAGCTGGATTGGATCGGGAAATAATACCCTGATCGTCTTGACTAATAGTGTGGTGGTGGTGGTGGTGGGGGGGGGGGGGGGGGGGGGCAATGTATCCAATTATGGTGCCTGTCATTTTCACTTGTTAATTTTTGGAGATTGTTTTATCTTGATTCTTGGGTTTCCTAGAAAGTCATATAAAGATGTTATGTCTCCCTTTTTTCTGTTGGCTTTAGTGGAAATAATCGTAGGTCAAAGTCAGAAATGTTGTTTGGCCTCAAATCTGGCTTTTCCGCTAGAAGCGCCTTTGGGGTTGATGCTGAAAATGCACAGACATATTACAAAGTAGTATGTAAATGGGATTCAACTAAATAATATTATATTGTGAAGTATTTTAGGCTGATGAATTATTCTCTTTCTGAAAATCGTGCTCATTCTGTGCCGTTGAGGTGGATCATGCACTTGAGCACATCAATTACATCATGAAAGTCACTGGAGGCCTTGTAGGCATTACTCAGAATGCCAGTGCTAGGGAGAGGTTTTTCCTGAATCCTAACAACACCAGAGCTGATTAGGCTTGCTGAAGAAGCACACCTGAGGGCCGGCTCACCAACAGCTATACGAAAGGAGCACCATGAACTGTCCATGGCTCTCTGGACACGGAAGGAAGAGAATGTCCTTCAACTGAAGGGTTTGATCAGGTCATCCTCGAATCCTATGATGCATGATGGCGATGATCTGCCCAATATCATCACACAGGTTGTGATGTCACCCCAACTGCAGAATGATGCCTGCAGCCAAGAAGAGATTGGCCAGCAGAAGTATGTTGCTTTTGTGGAAGAGCACATCAAGAAAAGTGAAGTCAGTGTCTGGGTCAGGATGAAGAAAGTTGAACTGAAGATGTGGAAAAGTACAAGAAGAGCGATGAAGCACAAGGTGGCTGACCAGGTGGTGCAACTGAAGGGCGACAGATCACTGTTTGCTCGTATGCTGATTGTTGCTCGATCACGGTCACAGATCAACCTTAACCCACTGAGCCCCAGCGACGCAAACCGTGCGTCGGTAATGTATGTAACGCTAAACCCCAGCGACGCCTCGTTTGCGTCAGTGTCACTCCGGTCCCTATTACTCCGGTCCTATGGCACCTAGAGGGCTCAGATTTTTTATTAAACTGTGTAGGTATCCCACCAACCCATGCCGATGGTTGAAAACTCTCAAAGTCCATTCGCATGCGTGTGAGCACGCTAAAACATGTTATTTTGGGAAAATTGCCTTCAATTTTTTACTCTTGTAAAATCCGTTTTCAGGGGCTCTGTAGGACCATTTTGTTTAGCTTTTTGATCGGTTTTTCGTGGTTTTTCCTTCATTCCTAACCCATTCGCTATTGTTTCTGGAATAAAAAAAAAAATCAGAATCAGCCGGTCCTGGGTGGTACATTTATAAATATTTAGCTGGTACTCAGCGGGTTAAAGAAGCCATTGGCCAGAATGAGTTCACCTCCCAAACACGTGCCCTTTTCATAGTGACTGGTGACCTTTTGCGATATACAGACAAGAGCAAGCTTATGACCATACTTGAGGAGCTGCCCAACCAGAAGAGGACTAATGATGACTGTGGTGACATTGATCAGCAACCACAGAATACCACTACTGATGGTTGTCCTCTGCCAACCAAGAAGTGAACTGTCATAGATGGAATGACAGGAGTACATGGAGTACAATAGCATGGAAGCATTATTGTTTGCCAGCTGTGTGAGCCCGGTACCACTCTGGTCAGCGTTGATGATCTCAGGTGAAGGTTATTCTCCAAGAAACAGCTAGAAGCCCAGAAGCTGCCACCAACACGAGAAGCCTTACATGAAGCTATTGCCTGTGCACATTTCCAGGCTATGGTATGGGATCAGGATCATGTATGTACCTAACTCCCAATTACCACTACTAGCAGAGGATGGATGGGAGTCAGAGGGAGGTCGACTGGTGCCAGTCACAACACGGGATCCCCCAGCCCCCATTACACATCTAATTAAATGTGTCTCCAAGAAGAACAAATACATGTCACACTGCTCTTGCAGGTCTCAGAATCTTAAATGCTCTGAGATGTGCCTGTGTGGAGCGGATTAAGAGGTGTGTAGAAATGTCAGCCAGGGACACCTGGTGGGGATCGATGATGAGAAGGAGGATGGAGAACCTTCAACTTAAACTAAGTATGGACATGGTTACTGAAGCTCTCTGCCATGCAAGATGTCGGGACTGGTTTGGGGCCATCAAGACTGCACAGCTTCAGTAGTGATTCTTTTGTGCGTATGTTAACACTTAGTCTTTTTATTCATATTGGAAAGTCTGAATTCCAATATTAATGGGCATGTTAAACCAACAGTGTAAAACTTTGCAAGTGTCAAGGCAAGAAATAATCAGACTTGATATTTTGTTATGTTTACCATAAAATAAAAACTAATATATTCCGTTTTCAACAGTATGTAAAACAAAATCATACATAAGGTTATTAAGACTTCTGTAAAATACTACTACATATAATTACACCTGATGTACGGACATGCCGTATGTTTTATTTTACAAAAATAGTTATCCTGGCATTGTAAATAAATTGTATAGTGCTAATTAGGTACAACATATCTAATTTGAGAAGCAGGTATAAGAAATTAGTCAGAAAATAATGGAGGCATAATTTTTCTTTAAGTTCAATCAACCCAGAAGACACTTTCCAACCACTCTCCAAACATTGCCATTAAAAAACGAGAGAAATACATTGGCCCCCTACTATAAAGAATAGTAGCGCAAATGAAACCCTTCAAACCGGAATGATAAGGTTTGGTTGGCGGCCAGAATACCTATACACTCACCACCAGTGGGCTACGGATAAAATAAATATGTCATCGTAATTGTTTAGATACTGACCTTGAATTCAGCATGCACACAAACCCACTGTATCTCTAACATCACTTGAATGACAAAAATATATACACAAGCCTGATAAAGTCATGGTCTGATGTGGTAAGATTGCTCTAATTGTCAATTTATTGGTTGAGATACCGAGTTGACAATTGTCCGCTATATAAGTATGGCCAATTGATATTTGCCAACATTCATTGTTTTCTGGTGTAAGTCTGTCCGTTTACTAGGTCCCAACATTCCTTCCTCCAAGGTCCCCTTCCTCCAGACGTGCGGGTCGTTCACAACCCCGTCATTATAGTTCAGTGTGTCAGTCACCGTTACTTTTGATGGTGATCATATCCCACACAGTCAAACTTAACTTTCGGCCATATTTAATCCAGGTATCCTTGGGCTCGTTCCTAAAAACTAAAGAAAAACTTGGGTATTCCTTGTATAATATACCACAATTAACGTATTAGATAATATTATAGCACATTGATTACAAATACTTGTACTAGATCTTTTGTGAACGATCGAAAAACAATTCCAACTGTCTATAATCTTTATAAAATAATGCTTTGTGTTAAAATTGGTGTTTGTATTTAGTACAACGACCATATGTCTGTATGAATGAGCCTTTGTGTACACCTGTCAACAGTTCTAGCTGACATACAAAAGATTTTGTTCATGCAATTGTAACTATTTATCAGTGTAGCATTGACAGTCAAAATATACACATATAACCTATACATTGCATTGTTAAATGCTGGTGTTGTGTTTGCCATTAACTTAGTCGCATAAATCTAACATGATCATTGAAATGAGTAGCATAACAGCTATGTGTATTATCGGTAATATAGCAATAGAAAGGACTACAATTATATTACACTGACACAGTATATTGGCCATTTGGTTAAGTCGCATTAAACATATCTTTGGATTTCACTATTAAGGCTCACTGTATCGGTATTATCATCAGGTGTTCAAGTATTCCTGTTCACGACTGTACAATCGTGCAGTAATACCCATTAATTTTGTTATTATATCTACAGTATACATGACACATCACTATCATATATGGAAAACGTACATAATAACTTAGCCCCTTCAGCACGATCACACCTTTTTACCTTTCATTTTGGCCAAATTAGAAGATTTTATGCAGCTTACAAATAAGCTGTGTTATTCGAGGGTGTAATGAGATAGTATTTACCATTTCAGTCCTGAAGGTAGATTATACGCTAAGAAAATCGTCTAATGGTAACCAGAATATGATGAAAATGACGACATAGTGCTGAAAGGACTGAGCACAAACTTTAATTAGCCAAAGAATGTTACGTTGAACTATTAAATTACCCGCTTCCAACAACAATAAATACAATAAATAACTTATTATATAAATAATATTCACTGGTAGAGAACAAACAAAATCCATCCATTCATCCATTGCCAGATGTCTCGGTGCACTCGGATGCCATAGTCTCTAGCCCGCTCATAAGAATGCGTGGACCCCCTATGTTTTTAATTGTGAAATTATATCTATATAAATTGATTTTTGGATATAACTTACTTTCAATAGTTATATATTATATATAATCTTGTAGTTGCTGCATAGACAATTATAAACATAAATTTGTTCCAGAGATATACTTCCACAATAAAAAATAAGTAAGGTCCACGAATGTTTATGAGTGGGCTAGAGACTATGGCATCCGAGTGTACCTGACTGGTGGCCACAAAGTGAACGGCCATAAGCAGTTCTGTCCTCCATCAGAAGGCAACCCTCCCTCGTCCGCCTTCGTCAACTACATATTTGTCAGACTCCGAGGCCTCGTAGACATTTTTTAGAACTGTTCGTGTTTTGTTTTTCTCTTTCTACAAAGCGGTGGGCGGTGGGACACTTGCGCATCTACTAACGTTGTACAAGGGAAGTTTGTGTTTTTGTCTGTTTCCTTCTGAGAAAGTCAACATCAGACCACAATCTGACCCCCTGGCTACCGTGAGACCATTAATCCTATTTGGTCCAAGGGTTTTATTTTCTTTTATCTCCCCTGTTTCGCTGCCTTAGGTTGGGGTTTTTAAGACGTTTCACTCCATTAGTTTGGCGAAAATTAGACGCTTCACCCCATTCAGGTGTCTATATTTTTCTTGGCGAGCGATAGCGAGCCTATATTTCATAAACAATCGGTCGGAATATATTACTTTCGAAAAGTGTAAACATTTAGCTTGAAGGGGGTCTGAGTGGGCATTTTTTTCTGTTTAGTTTGAAGGAAGTCTAGGAAGGGGATTTTGTTGGCCTACGGAACAAACTATACTCTACATTGCTCGAAAATGAAAAAAAAAAAAAGCAAAATCTTCAATACAAATTAAACATACTGTACATCCTAATAACTCCCAAGCCCAATTATGTGTATATAGATCTTGCTCCAGTCACACCTCCGCAACACGTGTACGGTATTTGTCTCATGGTATCAGGGTTACTTTAACATAATAGTATTCATTATACTATATTAATATTATTATTATTATTATTATTATTATTATTATTATTATTATTATTATTATTATTGTGTGTTAGTGTAGCCTATGTGTGTTCGTGTGTGTGTGTGTGTGTGTGTGTGTGTGTGTTAGTATGTGTGCGTGCGTATGTTAGAGTGCGTGTGAGTGTGTTAATAATAATAATAATAATAATAATAATAATAATAATAATAATAATATTTATTCAGTCAGCAATTTACAGAGTTGGTACCACATAGTTTGTTACAAATATGACATGTACCAGCCTTGCATAATTCCAACTAAGGATAGCCCAATAAGGCCGTTAGGCGTATTTCCATTGGGGTCCTTGTGGGATTAGGTTAGCTGGGGAAAAGGGGAGGATAAAGAAATAGATACTTTAGAAAAAGTATTTCTAGGGGGTTATTTTAAGATACCTTACATCCTATAGTAAATATCAGTAATCCGTAATCAGTAATCATTTCAGTTTGGTTTGTCTATCTCTTATGTCGTATTTAGTAGTAGACATAAGCTTGGTGCTCCCTTCTCGCAGCTGTCCGGTTCAGGTGTTCCTTCAGGCTACGTCTGAAGGAATACAGTGTTCTCTTTTCACGGACTGACTGGGGTAGGTCGTTCCAGTCTTTGATGGCAGTGAAGAAGAATGTTTGCTTACCCTGTCCTTGGATTCTCGGGACCTTAAAATTAAACATCATGTTTCTTGTATTATGTCCACTCCTCTCATTTGCTTTAACAAAATCATTCTTTAGATACTCTGGAGCTCTGTCATAGAAAATTTTGAAGGCATTAGTTAGCCTGATTTGTTTGGCCCTGTCAGAAACATTGAGCATACCTAGTGACTGAAGTTGTTCCTGGCCAACATGTGATCTGGGTCCTAGGTTCAGCATGAACCTAACCATTTTATTTTGAGTGACCTGAAGTTTGTGCTGTGCTGATTTAGATGATGCAGAGTACCAGGATGACACAGAATAGTCAAAATGACATTGAACAAGCGCTTGGCAGAGGGTCTTTTTGGTCGCCGCGGGCAAGCATCCCACCTGTCTATACAGGTATTTTATACGTGCTCTACACTTACTCAGGATAGATTCCAAAATTGTTTCACCTGACAAACTCGCGTCCAGTTTCAGTCCGAGATGTTTAACTTGTGACACTGTTGTTATAGGAATATCATTACAGTTGACCGAGAAGCCCACAATGTCTTTCAGTTTGCGTTTTGTTCCACATAAGATGGCTTCCGTCTTGCCCAGGTGAAGAGATAGTCTATTGTCCACTAGCCATTCACTACATGATGCTAGTTCTTTGGAAAGTGAAGCGGCAATACTTATTGGGTCTTTTCCTGAAACCAGAAGCACGCTGTCGTCTGCATACAGTAATCATTTACATGAGACGCTCAGTTCCATGTCGTTCACATAACAGAGAAAGAGTAAGGGACCAAGGATGCTTCCCTGCGGGACCCCACAGTTAATTGGCATAGGATCAGATATATTATCATAAATTTTGACTCTTTGGGTTCTACCACTAAGATAAGATTTAAACCAGTTCACAGACCCTATGCCCATAGCTTGTAGTTTATTACATAGGATATCATGGTCTACTGTGTCAAACGCTTTTTGTAGATCAAGAAGAACCATACCGGTGTAGTTACCATTAGACATTTCTTTACGAATGTGATCCGTTAAGTGGATGAGACAGGAGTCTGTCGAGTACATGCATCTGAAACCTGATTGAAACTTATAGAATAGATCATTTTGTTTGAGGTAGTGTTCAATTTGGGTGTATACCGCTCTTTCAAGGATTTTAGATACAATACATAATATGCTAACTGGTCTGTAGTTGCCAACTTCTAGTTTATTTCCTTTCTTGAATAGAGGGGTTACAATAGCTTCCTTCAGTTCAGCAGGTACTGTGTTGGTGTTAATGTGTGTGCTAGTGTGTGTGTTTAAGAGTGTGTTAGTGTATGCGTGTTTAATACTGTGGCAATGTATCAAAGTATCCTACATAAATACATGTGTAGTTATAATTTCAATATTGATGATTTTAGAATTTGCCTAGATTTCCAGTGTCCATTTCTTCAAACCATTCTTAATTTTAATAATTGCAAAATTAATTTCAAACCAGGCATGTTTTCATTTATGGAAGTTTAAAACAAATGTGATTTACTTGAATTATCAACAATTTGTTTCTGCGAATGAATATTGTAATAGAAGAGTAATGCCCAATATTTCTAGTACAGGATTTGTATTGGTAAGGTATATAACCCGACAACAACTGACTATAAAAACAAAACTCTTAGCCATGAATCAAGTAAGTTACATGCGAATTGCCTTTCTCATTATTACTTAGGACAACTATACTAAAAATATTCCCACCATCATATACTGTATATATATACAGTATATAATATATATATATATATATATATATTATTTTCTTTAATACATACGAGGTTGAAAGAAATGGCAATTTCTGCGTTGGAAATTTTATTATTCAAAGTTTCCAGGTCTCTGATGAGTTTTCGCTGGGTGGCAGGAAGTAGATGAAGGAGATGAGCAAAATTCTTGGTGGTACAGGGTTACATAAATGTACATGATGATACAGGATATACGACGCGTTTCACTGGACAACCAGCATTATCAAGTAAGGAAGCATTATAAGGCAGCATTATCAAGTACTTGATAATGCTGGTTGTCCAGTGAAACGCGTCGTATATCCTGTATCATCATGTACATTTATGTAACCCTGTACCACCAAGAATTTTGCTCATCTCCTTCATCTACTTCCTGCCACCCAGCGAAAACTCATCAGAGACCTGGAAACTTTGAATAATAAAATTTCCAACGCAGAAATTGCCATTTCTTTCAACCTCGTATGTATTAAAGAAAATTTATTACCTGGCTTTACTAACATATAAATATATATATATATATATATATATATATACCGGTATATATATACGGTATATATATATATATATATATATTATATATATATATATATATATATATATATATATATATATATATATATATATGCCTACCATCCCTATCTACACCACTACTTTGCCCTACCCTACCACTACCCACACCACCATCATCATCATCAGCCCCGCCCTACAGCCTTAGGGGCCATGAACCGGTACATTCTTCAACCACCACCACCACCATCACCCTTCCCTCACCTCTCTCACATGGACTCTAAGAATTGTGTTCTTTTATTTAATAATTTTCATTTTAGTAAGCGTTGTTTCCACATAGCGATTTTGATAATTTAATTTGACTTTATATTGTCCTTGTCCCAATTTTGGTTTGTTTAGTTTGCAAGTTTTACATTTTAATCAGTATAACTACCTCCATGCTCCCTCACCTCAGTCATCTCTACCTCTACATCTTAACCTCTCTCTCTGACTGAATTAGTGTACTGCTACCAGATAGTGTATCTCGACCAGATTGTGTATCGAAATGTGTTATTGCCTGGCCGTGTTCACTGTGTGTGGTAGTAAATAAAGGATTATTGTCAAGTCAACTAGCCCTCCACCCCCCACCCCCATCTTTCTCTCTCTCTAAAAAAAAAAAAAAAAAAAAAAAAAGGTTATGTCCAACGAAATTAATTATCTATTTAATTAATAACTAACACCTTCACTAAAAGTGGAATTTTAGAAGACCTTAGACAAGGTCCCTCATAAATCATTGCTGCAGATAGTCAGGGTTTTAGGTGTGCATACACACACACGCACACACACACACTCACATACACACACTCACACACATAATCACACACACACACACACACACACACACATATGTATATATAAGTACACATACACACACACGCACATAAACACACACACACATACACATACATACACACACACATAAACACACACACACGGGTCGCTGTGGTCCAGTCGGTTGAGGCGCGTTGTTTCGTGCTGACCGCAAAGGTCAGAGGGTTCGAATCCACCAGAATCCTAAAGGTTTTTTCGGCCATAGCGACGGAGAGAATTGTATCGTGGTTCCTCCCTAACCAAGCTGATATCAGCCTGACATCTTCTCACCAATACAAAGTGCATCTGCGTATGTACAGTACTTGGTGAGAAGCCAGGCACCTCACGGTCGCCAAAGGTCGCATGAGACCTCGTAGTTAAGGTAGCTAGGATTAAGAAAAACTCTGTAGATTTTCAGCCTCAGGGCTGCAATGAACAATAAATCGACAATTATTATTTTACACAGGGTCGCTGTGGTCCAGTCAAGGCACTGTATTTCGTGCTGACCGCTAGGGGCCGGGGCGAGGGTTCGTATCCACCAGAATCCTAAAGGTTTTTTCGGCCATAACGATGGAGAGAATTGTATCCTGGTTCCTCCCTAACCAAGCTGATATCAGCATGTGTTAGCCTACACATCTTCTCACCAATACAAAGTGCATCTGCGTATGTACAGTACTTGGTGGGAAGACAGGCACCTCACGGTCGCCAAAGGTCGCATGAGACCTCGTAGTTAAGGAGAATATACCAGAAGGCCCGGGTTCGCGCCCACGCTCGGCGCATTAAAGATTTTTCACAAACACTGAGTCGTTACCATCCCTCATGAGCAAAGGGATGGGGTAGTAGTACAGGACCCCAATGGAAATACGCCTAATCGGCCTTATTGAGCTATCCTTAGCTAGCTTAGCATGCGCTAGCTTTAAGAACTATTATTATTATTATTATAATAAGTATAAGTTTAAGAAATACTCTGTAGATTTTCAGCCTCAGGGCTGCAATGAACAATAAATCGACAATTATTATTATTAAATCGACAATTATTACACACACACACACACATAAACACACACACACACACACCGCGCGGCTAGCTCAGTGGAGTCAGTGGTACCGTCCCTGCCTGCAAACCAGCCGACCGGGGTTCAAATCTCGCTCAGGTTGATGAAGGTTTCTGAGACATAGCCGGCGGTTACCATCTCCCTTGAGCAAGGAGGTGGGTAATTGATATTGATAATAATGTCTAGGAAGCGGGGCAATACGAGCCAAAAACTCAATTCCTGTCAAACTACAATTACGAATACACACACATCCGAGAATAACAGGTAAATCAGAATCACAAACTGTCACACCACATACACACACCACCAACCACACACACACACACACACACAACCAACCACACACACACACACACACACACAACCAACCATACACACACACACAACCAACCACACACACACACACACACAACCAACCACACACACACACACACACTACACACCCCCACACACACACACAAGAAAGAAAAGGTTGTGGCTTTGTGTAAACAATACCGACAGTGACACATTACTACCAATTCGAACTATTTCGTCTCAAAAAGGATTGTCAGTAACGATTTTTATAAATGTGTAACTATTATATCTTACAGCATACCTACAATGTTTACTAGTCAATAGGTCCTTTGCAACATAGTATCTCAATCTGGAAAATCATCTGCCAACCTAGTACATAATATTGATATCGTCAAACAGCTCTTATACAACCTCATACTTTGGTCCTTTTTATAAGATAATATAAGTTAGAGTTAAGCTAAAAACTGTCCCTCTGTACATTTTCAGCCTACGGCTGCAATTATCAATAAACCGTTTATTATTATTATTATTATTATTATTATTACACACGCATAAACAACCACAGATAGATAGATAGATAGTTTACACACACACACACACACACATAAACCCACACACACACACACACATGCACATACACACACACACACACACACTCGTGGTGCCTGGTATGTTGGGTATCATTTACATGTTCCCACTGTTCTGTCATGTAAGTTATTCACCCTTCAGAGGCACACACACACACACACACACAACACCACACAGACACACACACACACACACACTCATGGTGCCTGGTATGTTGGGTATCATTTACATGTTCCCACTGTTCTGTCCTTTACCTTTGGATACCTTTGGATGTGTTCGCCGCTCCTCTAGCGGCACCAAGGAGCGCGACGCCCCTCGTTATGGGTGGTGATTTGGTGCAGTAGACTGTTTGAAGCGACAGCTCGCTCCCTTGCGAGGATGGGCTCGTCTGGCACTTTTTGGAGTTCGACATCTGTCATGTAGGTTATTCACCCTTCAGGTACTCACACACACACACACACACACACACACACACACACACACACACACACACACACACTCATGGTGCCTGGTATGTTGGGTATCATTTACATGTTCCCACTGTTCTGTCATGTAGGTTATTCACCCTTCAGGTACACACACAGACACAGACACACACACACACACACACACACACACACACACTCATGGTGCCTGGTATGTTGGGTATCATTTACATGTTCCCACTGTTCTGTCATGTAGGTTATTCACCCTTCAGGTACAGTTGGCTCCACACCTTATATAAACCACGTAACCTTAGGTGGTCCGAGCTAGGCTTTTGCGGATCTTCCTTGTTAGCTCCATTAGTTTGGAAAAATTAAAGCACTTCATCCCATTCGTTCGGCGATAAAAAGGCTCTTCGCCCAACTCAGATGTTGATTTTTTTCTGAGCGAGCGATAGTGAGCCTGTTTCTTAGAAGAAATTGGCCTTCGGCGGAGACATTTTTCTAGCGAAAAATTTGCAATTTCAGTTTTCCAGTGTCAAGGAAGTCTGGCTTGACTTTTGTGTAAGCCTAGGGGATAAACTAAAATACATTGCTCGAAAATGGCAAAAAACAAGCAAAATCCTCAATAATAATTAAACACAATATCATAATAACTCCCAAGATGTCGGATGAGACAGTCCTAAGCATATGCTCAAGTGAGTGTTTTCCCACATTCAATATTAACTGTGTCAAATTGATCATCTACTAGAATATAATACCAGGTACTTGTTCAGATGATTGTATTATATTATATTAAAAGAACACCTAAATGAAAACCACCAGCAACACAAACAACATCATCATAACAATCAACTACAGTAACAACAACAATACCAATAGAACAGCAGCAACAACAACAATAACAACAACAGAACAGCAACAACAACAACAGCATAACAACATCAGCAACAACAACAGAGCAGTATCAACAATAACATAACAGCAACAACAACAACAGCATAACAGTAGCAACAACAACAGAAGAGCAGCAGCAACAACAACAACAGAACAGCAGCAACGACAGAAGAGCAGCAACAACAACATAGCAACAACAACAACAGCATAACAGTAGCAACATCAACAACAACAACAACATAACTGCAGCAGCAACAACAACAACAGAACAGCAGCAGCGAAAAAAAAGCAGCAACAACATAACAGCAACAACAACATAACAGCAGCAACAAGAGAAGAGCAGCAGCAACATAACAGCAGCAACAACAGCAACATAACAGCAGCAACAACAACAGAATAGCAGCAACAACAACAACATAACCGTAGCAACAACAACAACATAACCGCAGCAACAACAACAACATAACAGCAGCAACAACAACAGAACAGCAGCAGCAACAACAACATAACAGCAGCAACAACAACAACATAACAGCAGCAACAACAACATAACAGCAGCAACAACAACAACATAACAGCAGCAACAACATAACATAAGAACATAAGAACATAAGAAAATGGGAGTCTGCAGAAAGCCGATTGGCCTATGCAAGGCAGATCCCTGTCCCACACAACCCCAAATCAATTACAAAGCCCAATTATAGGCTCAACACTCTAATACCCTGAGGATCATCTTACCAAATCGGTTAGAGATTAACGCAGGATTATGGGGGTCTGCAGAGCGCTGATTGGCCCAACCCGGCTGATCCCCCTTCACACCCAACCCTTCTCGTCCATATGCTTATCCAATTTTATCTTAAAGCTCCCTACAGTTTTAGATCCCACTATAGCACTTGGTAGTCCATTCCACCCATCTACAACTCTGTTACCAAACCAATATTTGCCTATATCTTTTCTGAAACGAAATTTATCTAATTTGAAACCATTGGTACGAGTTCTTTCGCTATCACTGAGCTTTAGTACATTTGTCATGTCCCCTTTGTTAATCCCACTAACCCACTTGAACACCTCTATCATATCCCCTCTAACTCTGCGTCTCTCTAACGAATGTAAACCTAATTTCTTCAACCTTTCTTCATACGGAAAATTTCTAATATTATGGATCATTTTTGTCATTCTACGCTGTACTCTCTCCAATGAATCTATGTCCATTCTGTAATAAGGACACCAAAATTGGACAGCATAATCCATATGGGGTCTCACTAATGACAAGTAAAGTTTTAAGATAACATCAGCAGTTCTGTTACTCACACTCCTAGAGATGAACCCGAGAATCCTGTTTGCCTTATTACGAACGCCTATACACTGTTTTCTAGGCTTCAAATCATTGCTAACAAACACACCTAGATCTTTCTCGCAGTCTCAATTTTCTAATTCTAAATTAGCTAGTTTATATTTAACATTTGTTTGCATCTTTCCTATCTTTAATACCTTGCATTTGTCAATGTTAAACTTCATCTGCCAATTTACTGACCATTCATGTAAGGTATCTAGATCCCTTTGGAGGCACTCTATATCGCTGTCTGAATCAATTGATCTCCCCATTTTAGTATCGTCTGCGAATTTACTTATCCTACTAGTTATACCTAAATCTAGGTCATTTATGTATATAAGAAACAACAGGGGACCTAATACCGATCCCTGGGGGACACCACTTTTGACTGCTCCCCACTCTGACTTGGTACCATTTATGCTGACTCTCTGTTTCCTACCAATTAGCCATGACCTAATCCATCCCAACAACGCCCCACCTATTCCATGTGCCTCAACCTTTCTCATCAATCTCTCATGAGGGACTCTGTCGAAAGCTTTACTGAAATCTAAATATATAATATCGTATGCCTTGTCATTATCTACTGCTTCATATACCTCTGAGAAAAAACTAAGCAAATTAGTAAGGCAAGAACGTCCCTGTGTGAATCCATGCTGAGAAGAATTGATTAAGTTAAATGTTTCTAAGTGGTTTCTCATTTTCCTAGCAATAATTGACTCTAGTAGCTTTCCTATGATTGAAGTGAGACCAATGGGACGGTAATTGGATGCTATTGATTTATCACCTTTTTTGAAAATCGGAACTACATTTGCAAGCTTCCAAGCTTCTGGAACTATACCTGTTTCTAATGAATTGTTAAAAAGAAATGTTAATGGGTAACTTAACTCATCTCTGCATTCTTTTAATACTCTGGCATATACCTCATCGGGACCAGGCGATTTCTGAGGTTTCAGTCTGTCAATTTCCTTAAGCACATCATTTCTACTTATAGTAACCGTACTTAACCTATTTTCTATACTATCTCTATATACCTTACGGACTTCTGGAATCTGTGCCAAATTTTCATTAGTGAAAACGGATAGAAACTGACTATTTAATGTACTGCACATTTCTAAATCATTTTCTGTCATTTCTCCTATCGAAGTTTTAAGGGGGCCTATTTTATCTCTAACTTTAGATTTATATAGCTGGTAAAAAGCCTTAGGGTTATTTTTTGAGTCATAACAGTAGCAACAACAACATAACAGCAGCAACAACAACAGAACAGCACCAACAACATCAACATAACAGCAGCAACAACAAAAACAGAACAGCAGCAACAACAACAACATAACAGCAGCAATAACAAAAACATAACAGCAGCAACAACAACAACATAACAGCAGCAACAACAACATAACAGCAGCAACAACAACAACATAACAGCAGCAACAACAGAACAGCAGCAACAACAACAACATAACAGTAGCAACAACAACATAACAGCAACAACAACAACAGAACAGCAGCAACAACAACAACAGAACAGCAGCAACAACAACAGAACAGCAGCAACAGCAACAACAGAACAGCAGCAGCAACAACAACAGAACAGCAACAACAACAACAGAACAGCAGAAACAACAACAGAACAGCAACAACAACAATAACAGAACAGCAACAGCAACAACGACACAATAACAGCAACAACAACAATAACAGAACAGCAACAACAACAACAACAGAACAGCAGCAACAACTGCCAGAACAGCAGCAACAACAACAACAGAACAGCAGCAGCAACAACAACAGAACAAAATCAACAACAACAACAGTACAGCAGCAGCAACAACAGCAGAACAGCAACAACAACAAAGAAGACAGCAACAACAACAACGATAACACAATAACACCAATACCATCAACAATGATAAGCAACAAACAGTGTGGCAAAAAAGAGTGAATTAGCCATGGGAACCATCATTCATTTCCCACAACAATAACAACAAAATAAGACGACAACAACAATAGCATCAATACAGCAAATTATGATAACAACAAAACAACAAACTAAAAAAATAAAATAATAATAATAACAACATCCACAACAACAACAACATACAATTATAAAACATAAACCACAATAACAAAAGCAACCGTACTAATACCGTATTCCAATAACAACAACAACAACAACAACAATTATGACAACAGCAATAATAATAATAACACTATAGCACTAATAACAAAAAACAATATTGAGTATAATAATAACAATAATAATAATAATAATAATGATAACAACAACAAAAACAATTAGCGAAATACAGCGAAAACGAATGAATAAAACAAAAGTAATAAAAATATAAACAATTACTACAACCTAATTTTGAAAACATAAAGTTACACAATAGCGATAGTAAACTAGCGACACCATAAAGCATAACAAGAACAATAACAGAAATAACAAAGGCAAAATTTTTACCAAGACAAAATTATGATAAGCAAAACAATGATGATGGGTTATCTTACTTCCTTCCTGTTCCTTTGCTCGCTCGCTCGCTCGCTTGCTTGCTCTCTCTCTCTCTCTCTCTCTCTCTCTCTCTCTCTCTCTCTCTCTCTCTCTCTCTCTCTCTCTCTTTATATATCTATCTATCATTCTCTCTCTTTTTTTCCTCTCTCTCTCTCTTTCTCGCTTTATCTCTGTTTTGTGTTTGTTTTAATTCTACTAGAGTATCTTCCTTGGCAAGGGACTGGATTTCTCGAAAAGGGGCTACAGTCCTGACGGTGTTCTTGACTTACAGTGTGCTGGTTTCATAATCCAGTATGGCTGATAGCCTCTGCAATCCTATTTTGAACTAACTACTAATGGGTTTCAGAGGCCGTGTGACATCGTTTTTCGGGAATAACTTATTAATAAACAGTTGGATCAGTATGTTATTTTATCAGAATCTGTTTCACACCGTGCCCCAATTTTCGTCAATATTGTGCATTACCAAAAGTGGATAATTAAGCCACTTGTCCCTTAGTCATGGGCTAAAGTCACACCTGAATGATCAGGAAATGGACAAGGCTACTGTGGCGTACCTGTGTAAACTACCAAACCATTATTATTATTCCATCAAACACGGTCGTTATTACCCACCACCCAACCCTACTATCGCCATTATATTCAAGTTATACAAATATGCAAACATTATGTGATATTTTTGTATATTTTTATTTGATAGTGACCTATAACTTGAATATAAAGGTGATAGTAGGGTTGGGTGGTGGGTGATAACGACCGTGTTTGATGGAAGAGCAATAATGGTTTGGTAGTTTACACAAGTACGCCACAGTAGCCTTGTCCGTTTCCTAGTCATTCAGGTGTGACTTTAACCTCATGACTAAGGGAAAAGTGGCTTAATTATCCACTTTTGGTAATGCACAATATTGACGAAAATTAGGGAACGGTGTGAAACAGGCTCTGGCAAATTAACATACTGATCCAACTGTTTGTTAATAAGTTATTCCCGAAAAACGATGTCACACGGCATCTGAAACCCATAGACTTCCTTGCATGAACTGCAAGGTATTGGATAGTTGAGATACTCGGTATTCTTTGTACAGTCGCGGTCATTAATGCTTATACATAAGTTTTCGGAGCTGTCTCTGGCTAAATTGAATCTTATTATTTATATTTCTTACCAGCTATTTGCATTTCGGAGGTTCGGTTAATCAGTTGGAGGCTTCAAATAGTATCAGAATTAATGACCACGACTGTACAAGTGCATACAGTGAAAAGGGGTACAATTTTGTTTAACAATATTGACAGCCTTATAAAATACTTTGAAACAACCCACCTAATCATGTGCCCAAATCAGTGTTCCCCCGATTCACTATTTACTGTATCAAATGTATCATATACTGTACTAGAGTATACACCAGCCTCTAATGTATCATATACTGTACTAGAGTATACACCAGCCTCTAATGTATCATATACTGTACTAGAGTATACACCAGCCTCTAATGTATCATATACTGTACTAGAGTATACACCAGCCTCTAATGTATCATATACTGTACTAGAGTATACACCAGCCTCTAATGTATCATATACTGTACTAGAGTATACACCAGCCTCTAATGCATCATATACTGTACTAGAGTATACACCAGCCTCTAATGTATCATATACTGTACTAGAGTATACACCAGCCTCTAATGCATCATATACTGTACTAGAGTATACACCAGCCTCTAATGTATCATATACTGTACTAGAGTATACACCAGCCTCTAATGTATCATATACTGTACTAGAGTATACACCAGCCTCTAATGCATCATATACTGTACTAGAGTATACACCAGCCTCTAATGTATCATATACTGTACTAGAGTATACACCAGCCTCTAATGCATCATATACTGTACTAGAGTATACACCAGCCTCTAATGTATCATATACTGTACTAGAGTATACACCAGCCTCTAATGTATCATATACTGTACTAGAGTATACACCAGCCTCTAATGCATCATATACTGTACTAGAGTATACACCAGCCTCTAATGTATCATATACTGTACTAGAGTATACACCAGCCTCTAATGCAGGCGGTTGTACAGTCGGGGTCAGGAATTTCTGGACAATTTATGGAAGCGCGATAATGATAAACCGACGAAGTATTTTTGATAAACTGTCTGAGCAACAAGGATCATATTACTGGGATTCACTACTGGTAGGTAAACTTAACTGTTTGTGTTTATCATTAGGTATTCAAGTTTCCCTGACCACGACTGTACCTCCCCATAACTCTCTCTTTCTCGACCCACTAAACTAAATAAAAGCCACTCACCGACTGACTCGGCAGTCTTTCTATTGACTCGCTGTGGAGTCAATGTTTAGTTGGTTATGTGGGCCATATGTGTGTGTGTGTGTGTGTGTGTGTTAACTCACTGTGAAGGATCAGTTAATGTTTAGTTGGTTATGTGGGCCATGTGTGTGTGTGTGCGTGTGTGTGTTAACTCACTGTGAAGGATCAGTTAATGTTTAGTTGGTTATGTGGGCCGTGTGTGTGTGTGTGTGTGTGTTAACTCACAACATTATCTTTACATATACAATAATACAGACTAAAAATTGTGGACTCTGCTTTCGTTTGACACCCTGTATTTGGAGACACTTTAACCCTTTTAATCCTAGAGGTAAATCATAAACTAAAGAAAAACGTCTAAGTGAAACCGGAAAAGATGAAAGTTACGCCATCGTGCTAAAGGGGTTAATATATTACATACAGTTAAATTTGAGGGGGAATAGACTGGTTGGGAGGTGAGAGGTCTCTAAGAATTAGAGAAAAATAAAGTAGGAAAGAAAGAGCAAAGTAGAAAAGTAAAATGTTGAGGGCTGTCCTCCTTGCTATTGTTTAAATGTTGAGGGATGTCCTCCTTGCTATTGTTTAAACAAATGTTGAGGGCTGTCCTCCTTGCTATTGTTTAAATGTTGAGGGCTGTCCTCCTTGCTATTGTTTATACAAATGTTGAGGGCTGTCCTCCTTGCTATTGTTTATACAAATGTTGAGGGCTGTCCTCCTTGCTATTGTTTAAACAAATGTTGAGGGCTGTCCTCCTTGCTATTGTTTAAACAAATGTTGAGGGCTGTCCTCCTTGCTATTGTTTAAACAAATGTTGAGGGCTGTCCTCCTTGCTATTGTTTAAACAAATGTTGAGGGCTGTCCTCCTTGCTATTGTTTATACAAATGTTGAGGGCTGTCCTCCTTGCTATTGTTTAAACAAATGTTGAGGGCTGTCCTCCTTGCTATTGTTTATACAAATGTTGAGGGCTGTCCTCCTTGCTATTGTTTAAACAAATGTTGAGGGCTGTCCTCCTTGCTATTGTTTAAACAAATGTTGAGGGCTGTCCTCCTTGCTATTGTTTATACAAATGTTGAGGGCTGTCCTCCTTGCTATTGTTTAAATGTTGAGGGCTGTCCTCCTTGCTATTGTTTAAATGTTGAGGGCTGTCCTCCTTGCTATTGTTTAAATTTTGAGGGCTGTCCTCCTTGCTATTGTTTGAATGTTGAGGGCTGTCCTCCTTCCTATTGTTTAAATGTTGAGGGCTGTCCTCCTTGCTATTGTTTAAATTTTGAGGGCTGTCCTCCTTGCTATTGTTTGAATGTTGAGGGCTGTCCTCCTTCCTATTGTTTAAATGTTGAGGGCTGTCCTCCTTGCTATTGTTTAAACAATTTCCACTATTTTTTGTTCTATGTCTCAACCTCGGGATTGTAGGCTGTTCAGTAGCCTGTAACTCTTACGATGCCCCAATATTATCCATTGAAGCTTCGAGATGTTGGGTGCTTCATATGTGTCGTACTAGATGGCCTCAGTGGAGCTTCAAGGTGTTGGTTGCTTCCTTTCTGCCACACTAGTTGACGACACCTTATTTATACACGTCACTTGATTGGAGAGAGCAGCTCTACGGTCGTTCACAGCATCTTCGAATATGGTCGGGCATCTTCTATGCTATGAATTGGTGACGATATATGGGTTTTTTTTTTGACGTGTCAGTGTAGCCAGGATATTTGTAGAACAGCAGAAACGATCAAATCACCTCGGAAAACCCCCAGACGTTTGGCTTGGACTCGACCTGAGGTCCTTTTGGTCTGGAGTCCACGACGCTATCCACTGTGATATCGCCTCACCCAATATACATATAACGATAGAAAACAAACTTTACTATATACGTCTGTCACATTAAAGTTATCTAATAGTTTTCATTCTAGCTACATCAGACAATATGATTTTGCATAACAAAGACCTTTGCGAATTGCGCGTATCATATTGTTGGCTGTGCTAATTCCAGGCGATTTTACTCAGCTAAAGAAACACCTTTTCGACGGCTTACACTGTATAAGTATGAACACTTGATTGTAACGAAAAATGGAACACATAAACAGTGTTCTACGGTTATCTATTCAATCTAGACTATATATACTATTAACATTATCTGATCCGACGGCTTGTGGGTTATGATATTTTGTTTAGTTAATATTGAGGATGTTTTTTGTTCTTGTTTTTTGCCATTTTCGAGCAATGTATATTAATTTGGCCCCAAGGCTAACAAAGACGCCTTCGCAGACTTCCTTAAAAATAAAAATAAAACTTTCAAGCTAAATTTTTACATTTATCGATAAACAAAATGTCCCGGCTGAAGGCCGATTTCTTCTAAGTTACAAGTTCGCTATTGCTAGAGCCAGAATAAAAATCGACACCTAAATGGGGTAAAAGGTCATACTTACTGATGGGGTGAAGTGTCTTAAAATCTCCAAACTAATGGAGCGAAACATGGTAGGTCCAAAAATAGCCCCCTGGGACCAAATAGGGTTAATATAATCTGTATGTGTACCATACAGTACCACTTTTGTTACCATTATGTGATCAGTTAGCTAGTTTTAATTGGAGACTTTCCAAACTGTTAACACTTTATATCCCACCAGGTGGCCCCACCATCATTTTATCAGACGGGTTTGTTTTGATTCTGGTTTGTATGTTTGTCTATATAAAATACTCGCTTATCCCACATTTTGGGGGACATTCCGGTGTTCTTAAAATGTTTATAGTAGGGGGCTTCAATTGTTATAGTAGGGGGCTTCAATTGTTAGTAGGGGGCTTCAATTGTTATAGTAGGGGGCTTCAATTGTTATAGTAAGGGGATTCAACTGTTAGTAGGGGGCTTCAATTGTTATAGTAGGGGGCTTCAATTGTTATAGTAGGGGGCTTCAATTGTTAGTAGGGGGCTTCAATTGTTATAGTAGGGGGCTTCAATTGTTATAGTAGGGGGTTTCAATTGTTATAGTAGGGGGCTTCAATTGTTATAGTAGGGGGCTTCAATTGTTAGTAGGGGGCTTCAATTGTTATAGTAGGGGGCTTCAATTGTTATAGTAGGGGGCTTCAATTGTTATAGTAGGGGGCTTCAATTGTTATAGTAGGGGGCTTCAATTGTTATAGTAGGGGGCTTCAATTGTTATAGTAGGGGGCTTCAATTGTTATAGTAGGGGGCTTCAATTGTTATAGTAGGGGGCTTCAATTGTTATAGTAGGGAGCTTCAATTGTTATAGTAGGGGGCTTCAATTTTTATAGTAGGGGGCTTCAATTGTTATAGTAGGGGGCTTCAATTGTTATAGTAGGGGGCTTTAATTGTTATAGTAGGGGGCTTCAATTGTTATAGTAGGGGGCTTCAATTGTTATAGTAGGGGGCTTCAATTGTTATAGTAGGGGGCTTCAATTGTTATAGTAGGGGGCTTCAATTGTTATAGTAGGGAGCTTCAATTGTTATAGTAGGGGGCTTCAATTGTTATAGTAAGGGGCTTCAATTGTTATAGTAGGGGGCTTCAATTGTTAGTAGGGGGCTTCAATTGTTATAGTAGGGGGCTTCAATTGTTAGTAGGGGGCTTCAATTGTTATAGTAGGGGGCTTCAATTGTTATAGTAGGGGGCTTCAATTGTTATAGTAGGGAGCTTCAATTGTTATAGTAGGGGGCTTCAATTGTTATAGTAGGGGGCTTCAATTGTTATAGTAGGGGGCTTCAATTGTTATAGTAGGGGGCTTCAATTGTTATAGTAGGGGGCTTCAATTGTTATAGTAGGGGGCTTCAATTGTTATAGTAAGGGGCTTCAATTGTTATAGTAGGGGGCTTCAATTGTTAAAGTAGGGGGCTTCAATTGTTATAGTAGGGGGCTTCAATTGTTATAGTAGGGGGCTTCAATTGTTATAGTAGGGGGCTTCAATTGTTATAGTAGGGGGCTTCAATTGTTATAGTAAGGGGCTTCAATTGTTAGTAGGGGGCTTCAATTGTTATAGTAGGGGGCTTCAATTGTTATAGTAGGGGGCTTCAATTGTTAGTAGGGGGCTTCAATTGTTATAGTAGGGGGCTTCAATTGTTAGTAGGGGGCTTCAATTGTTATAGTAGGGGGCTTCAATTGTTAGTAGGGGGCTTCAATTGTTATAGTAGGGGGCTTCAATTGTTAGTAGGGGGCTTCAATTGTTATAGTAGGGGGCTTCAATTGTTAGTAGGGGGCTTCAATTGTTATAGTAGGGGGCTTCAATTGTTAGTAGGGGGCTTCAATTGTTATAGTAGGGGGCTTCAATTGTTAGTAGGGGGCTTCAATTGTTATAGTAGGGGGCTTCAATTGTTAGTAGGGGGCTTCAATTGTTATAGTAGGGGGCTTCAATTGTTAGTAGGGGGCTTCAATTGTTATAGTAGGGGGCTTCAATTGTTAGTAGGGGGCTTCAATTGTTATAGTAGGGGGCTTCAATTGTTATACATTATTTTCGAGTATTTTTTGTTTTAGTTTGCCACTAGTCCCCCGCCAAGCATGCATAAAAATAAATTTTTTTTTTTTTATAAATTAAATCATATTAAATTAAAAACTAAGCAGAGTACTTAAGCCCCAGCTACAAGTTATGTTCGTATAGAAAAGTATGCCGGTCAAAGACCGCTTTCTATTAAATTTAAGGCTAACCATCTCTATCCAGGAAAAATGGACATCTGAATGAGGCGAAACATCATATACTCGCCAAACTAATGTGGGAAAGCTCAAATTTTCCGAAGCCACCTATCTATCCATCTATCTATTGCCAATCGGCGTAGTCCCCGCGAACGCATCGCTTTAATAATTAATATGCTTTCATATGCCGAAACAACTTATTAGTGTTAATTTTTGTCCCCATTGGTGTGTATAGTGTGTGGGGGTGCACGTAAATGGGACATCCGAGAAAAATTACCTCCTCCAGGTTAGATCCAGTTAAATCCCATTGTAGTAATTGATAGTGAATTACCTTTCTATCCTTATATGAAATGGGTTTGGTACTATTCATATACCTTTGTCATGGTATATTTTTTATGGACAATTTAATTACCCATTTCATATCCATATCATTAAACAGCGCATTGTATTCTGGTATCATTGTAAAAGATCCCAGAAATTTCGAAGGCAAAAATGTAACCATAACAAAATTACGTCAAATGCTCTGTGTGACATCCTTTAAGAACATATACATATCAAACAGAAACAGCAGGCAAAACATAACATACAAGCAAAGACAACAGTAAAGACAGCATGAACGTAAAGTAACTTACCTGTGATTTCTGATCTTCATGGTGGCTGTTGGCAACACTGTTAATCACTCGCACTAACTGGCAACACTGTTTAACTGAGACCCACGTTCTTCATAACTCATGTGTTCTATCTATAGTTCTTTGTTGTTCTTCATATATTTAATTTTTGTTCTTAGGTGTTCTGCAAGGTTCAATATAGTTTTGATTAATATGTTTAGTTCTCTTTAATGTTCCTCTTTGTAGTGAACATTAGGGTTTTAAGTTATTAATTTAATATTTTGTTATTTTTCAATTATCAGATATTATTTCAAGTTTTCCCCAATATAATATTTTCCAGTGTAGGTTATGCTACATTTTCTTTGTTTACTTTCATCTGAGTGTATACAATCCACATTAGTAGCATGTCAGTTCTTAACCCGGGAATTGCTAGAGCTATGTTTTTAAAGTGCCACCAATACGAACCCTTTAAAGGTCAATTCTCGCTACCAAGAATACACTTGAGACCTCTGGTGGATGCTTCTGAACTAGCACCAGAGCTACGACTGTCGACATCAACAATACTTAACACCTAGTACATGCACAGTTTATGATTTCTTGTGATTATACTTGCTTTTATTATACAGTATACGACTACACGAAATCCTTATAAAGTATAGTAGTCATGGGAATGCCCATATGCAGCTGATAATGACTACAAACATAATTATAAGCTGATTAAGAATCATAACAAAAAGGCGCGGAAATAACTGCTGACTTTGTATTGTAAATATACGTTATATATGGGTATGGGTGACTTTAAAATATAATAAACAACAGTATACATAGGCTATAATATGTGTCAGCTACAGAAATTTTGATAGACCGCTTATAATAAAGAATTGTTGAAAGAGAGAGAGGGCGCAGAGATCCGCGATGTATACAATTTCCCATGAGGCACCGCGGTAAACATTGCGTTCAGCGCCCCTGTCAGCTACTTTTGGCATTTGTTGGTAGGGAGAATTCAGCTAAAATTAGTCATATTTACAATATAAAGCAATATTACTGCTCTATATGCACATATTTTACTTGTATAATGAACATGTGAATATTGAAGAACCAGAAAATAGGTGTAAAGAGGAAAAAACAGTTAAAAACTATTATTATGACAGGAAGTGAGAGTAGAGGCGTACAAGGGAGCACGACATAGGTGTGTCTTTGTTGCTTGCCTGAGCTCTCAGCTCTATACCGTGCATGTAAGAGGGACAGGAGATTGCAGGGGAGGGTGAAAAGATCTAATTTAGGCGGGAGAGAGGATTTGTAGGGAGTGGAGGAGGTAAAATAACCAATAAATGAGTAGGGGGGAAGTGGGGGGAGAAAGGAGGAGGATTAGAAGGAGAGGAGATGCATGTGGGGGGAAGGCAAGAGGTAGCGCAGGGTGAAGTGGAATCATGCCACCTAATCACATACTGCTTCCATTTCACCGGGTCTGGGGCGTTTTTTGTGGGATTTTTTATGGGCTATCTAGCGGAAGGAGCTTCACATTTGCCCAGCCCTTCATAGGTTAATTAAAAAAATTCACAATTATATATATTTTGTCTCTTTTGGCATGTAATATAACCTTTACACTTCTCCTATTGTTCGTAACCTTATACTTCGGCGATAATATCTGTTAAACTAGGATTTTCACTGGGTTTAGATAATACTGTAAGTGGATTTGATCTCAACTGGGCAAGAAATTAAGCTATCACAAGGTACAGTCCATATATAAGTATGCAGCAGGACATTTACAGCATAGCAAAACATTTCAATTGTAGTTTATTATCATATTATTAAGTTTGGCTATTACACACAAGTAATCAATATATAATAAGCACATACAATAAATAATGATATTCCCCAAGATGGTTATAAGAATTGAAGAGTAAACAAAGTTTAATTTACCTAGAAATCTATAAGAGTTGACTTACTTTAATTGTTGATAATGATGGATAGCTCAAGGATAGAGTTAGGAATAGATAGAAGGCATAGTGGCCACTAAGAATTAAGAATTAGGATGACTTAGCATAAATAAGGTGGTTGTTCCTAGAGCGGCTAGAAGGAGATGTTGAAGAGGTCGTAACGAAAGCGAGTCTAGCTTGTCTTGTGCGAGGGACCCGCAGGTTCCCGAAAATGACGCATGCGCAGTTAATGTCTTATCCATCAATGCGTCATTTAACTACCTTCAAGATATACCGGATTAATTATAATGACAACCCGATATAATTATGGATAATAAACCCATAGAAACTTAATACGAAACAGTACATATCTTTTATAAAGATATATAGATATATATTGGCGCCTAATTCAAACTTCCAATATATTTACTTAACCTAAATTATCGAGTTACTTACGAGTCTCGACACATTCCCACCACCAATATATACATTATCTACAGTAATCCCGCAGCGATGTTAGATCTCCAAAGCTGTGAAGAACTAACAGCGGCTCGGCGAAGAGATAGTTTTCTAATGGGATCGTTACCGGTGGATGGTCCAGCGACCGCTACTGACATAGGGGTAGAGTCATGAGAGCTAACACCATCATCAGCGACCGCCGGCTGAGAGATCGAAAACATTTCGACATCCTGTTACAATGGATACAACTTGATGATGGGTTGAGTGGTCAGGCCGGTTTTCGTCCTAATCTGGACCACTCTAACTAGATCATCTCGTCCTGGATAGAGTTTGACTACCCTACCAAGTTTCCAAAGGACACAAGGTCACTCGTCATGTATAAGAACGATGTCATTTACCTTTGGCCATACACTGCTTGATGAGCCTCTTTTAGTCTTATAGGCTTCTCGTAGCGATGCCAAGTATTCACTAGACCAACGCTTCCATAGGTCCCGGATCAATTTATTGATGTAATTGTACCTGCTGTGTATTGCGGCTTTACTATCGTAACTAGGATCCTGCAGCTCATCTAGCTGAATTACGTCCTTTGGGAAGTCACGAAGTCTACGACCTTTAACCAGCATGGATGGAGTAATAGGACTAGAGTTCTCTAGATCACCTGAGACATATGTTAAATGGCGATCATTCACGGTAGCCTCCAGCTCCAATAAGACAGTAGTTAGTTCCTCAAAGGAGACTAGAGCACGACCTAGTACCTTTTTAAGCCCAGCCTTCACAATACCTATGGCTCTCTCCTAAATAGCCCCGAACCAAGGCGCACGTGCTGGTATAAAACGCCATTCACATCGGATTTCGGTAAGATGAGCCTGAAGACTGGGATCGCTTTGGATGCCTTCCAAGTGTCTGGAAGCTCCTACAAATGTGGCAGCATTGTTCACTTAACATTATCTGTGGAAATCCCTGCCTACTACAAAATCTCTGGAACGCATGGATAAAGCTGTCACAGGTCATATTGCTAACTACTTCAATGTGAATAGCTCTGGTAGTAGCGCACATAAATAATAGCATATAAGCCTTGTTGTTATGTGAGTCCCGGACAGGAATTGCTCCTGTATAATTGACTCCCGTGACCTCGAAGGGATCTCTAGGAGTAGTCCTGATGTCTGGTAGAGGAGGTACTCTAGCTGTCGCAAAGGTATTACCCTGTATTTTAGGACAGGTTATACACTTACTGGTCACTTGTTTTACAGCTTGTATTATCTTAGGAATCCACCATCTTTGCCGTATATATGTGACTAAGTGATTGACTCCATAATGACAACAGACACGATGGCATATATTGATGAGCATGATAGTGAAAGGGTGTTTGGAAGGCAGTAGTATCGGATATTTCATTGAATCCGGAAGAGCCGCTAATTTCAATCTACCTTCACATACAATTAAACCTCCCTTTATGACAAGTCCTAATTGGTTTATCAAATTATGCAAGTACCCTTGTCACCAGACAGCATCTCGTACTCCTTTGGGAAGCCTTCCCGCTGGCATCTTTGCGCTACAATCTTTTCTGCTACTTTTAGTTTCTTAATGCTGAGGAGGGCACAGTCTATGGGAAACGTCCCTTTAATTTTTGCCATCATATTATTCATGTATCGAATAGTCCATGCAACTACCCGAATTAATTTCTCATAACTGCCATATTTTTCTCAGTTCCATAACTGTGTGTCCTGTTCATCATTGGTCCAAATGACTTGGCTAGTGGCGTTGGATCAACTGGTAATATATCTTCTGGCCACTCGTCTTTGTTTTGGAGCCAGATGGGCCCCTCCCACCAAAACGCAGATTTCAGATGTTTTGCCGAAACACCTCTAGACAGTAAATCACTAGGGTTTTCTTTAGAGGACACGTACCGGAATTCTACAGTCGGAAGAAGGGATTTCATTTTGTCAACTCGGTTCGCGACATACACTGGAAGCTTCTTCATACTGTGCAACCAATGCAATGTAACCTGGCTGTCACACCAAAAAACTATTTTGTTGACTTACAATATTATGATAGGCTTCCTCCACAAATTTGATTAATCTGGCGGCTAGCAAAGCAGCAGTTAGCTCTAGTCTTGGTATAGTTATGGACCTTATGGGAGCGACCTTTGCTTTAGCGATGACCAGACACCTACATTCCGGGCTCACAAAATATATTGCAGTGCCATAGGCGACACCTCTTGCATCGCTAAACGCATGAAGTTCCACTGAGTCAGCATATACCGCCCTCCGAGGATAAGTAAAGTCACAGCAGAGGCTCAGGTCCTTGGAAATTACAGACCATTCGGTAGCGCAGTCTTCAGTTAGCGGATCATCCCAATCTAGTTTCAATCTCAATAATTGTTGTAAGAAAATTCTGGCCCTTATTGTAACAGGCAGTAGTACACCGAGCGGATCGAACAGATGTGCCGTCACTCTTAAGCACTTTCTCTTTGTAGCCTTATTGGTTTCAGGAAGATTAGTATTGAACGTTAACAGATCAGAATCAGGTAGCCACAAGAGTCCTAATGTCTTCACTCAATCTTGATTCTTGGCAGCAACACCATCCAATTGTAGAAGGTCACGTAGTTGAGGACTATTGGTAGCCCACTCTCTGAGATATAAATGTGCTTGAGACATTATTCTTTGGGCATCCCAGTAACGCTTAATGACAGTCTCTTCTTCACTGCCTGTTCCCTGGAGGTTGTCAATGTACAAACCTTCCTTAATAGCCTCCACAACTTCGGGATCCTATTTTATATTGGAAAGATGCTTCAAGACCGTGGCATTAAGAAGAAACTGTGAGCAAGTCACCCCGAACAACACTACTTAAATCGGTAGCAAAGTAAGGGTGAAGATAAGTCCAAGGGATCCTTTGGCCACAGAAATCGGGTGTAGTCACGATCCTCTTCATGAAGTCTCAACATGAGAAAGGCTTTCTCGATGTCACTTATCCAAGCAAATTTGTGTACCCTGAACCGCAGCAATATTTTTGCTAGATCTGGCACTAGTGATGGCCCTGTGTAAAGGCAGTCATTAAGACTTGGCCTGCCTTTGCCAATAATAGCGGAACAGTCGTACACAATACGAACGGGCGTCGTTGTGCTATTCTTGGTGACCCCGTGATGTGCCAAATAATGACTGTTTTCAGTAACACCGAAAGGAACTTCTTCAATAAAACCACGATGAAGTTGATCTTGGATAACGTTGGCATAGTGACTACAATATACAGGCTCTTGTTTAATTCGCTTCTGCAGACCCCTCAGGCGACCCGCTGCTAGCCCATAATTAGATGGCAGCTTCTCTTTTTGTTGGTTCCATGGCAGTCTGACCTCATACTGCTGATTCTGTGCAGAGTATGTTACTGTCTCCTTGTAGATATCCAATGCAGTCTTGTTTTCCTTTGAATCTTCGTTCGGAGAAATTCCTAGATGATCCAGTTCCCACAAACATTTTAATTCTTTAACCCGCTGAGTACCAGCTAAATATTAATAAATGTACCACCCAGGACTGGCTGATTCTGATTTTTTTTTTATTCCAGAAACAATAGCGAATGGGTTAGGAATGAAGGAAAAACAAAAAAAACATTGGTCAAAAAGTGCAAAAAATGGTCCTACAGAGCCCCCGAAAACGGATTTTACAAGAGTAAAAAATTTAAGGCAATTTCCCCCAAAAAACATGTTTTTGCGCGCTCACGCGCACGCGGTTGGACTTTGAGAGTTTTCAACCATCGTCATGGGTGCGTGGGATACTTACACAGTTCCCATACAAATCTAAGCCCTCGGGGTGCCATAGGACCGGAGTAATTAGGACCGGACCGGCCAGGACGCAAACCATGCGTCGCTGGGGTTTAGCGTTACATACATTGTGGACGCAAACCCTGCGTCGCTGGGGTTCTGTGGGTTAAGACATGGATTATATGATTCCGTGGATGTATATTGATCCATCGGGGTGACCGCGACTTTCAATATTGTAACTACCTCTACTTGGACGCTAGACTTGTCGTTATGGCAGGAGCCACTTAGTGCATAGCCAAATTTAGTGGGCAAGAGAATTATGTCACCCTCTTTTTTGTACTCTGGCCGCACTAAGTCATAATATTGGTCGGCACCAACCAACAAGTCCAGTCGAGATATCTGTGTCATTAGAGGATCAGCTAATCTGTAGCCTTTGCTTTGCAACACATTCATGTTTGCTTCAAGGCATTCTGATCCTTTATGATCCGGGAGAGTTTCTACCACAACTGCTTGTAGAGGATAGTTTCTGCCCCGGAACTTGTATTTGAAGGACACTACTGGATACTTTTTACTCTCACATGCTCCGGTAAACCCTCGCAACTGTAGCTCTTCGACACCCAAATTTTCATACTGGATAGAGTCTAGAGCGGAATTTAGTACGAAGGTGCGCTGTGAGCACTGATCCAGCAGTGTACGCATCTTGACTGTTCCTCTTGGTTCCTTTACTGTTGGCAGCATAACAGTTGGGAGGATAATACTAGTCTTCTTAGAAGACACAGACATCGTGGTAATTTGCGTCTTGGTCTTTGTTACCTGTTGAGGTTTTTGCTCCTTCTTTGCACCATCCCATTGAGATCTGGACTGTCATAGAATATGGTAGTGTCTGTTATGACAGAATTTGCAGTTATGGATGTCAGGGTTCACACAACCATTGCTCCCGTGGGCTGAGGACAAGCACCCGGTGCAAAGGTTGAGTTGTTTTGCGTGCTTAACTTTCAGAGCACTGGTTTTGTACTTCAGACACTTAAACCACACGTGTGCCCCTTCGCACAACTTGCAACCCTTACTTTGCACCGAGGCCTCCTGCACCGCAAAGGATGCCGAAGCAACTGGTATGTGTGGTGTAGACCGATCTACCTCACTTTCCATATTAAAACCTCTGTCTGGTAAGCCTGGACAAACCTTTCTAGGTCCAGACCATCTTCACTTAAGGTTCTTTTTAATGTTTCCTTTAATGGGGATGGCAATTTATTCATGAGAATCACACTAGATTCATGAAGGGTAATTTTTAGGGTCTCTATTGACCTCAGTGTACTTTCAAAACTAGCATAGAATCCTTTTAGTTCCTCGACATTGTATGAGGGAGGATTCAAAGCAGTAAGGTTAGTTATGTGTGCCACCTTAATCCTATCCCTGTGCCCATAGGTTTTCTGTAGAAGGGCAACTGCTGTTTGGTAGCTGGCTCCTTCAATTGCGAAACCTTCGATTAGCTGTTTCGCCTCGCCATTCAGTTGACCTCTTAAGTAGGTGAATTTTTGTATGTCACTGAGCTCCTCATTGCTGTAGACACTACAGTGGAACATATCCCAAAATTCCATCCACAGAATGGGATCACTGTCAAACACAGTAAGGGTGATCTTCGGCAATCTTATACCGGCATTTTTATTAACTGCAGCACGATTTGGCTCCTTAAGTTTCAGAAATAGTAACAATGTGGTAGTAACAATGTTAATCAACGGGAATCACAATTAATATACAAAAAGATTTCAACACAGTCGTATGCAAAACAATGCTCACTCAATATAGAGTTAACGTTCAAATAAATTGTTCATGGTTGGACATTACACAGGTTATAGCATGGTCACAGAAACTGTAGATTTAGGGGCTACTCAAAGAAAGAAATTGGTGTAGCACTGGATGGAGGTTACGTGTGGCACTGGTGTAGGTGTGGTCTTGGTTTTGCGAAATATTACCATAAACTATCGCCTTAAAAAGGGACGGTGGACAGAATATTAATCAAAGTCAAGGATAGAACGTGTGGCTTGTGTCCTCATACACAAGAGGCCTAAGTAAGAAGGGAGGTCTGTCGAGACAACCTACAACAAGCTAACACTTTCTTCATAGTTGGCGGTCGTTCATCTAAGTCTGGTTCCTTGGCTGGGGCGGCACTTCAGGTCCCATCACACAAAGCTGCGACCTTTTAGTTTTTAGCTGGTCTTAAAGAATTGTCTGTCCGGGCTCAACACAGCTTTCTAAGTGCCACTCCTGTGTAGTGGGGAGATTGTAGGCACCAATCGATCAGGGCTAGACCCAGGTGGGTTATAGGCATGTGATAAAGAGTTGCTGGAACTCCTGTTTCATTTGCTTGTCCTCTCTTACTGATTTTCTTTGTGCCTCATTTACACTGAGATCAATCCAGCTAGCTCTCACAAACATCTCCTCCTCCTATCCACTTCACTAAACTAAACATGCACACCACACTTCATTCCTCCACACCAAAAATTTTAAAAATTATGAATTTCAGCCCAGCCTCGGAGTCCCCAGGGGGGGGGGGGGGACCATAAATGCCCCCACACCCGACCGACCATCCCCTGACGACCCCACAAAATTACCTGGACCTCGGCCTGTTACTCTTTCTATTGATTTCTGCAACATTCGCGGACTTTCCTCTAACTTTCACTCTGTTGAACACCATCTCTCCTCCTACAAACCTGATCTTCTCTTCCTCACCGAAACTCAGGTGTCTGTAGCAACATCTAGCAACCCCTTCTCTGTATCCTCCTACTTTCTCTATCCTAGTTTCAAAGCCAAAGGCGGATGTTGTGCATATGTGCACAACAAACTCACTTGCTCTCGTGTTCCCGATTTCGACTCCTCTGAATTCTCTACTTTATGGCTCAAACTTTCCTGTCATTCTCTTACTAAATATTTCTGTGCTGTCTATCTTTCCCCTAACTCTACCAACTTTTCCAAATTCTTTGACTATCTAAACTCTACAGTGGAACACATTCTATTCATTTCTCCTTTCTCAGAAATCTCCATCTTAGGAGATGTCAACGTTCACCACCGCCAATGGCTCTCCTCTCACACTACTGACCCACCTGGTGAACAAGCCTACGTCTTTTCTATCATAAATGACCTAGAGCAGTTAGTTCAGCAACATACCCGTATCCCGGATCGCATCGGAGATCGGCCCAACATTCTCGACTTGTTTCTAACTTCTAACCCTTCTTCTTATACTGTCGATCTTTTCTCTCCTTTGGGCTCCTCCGACCATAAACTTATCTCTGTCAACTGTCCTATCTCTCCAGTACGGCCACCCGATCCTCCTAGCCGACGGCGCTTGTGGCACTTTGGCGCTGCCGACTGGGAAGCTCTCCGGCAGTACTTCTTTGATTTCCCATGGAATGATTTCTGCTTCCGTGGCCGGGGACCCTCGGAGAGTGCTGAACGCATTACCGAGGTAATCCTATCAGGCATGGAAGCATACATTCCATTCTCATTCTCTCAGACTAATGCTAAAAATCTTGGTTTGGCCTGTTCTACTGCTGTCCGCAATAAGGAGGAAGCATTCAAACAGTACCGATGCCTTAAAACTCAAGACTCTCATTCTTCCTATGTTTCTGCCCGGAATCAAGCCAAATCTGTTCTTCGACTTGCCAAACACTCTTTCATCAATAATAAACGCACTGAACTATCCAACTCTAGCTCTTCTCAAGCTTTCTGGCATCTAGCCAAAAACCTCTCCAACAATTTCTCTTCCTCGGTTTTCCCTCCCCTTTCCCATTCTGATGGCACAACCATCACTTCTTCCTCTGACAAAGCTAAACTCTTCGCTCAAACTTTTGCTAGAAACTCCACCTTGGATGATTCCGGTGCTATTCCTCCCTCTCCACCCTCCTCTCTCTTACTTATGCCTAATATCCTAATCTCTTCTAAAGATGTACTTTCTACCCTCTCTGGGCTTAATACTAATAAGGCGTAAGGTCCGGACGGTGTTCCTCCTGTTGTCCTCAAAAACTGTGCTTCCGTGCTGACTCCCTGCCCAGGCAAACTCTTTCGTCTCTGTATATTCTCTAACGTCTTCTCTTCATGCTGGAAGTTTGTTCACATTCAACCTGTCCCAAAAAAGGGTGACCGCTCTCAACCCTTCAACTATCGTCCAATTGCTCTTATCTCATGTCTTTCTAAAGTTTTTGAAACTATTCTTGCTTCCAAATTTCTTAAGCATTTCTCTTCTCATAATCTGCTCTCAGATCGCCAGTATGGCTTCCTTAAGGGTCGCTCTACTGGTGATCTTCTTTCATATCTTACTAACTCTTGGTCATCCTCCTTTCGGGACTTCGGTGAGACTTTTTCTATTGCACTAGACATATCGAAAGCCTTCGATTGAGTCTGGCACAAATCTTTAATTTCTAAACTATCCTCCTTCGGTTTCTATCCCTCCATCTGTGCCTTTGTCTCTAATTTCCTTTCCGGCCGTTTCATAGCCGCGGTTGTGGACAGCCATTGTTCACTTCCTCACCCTATAAACTCTGGTGTTCCTCAGGGCTCTGTCCTATCTCCTATTTTCTTCCTAATTTTTATAAATGATCTCCTCAACTGTACCTCAATTCCCATCCATTCATACGCAGACGACTCAACCTTACACTACTCCATTCGTTTTTCAGAACGCCCCAGCCAGCAATCCCTCAACGACAAACGTAATGAAGCCATAGAACCCTTAAATTCTGATCTAAATACTATCTCCAATTGGGGCAGAGAAAACCTTGTTACCTTTAATGCTTCCAAAACCCAATTTCTCCATCTATCTACCCGTAAGGAACTCCCAGCGGACTATCCCTTATTCTTCAACAATACAAAAATCAATCCTTCATCTTCTCTCAATATTCTTGGTGTCCCTTTTTCTTCTGCTTTCAGTTGGAAGGACCATATTACCAGTCTTGCTAAGGCAGCCTCCCAGAAGCTGGGTGTGCTCAACCGCCTTAGGTTTTTTTTTTCCCCTGCACAGCTTCGTGCTCTGTACTGGGGCATAGTGCGTCCTTGTATTGAGTATTGTTCACATGTGTGGGGAGGTTCCTCTCACACCGCTCTCCTAGACAAAGTTGAAAGGAAGGCCTTTCGTATCATTAACTCCCGTCCACTCACCAACTCTCTGCAATCTCTCTCTTTCCGCCGCAATGTTGCATTTCTCTCGCTATTCTATCGCTACTATAATAATCAGTGTTCCTCAGAGCTTTCCCAGTGTATACCACCCCCTTTACGTAGGGCACGTGGTACCCGTCTTGCAACTCAATCCCACCCCTACTCTGTGCAACTCTCCAACCCAAGAGTGAAACGTTACTCTCAGTCTTTCTTCTACTCAACAGCTGAGCTCTGGAACTCTCTCCCAGAATCAGTCTTTCCTTCTTCCTATGACTTAAATTGCTTCAAACTCCGTGTGTCCAGGCATTTTGGCTCGAACGTCCCTTGATTTTGGCCCTGTCACTCTTTCAACTATGGGGGAGGCACTCGCTGTAGGCAGTTCCGCCTTTTGCTTCCCTCAAACACATAGAAAAAAAAAAAATATTACCTTTTCGTCGCTGGCCCGTGCTCAACCGAGGTACTTAGGTAATATAGTAATTCCTGTGTTCAGTATGATTTGGCTTTTACACATCGCTTATTGGATAGCGGTTTGCCTGGCGAGCACGACTCCCTGGTAATTTGTTAATGACTGCCTGACCGGGATCAACACAGTCAACTTACACAGCCAGTGCGGTATCTGCACTACTTTATGGACTGCATGGCAGGGTTCAACACAGTCTTTGTGGGTAGTCTGGAAGTTCTTTACCTGAAACTGATGACCTGTACTCAACAGCTTATAGTGGAAAGGGTCTGTACACCAATCCAACCTTGCCTGACCTCCAGTAATTTGGCTAAGGTAGTTTCTCCTTTGTTTGGGTTATCGCTGATGGTCCTTTTGAGGGAAAGACTCAAGTGGGGGTAAAAGTACTAGATTTCTCCTGTTAACCATTGCAGTGGTATAGGTGATAGAACTCCTGCCTGTAGAGGTTCGAATCCTAGCCCTGACTAGTATATTTGTCATCAAATATACAACTTGTCATGCTTAGGGGAGCTGGATTTCAATTAAAAGACTGTCTATCCCCCACTCGAGTGTGGTTGGGGAGAGACACTGGTAGAAGTACTAGATTTCTCCTTTTAACCATCGCAGTGATAGACCTCCTGCCTGCAGAGGTTCGAATCCTAGCCCTGGCTATTATTGGGTAGGCCCTGGTCCTCTCGCCTCTTTCCTTTTCGCTGCTTCTCAGGTGTCGTCAGGGTTGTTAGATAAGGCGCCGTTGGCTGGTGGCTGGTTTAGTGAAGGTGTTGTGTGCCTAGGGGAAAATACATTCGCAGTAACCTGGGTAAGCGTTACTTTACAAGTGCCCTGGGTAAGCGACTCTGGTTGTCCCACCTGGGTAATCGTAAAACCAATGAAGAACCTGGGTAATTGTTCTCCTTCTAGCTTGGGTAAGCGCTGGAGGTGAGCTACCGAGCAATTTTTTGAATTCTGGCCTCTACCTTTTTTCTGTGCTGGTCAGTAGGAGCTGCCTTTCGGGAAAGAAGGGCAGGGCTGGTCATTATGAAAGGGGCAAATGTGAGCCCCTCAATCATGGAGTGTCAATTGTAGGCATAGTGCGGGGTGAGGCAGGTAGTGGAGATTCTCGTTTTCTGTTGGATGGTTATGGAAGGGAGACTGGCTGCTTCTGCTCTCTTTGATGATAGCGGTTGGGGGAAACTGTTATATTTCTGTTGTGGCATAGGCCCTTCTTTGTTGGTATCTTTGGCAGGGGAGATATTAAGGGCAAGGTTTATTATTATTTGTTTTCCTATGTGAGTGAGGGAGACAAAAGGTGGAACTGACTGTGACAAGTGCCTACCCCAGAGTTGAAAGAGTGACAGGGCCAAAATCAAAGGACATTCGAGCCAAAATACCTGGACACACAGAGTTTGAAGCAATTTATGTCATAGGAAGATGGAAAGACTGATTCTGGGAGAGAGTTCCAGAGCTCAGCTGTTGAATAGAAGAAAGATTGGGAATAACGTTTCACTCTTGGGTTGGAGAGTTGCACAGAGTAGGGGTCGGATTGTGTTGCGAGACGGGTGCTACGTGCTTAACGAAGAGGTGGTGGTATACACTGAGAGAGCTCTGAGGAACATTGATTATTGTAATAGCAGTAGAAGAGTGAGAGAGATGCAACATTGCGGCGAAGAAAGAGAGAGAGACTGCAGAGAATTGGTGAGTGAACATGAGTTATGAAACGGAAGGCTTTCTTTTCTACTTTGTCTAGAAGTGCTGTGTGAGAGGATCCTCCCGACACGTGTGAACAATTCTCAATACATGGACGCAATGTGCCCCTGTACAGAACAAGAAGCTGTGCAGGGGTAAAGAACCCCCAGAGGTGGTTGAGCACACCCAGATTCTGGGAAGCTGTTCTAGTAAGAGTGGTAATATGATCTTTCCAAGAGAGATCAGAAGAAAAAGAGACACCAAGAATATTAAGAGAAGATGAAGGGTTAATTTGTATGTTGTTGAAGAATAGGTCATAGTTTTCTGGTAGGGGGCAACGAGTAGACAGATGGAGAAATTGAGTTTTGGAAGTATTGAAAGTAACAAAGTTTTCTCTGCCCCAATTAGAGATAGTAGAGAGATCAGAAGATAGGTGCTTTATGGCCTCCTTATGTGAGTTTTGGAGTTCCTGCTGTGAATGATGTTGTGGAAGGCTAGTTGAATAGTGTAATGTAGAGTCGTCAGCATATGAGTGAATGGGCAGCAGGTGCAGTTGAGAAGGTCGTTAATGAATAACAGGAAGAGAATTGGAGATAGGACAAAACCCTGAGAAACACCGGAGTTGATAGGTTGAGGAAGTGAACAGTAGCCGTCCACAACCGCAGCTATGAAACGGCCGGAAAGGAAATTAGAGACAAAAGGCACAGATGGAGGGATAGAAACCGAATCAGGGTAGTTTGGAAACGAGGGATTTGTGCCAGACTCTATTGAAGGCCTTCGATATGTCTAGCGCAACAGAAATGAAGGATGACCAAGAGTTAGTAGGATAATAAAAAAGATCACCAGTAGTGCGGCCCTTAAGTAAGCCATACTGGTGGTCTGAGAGTAGGTCATGGGAAGATAAATGCTCAATAAATTTTGAAGTACGAATAGTTTAAAAAACTTTAGAGATGCAAGAGATGAGAGCAATTGGATGATAGTTGGAGGGCTGAGAACGGTCACCCTTAGACGTTAAAAGGAAAGACAGAGACGGAAGAGTTTGCCAAGGCAGGGAGTCAATACGGAAGTACAGTTTTTAAGTACAACAGGAGGAACACCATCCGGTCTGTACGCCTTCTTAATATTAAGCCCATAGAGGGTGGAAAGTACATCCTTGGAAGAGATTATGATATTAGGCATAAGTAGGAGAGAGTGGGGTGGAGAGAGAGGAATAGCACCAGAATTATCGAAAGTGTAGTTTTTAGCAAGAGTCTTAGCGAAGAGTTCAGTTTTGTCAGAGGAAGAAGTGACGGTAGTGCCGTCAGAGTGGAAAAGGGAGGGAAAAAGTGTTGGAGAGGCTTGATGCCAGAAAGCTTGGGAAGAGCTTGAGTTGGATAGTTCAGTGCATTAGTCTAAATATTGATGAAAGAGTGTTTGGCGAGTCGAAGAACAGATTTGGGCCATCATTTGGCTTGATTCCCGGCAGAGAAATCGGAAGTATGAGATTCTGGAGTTTGAAGGCGACGGTACCGTTTGAATGCTTCCTCCTTGTTGCTGACAGCAGTAGAACAAGCGTGAGTACACAAAGATTTTTTTGCATTAGACTGAGAGAAAGAAAACGGGATGTATGCTTCCATGCCCGAGAGGATTACCTCGGTAATGTGTTCAGCACTCTCCACCAAGGGCGTAATAAATGGCAAGAGTGCTGGCAATACTGGTAGTGGTGGGCTGAGTTGGTTGATGACAAACATTGCAATCCTGCAATCTGGCATAGTTGCAACCTAAAATTATGGCATATCACTTTGTAGCCCTATAGTGTACTTTTCCAGTCACTCATTATCTTGCCTGAGTGCTGGAGACCAGAATTGATCAGCATATTCAAGGAGAGGCCGTAACAGAGCTTTGTAATGTGTGAGGCCTATTTCCTTATTTCAATACCTAAATTGCTTCTTGATATAGCCCAACAATTTCTGAACTTTCTTCTTTATTTCAATGCACTGTTTAGAAAACTTTAGGGCACTGCTAAATCAGAACACCAAAATCCTTTTCCAAGTCGGTCACTTCCAGAGTCTTTCCAAATAACGAGTAGCCTCATTTGGGGTTTGCTTGGCCGATATGCATCACCTTGCACTATTCTAAATTTAACCCATAAACGGCGACCGTCCTCAATAGAGGTTTTTCTGGTGCACTGCGACCGTCCTCATTAGATCCAGAGCATAAAATACCCTTAGAAAACACCCCAGTGGCATTCAAAACAAAGAAATTTGCGATTAGGTGAGATAATTCCCCTCCATTACTTTCTACCACTCCTACATATGTGTCCCCCCCCCCTACCCCTTTCCTTCCTTTTCCCCCCTCCTCAATTATCAGCTATTTTTCCTCTTATTCCCCCTTTTATCGGGTAATTTTCGCTGTGAATTTCCCTCACTCGGTCTCTTTAACACGGGTGAGGCAGCTAGAGATCCTTGCAACACAGAGACTTCTACTCAGAGTCGACAGTGTCGTTTGAGAGGTTGGAGAGGGAGCATATACGCCACTCCAGCTCTTGCCTCATGATACGAACTTGCGACAATAATACATCTTTTTCACCCCCCAAATGCCATTCCCACTTCTTTTATTGCTCTTAAATGTTCACATGTTCATAATAAAAGCAAAATAGGCGCATATTATAGGCGCCCTTGTATTGAGTATTGTTCACATGTGCGGGGAGGTTCCTCTCACACCGCTCTCCTAGACAAGGTTGAAAGGAAGGCCTTTCGTATCATTAACTCCCGTCCACTCACCAACTCTCTGCAATCTCTCTCTCTCCGCCGCAATGTTGCATCTCTCTCGCTATTCTATCGCTACTATAATAATCAGTGTTCCTCAGAGCTATCCAAGTGCATACCACCTCCTTTACGTAGGGCACGTGGTACCCGTCTTGCAACTCAATCCCACCCCTACTCTGTGCAACTCTCCAACCCAAGAGTGAAACGTTACTCTCAAACTTTCTTCTACTCAACAGCTGAGCTCTGGAACTCTCTCCCAGAATCAGTTTTTCCCGCTTCCTATGACTTAAATTGCTTCAAATTCCGTGTGTCCAGGCATTTTGGCTCGAACGTCCCTTGATTTTGGCCCTGTCACTCTTTCAACTATGGGGGAGGCACTCGCTATAGGCAGTTATGCCTTTTGCCTCCCTCAATCACATAGAAAAAAAAAATGGATAAGTAATAATTATATATATGGTGGTCTAGTTGGTTAGGTGCTGGAGTGCTGCACTACTGGCCTGGGTTCGAACCCTCGCTGGGACATGACACAAAATATTAATATGGTACTATGACGATTTTCGTCAGAATAGCACCAAATTCCTTCGCTTGGTGGGAATGTTTGAACTACCATAGCTTTGCAGTTTACGAGTTAATGGCCTCTACCATGACTCAGACCATTCACTCAGCCTGTTAAGATCCATCCTAAGTTGTTCAACCCCTTTAGGGTCCTTCACATTTACTCCAAGCTCAATGTCATCTTTAAACTTTGAGATCACACTGAACAGACCAATATCGATGTCACTGACGTATGATAAACAGCAGTGGGTCAAGGACAGATCCCTGTGAAACTCTAGAGGTGACTGGAGTCCACTCAGAAGAAACATAATTTATTACCACTTATTACTGTCTCAATGTTAGCCAACTTTCTATCCAATTTGTGATCATTGTACTGATACCTAGCCTACAATGAGGCAATTTGACAAAAGCTTTTTGAAAATTATGTAAATGATGTCTATGGCTCTAATTTTGTCTTACTCACTCAGCATTGCATGTAAAAAAATACAGCAAATTGGAAAGACATGATCGGTTCACCTGAAATCATGTTGAGAATCAGTAATTAAGTTGTAGATTTCCAGGTAGTCAACTATCTTATCTACTAGTGTGCTTTCTAAAAGTTTTACTAATTAAGATAGAAATCAAGCTAATTGACCGAAGGTTCTTGAAACACTCATGATCCCCTTTCTTAAAGATTGGGGTCACAATGGCCAGATTGCAGTCTTAAGGAACCTATCCAGTATCTAGTGATTAATTGAAGTTTTCTGTCAAAATGAGAGAGAGAGAGAGAGAGAGCGCGAGCGGATGGGAGTGCTGATGAACATTTACTAAAGGTAGAACAAAGGGTAGAACGGGTAGAACTGACCATATAAGAGGCCTTAAGAGAAACCTAGGAAGGCATAGTCGGGGTAATAGGTCACGTAACACTTTCACAACTTATGATTGGGGTTTCTCTTCAGTTTGAGCTGGAAATAAGTCCCTGGCATGTTCAGTTCGATTTCCTATTGATTTTAAGAACATAAGAACAAAAGAAAATGGGAGTCTGCAGAAAGCCGATTGGCCTAAGCAAGGCAGATCCCTATCCCACACAACCCCAATTCAATTACAAAGCCCAATTATAGGCTCCACACTCTAATACCCTGAGGATCATCTTACCAAAACGGTTAGGGATTAACGCAGGATTATGGGGGTCTGCAGAGTGCTGATTGGCCCAACCCGGCTGATCCCCCTTCACACCCAACCCCTCTCGTCCATATGTTTATCCAATTTTATCTTAAAGCTCCCTACAGTTTTAGATCCCACTATAGCACTTGGTAGTCCATTCCACCCATCTACAACTCTGTTACCAAACCAATATTTGCCTATATCTTTTCTGAAACGAAATTTATCTAATTTGAAACCATTGGTACGAGTTCTTTCGCTATCACTGAGCTTTAGTACATTTGTCATGTCCCCTTTGTTAATCCCACTAACCCACTTGAACACCTCTATCATATCCCCTCTAACTCTGCGTCTCTCTAACGAATGTAAACCTAATTTCTTCATACGAAAGATTTCTAATATTATGGATAATTTTTGTCATTCTACGCTGTACTCTCTCCAATGAATCTATGTCCATTCTGTAATAAGGACACCAAAATTGGACAGCATAATCCATATGGGGTCTCACTAATGACAAGTACAGTTTTAAGATAACATCAGCAGTTCTGTTACTCACACTCCTAGAGATGAACCCGAGAATCCGGTTTGCCTTATTACGAACGCTTATACACTGTTTTCTAGGCTTCAAATCATTGCTAACAAACACACCTAGATCTTTCTCGCAGTCTGAATGTTCTAATTCTAAATTACCTAGTTTATATTTAACATTTGTTTGCATCTTCCCTATCTTTAATACCTTGCATTTGTCAATGTTAAACTTCATCTGCCAATTTACTGACCATTCATGTAAGGTATCTAGATCCCTTTGGAGGCACTCTATATCGCTATCTGAATCAATTGATCTCCCTATTTTAGTATCGTCTGCGAATTTACTTATCCTACTAGTTATACCTAAATCTAGGTCATTTATGTATATAAGAAACAACAGGGGACCTAATACCGATCCCTGGGGGACACCACTTTTGACTGCTCCCCATTCTGACTTGGTACCATTTATGCTGACTCTCTGCTTCCTACCAATTAGCCATGACCTAATCCATCCTAACAACGCCCCACCTATTCCATGTGCCTCAACCTTTCTCATCAATCTCTCATGAGGGACTCTGTCGAAAGCTTTACTGAAATCTAAATATATAATATCATATGACTTGTCATTATCTACTGCTTCATATACCTCTGAGAAAAAACTAAGCAAATTAGTAAGGCAAGACCGTCCCTGAGTGAATCCATGCTGAGAAGAATTGATTAAGTTAAATGTTTCTAAGTGGTTTCTCATTTTCCCAGCAATAATTGACTCTAGTAGCTTTCCTATGATTGAAGTGAGACTAATGGGACGGTAATTGGATGCTATTGATTTATCACCTTTTTTGAAGATCGGAACTACATTTGCAAGCTTCCAAGCTTCTGGAACTATACCTGTTTCTAATGACTTGTTAAATAGAAATGTTAATGGGTAACTTAACTCATCTCTGCATTCTTTTAATACTCTAGCATATACCTCATCAGGACCAGGCGATTTATGAGGTTTCAGTCTGTCAATTTCCTTAAGCACATCATTAAATTTTCTACTTATAGTAACCGTACTTAACCTATTTTCTATACTATCGCTGTATACCTTACGGACTTCTGGAAACTGTGCCAAATTTTCATTAGTGAAAACGGAAAGAAATTGACTATTTAATGTACTGCACATTTCTAAATCATTTTCTGTCATTTCTCCTATCGAAGTTTTAAGGGAACCAATTACATCTCTAACCTTGGATTTATATAGTTGGTAAAAAGCTTTAGGATTATTTTTTGAGTCATTGGCAACCTTAATTTCATAATTTCTTTTTTCTTTACTAATATCCTTTTTGGCTAACATTAGATAATTTTATGCAGCTTAAGAAGGATCACGTTACTCAAATGGTTTATTGAGATAGTATTAACCCATTTGAGTCGAACCCCCGTATTAGGAAAATATTGAGGAGGGTGGTACCAACCCAATATCGAACGAAAATGAAAATATAAGAGTGCTAATTTGTTAGAAAGGATAATATCCCCTTCAATTTCGGAAAGACCAGTATTCATTTCTTCTTACTTCGTTTATGCATGGAAGTTTAGAGCCTCACGTAAGTGTGGTTTAATAACATGGCCGTTATCCCGTATTTTAGAATCACACTTAACCTTTTCACATACTGTAGGCTACAATGTACTGTACATTACATGGACGCGATTTGGTTCCTTTCTGGGTTACTTATAAACCTCTGTGACCATACTAAACGGCAACCTCCGGTACATGAAAGGGTTAAGTGCTTCCCAAACCCTATATAGAACGAAGATAATACAACTGAGTGCTAAAGTGTGATAAAGGGCTAAGTATCATACTGTTTCAGAAAGATCATTATTCTTTTTGCATATTTCTTTCATGAAGATTTAGGGAACCACTTAAGAGAAATATAAAAATATGGCGGTTACATTTATGTTATTAAACTTATTAAAGTGGTTCCCTAAACCTTCATGAACGAAATCAACAGAAACAAATAGTGATCTTTCTGAAACTGAATGGTGTTTATTCCTTGATCACAAATTAACACTCAGTTATTTTGTCTTCGTTCGATGTAGTGTTAGTAGCACCCTTCCCACAAGTTCAAATATACGGGTGTAACCCCCGTATTTTAAAACCATACTTAAGTGCTTCCCTAAGCCTTCATGAACGAAATAAGCAGAAACAAAGTGATTTTTCTGAAACTGAACGATATTTAGCCTTTTATCTTAAATTGGAGCTCAGTTGTATTATCTTCGTTCGATATAGGATTCGGGAAGCAATTAAGTGTGATTCTAAAATGCAGGGGTTAGAGGTAGATTATGAGCTAAATAATATTGTCTAATGGTAGCTAGAATAAGACGACATTTACATCATTGTGCTGAATGGTTAGAGTTAATTTATGTAGTTCTTTTACCCATTTCATTCCCGCAGATTCTTTCTAAGAAAAATAAAATGTACTAATGTTAGCCAGAATAACCATTACGACAGTGACCGAGAGCTAACATTTTAGTGTTAAACTTTATAATAAATCCTTGTTCATGATTTATTAAAGGAATTAATTGCAGTAATCTAAAGGTTAGTATTATATCTATATATTTAACCCCTTCGAACAATGACGTAATCTTCATCGTATTCTGGTTACCATTAGAAGATTGTCTTCAGCTTATAATATATCTTTAGGACTTGAAGGGATAACTAATATCTTAATGAACTATTTTTGTAACATAGGACCCTCTTAAGCTACATGAAATTAGCTAATGTTAACCAGAACATGTGGCAAAAAATATCGTCCTAGTTCTGAAGGGGTTTAACCCTATTCGGTCCGAAGTAGGTCAGTTTGGTACTCCCCTTTTTCGCTCTAGTAGTATGGAGATTTTAAGAATTTCACCCCATTAGTTTGGCGTTAAAAAGACACTTCATCCCATTCAGGTGTCGATTCGTGGGCGAGCGATAGCGCGAGCCTGTAACTTGAAAGAAATGTGCCTCCGGCTGGGATATTTTTCGATCGATAAATGAACAAATTTAGCTTGAAAGGGGTCTGGGTGGGCATTTTTTAGTTTGAAAAAAGTCAGGGAAGGTGTTTCTGTTATCCTAGGGGGATAAACTAAACTACATGGCGCTAATATGGCAAGCAAAAAAAATATATATATACCGGTATATATATATATATATATATATATATATATATAACAAAAATATAATAATAATAATAATAATAATAAGAAAAGTAAAATACTCAATATAATAATACTTAATTTACCTATCATAAAATAACTCCGAAAACGTCGGACCAGATAGCGTTAACAGGAAACACATTCATAAACCGCCAAGCTTTATTCAGGTTGGGAAAGAAGCAAATTATGTTTATACCTGATGAATAACAATGTAGCACAGATGAAGAAATGGTTCGTGACTTATAACACCGACTGTACCTGAACATAATGAGAGAGAGAGAGAGAGAGAGAGAGAGAGAGAGACCTAAAAATGGAAAGCTAGCATTGATCATATATAGACTTAAAAAAAGAACCACCCACACCCACCTGTGCGAGATATAGGGAGACGCTATACAACGAGTTCGTAGGTCATTGAACTTGACCCTCGAACAGTTTTGATGCAACCAAGTTCTGGGTCTCCGAGCAACCAAAATCAATGGTTTCCGGACAATTCAACCAGTTCAACCCCCCCCCCCCCCCCACACCTCTCGCTTTGGCACGCTCTTTCTCAATGTACCTATCTATTGTGTCTGTAGTTCTATGCTTCTATCTAAACTATACACACATTTAGGATATCACAATCGTAATCAAAGTGTCCATATAAATATATATACCCCTATAAAGGTATACGACAGTAACTAAAGAAAATTGGGAATTATTTCAGATTTACACATGCACGCGATATCTCAAACTTTGTAATATATTATATACAGTATATGTTATTACCTGCGGACAGTAAATTATTTATCATTAGACTATTTGGGTTAATGGGAAAGGCGGCCATCTTTATTCAGTGGAGATCTATTATGTTTTGTATTAACTTGTCCACCTTATTTTTAGTATTTTGTCATCCTCTATATCAATGCCAAGACCAGTGGGGTTCTGATTAGGTTGTTAGGTTTGGTTAATGTCAAAATATGGAAATTGTAGGGATGATGAGGTATGGCCAAAACGGGACATTTCCGCAACAAAGGGGTGCTAGAATCCCATGAACCACATAAAACCAGTAGATTTATTTATTTATTTATTTATTTTTTTCTGAATTCGTGCATGTGTAAATAATTGTGTTTATCGAACATGGAGTTGTACACTTTACAAAAAATATGGGTATGAAAAGAGTTGCCTAATTAAAAGTGTCCATGAAAATTAAAATTATATATAAGTACAGCGTATTGGTAGTAATAAACCCATTTAATATTATAATAGTAAGGACAATCACTATTGATATACCCATATGATTGGATATTAATTTGTTAAACCCTTTTCATAGCCTTGATACAGTGTATTGAATGAACAGACATGACACATGCTGATATACTGTATTTAGGTTGGTTCAATACTCGGTTGTATTACATTCATCCATCTTTCAGTGTATATTATTTTTATTCTTATTATTATTATTGTTATCATTGGTATTATTATTATTATTATTATTATTATTTTTATTATTATTTTTATTAGTAGTAGTAGTAGTAGTTCAATCAATCAATCAAGCGTCTTTATTTTATAATATATACAGTAAATATAATTATATATTACATATTACAATATTTGTAATGAAATATGAAAAGTCATTAGATATCGTTTAGTATGCAGCATGCACACGTAAATCTACACATACTCAACATTAAAATGAATCAGTTGTTGGAAACTAAATCAACCAAAATCATTGTGTAAAAATATAAAACAGACATTGTCAAATGTTTATCTTGTATTCCTATACAGTATGGTCACTGCGTAAACAATAACCTTGCCTTAATGGTGATGGGCTGGTCTATCAGAGTGAGAACTGAGCGATCTCTGCCATACCCATAGCTTACTCTGACTGTTCCTTTTACTTATATATTTTCTAGATCTCAAGTGACGGCGTTTCTTGCGTGGATTGACCTCCTAATCTACCAAGATTGGAAGCCAAAGCGTCACATCTTTCCTTTGCCCCTCAACTTTCTCTTCATAATTGCTGAGGGGCACAGGGCCCTGGGTGGGGCTTTGGTTTCCCGGGCGTTTCCGCACCCTCCTCAGCTCCCCGCCATGGAGTGGCTTCGGTCACCCAGGCTTTATTGTGGTCGGCAGGGAGGGTTCTGTGGGGGCGCTCGGTTATGGCCTTGGCCTTGCTCGGGACCTTGGGGCTGTTCGGCCAGGCAGCTTGGGGAAAAACAACAACAACAACAATAACCTTGCCATGAATACAGGAACTCGGCGCTCCTCATGTCTTTGTACCATGTGATGCGGGATTTTATAATGTCTAATGTATTATCAGTTAACGATATATTATATTTCTCATCATAAAGATCGTGGATAAATTTATATGCGTATCCGTGTTCTAGAATAAGTAAACTCAATTCAATTATCGAACAATTTGAATGAAAAAGTCTCATGTAAAAACGAGCTTGGACTAAAGCATGGTGATGTACAGGTATGAGCAGTAACTGACCGCACCTCTCCGCCGCCTGATGGCTGCTGCTGTATGGAGGGACGCCTATAGCAAACGTTTTAGTGCGTTATTATATGCAACCTCAAATGTTTTAAAATTTCTTGACCGCATTGTACAACCATTATTCCATAAACACCTCCCATAATCAGGCTTACAGTACGAGTTAAATATATATAAAAATGTGTGTCTTTATCGACATAATTAAATTATCTTAAAACACTATTAATTGGGCATAGAACATTCAAATGGCCTTCCACATCATCAGTGTCCCGTAGATCATAGCGTATCATGTGCCCAAGATATTTGTAGGGTAGAACTAATTCGAAATCCATTTCTCCCAAACGCACAGTGTTGGTATTGATCTTACGAGATTTAATGATAGGCATGCACTTAGTTTTTGTTTTATTCATCTTTAAATTCTGTTTTTCTAATTCATTCAGTAGTAGTATTAGTAGTAGTAGTAGTAGTAGTAGTAGTAGTTGTAGTAGTAGTAGCATGATATTTAAGAAGGGAGGGTTCATCAGCATCAGGCACGATGAAGTGAGAGACATAACGGCGAACATGCTCAGGGAGGTGTGTCGCGATGTGGCGTGCGAACCATTAATCATTCACTTGGACGGAGAGATGTTGCAGCACAGGATGGCCAACACATCCAATGAAGCACGAGTGGACGTTAGTGCAAGAGGATTTTGGACAAGAGGACAGCGAGCATTCTTCGACATAAAAATATTTGACCCAATGGCCCATGGCTACAGCGATCTGTCTCTGGATGATGCACACAAGAGGAACGAACAATAGAAGGTCAGGGCATAATTTTGGGGAAAGGATCTTAAATATCGAACAAGGCAGCTTTACCCCATTAGTCTTCACCACATCTGGATGCATAGAAGAAGCAACAGCCCAGGAGCCAAGTTGTAGCCTGGATGAGGTGCCGCCTATCTTTCTCATTGCTCAGATTAGCACTACTATGCCTGCGGGGAACATGACTGTTTGCACCACAACCAGCGACGGTGGCAGACGTGGACTACGAGGCAGCAGTGGCAGAGGGTCGCATAGGGAGGTGACCGGATTGAAGTTGCATGGTGTAGAGTAGTAGTATAATAGAATAGTAGGAATAGAATAATATCTGATGTTTGTAAATTATAATGAATGTACAATATTTAAAAAAAAAAAAAAAAAAAAAAACATCCACGATGATAAGTCTGAGTGCAAACCCCGGAATAGGAAGCAGAGGTACGACTACCAAGTCGGGTGGATTGATGACTGTTCCGTCCTTGTTTAGGGTCCAAAGGGGCGATGCACAGGCTGAGTGGTGTAGAAAAAAAGTAGTAGTAGTAGTAGTGGTATCTCTCTCTCTCTCAAATATAAGCCTTAGTGAATTTTAGTGCCAGTGTTGGGAAGGAAACAAAAAAAGTTACCAGGAGAAAGATCTTCTTACCCTCGGTAACTTGGAGATGCACAAGGTGAGTCAGGCGACTATATAGGACAACCATTTCTACCCTTATGTTCTCCTGCCCTAGGTCTAAGCTCACACCTTTACTTAAACACTTTGACGTATCTGTACCCTGGCCCGCCCAAAAGTGGAACTTTGTTTTTGTCACACATGCATTTCCAACTCTATAGAAAACCTGCTCTAAGGATTACTTTCCCACTTACACACACTCTCTCTCTTTCTATCTCTCTCACTCACTCTCTCTCTCTCTCTCGCTCTAGCTCTTTCTCTCCATCTATCTACCTATGTGTCTGTCCGCTCTAATTAAAATAAGACAGCCTAAGCAGGACACATTTTGCAGAATCTCTCAGTAGATAAAGCTCCTGGTCCAGATGAAATTCCTCCAATAGTACTTAAGGGGAGATGTCCACTTGAGGGATTTTTTTCTCGACTCTTTTCTCCCTCATGTTTAGCCCCATTGATTTTGAGATTTTAAGACCTTCGCCCCATTAGTTTGACGATTTTAAGAACTTTCGCCCCATTTATGTCACTTTTAAGATCTTTCGTGCCATTTAGGTGTCGATTTTTTCCTGGCGAGCAATAGCGAGCCTGTAATTTAAGAGTAACCGGCCTCTGGCCGGGACACGGGACACGGGAAAGGGGGTCTAGGGGGTGTAATCTTAAGCTTGATGGATATCTAAGGACCAAACTAAATACCTCCCTTTAAGAATTGCTCCTTGGTGCTCGCTCCTGTATTGACAAATTTTTTCCGTCTGTGTACTCATACCTCATGCTTCCCAGTATCCTGGAAAGAAGCAAACATCCATCCAGTTCCTAAAAAAGGTGCCTCTTCAGATCCATCAAACTACAGACCAATAGCTATAACTTCCACTCTACCCTCCTCGCACCGCCCCATCACACTCCTTTGTTCCCCCTCCAAAGTCATGGAACGCCTAGTATTACAACTAATTACACCCGACCTACCCCTAGCTCCAACACAACATGGCTTTAGGCCACTGCACTCCACAAACACTCTTCTCACAGACCTTACACAAAGAGCTTTTGACGGCATCAACTCAGCTAGACCACCACACAGATCACTATTAGCCACACTCGACATTAGTAAAGCCTTCGATGCCATCCCCCGCCACACAACCTAACAAACAAAATCTACAACACAAACATGCACAACAACACAAAAAGGTGGCTAGCCAACTTCCTAGCAGGCAGATGTGCACACGTATCTTTTGCCGGTCAGTCATCTAAAATCAGAAACTTTCCAAACGGAGTCCCACAAGGATCCGTCCTATCGCCCGCACTCTTCAATCTGTACATGCACGATATAACTACACCCAATACGCCCCAAATAAACTTAGCCTCCTATGCAGATGACATAACACTCACATGCACACACCATGACCCAAAAAGATCAACAGATCTCCTTCAACCCTATCTCAACACACTACATGGCTGGTGCACTACAAACAGACTTAATCTAGCCCCAGCCAAATCCACCGCAACCCTGCTCACAAGCTGGACAGGAGAACACGAATACATCCCTCAACTAACCATAAACAACACACCCCTAACACATACACACACACCCAAAATCCTAGGAGTAACATATGATACTCATATGACATTCAAACAGCACACCACAAACATTAATAAGAAACTGACACCCAGACTTAACGCCCTCAGGTCACTTGCTCACACAAAATTTGGACACAACAAAGAAACTACCACCACAGTATATAAACAATACATAAGATCAGTGATGGAATATGCAAGCCCAGCCTGGGCTTCTAACCTAGCTGAAGCACATCATAAGACCTTACAGACTATTCAAAACAAAGCCCTGAAGATCATTACAGGCTGCACAGCTACTGCACCCACAGATCACCTACATCAAGAAACCAAAATCCTCAAAGTCAAAGACCATCTGGACATGAGAGGCACTCAATTCCTGGCAGCAGCCTCCACGAACCAAGACGACCCACTAAACTACATGGCAACACACCCACAGACACCAAGAAATATCAAAACAACACCCAGCACACGGTATCACACACAATTATTGTCCTCTCTCCCTCCCTGCCCACCCCGAACCAACTTCCAGAAGCACATCCATACTCATATCTCTCGCCGATCCATCCACTCACTCACAGACAACACGCAGCTGCATGCACGACCTCCCGAAATCCATCCTTCCGAATCCTCCCTCCCTCGCGAGGACAGAGTCCACCTGGCCAGGCTGAGATGCGGACACCATCCAGCTCTCCTGAGCTATCAGAAGAGACTGGATGACTCCGTTGTCGACGCCTGACCGGGATGTAACACAGCACCCCATACCATTAACCCTTATTTAGCGGCGAGCAACATAAGTCGAGTTAAATAAAGCTGGACTATGTGGCGGCGCTCGACATAACTCGAGTGGCAATTTCAGCACGTAATGTGGCTGAGAGAGAGAGACAAGTGGTGGCAGGAGACTAGCGAGCGTATGACTGCTCCAGACCACCGCGGCGAACCTACTGACACAAATCTCAGCTCCCTCCTCCCTCTCTCACTCGCTACATACTCAATTATGTACTGAAAGTACCGAATTACCTGCTTTTTGCACTCGCGTTGCACGGTTATTGCAAGAAAACTATCCATCATACAAGGATCGTTATGGTGTCATTCGAAAGCTCTGTTTATGCCCTTTCAGGGATAGGTACTTGTTTTACGTTCTGGGTCTTATTTAGGCATGAAAATGATCACGTAAACAGCCCTATTTTGGCTAAAAACACCCCGCTGTGCGGTACACATAAATAAACCGCATAGGCCGCTCGTAAGGTGTTAAACACATCATAGAAGACTGCATTTCACACAACCACTTATGCCAACAACACAATCTACACTCAATGAGAGCTCTGTGGGAAAGCCCGATCGTGGCCGTGGCCTTCCTCAGGGACTCGGGGCTGTTCGGCCAGGCAGCTTAGGGAACAACAACAACAACAACTTCCACTCTTGGTAAAGTATTTGAAATTATATTACATAATCACATAATTAAGCATCTTGAGAATAATAAATTAATCAAGGATAGGCAATATGGTTTTAGACGATGTCGATCAACTGCAGACATTCTTTGCCTTCTTACGCATCAAATCAACCAAGCTACAGACCAACATGGTGAAACACATACTGTAAAATAGCACTGGATATATCAAAGCATTTGATAGAGTCTGGCATCAATCCTTATTGTCGAAGATGTCACACTACGGCCTTGCATCATTAGTTCCACTAATTTCTTCTTATCTTCATAACAGAAAAATACGTGTAATGGTAGATGGCCTTTATTTTCTCAATTTCACTCAATAAATGCTGGTGTTCCCCAGGGATCAGTTTTGGCCCCAACTCTGTGCCTCATTCATATCAATGATCTCATATCTACCACTCATAATCCAATACATTCCTACCCAGATGATTCAACACTCCACAGTTCCTTCACATTTACCAATTCTTTCACCCAACCCGATCTTATAAATTCAAAAATAAACACTGCAATTTCTTTGAACCAGGACCTTTCTAGAATTAATGAATGGGGACAAAAGAATCTAGTTTCCTTTAATGCACAGAAAACCAAGTACATTCAATTTTCTAACCGACAGAATCTCACTGACTCCCATATATTTTTTAATGATGTAAATACTCCCACTTCCCCTAGTATTGACATTCTCGGTGTAACATTAACTACTAACCTGAGCTGGACACATTATGTTAGAAGCATTGCTAAGAATGCCTCTAAAAAACTGGGACTCCTGTACAGAGTTCGAGAATTCTTCACTGACGAGCAGTTGGCCGTAATATATAAAAGTCATGTGCGTTCTCAGATGGATTACTGTTCACCTCTGTGGAGTGGAAGCATTGAGGCAGTTGGACAAAATTCAAAATAAAGCTATTAGATTAATCAATAACCCTGCAATCACACAGGACCTTCCTACATTATCCATATGAAGAAACGTTGCATCCCTTGCATTATTCTACAAATATTTTCACAGCAATTGTTCCGAGGAACTTGCTTCAATTGTGCCGCCTCTCCACATCTTTCCCCGTAGAACTAGGGCAGCTGGAAGCGCATATGAATTTACACTTTCTCCTCCACAATGCAGAACTTCTGCTTATCAAAATTCATTTATCCCCAGAACTACTACTCTTTGGAATTCACTTCCCTCGAGTTGCTTTCCACAAACTTACAATCTACAACAGTTTAAATCCAGTTGTTACAAACATTTTATGAATGGAGGATGCCTTTAGGCACATGGACCTTTTTTGTTTTATCTGTGTTTTTCCTTCCTCCGTTCATTGTCTCTTAAAAAAAATAAAAAAATAAAATACTTTCTTGCTAATTAGACTCTCCTCATATATCACTCGCATAATTTCTTTCTTAATCAATTCAATTTACCGCACCCAATAATATCCTGCATTCCTTTCTTCTCCTTGACCAAGGCTAATATCTAACTGATATTACAACTTCTACAACTACCACTGCTATTAATACTGCTAACATTACTACACTAAAGAAAAAATAAGTACTCACATTATCAGAGAAAGTAGCGGTAATAACAGCAATAGCCAAGATGTGGATAATAGTTATTATGGTTGTCGCTACGATTATTGCTATAAACTTGATTAATAATAGCTAAAAACCGCCTTGTTGTCCTGTCTAGTCGCTTACGCATTTTGTGCATGTCAAGTAATAATACCAAATTATACAGATACAACTCAACAATCTATTACATACATCCCAGCAGCCTGTCAGGGGAATATCAAATATGGCAAACAATTATACCTAAAGGGCATAAACACTGTAGTACGGTACAACAATATGTAAACATACATACCGAAAAATATTTGGTTTTTGCTACACAGGTTAGGTAGCCTACTGTCACTAAGGTAAACTAATAATTATTGAATTTTTAATACACTTTCCTGGTTTATAACATTTTGAATTACGTTTAATTTAGTGTTTGTTTAAGATGTCCATAAAAACTTGAAATTAATAAAAACATAAAAAAATACACAATAAAGTGTATTAAGTCAAAACTCACGGACAGTCCAAATCGACTAGATAACTGTTTACTTTGCATATCGAAAATGGGAGATATTAGTCCCTTCATCCATGATTAATTAACACAAGTTTACTTTGATTGTTTTCTGTTTGTAGGCACAATACCATCTTTTTAGGTAAAAATACTGGGCAAGGTTTAATAGTTTCCTATAATATTCGTCCGTATCTATGTAGGCCTATACCTGCCTACATTTGTCCTAGGCTTCATTAATCTTTAAGGACTTAGCAGGGGAAAGAATGGAAATGTGTATATATTAATGGTATAAGGATAAGATGGAGGACGAGGAAAGCTCAGACGAAGATCTATCACAAAGGCCCCCAAAAACACAAAAAATGCTGTATCTGTACTACAAAATAATGAACACACATGTACTCACTGCAAATGTGTGCATAGACTGTAATAAAGGTTCCCAGTGTCGTAACTCTTTAGGTAGAGCAGAAACGGAGAGAGAGACGGCAGCCAATTTCCAGAGTGAGCGACGGGACGCAGATGAGGGGGACCAACATGGTGGCAGGGAACCCGAAAGAGCATGGGGAGAAGCGGGGCCCTCAGGGGTCCAAAGAGAAGTAGGGGAACCCCAAGAAGCGGAGGGTAATGGGGAGCCCGCCATAAACCCGAGGGAGGGAGATGACCACTGAGTTGTAAGAGCTGAAGACAGGCCTCCAACTGGACCAAATGAAGTTGGTGGAAACGATGATGACATGCCAGACAATGAAGAGCCTCGAAATGCACACAGGGAGGCAGAACCACAGAAGGAGGTGGCCCCAGACAGACCCGCAGAGGCGGAAACTTTCTCTGGAAAGGATTACGGGAAGAGGATGTTAAAACTTGGACAGATGCAGCTTATTCAGAAGTTGTAGATGGATCTGCACACAACTTATTCAAGCCATCTAAATGCGCAGCCACCACCAAATTTTTAAAAGAAATTACCACATTAATTCATAATTATGTCTATGACACAGCTTTAGCCTCATACGCTCTCAAGATACTTTTCAGCATTCCACATCTGTTCTGGCAAAAAAACTCACCGCAAATCTAAGCAAGCTGAAAACGTGACTATGCTAACAAAATGAGTGGAACTATGGAATAATAACAAGATGGACGACCTACTCAGTGAAGCCAGAGCATTACAAGAGAGATAAGGCAGGCGGCGGCGGCACAAAAGGGAAAACACTGAGGACGAGGCCAGGAGATTTGGCGACCAGATGAGACAGGGTAAAGTTGCACCTGCAATACGGTCCCTGGCAAAGGAAGCAGCTGGTGGGTTGTTGCCTGTCGCAAAACCATCAACCTGTTGTAAGAGAAACATCCGCAACCTATTATCTCTGAGAGTCAGAGGTTTGGGGGGGCTTACATACCACCGAACTACGTCATCTATGAACAAATCACAGGCGAGATGATTTGGAAAAAGGCTCTCAGGACAACAAGGCAGTGCAGGTCCATCAGAGCTGGATGCAAATGGGTGGAGAACAATCCTGAGCAGCGCAGTCTTCAGACTTGCAGCGACCGACTTATGTAGAGCTCTGGCAGCTGTTTCAAGAAAGATGGGCGTCCAAAATTGTCAACACTTGGAGGCTTTCACAGCTTGTCTATGGGAAGATAAATGCTTAAGATATTTTGAATTAAGGATAGTTTAAAAAACTTCAGAGATGCAAGAAATGAGAGCAAATGGACAATAATAGGAGGGTTGAGAGCAGGCACACTTCTTTGGGACAGGTTGAATGAGAGAAAACTTCCAGCAAAAAGGAAAGACGTTAGAGGAAACGCAGAAACCGAAGAGGTTTCCTAGGCAGGGAGTCAGCACGGATGAACAGTTTTTAGTACAACAGGAGGAACACCATCTGGTCCGTTCGCTTTCTTAATATTAAGCCTAGCGAGGGAAGAAAGTAAATCCTTAGAAGCGATTATGATCTTAGGCATAAATAAGTGAGAAGGGGGTGGAGATTTTGGCAAAAGTTTGAGCGAAGAGTTTAGCTTTGTCAGAGTAAGACATGACATCACGGTGGTGCCGTCAGAGTGGAAAAGAGGGAAAGACAAGGAAGTAACATTGTTGGAGAGGTTTTTGGCTAGATACCAGAAAGCTTGCAAAGAGCTAGAGTTGGAAAGTTCGGAACAGTTATTATTGATGAAATAGTTTTTGGCTAGTCGAAAAACAGATTTGGCTTGATTCCAGGCAGAAACACTAGATTCTTGAGTTTGAAGGCGACGGTACCGTTTGAATGCTTCCTCCTTATTGGGACAGCAGTAGAATAGCAGTAGAACGAGGCGGGTCATATATTCATCATCAATGAATGGTGACTTTTGAAAAGGTGGTGTAGTATGTAAAGCTTTTTTTTTTTTTTTTTCTATGTGAGTGAGGGAGACAAAAGGCAGAACTGCCTGTATCGAGTGCCTCCCCCAGAGTTGTAAGAGTGACAGGGCCAAAATCAAGGGACGTTCGAGCCAAAATGCCTGGACACGGAGTTTGAAGCAATTTAAGTCATAGGAAAAGGGAAAGACTGATTCTGGGAGAGAGTTCCAGAGCTCAGCAATTGAATAGAAGAAAGTCTGAGAATAACTTTTTACTCTTGGTTGGAGAGTTGCACAGAGTAGGGGTGGGATTGTGTTGCAAGATGGATACTACGTACCCTACGTAGAGGAGGTGGTATACACTGGGAGAGCTCTGAGGAACATTGATTATTAAGCCGGTATCATACTAGCGTATTTTCGAGCAATTTTTACGGGAAATTATGGTCTGGCAGCTTCAAAAAATACACTTTATCAGAATTCAGCCGCCTAACGTAATCTACTTTCAGTCTACTTGCCGATACTCGTGCGAACATGTCCCGAAATAATACGAGAAAAAACTTGCTCATGGAAAATTGACGGAAAAACGCTCGTGTGACAGTAGCTTTATAGTAGCGATAGAATAGTGAGAGAGGTGGAACATTGCGGCGAATAGAGAGAGATTGCAGAGAGTTGGTGAGTGGGCGGGAGTTAATGATACGAAAGGCTTTCCTTTCTACTTTGTCTAGGAGTGTGGTGTGAGAGGATCCTCCCCACCCATGTGAACAATACTCAATACAAGGAAGCACAGTGCCCCTGTACAGAGCAAGAAGCTGTGCAGAGGTAAAGAACCCCTTAAGGCAGTTGAGCACACCCAGCTTCTGGGAGGCTGCCTTAGCAAGACTGGTAATATGGTCCTTCAAAGTGAGAGCAGAAGAAAAAGAGACACCGAGAATATTGAGAGATGCTGAAGGATTGATTTTTGTATTGTTGAAGTGTAAGGGATAGTCCTCTGGGCATTCTGAACGGGTTGTAAGATGAAGAAATTGGGTTTTGGAAGCATTAAAGGTAACAAGGTTTTCTCTGCCCCAATTGAAAATAGTAGTTAGATCAGAAGATAAGTGTTGCATGGTTTCATTACGTTTGTTTTTGAGGGATTGCTGGCTGGGGCATTCAGGAAAACTAATTGAGTAGTGTAAGGTAGAGTCGTCTGCTTATGAATGGATGGGACTGGAGGTACAGTTGAGAAGATCATTTATGAAAATTAGGAAGAGAATGGGAGAAACCGGAGTTGATAGGATGAGGAAGTGAGCGATGGCCATCCACAACCGCAGCTATGGAAAGGCCGGAAAGGAAATTGGAGACAAAGGCACAGATGGAGGGATAGAAACCGAAGGAGGGTAGTTTAGAAATTAAAGATTTGTGCCAGACTCTATCGAAGGCCTTCGATATGTCTAGGGCTATAGAAAAGGCCTCACCAAACTCCCGAAAGGAGGATAACCAAGAGTTAGTAAGATATGAAAGAAGATCACAAGTAGAGCGACCTTTAAGGAAGCCATACTGCCGATCTGAGAGTAGATAATGAGAAGGGAAATGCTTAAGAAATTTGGAAGCAAGAATATTTTTAAACTTTAGAGATACAAGAGATGAGAGCAATTGGACGATAGTTGGATGGTTGAGAGCGGTCACCCTTCTTTGGGACAGGTTGAATGAGAGCAAACTTCCAGCAAGAAGGGAAGACGTTAGAGGAGAGACAGAGACGAAAGAGTTTGCCTAGGCAGGGAGTCAGGACGGAAGCACAGTTTTTTAGTACAACAGGAGGAACACCGTCCGGACTGTACGCCTTCCTAGTATTAAGCCCAGAGAGGGTAGAAAGTACATCTTTAGAAGAGATTAGGATATTAGGCATAAGTAGGAGAGAGGGGGGTGGAGAGGGATGAATAGCACCGGAATCATCCAAGGTGGAGTTTCTAGAAAAGTTTGAGTGAAGAGTTCAGCTTTGTCAGAGGAAGAAGTGATGATTGTGCCATCAGAGTGGAAAAGGGTAGGGAAAGTGGAGGAAGAAAAATTGTTGGAGAGGTTTTTGGTTAGATGCCAGAAAGCTTGGGAAGAGCTAGAGTTGGATAATTCAGTGCATTTATTATTAATGAAAGAGTGTTTGGCAAGTCGAAGAACAGATTTGGCTAGATTCCGGGTAAATACATAGGAAGAATGAGATTATTGAGTCTTAAGGCGTCGGTACTGTTTGAATGCTTCCTCCTTCTTGTGGACAGCAGTAGAACAAGTGTGAGTAAACCAAAACAAAATTGCATTAGACTGATAGAAAGAAAATGGAATGTATGCTTTCATGCCCGAGAGGATTACCTCGGTAATGCGTTCAGCACTTTCCGAGGATCCCCGGCCATGGAAGCAAAAGTCAATCCATGGGAAATCAAAGAAGTACTGCCGAAGAGCTTCCCAGTCGGCAGCGATAAAGTGCCACCAGAGCATTTTGGAGAGTCGTTACCAGGGGACAGACCGATGGGGCATTTCTGGTCCCCCCCCCCCCTGTGGGGACTCCGAGGCAGGTCGAGGTTTCGCCATTTTGATTTTCTTTGGAAAAGTTAGTGTAGTATGTAAGGTGTTTGTAGTATAATGTATTGATAGGAGGAGAAGGTGTTTTGGAGGGCAGGCTGGGGTTGCCCTCAATATTGATGAGACACTGAAAGGATCAGCTAGGGAGGCCAGGTGGTGAAACAGGAGTTCCAGCGGTCCTTATCAGTCACCTAGCACTCCCCGGGAGTGCTGCCCTATTCGACTGGCATCTACAGCCTCCTCCTAACAATTCTGGAGGTGGGATTCCCGCTCCCAACCTCCAGGGGCTATCTGCGCCACAAAGTGACGGGCGGTGGGGTCGCCACATCCCACATAGCCACATTGTAGTATAGTGCATTGAAAGAGAAAGAAGGTGTTTAGGAGGGAAAACTGGGTTTGCCCTCTGTTTAGGTGAGGCATGGAAAGGATCAGCTAGGGAGGCCAGGTGGTGAAACATGACTATCAGTTTTCCTTTACACCCACCTATAGCTCTCCCCAGGAGTACCGCCCTGTTCGGCTGGTGCCTGCCCTACAGCCTCCTCCTATAAATCCCTAGCATCTTATAATTCAGGGAGGGCTGGGACAAACGGGCTGCAAGCTCCAACACTCATTTACTCCTTTTATCTTCCCAAATGGTAGGAATATTGGTTTCAAGTAAAAAAGGCCACTCAGAAATGGCCACAACCAAAATGGCCACAAACAAAAAGTGCCACAACCCAAAATAGCCACAGCCTTAAATGGCCACAATCAGAAACAGTTACAGTTGCAAACAGCCAAAGTCGTAAATGGCCACATGCGCAAATGGCCTCAAGGGAGAGGCTCTCACCCGAACTTGATTACTCAACTCCGGTTTGAGGTGTAAGAGGTTGGGTTAGTTGTTTTACCCTGCCTAATCGTATAATTATTCTATAATAATTGATAGAGGTACGGTAGCCAAATTTGCAATGAATGACTATTTAGTGATATGGGAACTTAATGGCCAAGTTTATTGTTATGCTAGACTAAACAGGTTGTGGATTTATAACCCTCAGTTATTACCTTCACTTACCCCTCATTAACCCTATACACTTCTACCAGCAACTACAGTATTTATATATATCTATGTAATCATAAATCTCCATATCTATATATATATATATATATATATTGGACTATTATTCTATATAAACAATAGAACCACCTTATATACTTTAGGCTATAACTCACTTATTATGACACCTAACCATCAACACCTTACTCCTAATAACTTACACTATAGGTTTATAATATTATCTCATTATGTTTAAACAATGTGTTTTGTCTTAAATCCATCCTGTTTAAATGTAGGCTACACATTAAAGGACACCAGACATAACAGAACTACTTCCCTTCCAGGATATTTGATCAAATTCACTTCTTTATGTAACACACCTCCGAGAACTGAGAGGTGCACACCTCACTTCATCACTAACAGCGGCCATGGCAACACACCTCCCTTAGGCCACCTTACTTCGTTATCACGGCACCTACACTTGGCCTATAGAGATCATTATAGCTCACTATCACCAATAGGTATCACTTACATTCACTATTGACACATAAGTATAAGTGACCTTCAAGAGGGCACCTTAAGTGTGGTCTTACTTACATAGTCAAGTTTCCCGTACATACTGTATTCAACTATGACGTTGTGGAGTCCTATTAACACACGAGAGACTCACTTTATCACCTTTTACTCATATAACTAAGTTTTAGCCCACATATATTATATCTTAGTATATTGCAAGCATATATCTTAACTGCTGGTAATTTAAAATTTGTAAACTGTCTACTCAACTTACTTTTATTATAAGTAATGTCTATTGAGTACTGTATCATTCCAACCTCATTGAATATTTAATTATGTTATAACTTGTTCAGAATATCATATTATCTGACATACCGGCACTATTTATTATTTTTGTGATATGAACCAGCCAGGGCTCGAGCCCAGGCCAGTAGTGCAGCACTCCAACACCTCAACCACTAGGCCACCGAAGAGCTTAAAAGTCAGTGCTTAATTTTGAATAACATTCCACCCACCACCACCTGCTCCAACTCGTGGTCACGTAGCTTGATGCCATACACACATACACCTCACACCCAAACACTAGCAGCTAAGTACTAGAGAAGGATACTTGTAATCTGGGGCACATGTAAGGCCTCTCTGAATAAACAAGTAGAGCCTAAATATATATAATATATTTGTGATATGACCCAGCCAGGGCTCGAACCCAGGCCAGTAGTGCAGCACTCCAACACCTTAACCACTAGGCCACCGGGGAGCATAAAAGCAATGGCTTCATTTGTAATCATATTCTATCCACCACCACCCGCTCCGTCTCGTGGTCACATAGTTTGATGCCATACACACATACACCTCACACACAAACACTATATAGCAGCTAAATACTACAGAAGGATACTTATAATCTGGGGCACATTTAAGGCCTCTCTGAAATATACAAGTAGAGCCTAAATATATATTATATTTTTGTGATATGAACCAGCCAGGGCTCGAACCCAGGCCAGTAGTGCAACACTCCAACACCTCAACCACTAGGCCACCGAGGAGCTTAAAAGTAATGGCTTCATTTGAAATCAAATTCCATCCAACACCATCCATTCCGACTCGTGGTCACGTAGCTTGATGCCATACACACATACACCTCACACCCAAACACTAGCAGCTAAGTACTAGAGAAGGAAACTTCTAATCTGGGGAACATTTATAACTTCAACTGACTATCCAAAATTCTTTGACTATCTTACTTCTAAAGTGGAACACATTCTATCTATCTCTCCCTTCTCTGAAATCTCCATCTTAGGAAATGTCAATGTTCACCACCAACAATGGCTCTCCTCACATTTCACTGAACAACCTGGTGAACAAGCCTACATCTTTTCTATCCTAAATGACCTAGAGCAGTTAGTTCAGCACCCCTCCCATATCCCGGACCGCTCTGGAAATCGGCCCAACATTATTGATCTATTTTTAACCTGTAATCCTTCCACTTACACTGTAAATCTTCTCTCTACAACCTTATCTCGGTTACTCGTCCTATCTCTCTAGTACGGCCTTCTGACCCCCCCCCCCCCCCTCAACCGATTGTGGCATTTTGTCGCCGGTGACTGGGGGGCTCTTCGGCAGTATTTCTTTGATTTCCCATGGAATGACTTTTGCTTCTGTGGCCGGAGACCTTCGGAGAGTGCTGAACGTATTACCGAGGTAATCCTCTCGGGCATGGAGGCATACATTCCATTTTCTTTCTCTCAATCTGATGCAAAAAAATCTTGGTTTACTCACACTTGGTCTACTGCTGTCCACAATAATGAGGAAGCATTCAAATTATACCGTCGCCTTCAAACTCAAGAATCTTGTGTTTCTGCCCAGAATCATGCCAAGTCTGTTCTTTGACTAGCCAAAAACTCTTTCACCAATAACAAAAGTTCTGAACTTTCCAACTCCAGCTCTTCGCAAGCTTTCCGATATCTAGCCAAAAAACCTCTCCAATAATTTTACTTCCTCGTCTTTCCCTCCTCTTTTCCACTCTGATGGCACCACCGTGACGTCACGTCTTTCTCTGATAAAGCTAAACACTTCACTCAAACTTTTGCCAAAGACTCCACCTTAGATGATTCTGGGGCTATTCCTCCCTCTCCACCCCCCTCTCACTTACTTATTGCCTAAGATCATAATCTCTTCTGATACACTTTCTGCCCTCTCTGGGCTTAATACTAAGAAGGCGTATGAACCAAATGGTGTTCCTCCTCTTGTACTCAAAACTTTTCTTCCGTGCTGACTCACTGCCTAGGCAAACTCTTTCGTCTCTGCCTTTCCTCTAACGTCTTTCCTTATTGCTGGAAGTTTGCTCTCATTCAACCTGTCCCAAAGAAGGGTGACTGTTCTCAACCCTCCAACTATCGTCCAATTGCTCTCATCTCTAATGTTTTTGAAACTATCCTTAATTCAAAATATCTTAAGCATTTAATTTCCTATAATCTACATTAAGATCGCCAGTATGGTTTCCCTAAATGTCGCTCTACTGGTGATCTCCTTGATTATCTTACTAACTCTTGGTCCACCTCCTTTCGGGACTTTGGTGAGACTTTTTCTATTGTGCTAGATATATCGAAAGCCTTCGATAGAGTCTGGCACAAATATCTAATTTCCAAATTACCCAACTACTCTCCTTCGGTTTTTATTCCTCTATGTGTGCCTTTGTCTCTAATTTCCTTTCTGACCGTTCCATAGCTGCAGTTGTGGACGGCCATCGCTCACTTCCTCAACCTACCAATTTGAGTGTTCCTCAGGGTTCTGTCCTGCCTGCAGTCCTTTTCCTAAGATTCATTAATAATTTCCTTAACTGAACCTCTAGTCCCATCTACTCATAAGCTGATGACTCTACCTTACACTAGTCAACTACATTGTCACAACAACCCAGTATGCAATCACTCCAAAAGTCATGTGACGATGCCATAGAACGCCTATCTTCTGATCTATCAATTATTTCTGATTGGGGCAGAGAAAATCTTGTCATTTTCAAATGCCTAGTACCACCCCAGTGAGGCTCGATGCTCACAGAACTAGACTCGCTGCCAGTAAAACACCAGCCAGGCTCGAGGCTCACAAAACTATGCTCGACGCTAGTAAGCCACCAGTGAGGCTTAACAAAACAGTTGATGATATTACAGGAAACGGTTCAAGACCTTCCAAGAAGACGTTACCCAACTCTATGATCATTTAAGGAAGCGGTTTGAAACCTTCCACAATTCCAAACACTGTAAAAATTTGCAATAGTGACACCTTAACAAATTCACCCTCTAAAACTATCAAAATAGAATCCTTAAGTCATCCCCATACACCCGGAAAATAACTTTAACAAAATTAACATAACTCCGCCTTGGTTTCGAGTCCCTAGTTATGTAACTGTTAAATTCCATTAGAAAAAGACAACCCTTGACTTTGTCCTTGCCATCCCCTCTTTAATATTCTTATTGATATATTTAGACACTCTGCTTCAACGTAAGTAAATATATTCAATAGTAGGATATTAATTTATATGCCCTAACACCCGACGTGATACTATTTGCTAAAGTGATTTTAAATAAATTACCCGTCCTATGGCATCGAGAAGTAAGCCTGGCATAAAAGTAAAACAAACTTGCAGTTCGACGCGCGGGCAGACTAAGTGAAATTATGAAATTATACATTCTCCATGTGCCATACCAGACTTCAATGAATTAGTGAGACCATTTCCATGATATTTAATAGTATAACTTTGTCATAATATATTTGTCTATATATAAATGTTTGCTCGAGTCTAATAGCTCACATAAGGCTATATTTCCATAGTTGCTCCAAACTCAGATTCGGTGTCCAAATATTGATCAAAGTCTAAGAACTCACAGTATTACTTTCCATCCTTATATAAAGTGAAGATTTCGGTAATTGCTTGTGTTTATTGATTATTGATATATATATATACTGTATATGTAACATCTCAAGTTGAGATATATTGCATGTGAGAAAAAAAACGTTATCTTGAACTACTTTGTCTAACTCACCTTGTCTTTGTATTGTATATAAGAACATAAGAAAATGGGAGTCTGCAGAAAGCCGATTGGCCTAAGCATGGCAGATCCCTGACTGTGTACTGTATTGAACTACTGAATTCTCCCCGTTAGAAGAATTCACATACATTGTTTTGTCTAATAATAATAATAATATTTATTCAGTTAGAAATTTACAATGTTGGTACCACATAATATGTTACAAATATGACATGTACCAGCCTTGCATAATTCCAACTAAGGATAGCCCAATAAGGCCGTTAGGCGTTTCCATTGGGGTCCTATCTAGCATAGCAATACATTTTTGAAGTTGCTTTGAGCTGAATTGAATCTCCTTTATAGTTTTTAACAAAATAATTGCATTTCGGAGGTTCATTTAATCAGTTCAATGCTTCAAAATGTATTAGGATTTATGACCGCGACTGTACATAACTCAATTTCCTTTACTTATGTAGCTATACAAATTAACTAGGCGTGGGAAAACTTGTTTGCTTGTCTCTTTCCAATTCATTGTCATGAACATTGACATGATTTTGATATTTGATAAAGTATAATAACTTCCTGTTCCTTCTTTAATCCTTTCCCCACGACTCCCGCACTTCATGCTGCCCGTTGGGACTCTGCGGGTCCAATCGAACTGATTTATATCTGGTTCACTGCATGGCGACTTCAATGCCTTATCAAACACCAATCCACTACACTCACTAATTACTTAAAAATATATTAATACATTAATTTATAAAAAAAATATATATATACTGTATACAGTATATATATATATACTGTATACAGTATATATATATTTTTGGTATCCACTTAATTTTCCCCGAAATAGCTAATAACACCATATATTCATTCAAATAGTTTTCAATATCGAAATAACTTTTCCGAGATCCAAAGCGGTCTGAATAATAGCACCAGTAATTTAGTGTTGATATTTATTTACACGGGCAGGCACCAAACCTTAGCACTTGTTCGTATGTAAGACTCGCCAAAACACTAGTCAAGGAAAGCGAGAGAGCGACACGGCGTACACCCTCGCTCGATAGCGGCACAACTCTGACTGAAGGTACTGACCCCCTTTCTAAATCTGCCTGCCTTGACAGTGACAATATCATCATCATCAATGTAGGTCAGTGGGTGCCGGGTGCAAAATTCCGTTTTGGAATTACATGCCATTTGTTCACCGTATTTGGGTCGTGGGGAGGGGGGGTTCTTTTTGGACTTGCCACGTTTCGCTCCATTAATTTATAGATTATAAGACACCCCATTAAAAATAGTTTCGCGATAATAGCACGCTTCACCCCATTCAAGTGTCGATGTTTTTTCTAAGTGAGCGGTAGCGAACCTGTAACTTAGACGAAATCGGGATTCGGGCGGGTCATTTGCCTATGGAATAAATTACAGACTTAGCTTGAAAGAGGTCTTGGTGGGGGTTTTTTTTGTATTTTTTTAGTTTACAGGAAGTGTAGGAAAGCGTTTTGTTAGCCTAAGGGATTGAGATGACGAAGGATAACAATATTCCCGACATGCCTGCCAACCAACTACCACCCACAACGAGCATACCAGATCAAACCATCCGCGTTGCTAGCATAACCAAAGTATATAGACACTAACAAGTAAACCTACCAAAACAATATTGGAACCTGTGACGTCACGAGCCTGGCTCCACGCTTGCTACCTCCTTATTTACTAACGGTGGTTCTGGTAAAATCAAAGCATATGGAATACTGGTATACTGGAATACTGGTATATGATATCCGTAATACTTGTTCCTGTCATTAAAGATAAATCAGGTAAAATTACAGCAAAAGACAACTACCGCCCAGTAGCACTTGCTAGTGTGGTGAGTAAGGTAGTTGAAATGATAATGCTAGAAAGAATGTCTGCATATATTGTCACCAGCAGCAATCAGTTTGGCTTTAAGAAAAATCACGGCACAGACCAATGCATATATGTGCTGAAAGAAGTGATTGATACATACAACAAACTAAATAGCTCAATTTTCTCTTGTTTTCTTGATCCAAGTAAGGCTTTTGATAGGGTGTCACAAAACCTTATTTGAAAAATTAGTTAACAGGGGAGTGCCTAGCTATATTGTTAGGATACTTATTTTCTGGTATGCTAATCAAAAAATGTGTGTAAGATGGGGCAACATCCTGTCAGGCTCTTTCGCCGTAACCAATGGTGTTAGGCAGGGGGGGATATTGTCTCCGTATCTTTTCAACGTCTACATGGATGATCTTAGTCTGGAGCTGAACAAGACTCGCACTGGGTGCTGTATTGGCAGCACCATTGTAAATCATCTCATGTATGCTGATGACCTAGCCTTAATCGCGCCCTCTGGAGCAGGACTGGATAAATTATTAAGAGTATGTGAAAAATTTGGAATCGAACATTCAGTCAAATTTAATCCTATAAAGAGCAATATCATAATATTTAAATCTAACCTTCTATTGAAATCAAAGCTACCTAAATTCCATTTGTATGAAGAAATTATAGAAGAAGTAAGTAAAGTAAAGTATCTAGGACACTATATTTCATGTGATCGCTCAGATGATGAGGATATGGGTCGTCAGCGAAGGCAACTTTACATGCAGGGAAATTCAATATTAAGAAAATTTCATATGTGCACATGGGATACAAAAATAACATTGTTCAACTCCTACTGCTCACCAATGTATACAGCACAACTATGGTGGAACTATAAGAAAATTACAGTGAATAGACTAAGTATCTCATATCACAATATCATGAAAATGTTTCTGGGGCTCTCAAAATATGAGAGTACAAGTACGCTATGTGCCTATATGAACTTACACTGTTACAAATCACTCATTAGAAAGCTAACATATAAATTCATTCAGCGCCTTAACACTTCTGAGAACAGGATCATTAAAATGCTACAAACTCCAAGCATAGTGTACACCTCCAGGATCCAGGCACACTGGAGGAAGTTGCTCTATATTTAACCTTAAGTAATGATTTCAGGTCTGCTACTCTACAGAATTAGCATACCGGTACTGATCCTCATAGTGCAGTACAGTACCGATATTCCTATACTGTACTGTAGCAACATACTGTACCGGAAGCTAAATGATGTGAGGCATGGTACTGTACACAATTAGGACAGTGGTTTTGGTAACACAGTAGTTTGATGACCACTGTTTTTGGTTGAGGCAGTGCTGTGAACTACATGATAGCAAGCTGGGTATTATTTAATTTCTTTTTATTTTATGTAGCCTATGTACAGTAGCTTATATATATTTATATATATTTATGTTACTGTAAGGTATATATGGACCCCAGTATGGTCCCCTCTGTACTGTGTGAGTCTGAAATAAAGTATTATTATTATTATTATTATTATTATTATTATTATTATACTGTTTTGTAACTATGGTTTTAATGAGTTGATAAAAGACTAAACAACTTAATTCTAGTATATAACTAGTCCTAATGTGTTCATATATATCGATAATGTTGGTGTTAATGAAGCCTTTCTCAGCATCTTCTGGGCTTCTGTTACATAAATTATCGAAATATAACTTCTGAAGTAGTTTGCTGTCCGAGCCGAGTTGTCCCATGGGCCGAGTCGTCCAGTCCCCGTTATCGGCCTTCTATAGGATTATGACGCTTCTTTTGGATATTCTGAGGATATAGCTAGGTACATTTATAATTATCACATCCAAATCGATTATTTGTATATGGATATATACACAAAGTCTTAAAACTGTTATCAAGTTCCGAAAGTCTGAATCGGGTTGAGTTTACACCCTGTGGAAGAGCAGGGTTGAGTTGGCTTGATATTGGACACCCTTTTATGGCATTTGGGTGTGAAATACGACACCATTTCCAGTCTATCGGAGATAATGATGGTAAAGGAAATTGCGGCTAGTTTGTTCCTGCTCATTTGGTTAAGAGAGCGACTTAATCAGAGTTGTCGAGGTTCGAGTTTTCACGCACATTTGGGCTACTTTTGAGGATTATTTGTCGGAATGTTTCGAAAGATTACATAATTTTAGGTTCCTTCTAAGACACAGTAATAACATAATACCCAAAAGAAGCCAAATAACTAACAATGTCATGTCAGCTAAGCTTGATGCCGACAGAAGATGGAAAATAAGTAAAGATTGGGCTATTGTTGGGCTACTTTCTCAGGCATTTGGGCTGGATTTTAGCTGTTGACAACTCTGACCTCTGTCCTTTCTCGTTCACTCGGGATCTGGATGGCTCCGCACCTATGCGCAGTCAGTATGTACCACTCAGTAGTAGCAGGTTAGTACAGCTCCGTACCTCAGTCGGGTACTGAAGGGTAATAATAATAATAATAATAATAATTCTTTATTCCAGACACATAAGATAGATACAGTATAAATACAGTACGACCTAATGGTCCATATCACATACACTTCTCGTCAGAGCACAGATAATAATTATACACAAAGATATATTAATAAAGACACAATAAAATAAAAAATACAGTAGGCCTATTTACAGAATAGAGCACATATCACATTTTGTCACAATATAACACAGATAGGCTAACTAAGGCTATTGCTCAATGTTGGTTAACACCTATTGCACAGATCATTGCTCATAGTTCAATTAGACCTATATATTACATTACATACTATGTGTGCAGCAGCTTCTGCCAGTGAGATATAATACGGGATTCATAGATATGATCACTAGACCAAAGAGCTACAATCAGCGTGTTACTGGAGGATTGCAGTCGCTGCGAAAAGCTGTACACCAGTCTCCTGATGACAGCCCGACAGCACTGCACATCCAACAGTGTGCACACCATACTAGTGCTTTCATATTTAGAGAGACCAATGAACATCTTGAGTATATTATGATAGGATGTACACAGACCATTTATGGTGGCTCTTATACTTCCACCACAAATGGGCTGTGTACATAGAGGAGGTCCTTTCTGACACTACCTGCTGTAAAGGATCAGCGAATGTCTAGTCATAACTCAGGAAGGTGGTAAACATACACTTAGACATGGTTAACATATTTATTAATAAAGAAAGAATATATATAGCAAATAGTTGAATAATAAATTTTCCGTTGAAGATTTAATTAAATAAATAAGTTAAATATAAATAAGTCTGATAAGAAAAGATTTAAGTGACAAAGAAGGAAGTTAAATATAAATAAGTCTAATAAGAAAAGATATAAGTGATAAAGAAGGAAGTTAAATATAAATAAGTCTAATAAGAAAAGATAGAAGAAATATAGGGCTTTATGTACAAAAGATTTGGTGCACCAGCGTAAGGGTGGCTCGGAACTTTTATCTACAGTATATTCCGACCACTTCTGGTGCGGTGGCAACAGCTCAGACCACCAAGCAGCTTTAACCCCACACGACCAGCAGCCCAGAACACCGGTCCCACGCCCCTCTCCACAACACAAGGAGTCCTACGATGATGGCTCGCGGTGCTGTAGTCCACTGCTGAGTGCTGACATTAGGACGCCTCCCTGTCCGGCCCTTGATAGTGGTAGGGTCCGAGTCCTCTCCCGATCTGATTAAGTACCAGGAAACTCCATAACTATCAAACAATAACTTGATACCCCATTTATGTACTTAAAGTTTGAAGCAAGTAACCCACTCGTAGATAGTCAAATTGAACCAATCAAATAAGGTAACAAAGTTAATCCCACCAAGATAATACAACTATCACAAAATCAAAGTTAATCCCATCAAGATAATGCAACGATCACAAAATCAAAGTTAATCACATCAAGATAATGCAACTATCACAAACAAAGTTAATCCCCTCAAAATTTGTAGGCACCGTACTTCACTCAACTAACCTCCTCGGCGACGTGAATAAGACTGACTTCCCTAGCAAATCACATACACCACTTTAGCTATGATTACCCGAAGCACTAAGCAATGAGCGAAACTTTAAACAATGAGCAGCTACTAACGAAACATTTAATTCACAATACTCTACTGGTTCGAAGCAATGAGCGAAACTTTAAACAATGAGCAGCTACTAACGAAATATTTAATTCACAATACTCTACTGGTTCGAAGCAATGAGCGAAACTAGAAACAATGAGCAGCTACTAACGAAACATTTATTTCACAATACTCTTGTTATGCCCTGTTTTTCTACAGGATTAACTTGGGTAATGTGAGTTCTAACTGACTGGGTATAGAAGGCTGCATGCACAAAACAAGGTATGAGGAATAGAGAACACAAAATAAACACACGGTAACAAGACACACAATAACTTTTATTGAGGGACACACTTCTGTATGTTGTTTGATGATGATTAATCTGACGCATAAGAAGATATGGATATTCGTACAAGACAATTGATAGAATTTAACAAACTAGCATTAAGTGGATCTGGAAGGAGCCTAGTCTCCCTCTTCCAACGTTCAGGTATTAATCTTCTGATCACTGGCTTTATTCACAATTTTATATATTGGAGACCATAAATATTACTTCTAGATTCCTATTCAATGTTATATTTGTTGTTGTTGGAGTTACAGGGCCACTCGAGCACGTCACCGCGCCCGCTCCAGCCCTTCCTTCGTAGGCGCGGAGAGGCCATCGACTACAAGCGCGTCAGGCGCCCAGTCGCTGTGAGGAAGCTGCAGAAGCGGAGAATCATGGCACGTCTCATCCCCGCAGGGACCCCCCGGCCTCCGAGGATCGTTGGCAGGGAGAGCGAGGTGATGCCGAGGAGTCGAAGGCGGCCAGCGAGGATAGACCGCTCCATCAATGTTATATTGATCACTAGTAGCTCTGGTGTACAAGGAGTAATTCATAGACTAGATTAGACACGCGTATTTTAGAGCACGGGAATTCTAGTAACCTCAGGGGGGTACTGATCTAAGTTTTATATTCTTGTATCAGAAACACATAGAATGCAAATCAGTGGGCGAACATCAGATATCACTAGGGTTTCACGGTTATGTATTAGTATCTGGATATAGGAGTAATTACGAGAGTTAATATCGCCTGTTAATTAATAAACACTGATACGCTTAGCACTGCCTAATGGAATGGTCATTTATGAATTATACTGGGACAAAGATATAGCCACTTCGTAGAAATATTAATAAGTGAGTCTCTACATAGCACTGTAACACTGTAGTGCTGATAGAGTGAATCTTGGGTCGTATTTGATTGGTCTGGTCCTGGTTATCTTGCGTCCGTGAGGATGGGGGCTAGCGACTGGTTCCGCGGCCGTCCAGATGGTCCATATGTAGAAGTTCTCAAGACGGATCTCTTGGCGATCGTTGCTGGCTACACTCTTATATCCCCACTGGTTTATGTGAAGGTTATAAGGTGCACGTAGATTTCTTTTACGTGGACAGATTCTTCTATCTCAATCTGCCACGGAGTCTGCCGGCTCTGGAACTCAATTCTCAGGAACAAAACAAGGGCAGAGCTAGAGGTCAACTTAAGGGACCAGCCACTGGTTGGTGTCTATCTTTCAACTGATTTTACTGGGGGCTGGAGCTTGATTTATAGGTGTGGTTTTGGACCCTGTCGGCCATAGGGATCTCGAGTTTTGATGGACTTATTTGAGCTCTCAATTGATATGGGAACTAGGTCAGGGGGTGATTACTGTTGTGGCACATGGCTGTATGGAGCCTTCATACTGTAATATAACTGAGCCTTAGTAAGAGGTACTATTTTGGCTATACTGGAAGTATTTAGGGGAGAAAGACCGGATCTACTTTGCGAGGAGGTTTGGGACAGCTGTGCTAGGAGTGTCTCTCTTAAATTGCTCAGTCTTCATTCTAGGGTATAGCTGAGGTGCTAATTTGGTTATCGGAGTATGCAAGGAAGGTTAATGGTTTATTGTGGGTTAATAGAGGTTAGTAAGGGTGTTAGTCATACATGGTTAGTTCATTGATAGGAAGAATTCCTGTGCTACCTGGCAATGACCCGGAAGTCAAAACAGGGGTCAGGTATACCTCCGCAGGGGTGGGGGTCTCCCTCCTCGGGTGGGTGAAAGGGGTAGGTGCGCGTCCCTTCTCTGTGATGGTCGTCGGGGCGGCTGTGGCTGGGGACTTGCCATATCACAAGGGTTTGTAATAACCCTCTGTTTATGAGACAGATGTGGGTGTTCGTAATACCAAAACCGAAGGTGCCTTGATCAGCTGGTTTACTTGGTTAGGTTGTTAATTGCATGGGTGGTTGGATGTGGTGGAGACTGGGTTGCTAACTCTGCCACATTGATCTGGAAGTATGGCAATAGAAGTTAGTCACTGGTGAGGCGGCTAGCCTCGCACGGACGATCATTTGGTACAGGGTTGTGAATGGGTTGTGAGGGAATAGATGGCATGCAAAGGGTTAGTAAAGTTCTAATGGTGTTCCTTCCTACTGGGGGAAGGTAGGCTGGATAGGAGTATATATACAAAAGGTTTGAGAATGTTAGTAACGGAAAAGTTAAGGATATTCAGGGGTTATGCTGGAGAGGCTAGGTCGGAAGGGAGTTGAGGAGCGTGGGGGGTTAACGAGAGGGAGAGGGTTAAGGGGGGTTACGTGGAAGTTTGACCCTAAGGTCTCTGGGCGTAGGGGTGGCATTAGGCTACAGTTGGTATCGTAGCCTGGGGGTTAATGACAGGGAAGGTACGTTAGCCAAACGCTACCGGGGGATGAGCAATAAGTGGTGGTATATGAGTTTGGAAATGATAGAATCATGTGGACTGTGGGCTGTGGGGAAGAGGAGGTTAACTGTAGGTGTGTGCTTGACTGTGGATAAAAATAGAGAAAAACATGGTGTATTATTACTCGTCAATACGATGGTTATGGACACTGTTACTCTGACACTATTTCTTGCTGATTCTAGTTGTTCCTAGGAACTGCGTTTTCTATGACATATATATCAAAGAAAGCGGCAGTTCGTAGGGGTAGCTTCGGTATTGTTTCGTGGTGGAAAGGCGTCGAGACAATGGTAAAAGAGGGTGGTGTATACAATCTCTGGTTGGGGTAAGAATTAGAGTTACTGCATCGTGGCTAACATCTGCAGTCATTTCTGTCTAGGTCTTACAGGAATAATGGTTATATATACACTGGTGTACCCGTGGGTATCATAGTTTCTTATCAATTATGACATGGGGTTTTAACAGATTACTTCTCGGATGGAAGAACATACATAGATTTATGGGGGAGGTTGGTCTTCAGGAACTTAGTCTGGCAAGACAAGGTATTTTAGGGGGTTAACATATTACTTCTCGGATGGAAGAACATAAATAGATTTATGGGGGCGGTTGGTCTTCAGAAACTTAGTCTGGCAAGACTGGATGGAAAATCATACATAGATTTAGGCCTGTCTGAACTGGTTGGCATTGGCTCAACCTAGGGACAGGGCATGGGTGTATTACATTAAGGTGTATTCATGTTCATCATCATGTAGGTAGAGGTGTAGGACACGAGGGGTAGTGTATACGTGAGGTGGGGGAAGGGTCAGTGGTTAGAAGTGATAGGCAGGTGTGGTTTGGAGCTGCTTAGCCCTGCGGGCTTCGGCCTGTCTTAACTGGTTGGCTTGGTCACCTGGTCCTTTCGTTATGTGGGCCTTTCCTTCGGGTGTTTCTGTTCCCGTTTCCTGGTGGTGCTCGCTCGTGGCTTCCGTGGTGGGCTTCTCGTTCTGGGGCATTTTACTTCCCTCTCCTTCGTTGTAGGCTCGTCCTCGAGCCTCAAGGGTGAAGTAAAAAGAAGCATAGTCATGGTGGGTCATTTTGAGGGTATTTAGAAGGTCCCACCAAGCAAGAGAGCGAGGGTCAGGTTTCTTTTGCAGGTCTATGTAGACCAGTAGGAATGTGTCCTCGGTGTTGTTGGAGGGCGGCTGCCCTGGCTTGATGTGGGCGCTGTAGACGGACTAAGCGTCCTGTGGACGTTTTTACTTTAACCTTTCTTATGAACGGTGTGTATTCTTCCTCCGTGGGGGTAGGGACGGGGGTGACGAATGGTGTGGATTTGTTCATGGTGGAGGTCATGTATCGAGTGAGGTGTGTGGGACTGACAGGAGGCCTCTTCAGTGTGGTGAAGGGGTTAATAACTGAAGGGGAGGGACTAACGCGTGAAAGCGGAGCTGGGGGTGAAGGGGGGATATGAGTCTGGGGTTTTCTTGGGTGGTGTTGCAGGCTGGGAAAATATATGGAGGCAATGTGCAATATTGGTTTAGGTAAGGTGCGTGATGGAGGTGTGTGAGAAAGAGTGTGTTGTGTGGCTTGGGTCTTTAGTGTAAGAACGGGGTGTTGTTTTTACATAACTGTCTTCAAATCTGATGGGTCTGTTGATGATTCTACCTTTGGAGGTTCTGGTGGGAAGGTAGATGTTTGTAGTGGGACTTGAGTCGCTCGACGATGTTTTATATTGAGGGGAAGAATGCTTTACAGGTGGAGGGCATTTAGTGGGGGTGATGTAGGGGGTTATTTGAGAGGTAGATGCGTGTGGAGGTTTTTGTCGAGTGAGGGTGGTAGGCGGAATGGGAGAGGATTGGGTGGGGGTATGTATGGGGGTTCTCTCAGGGGCGACTTTGTGGGGGGATTCAAGTGGGGGTGTGGAGGTCGGGTACGTCATTTTGGAGGGGCTTTGGTTAGGAGTTAGTTGTGTGTTAGACGTGGTGTGTGAGGAGGGGTTGGTCGTTGGCATAGGGTACTTGTTAGGGGTTGGTTGGTTGGGGGTTTGATGAGATGATGAGGTTGGTTGATGCGTGGGTGGGGTCGCAGGGATAGTGGAGGGGAAAGGGGTGGATGCGGGGGGGGGCTAGACGGGTGGGTAGGGAGTGGAGGTTTAATTGGGAGGGTTGGGAGTAGGAAAGTGTGTTGGGTGTGTTCTTTGGTGGGGTTGGTGATTTGATGATGGTGGAAATAGGTGGTTTTGTGGGAGTTTGGTGGGGGTAGATCTAGCAGGTCATTCGGGGTGATGAGGTGGGGGTTGAGAGGGGATGAGGTTGAAGGGGAAGGTATGTTCTTTCGTGGGAGGGTGGGGGTGGTTATTTTTGGAATATAGTTAGAGGGGTTATGGTGTTTGCTTGTGATTATTCGTCTTCTTTCCCTTTGTGGAGGAGAATTCGACGAAGAAGAAGAGGAGGAGGAGGATAGTGGTCTGGCAGCCCTACGGAACTTGGTTAGCAGGGTGTGTTTTCTGGAGGGTTTAAAAGATTTTAGTCGTGGGCGTAAGTTGTAGCGTGAGGTTACTGAGGTAGATTGTGTGGTGCGGTTGGGTGTGTACTTGGTTTTAGGTGGGGGTGGTGGTTTTCTTACTATGGTGCCTGGTGGAGGTACGTCAGGGCTAGACGGGAGGGTTTCCGTTGTGGTCGGGGTTGTGGGTGGAGGTTTTCGTACTTTGATAAGTTGGGGAGGTACTTGACTATCAGAAGTGAAGGAATGGGTCATGGTGGAGGAAGGTGTGATAGTGGGGGCTTGGGGTTTGTGGAAGTTAGTTATGGGGGTATGTTGAGGAATGATCGACCGGTTCTGTGCTGGAGGGTTTTGGCCTTTAGGGGTTTGTAGGGGAACATTTATAGCCTGAGTGGGAGGGGTCGTAGGGGTGTTCAATTAAGGGTCGGACGTGTGGGGTGGGGTAATGTCTTGTGGTTTTAGAGGTTTAAATGCTCGGACGAATCTATTTCTGAACGTGCGAGTCACGCTGTGATAATCAATGATGACTTGATAGGCATTTGGGACTTTGATAATGGTGTAGGGTCCGACATAGCGAGGGCCTAATTTGTTGGTTACAGGGAGGTTGGCTACCATTACGGTGTCATGGATGGCGAAAGGGTTTGTATCATCGGGGTTATCATTTTTGGTGTCTTGACAGGTTTGGGCGGTATGGAGGGTGTTTTGCAGATGTTGCAATGGGTCAATTGTGGAGGTGTTGGAGGGGAGATGAGCGTGATGGTGGAACGGCAGTAACAGGGGGGGTACGCCGTAAACACGTTCATGAGGTGAAATACCGTCTTCGCGGGGACAGGTGTTCATGCCCCATTGTATCATCTTTATCTGTGATGGCCAGTCTGAGGTGTTCAGAGCAATCATTTTGGTACGTAACTGGTTTTTGATGGTGCGATGGCTGCGTTCGCATATAGCATTTCCTTGAAGCCAGTACGGGGATGAGTGCTTGATCTTAATACCGCATTGTTGGGTGAACTGGTGCCAAACGTGTCCACTAAATTCAGGGGCATTGTCGGATAGAAGAGCAAGGGGAAGGCCGAATATAGGGAACACTTCTGTGGCAAGCCGTGCGGCGACGGTGGTGGCTGTGTGGTCTTTAACTGGGCAGGCTATTAAGAACTTTGAATATACGTCAACAAAGGTGACGATATAGCGGTTGCCAGCGTAAGAAGGAAACGGGCCCATGATGTCGAGGGATAGGACCTGGAACGGTTTGTTGGCAGAAATGGTACCAGCTGGGCCTGGGGTGCGTGATCTTTCTTTCCCCAATAAACAAGGTTTGCAGGATTCTGTCACGCGTTGTGCAATCTTGGAGGGGTTGGGGGTCCAGTACTGATCCGCGAAGATTTTTAACATTTTCTTTTGTCCAAGGTGTATGCCGTTTCCCTCGTGGATGGCAATCATGTAGTCGTGGGCAATGGTGGGGTCTAGGACTATGTGACCGGAGTCTGTGGCAAGTTGATCTCCCCAGCGAGTCAGTTTCCTGAAGACATTTAACGGTATCCAGGGTGGTCTGATTCTTGTTTCCCAAGATTTAATTAGTGAGGGTGCTGGGGGGGAATTATGTTGGTGGATGGGGGTAGATAAGAGCTCAGTGTTTTGTAAGGCGGCTAGGTTGGTGGGGGGGTCTTTCGGTACTGGCAAACGTGACAGGGCGTCTGCATTGGTGTGAAGTTTACCTGGACGATACTGTATTGTAAAATCGTAGTCCTCTAGTGTCTCCCTCCAGCGTACCAAGATGGCTAAGTTGGTTTCGCACTTACGCAACCATTGCAAAGATTGATGGTCGGTTATTATATCGAGTTTTGCGCCCAACACAAATGACCTGAAGTGGTTGAGTGCCCAAATGATCCCTAGGCACTCTCTCTTGGTGGCTGCATAATTCTGTTGGGCTTGGTTGAGTGTGGAGCTGGCATACGCTATCACATGTTCCTCTCTGTCTCTTACTTGAGCTAAAACTGCACCAATGGCGTACAGAGATACGTCGGTATAAAGACGGAAAGGTTTATGGTAATCAGGGAAAGCGACAATAGGGGCTTGGATTAGCTTTTGTTTCAAAGTGTTAAAAGCGAGGTCTCTTTCGGGTGTCCAGGTGAATGTGGTGTCCTTGTGGGTGAGTTGGTGGAGGGGTCTGGCTATTGCGGTAAAGTGTGGGACGAAACGTCTGTAGTATGTGGCTAAACCTAGAAAAGAACGTACTCCTTTAACGGTGGTGGGTGGGGGTTGGTTTTGTATGGCTTGAAGTTTCTTTGGGTCTGGTGCAATACCATGTTCAGATATTACGTGGCCGAGGAAATCTACCTTATTTCGTGCAATCTCGCACTTTGAGGGTTTCAATTTCAACCCGGCGGTTCGGATTCTTTGAAGAACTTGTTTCAACCTGAGGAGATGTTCTTCCCAGGTTTGTGAGTACACAATCATATCGTCTAGATACTCTAGGCAGGTTTCCCAGGTCAGGCCATGTAATACCGCTTCCATCAAACGGGAGAAAGTGGCGGGTCCGTTACAGAGGCCAAAAGGTAGGACGTTAAATTCGTAGTGGTGGCCACCACTAGTGGAAAATGCTGTTTTTTCTTGGTCCTCTGCCTTGATAGGCACTTGCCAATACCCTGCTTGCAAGTCGAGGGTAGTGAACCATCTGGATCCGTATAGGGAGTCAAGGGAATCGTCTATCCTGGGTAATGGCGTAGCGTCCTTAATGGTTACGTCATTCAATCTCCTGTAATCGACGCAAAAAGGGGTTGACCCATCTTTCTTTTTTACTAGGACAACAGGGGAAGACCAGGGGCTGATGGACGGGGTAGCAATTCCGGCCTCTAACATCTCTTGGACTTGGCATTCCTCTTCCTGGCGTTGTATGGGATTTTTTTCTACGGGATGGTTGTCTTATGGGGGGGCCTGTGGTGTTAATGATGTGTTGTTCCACATCGGTCTGTCCGATTTCAGTGGGTTGTTGGGCAAACACGTCACTGAACTCTAGCAATAGTTCGTACATGCTGTGTTTTTGGTGGTCGGATAATGTGTCAGGGAGAGGGGGCAATTTGAGGCTGGTAGGGGTGTCATTGGAATCTATGGGGAGTTCATCAAAAGTTTCGAGGTCTCCTATGATGAGGCCTTTTGGTAATGTCAGGGATTCTTCAGAGATATTTGCCACTAGAATGTGGTTGATGCGAGCGGAAATGATGGCGGGTTGTAAGAGGCAACGATTGGGGTTGGTGGACGTGGTAGTGGGGGAAAATATCATGTGAGTTTGGGGTATGGGTCGAAGGTTAACCCATTTTTGATGGCGGGGGGAATTTTACATTTATCTTGAACTACAGCTGGGATAATGATGGTGGGGGATCGACTGGTGAGCAGGTGCTCGGTACACATAAGGGGGGGGGGATCACTTTGGTGGGGGTCACACGTGAGGGGGGGATTAACGGCGCGTGTGGGAGGATCAGCGTGGTGAGGTGTGAGTGATTTAGAAAACGGAATTTGTTGGTGGGACTGCGGAGGGTTGGTGGGGGAAGAGTTAGGTATAGAACATGGGTTATTGGTGGAGGACTGATTTACTGATTTGTGGTTGTTAACAGGACGAATTTGGGGAGTTTTGTCGGTGGCAGTCACGGTTTGTTTAGAGGTTATATGGGATTGGTGGGTTTGTCTGTCATGAGAGGGCGAGTCAAGTGTGGGGTTTTGAAGTTTTCTAGGGGTGTGAATTGTGTTGGGGTGGAAGGGAGCTACTGACGGAAAACTGTCACAAGGGAAATTTTGTTGGTTGTGGAATATCTGTGCATTTCTGGGGGCATGGGGAAAACATTGTTGGGTACATAGGTCGGCATTTTCCCTGGAAACATGTGTAGATAAATATTTGGTAGAATGGTTTTTACATACATCTGAGTCTGCCCTGGAAACATGAGAGGATTGATCCTGGACAGAGTTAGGAGAAATGGGGCGGTTACCGAGAGGGAGTTGCTTGGACTTGTCTTCTTTCGTTTGTTGAGGCATTTTTTCAACGAAATGAGTGATATTTTGAGAGAACTCTGGGCAAGGGGAGGGGTTAGGAGTTACCTTAGTGCTAGCTGCAACTTGGTAATCCTGACTCAGAGTTTGTTGAGGGTGGAGGTGTTTTTTCTTTTAGTGAATAGGTTTCTGCGTGATTGGTTTGTCAGAGGCTTTGGGTTGGATTTTTTTTTTTTTGAATGAGATCAGCCTCTGGCCGCAGTCAACCTGGGCCTGGAGTTTTTGAAGGAGGTCAAGTCCAAGGAAACCATCGTAATGTTTACAGTGGGAGGAAAATACTGTGAACGGGTGATAACAACGAGCATGGGGGGCAGGAGTAGTTACTGACAGGGGCAAAGTGTCTCCTAGGAGATTTAAGTAGGTATCAGCAGCTGAGATTAGTTCTGATTTGGTAGGTAACAAGGGGCCAAATAGTCGGTGGTGTTGATTATAATAAGACTTGAACAAACATGACTTGGCAGCTCCCGTGTCGATTAACAAGCGGACAGGAATGTCCTTGATTTTGGCCATGTAGTAAATGGGGGCAGTGCGATCAGTTACGGCGTCTCCCGCCGAGGCCATTGTGGGCGGGGGGTACTTTAAAAATCCTGGGAGTCGGTATCTACCTCCTCCAGGGTTTTCTCGGTATCGTCTGAGGTCATGATAGGGGCTATTTCTCCGGTGTGCATTTCCTCCATTTCTTCCTCTTGTCCCAACTCCTCTTCATTTACAGAAATACGAGGAGTAAAGGGGCGAGGTTTGGCAAAGTCACGAATTTGATGGAGGGCACACTGAGCACTACAGGCAGGGAAATCATAGGGGTTGATAATTACTAATGTAGGGTTTTTACTTTGGTAGGTGTTGTAAGTTCTGTTCCGGTTGAAGATTCTGCATGGCTGGGTAGGTTGGAACCGGGGCCTACTGGGTTGGGGCTTGCCGGAAGGGTAGGTCGGTCTGTTGTGGAAGGATGAGGATGGGTAGGCATTCTTGGAGTTGAAGGTTTGAACCTTGAGGTTTTGGTGGTCGAGGTGCTGCGGGTGCGTGGGAAACTTCTTTATTACAGCGATTTGGGTGGGTGTTTCTGTGCGCATGGCCAAAATACGTCGGATCGTGATGAGATCTTTTTGATATCCGACGAAATCGTGCACACGGAAATGATCTTTTACTGCTGAGGGCAATATTGATACAAGGTTGACCAGAATCTGCTGCTCTTGCCGGATTCTGGTAAATGTGGGGAAAGACACTTTTATATGTTGGGCGATCTTATTCACTGTGGCATCTAGATCGCCTTCGAATTTAGTGTCTTGGATACGGGTGTGGGCCACGAAAACGCCCAACGAAGGCTTAATGGCTTCTATCACTATTGGGCGAAATTCGTCCCATGTGAGAGCAGGGTGCACTTGGTAGGCAACCAGGGAAACGGCTTTTCCCAGGTGCGTTAATGTCACGGCTATCTTTTCTGCGTCCGTGGTATAAACTAGGTCAAGTACGGGTTTCACTATGTCCATGAACGTTTCGATCTCGTAAGTTTCCCCATCATAATGTGGGATGGGGATGTGAGAATGGTGCGCCATGATGTTATCGTGTTCTGGCTGTTCCAAACTTGCAATGCAATGCAACCTTTTATCCGAATCAAGAACCACCGCTGCCGCCAATGTTATGCCCTGTTTTTCTACAGGATTAACTTGGGTAATGTGAGTTCTAACTGACTGGGTATAGAAGGCTGCATGCACAAAACAAGGTATGAGGAATAGAGAACACAAAATAAACACACGGTAACAAGACACACGATCACTTTTATTGAGGGACACACTTCTGTATGTTGTTTGATGATGATTAATCAGACGCATAAGAAGATATGAATATTCGTACAAGACAATTGATAGAATTTAACAAACTAGCATTAAGTGGATCTGGATGGAGCCTAGTCTCCCTCTTCCAAGGTTCAGGTATTAATCTTCTGATCACTGGCTTTATTCATAAGTTTATATATTGGAAGAGAGTAGTGAAGGAAAGTAAGAGAAGAGTAGATGAGGAATTTGGAAGGAATTTGAGTGTAAAATGGAGGGAGAGTAAGAAACTGTTCTGGAAAGAAGTCAAGAAAGTTAGGGAAGGTAGCAAGGGAAACAGTAAGGGTGTGAAAGATAAGAATGGGAGAATGCTAGCCGAGAAGCAAGAGAGAATCGAAAGATGGAGGGAGTACTTCAGTGAGTTGCTAAATGAAAGGAATGAAGAGCCAGCAAACATAGCTGGATATGGTATGGGAGGGAGAAGAAGAGAAGTAGTGGGGATCAGGAGGTCAGAAGTGTGGGAAGCCATGAAAAGAGTGAAGTTGGGGAAAGCACCAGGAACAGATGGAGTGTGTGGGGAAATGTTGAGGTATGGTGGTGAGATAGTGATAGAATGGGTATGGAAAATGTGCAAACTAGCATGGGAGAAGGGGAGTGCACCCGATGACTGGAAGACTGGCACAATAGTCCCCCTATATAAGGGCAAAGGGGAAAGAGGAGTGTGTGGTAACCACCGAGGAATATGTCTTCTAAGCGTAGTAGGGAAGGTATACAGTAGGGTAGTGATTGAGAGAGTGAGAGTGAGAACGGAGAAATGGATAGGCGACGAGCAGGGAGGTTTTAGGAAGGGAAGAGGATGTGTAGATCAGATTTTTTACCCTGAATTGTGTTGTGGAGAAGTATCTGGAGAAGAAACAAAAGGTGTATGTTGCCTTTATGGACTTGGAGAAGGCCTATGACAGAGTGGATAGAGAAGGTTTGTGGAAAGTACTTAGAATATACGGAGTAGAGGGCAAGTTGCTGAAAGCAGTGAAGAGCATGTATGAGGGTGCAAAGGCGGCAGTACGTGTGGAGAGTGAGCAGAGCGAGTTCTTTGACCTGAATGTTGGTTGAAACAGGGGTGTGTGATATCCCCGTGGTTGTTTACTGTATATATGGATGGAGTTATGAAAGAAATACTATCAAGAGCAGTGGATGTTGGTGTATCGCTGAAAAGGGAGGGAATTGAGTGGAAGCTACCTATACTGCTGTTTGCGGATGATACAGTTCTGATGAGTGATAATGAATGGGAGTTGCAGGGTCTGGTAAATGAGTTTGGAACAGTGTGCGAAAAACGGAATTTGAAGGTAAATACGGGGAAGAGCAAGGTTATGGTCTTCGAAAGGGGTGAAGTCACAGAGTGTGAGGTGAAGCTGAACGGTCAGGCTATGGAGATCATCAACTCTTTTAAGTATCTGGGCAGTGTGTTGAGTAAAGATGGACTATGGATGAAGAGGTGCGGGAGAGGGTACAACAGGGGAAGAGGGTTGTAGGAACGCTAAAGCAGTAACAAGAAATAGGGTGGTCAGTATGGAAGTGAAGAAGTCCTTGCATGACAGTGTGGTAATCCCGACACTGACTTACGGAAGCGAAGCATGGACGTTGGTTGAGAGACTCAGACCAAGAGTGAGAGCAGTGGAAATGAATTACTTAAGGAGTGCGTGCGGAGTTACATGGAGGGATAGACAGACTAATGAGGAAGTAAGAAGGAGGTGTGGTGTGGAGGTAAATGTGCTGGAAAGTGTGAAAACAACTTGAGATGGTTCGGCCATATGGAACGTATGGAAAGCGAGATAATGACTAAGAGGGTGTACGAGAGCAAGGTGGAGGGACAGAGGGGGAGAGGTAGACCGAATATGAGGTGGAAGGATGGAGTGAGGAACTACATGAACGAAGGCGGTGCTGGTTGGGGGGAGGGGCGTCGACTGACTGGGGACAGAGGTGCATGGGGGCGGTTCGTTCGTGGCCACCCCTTCGGGGATCACGGCGTCAGGCAATAGGTAGATTGATAGATATATTGGAGACCATAAATATTACTTCTAGATTCCTATTCAATGTTATATTGATCACTAGTAGCTCTGGTGCACAAGGAGTAATTCATAGACTAGATTAGGCACGCGTATTTTAGAGCACGGGAATTCTAGTAACCTCAGGGGGGTACTGATCTAAGTTTTATATTCTTGTATCAGAAACACATAGAACGCAAATCAGTGGGCGAACATCAGATATCACTAGGGTTTCACGGTTATGTATTAGTATCTGGATATATGAGTAATTACGAGAGTTAATATCGCCTGTTAATTAATAAACACTGATACGCTTAGCACTTCCTAATGGAATGGTCATTTATGAATTATACTGGGACAAAGATATAGCCACTTCGTAGAAATATTAATAAGTGAGTCTCTACATAGCACTGTAACACTGTAGTGCTGATAGAGTGAATCTTGGGTCGTATTTGATTGGTCTGGTCCTGGTTATCTTGCGTCCGTGAGGTTGGGGGCTAGCGACTGGTTCCGCGCCCGTCCAGATGGTCCATATGTAGAAGTTCTCAAGACGGATCTCTTGGCGATCGTTGCTGGCTACACTCTTATATCCCCACTGGTTTATGTGAAGGTTATAAGGTGCACGTAGATTTCTTTTACGTGGACAGATTCTTCTATCTCAATCTGCCACGGAGTCTGCCGGCTCTGGAACTCAATTCTCAGGAACAAAACAAGGGCAGAGCTAGAGGTCAACTTAAGGGACCAGCCACTGGTTGGTGTCTATCTTTCAACTGATTTTACTGGGGGCTGGAGCTTGATTTATAGGTGTGGTTTTGGACCCTGTCGGCCATAGGGATCTCGAGTTTTGATGGACTTATTTGAGCTCTCAATTGATACGGGAACTAGGTCAGGGGTGATTACTGTTGTGGCACATGGCTGTATGGAGCCTTCATACTGTAATATAACTGAGCCTTAGTAAGAGGTACTATTTTGGCTATACTTTTCTTTTTTTCTTTTTTTTTTCTATGTGATTGAGGGAGGCAAAAGGCATAACTGCCTATAGCGAGTGCCTCCCCCATAGTTGAAAGAGTGACAGGGCCAAAATCAAGGGACGTTCGTGCCAAAATGCCTGGACACACGGAGTTTGAAGCAATTTAAGTCATAGGAAGAGGGAAAGACTGATTCTGGGAGAGAGTTCCAGAGCTCAGCTGTTGAGTAGAAGAAAGTTTGAGAGTAACGTTTCACTCTTGGGTTGGAGAGTTGCACAGAGTAGGGGTGGGATTGAGTTGCAAGACGGGTACCACGTGCCCTACGTAAAGGAGGTGGTATGCACTGGGATAGCTCTGTGGAACACTGATTATTATAGTAGCTATAGAATAGCGAGAGAGATGCAACATTGCGGCGGAGAGAGAGAGATTGCAGAGAGTTGGTGAGTGGGTGGGAGTTAATGATACGAAAGGCCTTCCTTTCAACTTTGTCTAGGAGAGGTGTGAGAGGAACCTCCCCACACATGTGAACAATACTCAATACAAGGGCGCACTATGCCCCTGTACAGAGCAAGAAGCTGTGCAGGGGAAAAGAACCCCCTAAGGCGGTTGAGCACACCCAGCTTCTGGGAGGCTGCCTTAGCAAGACTGGTAATATGGTCCTTCCAAATGAGAGCAGAAGAAAAAAGAGACACCAATATTGAGAGAAGATGAAGGGTTGATTTTTGTATTGTTGAAGAATAAGGGATAGTCCGCTGGGAGATCCTGACAGGGTAGATAGATGGAGAAACTGGGTTTTGGAAGCATTAAAGTTAACAAGGTTTTCTCTGCCCCAATTGGAAATAGTATTTAGATCAGAATTTAAGAGTTCTATGGCTTCATTACGTTTGTCGTTGAGGGATTGCTGGCTGGGGCGTTCTGAAAAACTAATGGAGTAGTGTAAGGTTGAGTCGTCTGCGTATGAATGGATCGGAATTAAGGTACAGTTAAGGATCATTTATAAAAATTAGAAAGAGAATAGGAGATAGGACAGAGCCCTGAGGAACACCGGAGTTTATAGGGTGAGGAAGTGAACAATGGCCGTCCACAACCGCAGCTGTGGAACGGCTGGAAAGGAAATTAGAGACAAAGGCACAGATGGAGGGATAGAAACCGAAGGAGGGTAGTTTAGAAATTAAAGATTTATGCCAGACTCTATCGAAGGCTTTCGATATGTCTAGTGCAATAGAAAAAGTCTCACCGAAGTCCCGAAAGGAGGATGACCAAGAGTTAGTAAGATATGAAAGAAGATCACCAGTAGAGCGACCCTTAAGGAAGCCATACTGGCGATCTGAGAGCAGATTATGAGAAGAGAAATGCTTAAGAAATTTGGAAGCAAGAATAGTTTCAAAAACTTTAGAAAGACAAGAGATAAGAGCAATTGGACGATAGTTGGAGGGTTGAGAGCGGTCACCCTTCTTTGGGACAGGTTGAATACTGGAAGTATTTAGGGGAGAAAGACCGGATCTACTTTGCGAGGAGGTTTGGGACAGCTGTGCTAGGAGCGTCTCTCTTAAATTGCTCAGTCTTCTTTCTAGGGTATAGCTGAGGTGCTAATTTGGTTATGGGAGTATGCAAGGAAGGTTAATGGTTTATTGTGGGTTAATAGAGGTTAGTAAGGGTGTTAGTCATACATGGTTAGTTCATTGATAGGAAGAATTCCTGTGCTACCTGGCAATGACCCGGAAGTCAAAACAGGGGTCAGGTATACCTCCGCAGGGGTAGGGGTCTCCCTTCTCGGGTGGGTGAAAGGGGTAGGTGCGCGTCCCTTCTCTGTGATGGTCGTCGGGGCGGCTGTGGCTGGGGGCTTGCCATATCACAAGGGTTTGTAATAACCCTCTGTTTATGAGACAGATGTGGGTGTTCGTAATACCAAAACCGAAGGTGCCTTGATCAGCTGGTTTACTTGGTTAGGTTGTTAATTGCATGGGTGATTGGATGTGGTGGAGACTGGGTTGCTAACTCTGCCACATTGATCTGGAAGTATGACAATAGAAGTTAGTCACTGGTGAGGCGGCTAGCCTCGCACGGACGATCATTTGGTACAGGGTTGTGAATGGGTTGTGAGGGAATAGATGGCATGCAAAGGGTTAGTAAAGTTCTAATGGTGTTCCTTCCTACTGGGGGAAGGTAGGCTGGATAGGAGTATATATACAAAAGGTTTGAGAATGTTATTAACGAAAAAGTTAAGGATATTCAGGGGGTATGCTGGAGAGGCTAGGTCGGAAGGGAGTTGAGGAGCGTGGGGGTTAACGAGAGGGAGAGGGTTAAGGGGGGTTACGTGGAAGTTTGACCCTAAGGTCTCTGGGCGTAGGGGTGGCATTAGGCTACAGTTGGTATCGTAGCCTGGGGGTTAATGACAGGGAAGGTACGTTAGCCAAACGCTACCGGGGGATGAGCAATAAGTGGTGGTATATGAGTTTGGAAATGATAGAATCATGTGGACTGTGGGCTGTGGGGAAGAGGAGGTTAACTGTAGGTGTGTGCTTGACTGTGGATAAAAGTAGAGAAAAACATGGTGTATTATTACTCGTCAATACGATGGTTATGGACACTGTTACTCTGACACTATTTCTTGCTGATTCTAGTTGTTCCTGGGAACTGCGTTTTCTATGACATATATATCAAAGAAAGCGGCAGTTCGTAGGGGTAGCTTCGGTATTGTTTCGTGGTGGAAAGGCGTCGAGACAATGGTAAAAGAGGGTGGTGTATACAATCTCTGGTTGGGGTAAGAATTAGAGTTACTGCATGGTGGCTAACATCTGCAGTCATTTCTGTCTAGGTCTTACAGGAATAATGGTTATATATACACTGGTGTACCCGTGGGTATCATAGTTTCTTATCAATTATGACATGGGGTTTTAACAGATTACTTCTCGGATGGAAGAACATACATAGATTTATGGGGGCGGTTGGTCTTCAGAAACTTAGTCTGGCAAGACAAGGTATTTTAGGGGGTTAACATAATTATTACTTCTCGGATGGAAGAACATACATAGATTTATGGGGGCGGATGGTCTTCAGAAACTTAGTCTGGCAAGACAGGGGGTTAACATATTACTTCTTGGATGGAAAAACATACATAGATTTAGGCCTGTCTGAACTGGTTGGCATTGGCTCAACCTAGGGACAGGGCATGGGTGTATTACATTAAGGTGTATTCATGTTCATCATCATGTAGGTAGAGGTGTAGGACACGAGGGGTAGTGTATATGCGAGGTGGGGGAAGGGTCAGTGGTTAGAAGTGATAGGCAGGTGTGGTTTGGAGCTGCTTAGCCCTGCGGGCTTCGGCCTGTCTTAACTGGTTGGCTTGGTCACCTGGTCCTTTCGTTCTGTGGGCCTTTCCTTCGGGTGTTTCTGTTCCCATTTCCTGGTGGTACTTGCTCGTGGCTTCCGTGGTGGGCTTCTCGTTCTGGGGCATTTTAACTCTACTGGTCCGAAGCAATGAGCGAAACTTTAAACAATGAGCAGCTACTAACGAAACTTTAAACAATGAGCAGCTACTAACGAAACATTTAATTCACAATACTCTACTGGTCCGAAGCAATGAGCGAAACTTTAAACAATGAGCAGCTACTAACGAAACATTTAATTCACAATACTCTACTGGTTCGAAATAACTATTACGAACTGAAACAATAACGATACACTAACATTTCAAACATATGGGACAACAGTAAACTTGGTAATAGAAAGGAATATTTTAAATGCATTACAGATTTACGAAGCACTATTATTCAGCATAGCAAAGGTCTCTAGTTACTTTAACATTGTAACCTTAAGAAAGACTAATCCCTTACACCTGCCTTGCAGATTGGACAGCTCCGTAATAGTACGGAAGGGTAACAAATACAGCAGGCCTTTATTATACGCTACCTGCCTTGCAGATTGGAGCCTGGATCGAGTCTTACGTAAATGCACAATAAATATAGGCCTATGGTTATAGCCTTGTGATTTGTGATTGTATACAACTTTGTGTGTATGTGTGACGATTAAATTAAGAAATGTCGTTTAATTAACAAAATAACTAACAAATACTGTATATTTAGCCAATTCATTAAATAATCTATACAGTAAACATTTCATATCTAGCTTAAATGGCAAACACAAGTCTAATTAAGGCTATTCCTCATCATATCCACATTAACAAACCACCTATATTCAGCTGATAAGGATAAAGTACTCAATTAAGCTACCGGATATATACAGTATATATATATATATATACTGTATAAATATTATATATATATATATATATATATATATATATATATATATATATATATATATATATATATATATATATATATATATATATATATATATATATATATATATATATATATATATATATATATATATATATATATATATATATATATATATATATATATATATATATATATATATATATATATATTCCACCTATCTACAGAGTTGTAGATAGGTGGAATAGGCTACCGAGTGACATGGTAGGATCGAGAACGATAGGGAGCTTTAAGATAAAATTAGATAGGCATATGGACGAGATATTCCCCCTGGGGTTTAGGGAATAGAATATGCCCCACGTGCCTTCTGCGTGTCGTAAGAGGCGACTAAAGAGGTTGGGTCGGTGGGCTTGCGACCCCCACCCGGAAAAAATATCTAAGCAAAGAAAAACGAACGAACAGCCTCGGATGCGGACGGAACCAACGTTGACGAACCACGACCGACTAAGGACATGCCTTCGGACATTCTGAGAATGGCTACGTGGAATGTTAGTGGCATGAATGATGGCACTAAAGAGAGAGAGGTTCTGGAAGTGTTAGTGAATGCCTGGCTGGATGTATGTGGAATGACAGAGACCAAATGGAAAGGTTCAGATGTGAGAGAGTGGGAGTGTGGAATGGGTGTGTGTGCTGGAGTAAGTGAAGGAACAGCGAGAGAAGGTGCAAGTTTGTTTGTAAGTAGCAAATGGAAGGAATGTGTAAGAGACTATGGGTCTGTGGGTTCAAGGATTGTGTCAGTGAGAATGAAAGTAGGAATACAAATGTGGGTGATTGTATGCGTGTATGCCCCGACAGAGGATATACTTGAAAGAAAGAAAGAGAAGTTCTGGATGAATGTGGAGGCGTGCCTGGAGAAGTTTGACAAGAACGAAAGAATATTTCTGATTGGGGATATGAATGGTAAGCGGCTCGCTTGGTGTAGTGACTAGCGTCTCGGACTTCCACCCAGAAGGCCCGGGTTCGCGCCCACGCTCGGCGCATTAAAGATTTTTCACAAGCACTGAGTCGTTACCATCCCTCATGAGCAAAGGGATGGGGTAGTAGTACAGGACCCCAATGGAAATATGCCTAATCGGCCTTATTGAGCTATCCTTAGCTAGCTTAGCATGCGCTAGCTTTAAGAACTATTATTATTATTATTATTATGATAGGAAAGTTGAGGGAGTGGTGGGAGGGTGGGGGGTACCATCAGAGGTGAATGGGAATGGTAGTGCACTTGTGGGCGTATGTGTGGGGAGGAGGCTGTGGATAGCCAACACCTTCTTCCGACACAGAATGATCCACAGGTACATGTGGAAACGGATGTTGACGATGAAGGATAAGACAGTGGTGGAACGAAAGTCATTGATTGATTATGTATGTGTGGATGAACGAATGAAGAAATCTGTAATGGATGCTAGGGTGTATAGGGGTATTGGAGGGGGTCTGTCTGATCATTATGTAGTGGTAGCTAAGGTTAGGATACAAAAGAAGTGGGTGAGGAGAGCTGGAGGGAGGCGAGAGGAGGGTGGAATGGTGAGGAGGGTGGAGAGGTTGCAGGAGGAGGAAGTCAGGGAGGAGTACAGGAGAGCAGTGGAAAGACGACTAGGTGGGTTCGACCTGGAAGTTATGGAGGAAGAGGAGGAGATGAGCAATGTGTTTAAGGATGAGATCTGTGCAGCATGTGAGGAGGTGTGTGGAGTGAGGAGAAGAGGGAGGGGAGTGAAAGGTACAGCATGGTGGACAGAAGAGGTAAGAATAGCTGTGGAAGAAAAGAAGAAAGCATATAGAGAGTGGTTGGGCAGAGGGAATGAAGATTCCGAGAGACAAAAACGAGCGAGGTACGTGGAGAGTAAGAGGGTGGTGAAGGAAAGTAAGAGAAGAGTAGATGAGGAATTTGGAAGGAATCTGAGTGTAAAATGGAGGGAGACTAAGAAACTGTTCTGGAAAGAAGTTAAAAAAGTTAAGGAAGGTAGCAAGGGAAACAGTAAGGGTGTGAAAGATAAGAATGGGAGAATGCTAGCCGAGAAGCAAGAGAGAGTCGAAAGATGGAGGGAGTACTTCAGTGAGTTGCTAAATGTAAGGAATGAAAAGCCAGCAAACATAGCTGGATATGGTATGCGAGGGAGAAGAAGAGAATTAGTGGAGGAGGAGGTGGGGATCAGGAGGTCAGAAGTGTGGGAAGCCATGAAAAGAGTGAAGTTGGGGAAAGCACCAGGAACAGATGGAGTGTGTGGGGAAATGTTGATGTATGGTGGTGAGATAGTGATAGAATGGGTATGGAAAATGTGCAAACTAGCATGGGAGAAGGGGAGTGCACCCGATGACTGGAAGACTGGCATAATAGTCCCCCTATATAAAGGCAAAGGGGAAAGAGGAGTGTGTGGTAACCACTGAGGAATATGTCTTCTAAGCGTAGTAGGGAAGGTATACAGTAGGGTAGTGATTGAGAGAGTGAGAGTGAGAACGGAGAAATGGATAGGCGACTAGCAGGGAGGTTTTAGGAAGGGAAGAGGATGTGTAGATCAGATTTTTACCCTGAATTGTGTTGTGGAGAAGTATCTGGAGAAGAAACAAAAGGTGTATGTTGCCTTTATGGACTTGGAGAAGGCCTATGACAGAGTGGATAGAGAAGGTTTGTGGAAAGTACTTAGAATATACGGAGTAGAGGGCAAGTTGCTGAAAGCAGTAAAGAGCATGTATGAGGGTGCAAAGGCGGCAGTACGTGTGGAGAGTGAGCAGAGCGAGTTCTTTGACCTGAATGTTGGTTTGAAACAGGGGTGTGTGATGTCCCCGTGGAGGGCCGTGGTTGTTTACTGTATATATGGATGGAGTCATGAAAAAAATACTATCAAGAGCAGTGGATGTTGGTGTATCGCTGAAAACGGAGGGAATTGAGTGGAAGCTACCTATACTGCTGTTTGTGGATGATACAGTTCTGATGAGTGATAATGAATGGGAGTTGCAGGGTCTGGTAAATGAGTTTGGAACAGTGTGCGAAAAACGGAATTTGAAGGTAAATGCGGGGAAGAGCAAGGTTATGGTCTTCGAAAGGGGTGAAGTCACAGAGTGTGAGGTGAAGCTGAACGGTCAGGCTATGGAGATCGTCAACTCTTTTAAGTAGCTGGGCAGTGTGTTGAGTAAAGATGGGACTATGGATGAAGAAGTGCGGGAGAGGGTACAACAGGGGAAGAGGGTTGTAGGAACGCTAAAAGCAGTAACAAGAAATAGGGTGGTCAGTATGGAAGTGAAGAAGTCCTTGCATGACAGTGTGGTAATCCCGACACTGACTTACGGAAGCGAAGCATGGACGTTGGTTGAGAGACTCAGACCAAGAGTGAGAGCAGTGGAAATGAATTACTTAAGGAGTGCGTGCGGAGTTACATGGAGGGATAGACAGACTAATGAGGAAGTAAGAAGGAGGTGTGGTGTGGAGGTAGATGTGCTGGAAAGTGTGAAAAGGAACAACTTGAGATGGTTCGGCCATATGGAACGTATGGAAAGCGAGAGAATGACTAAGAGGGTGTACGAGAGCGAGGTGGAGGGACAGAGAGGGAGAGGTAGACCGAATGAGAGGTGGAAGGATGGAGTGAGGAAGTACATGAACGAAGGCGGTGCTGGTTGGGGGGAGGGGCGTCGACTGACTGGGGACAGAGGTGCATGAGGGCGGTTCGTTCGTGGCCACCCCTTCGGGGATCACGGCGTCAGGCAATAGATAGATAGGTAGATGGACGAGATGGGTTGGGTATGAGGGGGGCAAGGAGGGGGGATCTGCCGTTTTTTGGCCAATCGGCGCTCTGTAGATCCCCGTAATCTTGTTACGTTTTTGTTGGGTCGGTCCCCAGGGTATTGGTGAGTTGGGCCTATAATTAGGCCTTGTCTTCTTTTTCTTTTTCTTCTTTTGAGCTTGCCCGTAGACAGTGTAGATCCACAGGGCTGTAATTGGGGTTGGGTGTGACAGGGATCTGCCTTGTGTGGGCCGATCGGCTTTCTGCAGACTCCCATTTTCTTATGTTCTTATATATATATATATAATTGTGTTGGGTCAATTATGTTAATTAACTTAACTTTTACAAACACACGCACACTATCTTATCTCACCCACCCACTCTCAACCAACTAATAGTTATCGCTTATATCAAAGTGTACACGCACACATCACACACATCTTAAGAACATAAGAAAATGGGACTCTGCAGAAACCGATTGGCCCACACAAGGCAGATTCCTCACACACCCAACCCTAATTACAAGGCCTAATTATAGGCCCAGCTCACTAAAACCATGAGGACTGACATCACCAAGAACGGTCAGACGTCAGAAAACAGGGGTCTGCAGAACGCCGATTGGCCCACACACGGCAGATCCCCCTTACACCCAACCCTTCTCGTCCATATGCCTATCTAATTTATTGCATATTTCCACGTACACATGCAGTTATACACACACATAGGCCTACTTTTACACATAAACACACACACATACATGTTTTCAAATACACCTAGACAAAATGTATAATAACAAAGTATTGTAATCGAGTTTACTGTAATATATTCATTGTAATGTACCACCTAACGTAAGAATAACGTAGCCTAACCTAATTATTGTAGTCGTTTTGTCCTGTCTGTCCTACTTTGCACCTTTCACTAGAAAACTCAATCATGTGCCCTCAGGTTACGGTACGCTAATTTAGGTGTTGTTAGTCCCGATATTATTTTCTAAATCCAACCAAAATATGAGTATTCTGAGCCAACAGGTTAAACTCTTCTGGTCAAGCTTAAGTTTGATACCTATATGGATAAGTTGGGTTGGGTGTGAGAGGGATCTACCACATAGGCACTCTGCAGACACCTGTATTCTTATGTTCTTGTGGTCTTACCAATATATACAATGCATGTGCTGTATATGTATCGTATAACTTGGGTATAACTATAACAATATCAAAGATGTAGGTGGGCCGTGAAGGCTATAATTATAGCTTTACCAGGTGTAAAGACAACAAGATTTAAGGTGACAAATGTGGAAGCGGGTCATAAAATCTTTAGTATAATTATAGACTACCCAGGTGTAGGCTACAGACTTGTCTTCAAAATGCAATATTTGGATGGGTACTTACAAAAGAACATACTAATTTCGTTTCAGGAAAGATATAGGCAAATACTGGTTTGTTAACAGAGTCGTAGACATGTGGAATAGGCTACCTAGCTCGGTTTACAGTCTTTTCGCTCACAAGTCTTTTCACCCAAAATACGTTCGCTCACACTTTCCAGTCCGTTCGCCCAAATGAGAAGGTCTGTTCGCCCAATCAAGCAAGTCTGTTCGCCCAAACAAGGAAGTCCCTTCGCCCAAACATTAAAGTTCGTTCGCCCCCACCTTGAAGTCTGTTCGTCCCCACAGACTGTATTTTTTCCAGATAAATAATAATAATAATAATAATAATAATATAAAATCAAATAAATAAATAAATTAAATTAAAAATAAAGATACATAATAAACACTTGCACACATACAGTACACATATACTGTATACTCATAATATATGTACGGTCCATATCATAAAGCAACATAACTACACATGAATGTGTCATAAGCTAATGATACATACTATTATTTAACCCTCGTCTAGCGGGGGGTTTTGGGCTATTTTGGGCATATTCAGGCCCTCCTGAATGATCAATCAAGTATCTGCATGAAAAGAAATGTATTCAGCAAAAAACTAGGCGCTACAAGCTTCAAAATGAGACCAGAACGAGCTACGTAGCACTCGTCGTTTTGATGCAGTGGTACCACCAACATGGGAGTTTAGCGTATAGCGGCATATTTTTTCCAGCTACGCTCACTACTGGCTACACTGCCGGCCTCTCGAGAACAGAGGGAGCGTGAGTCAGTGGGCGGCGGTAAGCCCTGGGTGTCGGCCGTGTGGCCTGCTGCGCTCCCGGCCATTTGCACTCGATTTTAACCCTTTAAAAGCCTTAATAATGCTCCTATTTTGCTGCTTTTTAGATACGGACTTAAGTCGGGCCCCGCTCTTTAAGTGTTAAGATACATTTTAAATGGGGGACTTTTGTGGGCGACTGCACCTACAGTATGTACACTATACACACATAACTTACAAAGTACTAATTACATACTGATTTATAGAATATTATATACACTATTTACATGTGAATGGGCGAAGTCATCACTGTTTTAGGGATGCAGGTGATTAAAAATATAAAAGCACTTACAATTATAGTGCATACGTATGTACACCTACTCACCTTCTTGTACAGTAGATACAGTACACCTGTACACCATGGTGTACAATACATACAGTACACCTGCACACTATATACACTACATACAGTACTCCTACTCCTGTACACCATATACACTACAGATAATATACATGTATACCATATACACTACATACAGTACACCTGAACACCATCTACACTACAGACAGTACATCTGCACACCATGTACACTATATACAGTATACCTGCAACGTTCATGTACACTACATACATTACACCTGTACACCTTAATTGTACATTACATACAGTACACGTCGACCTTCATTTACACTACAGTGCATTCATTCGACATATATCGACAGGCCCCGCCCGCTTCCCCAACCGTTATCATACGGCTGGCATGACTGTGCGAGGTAGGGGTGTCCAACAGGGTTACCAAATCAGCACAAAAATATTATTTAATCTGTTTGCAGAAGTAACTAGAATACAAACTAGTAAATGCCTACCTAATATTGTTAGAATATTACTCCAATATTGATAACATGTGCTAAAAGATTCGGAGTATAGCCAGCATTCTTATTGCTAGGTGTAAAATATTGCTGCTAGATCAAGTCAATATTTATTTATCAATTTAAATTATTAAAAATGGCCTACAAAGCCATCTACCTTTCTACATCAACGAGTGAGAAAGAAATGTTAAGACTGGAGCCTGTCTTTAACAGCTCCATTCCCTTGTTCAAGTAAATACTTTTTGATCTAGCGGTAAGGTAGCTACATTGGCAACGCCGGTGTCTTCTCTCTCAACTGTCAATGCGCTGTCATTCAAACGTCAGTTCAGTTCCCTCCCGTCTTCTGAAGGGGGAAGATGGCGTCTCCTGCCCATACCCCTGGCAGACCTGCTGGTTCTCCCCGACTTGTCAGTCAAGCCAGGAATATTGTATTAACCCGGGAACTGCGGGGAGACTCTTAAGAGTTCCCCCGGCGGACTGCGGGAAGACTCTTAGCCCTTATTTAGTGGGTGGTAAGGTATTTTACACTGTACCGCTCAGCGGGCATAATCCCGAAATATTCGCTCAATTTCACTCGCCCTAGCGCCGTTACTATGGCTCCAATGCGAACGAAACGATCATTTTTGGAAAGAGCAACTCTTCGTCTCACCATATAGGTCTATTATGGATGTTATGAGCGAGTGTGGAGGGTGGGAAGAGGTGAGGAAGAGGAGGTACTTTTTGGTCTATTTCCCGGGCGCGTTCGGTTGCATTCGCTTTGGCCTGACTTCGGCCTCTTGCGCGTCTACTATTCCTTCGGTAATCGGTCTTATGTTTCTCTTATTTCTCCTTATTTCTGTATTCTCTGTATTCTCTCTCTCTCTCTCTCTCTCTTTCTTTTTCTCTCTCTCACTCCTGTCTGTCTGTCTCTCTCTCTCTCTCTCTCTCTCTCTGGCTCACTCGCTTTCCCTCTCTCGCGCGCTCTGTCTCTCTCTCTCTTCCTCATCCGTATATGTAATTCTCATTATTATTTTCTCTAATCTCTCTCACTCCTCCTGTCTGTCTGTCTCTCTATCTGGCTCGCTCGCTTTCCCTCTCTCGCGCTCCCTTTCTCTCTTCCTCATCTGTATATGTAATTCTCATTATTATTTTCTCTAACTAATCCCTCTATTTCATTTATTTGCTTGTAATATTTCTGTATTATTATATCTTTTTCACTCTTTCTTCAGTTCAGTTTCTGTATTCTCTCTATACGGTGGGAATGGTATTTCGTATGAGGGATGTGCAGCACAAATAATCAATCTTTCATTGTTTGGTTGTTTGTATTACCGTAAGAAGTTTACTGAACGCCTGCAAATAATACGCTATAAAATGCTTGCAATCAAACTCTCAAGCAATTTCAAGGTCACATGCAATTATAAATGTATAGGTAGACCCAGAGAGGAAGAGACAAGAGAGAGAGAGAGAGAGTGTCGTGATAATATAACAATGTTACATAATTATGTATCATATATATGAAAAAATAATATATACGGTAGGCCTACATCTGTTCCCCACAATCATATAATGCCAAGCACAAATATTCAATCTTTCGTTGTTTGTATTACCGTAAGAAATTTACTGAACGCCTGCAAATAATACGCTATAAAATGCTTGCAATCTCTCTATTTTCTCTAATCTCTCTCACTCCTCCTGTCTCTCTCTCTCTCTCTCCAGTATCAAAAAGGACCCGGTGAGGGGTAGGTGTCACGACATGCTGTCCGGGTTATTTCGTCAATAGCCCGGGCTATTGGTGATCTACCGGATATCAAACAATTTCCGAGATCATAAAAAAGTGTTGTGTCACAGTGAAGGGTGATTTCGAGTGTACACACAGATTAGCCTAGGAATTATTAGCAACTCGAGAGGAAAACTGCTAAGATCCCTTCAGGAGGAGTCAAGCAAGGCTGAGAGAGGGACAGGAACGCCGTCTCCCCTCCCATCCCCTCCTCCTTTCTTGACCACAAAAACTGACCACTCGTAAACCCCCCATCCTCCCCTACATCCCCTCACCCGAGTGTCCGTGGGAAAATAAATTTATCGTATTATTTTCTGTTATTTTGTTCACATCGTCTAATCTCCTCCCTCCCCAACCACCCCCCATGCCGTCAACGTGAAAGTGAACGTGAATGCAGGCGAAGTGAACGGAAAGGATAACACAATGGAGGAAACCACTGACAATGATAAAGAACTTGAACAAACACACCATGACACCAACGACGTGATGGACAACAGCACCGATTGCCGAGAGGAAGAGGAAGACAGAAGAGGAAGAGAAAGAGAAAGAGGAGAAGGAGGAGAACCAGATGACAGGGGGTATGTCGTGGTCAATTCTAAGAAGAAGAATAACAAGAGGAACGAAAAGGGGGAGGCGAATGAGCGAGCTCAAATTGTACATCGAAAACGTGACCAGCAAGAACCGTCAACCGTATCGGAGTCAGTGCCTCTTTACCTGCCTAAAGATAGCACAATGAACGAGACAAACTTCTTCAACTGGGCCTTATCGCTGTCAGTATCCCATCCAGACCTGAAAGTATCATTTGCCAAGGGCTATAATAGGCCGTTCATACGAAGTGTAGGGAATGCAACCCTCAAGTTTCTCACTACACAGGGGTATAAGGGAGTGAAGCTAGTACCACCTAGCCCGGATGAAGTCAAGACTAAGGTCATTATAAAACGATACCCTCTCCCCGCCTCCCTTGAAGCAGTACAGCAACATTCTCAAGTGGTGTGGGCAAGGAGACACATAATACGAGGGGAAGAGAGTGAGCAAGTGCTTGCCTTGTGGAAAGGGGTGATACCGGACAGGCATCAATTTATAAGTATCCTTCCTCCCAACCCCTTAGCCACCTATAACGAACCACCTGCCTTCTGTCTACGTTGCAACAAATGGGGACACAAAAGTTTTAGCTGCAAGGAACGTCACAGGTGCAGGTTCTGCGCAGGGCAACATGAGTCATCCGTTTGTGGCAAACAAATAAAAGAAGGAAACTGTGTCTCTCCAAGGTGCGCCAACTGCAATGGTCAACATAATGCACACTCGCTTCTCTGCAGCAAACGCCCCTCAACTAGGAGCTCAAACAACAGGTCGTCAGCTGATCACATCGCCCCCCACTCTCCACTCACCGTTACCCCCTCACCCCGGTCAGCTGGTCATACAGTGAACCGCTCTACCTCCGTCACATTCCCCCTCTCTCTCCCTCTCACACCCACCTCCCGTCCCCTCTTGCCTCCCTCCCTTCCATCCTCCTCCTCCTCCTCTTCCCATTCCTCATTCTCCTCCCCTGTCCCTCCATAGGTACGAAAATATGACAGACAAGGGAGCAACAACAACACCACCATGGTTGTGGGGGCAGGGTTGGCCCAGGAGACTGCAGCCACTGCCAGCGGCGTGGGGGGAAAAGTCGGGGATCAAGGGCGCGCGGGGACATCAAGACAGCCCACCAGTACACATGTGTGGGCAGATGTGGTGGGTGCAGGCATGGGACAAAAACAACAACAACAAGTGTCAACATCCCGGCCGCCACGAACCCCCACACCCCACCCCCACCACAACAACAACAACAACAACAACGATGAGATGACACACGCTATACAAATTACCCTGGCTCACCTCAGGTCTGTGGCGGATCAACAACAACAGCAACTGCAACAGCTCATGGAGCAGCAACTTGAGTTCCAAGCACAATTAGGTGAGATGATGAGAGCACAAATAAATGAGGTGATGAAAATGGTACTCGCATGTGTAGCCAACAAAGTGAACAATAACCAGGTGGAGAATAATAGTGACAATGCGAGTAATATTACAAACTGTAAGCAGGGGGAATATCACAGTGTTAGAGGGGAACAAACTGAACTTCTATTAGTAAGAGACGATGTTTTAAACAATGTTTCCCATTCCTTGCCAAGAAAGGTCACGGTTAAATCAATAAGGGAAAAACTAGAAAAACTTACAGAAGGGGATGGTATGCGCCTCCTCTCTGCTGTTTCAACAATGAAAGAGACAGCCAAAGTAATTGAGGGTATGGTAGACTCGGTAGAGACAGCTAGTGTTGAAGAAACCCAAGTAGGTAGTGATAATGAATAACACAGGAAATTGTGATACAGGCCTAAAGGTGTTATGTTGGAATATCAATGGCATTAACCAACGCTTTGTAGAGCTTCAGCATTTTGCAATGTTGCATGACGTGGATGTAATATGTCTCCAAGAAACCAGGGCTAATGAAACATTTCGCCCTAGATTTGGAAATTATATTGCCCATGTACACAACTGCACTGAAACATCTGCCAGGGGTTTGATTACGTATGTCAAAAAGACTATACCTGTAAAGAGGTTTTATTGTTCTTTTGGTAGGGACACTGAAAATATATCTTTAAAGTTATACCTTGATGATTACCAACTTAATATAATCAACATATATGTAGGTTGCAACTCACTCGATACACAAGAATTTCCTGACCTGCTATATGAAGAACAGGCTCTATTGATGGGCGACCTAAATGCTCACCATAGAGCTCTGTCCTCGCATGAAGGTAGGAATAATACTAATGTTAATGGTCAACGATGGTTAAATTATATAAACTAATGTAATGAGGTAAGACTAATAGGACAGCCGGAGTCAACGCATGTCCTAGGTGGCAGGCTAGATTATGTTTGTCTGTATAACGAGCCATATCGTACCTGTTCTGTTCACAAGCAGGACTTACTATTATCTGATCACTTTGCACTATTAACTAAGCTAGATGTTAAAAAGAGGCGGGTTGATGGGGGGAGGAAGAGGCTCCAACTCCTACCACAGCATACCAAAGAATTTGTGGAGGGAATGAGTAAGTGGTTTGAGTCATATCCTGAGACTAACTCAATAAATACTTTCTATCAAGATCTAACAAGATATGCTGAACAGTAAATCTCTCATAAAAAGACAACAAACAAACAGCAATCAAACAAGGAAAAAAACAAAAATAATAGGGGAAACAAATACCGTTCAAACGCCAAGGGTGGAATCTGGCAAAGGTGGTACAGGGATGATAAAGAGGTACAAGATACCACCAATTTGTTAAAAACTGCTACACAAATTTGGAAGGGTAATAAAACTGGTGAAAACTTTGAAAATATAAAAATCTGTGGTCAAAGGGCCCATCAGGCTAAAATTAAAGCAAGGGAGAAATTCTGGTTAGACTTTTTAAATCACACAAATAAAGATACATCCATCAGTGTTGTGTGGAGGAAAATAAATATTGCAAGGGGGAAAACTAACCAAGCTGCAGCACATCCCCACCCTCAGGAATATGCTCAAACCCTTATGGATGAATGGGCCTCTGCCTCCACCTACAGTAATCTGCCTCTCAGAGTTAGGAATAAGCTAGGACCCAACCTGCCGGATTTTCGCCAACAAGTAGACGAAGCAATAGCCATTAAGGATGACTCGTGTAAAGATATAAACACTTACGAGCTCCAAAGAGCCCTATCCAACAACAAAAGTAGTGCCCCAGGGGAGGATGGGATAACATATCCCATTCTACGTGCAATGACAGAGGTTGCAGGCAATCCATTGCTGGATTTCTTTTACCTTAGCTATCGCAACAGTGTCATCCCTCCTGACTGGAAAAGAGCTGTCATAATTCCTGTACCCAAGGCTGGTTCTGTTACAGCCATGAGACCTATATAACTTCTTTCTTGTTATTGCAAGACAATTGAAAGGATTGTCCTTAATAGGCTACTGCACAAAATAGAGTCACAATTGAGCCCGCATTTGAATGGCTACATCAAAGGCAGAAGTACAATGTCCTGTATCACATCATCTCTCTAACCATAGGTGTAACTTTACTGTATTTTTAGATTTAAAGGGTGCATTTGATGTAGCAAACAGGGATGTAATACTTTGCGAGTTGGCGAAAATGGGTGTAAAAGGTAAACTATTGGGCTGGATCAAGGAATACCTCAGCAATAGAAGTGCATATGTCGTCTTTCAAGGTAAAAAGTCTGAAGTACGTAAGCTTGAGCTGGGTACACCACAGGGGGGAGTATTAAGTCCAATACTATTCAACATATTAATGCACATTATTGTTAGACTCAAATTTCCCAGAGGAGTGATCTGTGAAAGCTATGCTGATGATATTTTGATCCAGGCCGATAGTCACAGGGACATGCAACGTGCCCTAGACTTGGTAGGAGAAGCTTGTGACCAATTAGGCCTGGTAATATCAACAAACAAAACAAAAGCCATAACAAAAGGTTGGAATCGTAACAAGCCTCTACATCTCCATGGTAATGTACTGGAGAGGGTAGACTATTATAAATATCTGGGAGTGTATGTTGGGGGACTACAGGGTAATAATGCTGAATTTGATCATGTAATGACCACCTATAAAAGACGACTAAGGCCCCTTAAAGTAATGTCATGGAAAGGCTTGCGTGCCTCCATCACTATCCTCAGGACCATGTACATTGCCTATATTAGATCAGTAATTGACTACCATGCACCTGCTCTCTCCTGTCTACCTGCTAATCAGATCGAAAAACTTGACAAACTGCAAAATGAGGCCATGAGACTTATTTTTGGATGTCCGAGAAATGTCAAGGTAAAAAATCTTAGATATGAGTTAAATCTATCGTCCATCACTGATAGAATAAAAGAAACCAATATGATAATAGGCATACGAACACTGAGAGACGACAGAGAAACACGACCTAAGACTGCACTAATGGAGCTACTTAGAATAGATGACTTAAAAGGCAGGGACTGGCCACATGTAACTGTTGCTGACATTCTTGACTACCAGCTTACAGACTACTATATCGGTGACTGGCAACTGACTACCATCCAGATGACCGGCAATTGAGTGTCCCCCTTCCGCCCTGGGAAGAGGCCACTATTGAGATTATAGTGACTCAACTCGACACAAAAAAGTCTGAGATCCCGTCCTACGCTCTGAAGACAAACTTTATGTCACTAATAGAAGATATGACAGATGAGAACACTGATCAGGTATACTGTGACGGCTCACTTAACACCGTAACTGGGAGGGCAGGAGCTGCCATCACTATTATGAGTGGTGGCAACTTTGCTCAGGAAGACGATGAACTATCCAGGCTACAGGACTGGGCCTCCTCCACTCAAACTGAGCTGGTGGCAATAGCGATGGGAATTGGGAGTATCTTTCGTAGGGGAAAGAATATTCTTATCCTATCTGACAGCAGGGCGGCCTTGGAAGCTATCTCTAGCCCCCAACCCACCTATCCTTTCCTTGTACAAGATATCAGACGGGGAATAAAATGTGTAGGGGAGAAGGGGCTAGGGGTCAAATTTGCCTGGATTCCTTCACATGTAGGCATCCCCGGCAATGAAAGGGCAGATAAGCTTGCCAAGGAGGCCTCAGAGAAAGAAGAACCTGATCATATTCTTGAACTGTCATTGAAACAAATGAGAACTATAATTAAAAAGACACAAGAAGAAAGAGTGGATGAAGACAGAGCTAGACATCATATAATACCAGCCGATCTATAAACTACTACAATAAAGTAGCATTTACGACCAAATACACCTATGGTAAACGTACAACGAGTAGGTGGGTAGACTCAGTACATGCAAGAATAAGGCTTGGCTATTGTTATCCATGGCAGCTGAATTGGCAGGTAGAAGAAGAGCACAGGCAATGTAGGGTTTGCAGAGCTCCCAATAAACACTCTCGAGCACTATATCTTGGAATGCCCAATGATTAGGGAATACAGGAATAATCAGTTAACCACAATTGAGGATCAAGCAATATACATGCTAAAGAATAACGTAATCAATAACATACTAAAAAAACACAAGAACTTTGCCCCCCCCCCCCCCCCCACAATAATATGTACTGTAAACATGAAACATGAACCTTATAAGTATGCACCCCTTGCCCTCCACACATCTCTTCTTTCTTACAAGGTCACACTTAAACCCTTTGTAACGCCCTCTACACGATTTCATATTTTCATTGATCATGTCACACTTATAATACCAGTCAGTATTTCTTTACTTATCACTGCTATTCTCATTTTAATAGATTGACAATGTACAGTATATACATATCCCTCTGAGCCTCTAACACAGCTTTTATTTAAATAATTTGTTAAGTGCCAATTCATATCCTTTTGCAAGCCAATATACATGACCCTTGCATATGTAAGCAACATAATTGTCCTCAATATTCTTTGCTAATGGTTTGATCTACAATTAAGTACCTTCGGATATGCGGCATATCCATCCCGGAGGACTACTAGTATCTTCCTTCTGAATATTGTTTTGCTACTAAACTTAATTGAATCTTGATCTTTGCACGTATACAGTTTCCTTCCTTACTTATTGATATGTTGTGTCAGGTACGATGAAGCGATACTGCTGATATCTGTAGACTTGCGTTGAAATTCAAACTTTCCCTTTTAAGATTTTTTTTTTGTTTTTTTTTTGTTTTTTTTTACTACCATATTATTTTTTATCTTCAGTACTATGGCTGGCCTTAAACAACTTATTTATATGTAGTATGTCCCACCCTCCCCAACACATACACACACACACACCTCCCCTCTCACACTTTCCTCCTCCCTGGAGTACCTTACCTCCTCCTCCTCCCCCCCCCCCCCCCTACTCCTCCTCCTCTCCCACCCATTCCTCTACCTCCTACAAAACCCCTAACCATACTGCTGTATTGTCTTCAATATTCTCGGCTAATGGCTTGATGTACAAGTACCTCAGGATATGCGGCACTGTCCCTCCCGGAGGACCACTTGCACCTTCCCTCCGAATATTATTTTATGGAAATAAAATAATTTGAATCTGAATCTGTATGGCTGTGTGTTTTGGGTGCTGGGGCAATGCCTTCTCTATACATAATTATGTATAGAGAAGGCATTGGCTGGGGTCTGGTGACTGGGTCACGACGGGTAGGGTCCCTCTAGGTCCCTAGGATGTTTAAGGAGGGACATACACACACACACACCTCCCCTCTCACACTTTCCTCCTCCCTGGAGTACCTTACCTCCTCCTCCCCCCCCCCCCTACTCCTCCTCCTCTCCCACCCATTCCTCTACCTCCTACAACCCCCCTCCCTCTCTCCCATAACCACACACCCTACTAAATATTATATTACTATCGGCATGTAAACTTCTCCACTGGTCATATTGCGCTAACTATCCCCTCAATAACCATTATTGTAATAAGAATTTGAACCATGTAACTCATGTTTGTAAAATATTTGTATTACTATAATTCCATTATAACTTCGGTAGTTGGTAATATTAGTCACATTATGTATGTGACTCTTGTATTCAGCTAACTATGACCTCAATAACCGTTGATGTAATGAAGAATGTGAATATGATTGTAATATATTTGTTGTACTATTATTGCATAATAATTTATGTAGTTCGAAATATTAGTCACATCATGTATGTAATAATTGTATTCAGCTAACTATGATCTCAATAACCATTGATGTAAGAAAACATGAATGGTCTTGAAATGCTAGGTTTTACCAGGGTTAAATAGGAATGGGAATTATCCCCAGGCTACCTTTAGGATCAACCTTTCCTGGTACCTGGCACGGGGTACGAACCTCTGAAGGGAATTTAACCCCCCTAAAAACCCACAGGTTTTCAGATGCCTTGGGTTGGGTTAGAACCCTGGTTAGTGACGCACCACCATCACCACCAGGCCCGCGCACTAACCCACTGTACTACCACGGACGTACAAAAGTATAGCAACCTTAGTCCGATTTTTAAGAACCACGGTGATAGTCTCTCGAGATGAGTTTATTGGACTTACCTTCTACGACTATTTTACGCTAAACCTGACGTCAACTCGGGTTAGTATTATTGTGGGTGCGGGACCTTTTCGAGGGCATTACACCACATTCCTTTTTAGTTAGGCTAGTCCCTAGCCTCGTAAGGTCGTAGGGTATCGTAGCCTTTTTGCCTTAGCTATCTCAATATGGTTTTTAGGGTTCGCGTGACGGGTGCTCCACGTAGCTACCTGGTCACGTTCCTTAGCTACCACCAATGAAATGCTAGGTTTTACCAGGGTTAAATAGGAATGGGAATTATCCCCAGGCTACCTTTAGGATCAACCTTTCCTGGTACCTGGCACGGGGTACGAACCTCTGAAGGGAATTTAACCCCCCTAAAAACCCACAGGTTTTGAGATGCCTTGGGTGGGGTTAGAACCCTGGTTAGTGATGCACCACCATCACCACCAGGCCCGCGCGCTAACCCACTGTACTACCACGGACGTACAAAAGTATAGCAACCTTAGTCCGATTTTTAAGAACCACGGTGATAGTCTCTCGAGATGAGTTTTATGCCCTGTTTTTCTACAGGTTTAACTTGGGTAATGTGAGTTCTAATTGACTGGGTATATAAGGCTGCATGCACAATACAAGATATGAGGAATAGAAAACACAAAGAAACACATGGTAGCAAGTTACACGATCACGTTTATTTATATACCACTGCAGAATACTCGTGCAAGACAATATAATAGAATCGAACAACACTAGCATAAGTGGATCTGGATGGAGCCTAGTCTCCCACTTCCAACGTTCAGGTATTAATCTTCTGATCACTGGCTTTAATTCAACAGGTTTATATACCGAAGACCATCAATGTTACTTATAGAATCATATTCATTGTTAGATTTATTACTGGTAGCTCTGGTGCACAAGTAGTAGTTCACAGACTAGATTAGACACGCATATTTTAGAGCACGGGAATTCTAGTAACCTCAGGGGGTACTGATCTAAGTTTTATATTCTTGTCTCAGAAATACATAGAACGCAAATCAGTGGGCGAACCTTCAGATATCACGGGTTTCCTTCTAGGTAATAATATCTGGGCATATGGTTGATTACGAGAGTTAGTATCGCCTGTTAAATAATGAACACTGATACGCTTAGCACTTCCTAATTGAATGGTTATATGAATTATACTGGGGCAAAGAGATAGCCACTTCGTAGAAATATTAATTAGTGAATCTCTAAACAGCACTGTAACATGTAGGTCTAGTACTGATAAAGGGAATCTTGGGTAGTATCTGATGGGTCTGGTCCTGGTTATCTTGTGTCCATGATGTTGGGGGCTAACGACTGGTTCCGCGGCCGTCCAGGGGGTCCATATGTGTGAAGTTCTCAAATACGTGGGCAGGTCCTTCTATCCAAATCTGCCACGGAGTCTGCCGGCTCTGGGATCTCAACTCCGGAACAACACAAGGGCAGAGCTAGAAGTTAACTGCAGGGTAGTGACCACTGGTTGGTGTCTAGCTTTCAACTGATTTGACTGGGGGCGGGAGCTAGATTTATAGGCTCGGTTCTGGACCCTGTAGACAGTAGGGATCTCGAGTCTTATGGACTTATTTGAGCTCTCAATAGATATGGGGACTAGGTAAGATGGTATTTACTGTTGTGGCACATGGCTATAGGAAGCCTTTATATTTTCATATAACTGAGCCTTAGTAAGAGGTACTATTTTGGCTATACTGGAAGTATTTAGGGAAGAGAGACTGGATCTACTTTGCGAGGAGGATGGGGACAGCTGTGATAGAAGCGTCTCTGTTAGATTGTTCAATCTTCATTCTATGGTATAGCTGAGGTGCTAATATAGTGATCAGAGCATGCAAGAAAGGTAAATGGTTTATTGTGAGTTAATAGAGGTTAGTAAAGGTGTTAGTCATGCATGGTTAGTTCATTGATAGGAAGAATTCCTGTGCTACCTGGCAATGACTCGGAAGTCAAAACAGGGGCCAGGTATACCTCCGTGGGGGTGGGGGTCTCCCTCCTCGGGTAGGCAAAAAGGGGGAGCTGGGCGCCCTCTCTCTGTGATAGTCGTCCGGCGGCTGTGGCTAGGGGCTTGCCATATCACCAGTGTTTGTAATAACCCTCTGTGTATGAGACAGATGTGGGTGTCCTTAATACCAAAACCGAAGGTGCCTTGGCTAGCTGGTTTTACTCGGCTGGTTGTTAATTGTAGGGTTTGCTGGATGTGGTGGAGACTGGGTTGCTAAATCTGCCACATTTATCTGGAAGTATGGCAATAGAAGTTAGTTACTGGCGAGGCGGCTAGCCTCGCACCGACGACCATTGGGTGCAGGGTTGTGAATGGGTTGTAAGAGAATAGATGGCATGCAAGGTGCTAGTAAAGTTCTAATGTTGTTCTGGCCTACTAAGTGAAGGTAGGCTGGATAGGAGTATATATATAAAAGGTTGGAGAGCGCTAGCAACGGATAATTCAAGGATCTTCAAGAGGTATGAGAGAGAGGCTAGGTCGGACAAGAGTAGAGAAGCGCGGGGTCTTATAATGAGAGGGGAGGAGTGCAGGGGGGCTATAGGGGAATTTGACCCTAAGGTCTCTGGGCGTGGGGGTGGCATTAGGCTGCAGTTGATATGGGAGTTTGAAAAGGCAGTAGAATACGTTAGCCAAATGCTACCGGGGAATGTAACTATGGGGTGGTATATGAGTCTGGAAAAGATAGAGTTATGTGATCAGTCCGAGGGGTTATGGATACTATTAGTTGGCCCTGGGAACTGCGTTTTCTATGAAATATATATATACCAACAACAGCGGCAGTTCGTAGGGGTACTTGGTTATTGTTTTGGGGTACTTATGACAGATACTGGTAACAAGGTTATCTTATACAATCTCTGGTTGGGGTAAGAGGTGTATGACACGAAGTAAATTGGCGTAGTGTGGACTGTGGATACGAAGGAGGCAAGGGGAAGACGTATGACAATTGTGGAAAAGTAAATGGAAAAAGGTGAACACAATGGCGGATAAAAATACTTAACCTAAGGATTGAATACATAGATTTATGGGGCGATGGTCTTCAGAAGCTTAGTCTGGCAAGACAAGATGTTAGGGAATGTTAATATTAATACTTAAACTAAGGATTGCATACATCGATGAACGACGACATTATAGTCGTCGTCCTAATAAGGTGATGAAACCTGGTTGATCTGTACTTGGCACAATACGACACAAGGACAGTGCCGCTATGTCGTATCAATACTGGTGGCAGTTAATATTATAGAGACACTTAGTTACTAGAGGAACAATGCAAGGGGGCGACTGAGCACGGGTTACATATATCTATACTCGTCATGGGAAATGATATACAAGGTCTAGGGACAGGCGTGGGTGTTTTAACTTCTAAGATATATAACATCTCCTTCTCGGATGTAAGAACATACATAGATATAATTATGGCTGTCTGATGTGTTGGCATTGGCTCAACGTCGGGACAGGGCATGGGTGTTTTTAATATGAATGTATATTCCTGTTCATCATCTTTGTAGTTAGGAGTGTAGGACACGAGGGGGTAGTGTACATGAGGTGTGGAAAATCTGTCAGTTTAGAAAGGGTATCTCGGTGCGGCCTGGAGCTGCTTAGCCCTGCGGGCTTGGGCCTGTCTGAATTGGCTGGCTCGGTCAGCTGGTCCTTTCGTTCTGTGGACCTTTCCTTTGGGTGTTTCTGTGTGGTGTTCGTTCGTGGCTTCTGTGGTGGGCTTCTCGTTCTGGGGCATTTTACTTCCCTCTCCTTCATTATAGGCTCGTCCTCGAGCCTCAAGGGTGAAGTAAAAAGAAGCATAGTCATGGTGGGAAGGTAGATGTTTGTCGTGGGACTTGAGTCGCTTGACGATGTTTTATTTTGAGGGGAAGAACGTTTTACAGGTGAAGGTAAAGTGTTTAACAATGTATAGAACAAATTTAAAAGATAGTCAGAAAAGTGTAGGTTAACAAGAAAAGTAGTATGACTAAGGGAAAAAAATATAATATACAGTATATGGAAAACATGTAAATTTATAGAATCATGCCCAATTGCTTAGGAATTGAAAACAATAAAAAAAAAATTAAGTACAATAATATCATCATCATCATCAGGGGGGGTTATTTAGGGTCGCCGTTAGTCTGGGTGACGGTCTGGTAATAGGGGTGGTGGTGGTTGTGGCTTTGACCTTGGGGTTTCACTTTCACTTTGGAAGGGCGGAGTGGATATACCGTTAGTTCTGTCGTTAGGAATGTGGGTCTGGGGGCGAGCTGGCCCGGGGCCAGTTTTGGAGGGGGGTCTAAGTGGTTTCGGTCGGGGGTAGTGATAGGGGGGTTTTAAAGATGAAACGGGTAGGTCGAGTCGGGGTTGTTGTTGCGGAAGAGGTTGGTGCTGGGAGGGGTTGAATTGTGTAGTGAGTTGTGGTTGTGAGTGGGGTTTGGGGAAGGGTGAGTAAGGCTGAAGGTTGAGAGTTTACTATGATCGGGTGGTTTGGAGGTTTGGGGTGTGGGGATTTGATAGGGAGATGGTGGGGGGGGGGGGTCTGGGAAGGCAGGGTTGTGGTTTGAGAGGGGTTGAATATGGACTGATTTTATTTTCGGGAGAGACATGGATGGGATTTCGAGGAGTGGTTGAAGTTCAGAGGTTGATTATGTTGTTTGGGGCGAGAGAGAGAGTATTTTGGGGTTTAGCCAAGGTGGAAAAAGTTTTGTGGTTGGATTGGGATGGGAGGGGTAACGGTGAAGAGGGGGGAAAGAGGAGGTAGGGGTTATGTACGGGGGTGATTGTTCGTTCTGAATGTGGTCGTGAGAGGTTAGGCTGGCAGGGTGGGAATTGGTGGAGGTTGAAAGTTTAGCTGGGCTCATGATGGTGGGGGACCGACTGGTGAGCAGGTGTTCGGTACGCATGAGGGGGGGGAAATCACTTTGGTGGGGGTCACGCGTGAGGGGGGGATTAACGGCGCGTGTGGGAGGATCAGAGTGGTGGGGTGTGTCGGTGGCAGTGACGGTTTGTTTAGAGGTTATATGGCATTGGTGGGATTGTCTGTCATGTGGGGGTGAGTCAAGTGTGGGGTTTTGAAGTAAGGTTGAAAGTTTAGCTGGGCTCATGATGGTGGGGGACCGACTGGTGAGCAGGTGTTCGGTACGCATGAGGGGGGGGAAATCGCTTTGGTGGGGGTCATGCGTGAGGGTGGGATTAACGGCGCGTGTGGGAGGATCAGAGTGGTGGGGTGTGTCGGTGGCAGTGACGGTTTGTTTAGAGGTTATATGGGATTGGTGGGCTTGTCTGTCATGAGGGGGTGAGTCAAGTGTGGGGTTTTGAAGTTTATTAGGGGTGTGAATTGTGGGGGGGTGGAAGGTAGCTACTGACGGAAAACTGTCACAAGGGAAATTTTGTTGGTGGGGGAATAGCTGAGCATTTCTGGGGGAAGGGGGGGGAACATGGTTGGGTCCCTAGGTCGTCACGCGTGAGGGGAGGATTAACGGCGCGTGTGGGAGGGTCAGGGTGGTGAGAGGTGAGCGAGTTAGAAAACGGAATTTTTTGGGGGGACTGCGGAGGGTTGGTGGGGGAAGAGTTAGCTGTAGAACAGGGGTTATTGGTAGAAGACTGATGTATTGATTTGGGGTTGTTAACAGGACGAATTTGGGGAATTTTCTTGGTGTCAGTCTCGGTCTGGTTAAAGGTTATGTGAGACTGGGGAGGATTAGTGGGGGCAGAGTTAGGCATAGGACATGGGTTATTGAGGGAGGAGTGATGTACTGATTTGGGGTTGTTAACAGGACGAGTTTGGGGAATTTTCTTGGTGGCAGTCTCGGTCTGGTTAGAGGTTATCTGGGACTGGTGAGTTTGTTTGACATGAGAGGGCGAGTCAAGTGTGGGGTTTTGAAGTTTTCTAGGGGTGTGAATTGTGTGGGGGTGGAAGGGAGCTACTGACTGAAAACTGTCACAAGGGGAATTTTGTTGTTTGTGGAATAGCTGAACATTTCTGGGGGCATGGGGAAAACATGTTTTGGTAGGCCTACATAGGTAGGCATAGCTAGAATACGGGGCTTGTTGGTGGGGCTGCGGAGGGTTGGTGGGGGAAGAGTTAGGTTTAGAACAGGGGTTATTGGTAGAGGACTGATGTATTGATTTGGGGTTGTTAACAGGACGAATTTGGGGAATTTTCTTGGTGGCAGTCACGGTCTGGTTAGAGGTTATCTGGGACTGGTGAGTTTGTTTGACATGCATAGAACAAGGATGGGGTTTATGGGGTAACACAATTGATGGAAGATGGTCGTTGGTGGATGGCTGGGCAGGGGAAAATTTAGGGATGGTCAGAGAGGATAGAGGCAAGGAAGAGTGCACTGGGGTTGGACTTTCACCGGAAGTCATTTTGGAAGGGTGCACGGAGTCTTGGATAGGGGCTGAAGGGTTGGATAGGGGATTCATCGAACTGAGTAGGCATTCTTCTCTGATGGAGAGCATATGTTCTTCGAATATGCCATACGGGTCGAGATGGGCGGTGATGTTGGGTGGGAGGATGTTTAACAATGCGGTGAATAAGAGTTCATTTTGTTGGTCGTAATTTTCATAGCTATACGTGGTCCTCACGTATCTGTAGAGTTGTATGAGGGTCACATTTATATCCCCTTCATACTTGATCTCGTCGATGTTTATTATTTTGGGGGAGATGAGGGAACCCAAAAGTGGCCCTAAGGTCCGGATCACGAGGGATCAAAACTGGTTCCAGGTACTCTCTGGCGTTACCTGTTTAGCAATTTGGGAAACGGCTTTTCCCAACTGCATAATGTGCAATAATGCAACGGCGATTTTTTCGCGGTCATTTTGAAGTGCCACATCTAACACTGGTTTTATTATGTCTAAGTAAGTGGCAATAACAAAACAAATAAGAAACAAAAGGTGTATGTTGCCTTTATGGACTTGGAGAAGGCCTATGACAGAGTGGATAGAGAAGGTTTGTGGAAAGTACTTAGAATATACGGAGTAGAGGGCAAGTTGCTGAAAGCAGTGAAGAGCATGTATGAGGGTGCAAAGGCGGCAGTATGTGTGGAGAGTGAGCAGAGCGAGTTCTTTGACCTGAATGTTGGTTTGAAACAGGGGTGTGTGATGTCCCCGTGGTTGTTTACTGTATATATGGATGGAGTTATGAAAGAAATACTATCAAGAGCAGTGGATGTTGGTGTATCGCTGAAAAGGGAGGGAATTGAGTGGAAGCTACCTATACTGCTGTTTGCGGATGATACAGTTCTGATGAGTGATAATGAATGGGAGTTGCAGGGTCTGGTAAATGAGTTTGGAACAGTGTGCGAAAAACGGAATTTGAAGGTAAATACGGGGAAGAGCAAGTATATGGTCTTCGAAAGGGGTGAAGTCACAGAGTGTGAGGTGAAGCTGAACGGTCAGGCTATGGAGATCGTCAACTCTTTTAAGTATCTGGGCAGTGTGTTGAGTAAAGATGGGACTATGGATGAAGAGGTGCGGGAGAGGGTACAACAGGGGAAGAGGGTTGTAGGAACGCTAAAAGCAGTAACAAGAAATAGGGTGGTCAGTATGGAAGTGAAGAAGTCCTTGCATGACAGTGTGGTAATCCCGACACTGACTTACGGAAGCGAAGCATGGACGTTGGTTGAGAGACTCGGACCAAGAGTGAGAGCAGTGGAAATGAATTACTTAAGGAGTGCGTGCGGAGTTACATGGAGGGATAGACAGACTAAGGGGAAAGTAAGAAGGAGGTGTGGTGTGGAGGTAGATGTGCTGGAAAGTGTGAAAAGGAACAACTTGAGATGGTTCGGCCATATGGAACGTATGGAAAGCGAGAGAATGACTAAGAGGGTGTACGAGAGCGAGGTGGAGGGACAGAGGGGGAGAGGTAGACCGAATATGAGGTGGAAGGATGGAGTGAGGAACTACATGAACGAAGGCGGTGCTGGTTGGGGGGAGGGGCGTCGACTGACTGGGGACAGAGGTGCATGGGGGCGGTTCGTTCGTGGCCACCCCTTCGGGGATCACGGCGTCAGGCAATAGATTGATAGATAGATAGAAGTGGCAATATCATACGTGTTTACATCATACTTGGGAATGTGTGTGAGTGGCTGCCAATTTCGCGATGTTGCCATGCTTCTACTGTTCCAAACTTGCAGTGTAATGCAACCTTTTATCCGAATCAAGAACCACCGCTGCCGCCAATGTTATGCCCTGTTTTTCTACAGGTTTAACTTGGGTAATGTGAGTTCTAATTGACTGGGTATATAAGGCTGCATGCACAATACAAGATATGAGGAATAGAGAACACAAAGAAACACATGGTAGCAAGTTACACAATCACGTTTATTTATATACCACTGCAGAATACTTGTGCAAGACAATATAATAGAATCGAACAACACTAGCATAAGTGGATCTGGATGGAGCCTAGTCTCCCACTTCCAACGTTCAGGTATTAATCTTCTGATCACTGGCTTTAATTCAACAGGTTTATATACCGAAGACCATCAATGTTACTTATAGAATCATATTCACTGTTAGATTTATTACTGGTAGCTCTGGTGCACAAGTAGTAGTTCACAGACTAGATTAGACACGCGTATTTTAGAGCACGGGAATTCTAGTAACCTCAGGGTGTACTGATCTAAGTTTTATATTCTTGTCTCAGAAATACATAGAACGCAAATCAGTGGGCGAACCTTCAGATATCACTAGGGTTTCCTTCTAGGTAATAATATCTGGGCATATGGTTGATTACGAGAGTTAGTATCGCCTGTTAAATAATGAACACTGATACGCTTAGCACTTCCTAATTGAATGGTTATATGAATTATACTGGGGCAAAGAGATAGCCACTTCGTAGAAATATTAATTAGTGAATCTCTAAACAGCACTGTAACATGTAGGTCTAGTACTGATAAAGGGAATCTTGGGTAGTATCTGATGGGTCTGGTCCTGGTTATCTTGCGTCCATGATGTTGGGGGCTAACGACTGGTTCCGCGGCCGTCCAGGGGGTCCATATGTGTGAAGTTCTCAAATACGTGGGCAGGTCCTTCTATTCAAATCTGCCACGGAGTCTGCCGGCTCTGGGATCTCAACTCCGGAACAACACAAGGGCAGAGCTAGAAGTTAACTGCAGGGTAGTGACCACTGGTTGGTGTCTAGCTTTCAACTGATTTGACTGGGGGCGGGAGCTAGATTTATAGGCTCGGTTCTGGACCCTGTAGACAGTAGGGATCTCGAGTCTTATGGACTTATTTGAGCTCTCAATAGATATGGGGACTAGGTAAGATGGTATTTACTGTTGTGGCACATGGCTATAGGAAGCCTTTATATTTTCATATAACTGAGCCTTAGTAAAAGGTACTATTTTGGCTATACTGGAAGTATTTAGGGGAGAGAGACTGGATCTACTTTGCGAGGAGGATGGGGACAGCTGTGATAGGAGCGTCTCTCTTAGATTGTTCAATCTTCATTCTATGGTATAGCTGAGGTGCTAATATAGTGATCAGAGCATGCAAGAAAGGTAAATGGTTTATTGTGAGTTAATAGAGGTTAGTAAAGGTGTTAGTCATGCATGGTTAGTTCATTGATAGGAAGAATTCCTGTGCTACCTGGCAATGACTCGGAAGTCAAAACAGGGGCCAGGTATACCTCCGCGGGGGTGGGGGTCTCCCTCCTCGGGTGGGCAAAAAGGGGGAGCTGGGCGCCCTCTCTCTGTGATAGTCGTCCGGCGGCTGTGGCTAGGGGCTTGCCATATCACCAGTGTTTGTAATAACCCTCTGTGTATGAGACAGATGTGGGTGTCCTTAATACCAAAACCGAAGGTGCCTTGGCTAGCTGGTTTTACTCGGCTGGTTGTTAATTGTAGGGTTTGCTGGATGTGGTGGAGACTGGGTTGCTAACTCTGCCACATTTATCTGGAAGTATGGCAATAGAAGTTAGTTACTGGCGAGGCGGCTAGCCTCGCACCGACGACCATTGGGTGCAGGGTTGTGAATGGGTTGTAAGAGAATAGATGGCATGCAAGGGGCTAGTAAAGTTCTAATGTTGTTCTGGCCTACTAAGTGAAGGTAGGCTGGATAGGAGTATATATATAAAAGGTTGGAGAGCGTTAGATACGGATAATTCAAGGATCTTCAAGAGGTATGAGAGAGAGGCTAGGTCGGACAAGAGTAGAGAAGCGCGGGGTCTTATAATGAGAGGGGAGGAGTGCAGGGGGGCTATAGGGGAATTTGACCCTAAGGTCTCTGGGCGTGGGGGTGGCATTAGGCTGCAGTTGATATGGGAGTTTGAAAAGGCAGTAGAATACGTTAGCCAAATGCTACCGGGGAATGTAACTATGGGGTGGTATATGAGTCTGGAAAAGATAGAGTTATGTGATCAGTCCGAGGGGTTATGGATACTATTAGTTGGCCCTGGGAACTGCATTTTCTATGAAATATATATATACCAACAACAGCGGCAGTTCGTAGGGGTACTTGGTTATTGTTTTGGGGTACTTATGACAGATACTGGTAACAAGGTTATCTTATACAATCTCTGGTTGGGGTAAGAGGTGTATGACACGAAGTAAATTGGCGTAGTGTGGACTGTGGATACAAAGGAGGCAAGGGGAAGACGTATGACAATTGTGGAAAAGTAAATGGAAAAAGGTGAACACAATGGCGGATAAAAATACTTAACCTAAGGATTGAATACATAGATTTATGGGGCGATGGTCTTCAGAAGCTTAGTCTGGCAAGACAAGATGTTAGGGAATGTTAATATTAATACTTAAACTAAGGATTGCATACATCGATGAACGACGACATTATAGTCGTCGTCCTAATAAGGTGATGAAACCTGGTTGATCTGTACTTGGCACAATACGACACAAGGACAGTGCCGCTATGTCGTATCAATACTGGTGGCAGTTAATATTATAGAGACACTTAGTTACTAGAGGAACAATGCAAGGGGCAACTGAGCACGGGTTACATATATCTATACTCGTCATGGGAAATGATATACAAGGTCTAGGGACAGGCGTGGGTGTTTTAACTTCTAAGATATATAACATCTACTTCTCGGATGTAAGAACATACATAGATATAATTATGGCTGTCTGATGTGTTGGCATTGGCTCAACATCGGGACAGGGCATGGGTGTTTTTAATATGAATGTATATTCCTGTTCATCATCTTTGTAGTTAGGAGTGTAGGACACGAGGGGTTAGTGTACATGAGGTGTGGAAAAATTGTCAGTTTAGAAGGGGTATCTAGGTGCGGCCTGGAGCTGCTTAGCCCTGCGGGCTTGGGCCTGTCTGAATTGGCTGGCTCGGTCAGCTGGTCCTTTCGTTCTGTGGACCTTTCCTTTGGGTGTTTCTGTGTGGTGTTCGTTCGTGGCTTCTGTGGTGGGCTTCTCGTTCTGGGGCATTTTAGGTCTCCTCATATGATTGCACTAGTTTTGTAGTGCTATTATTTACCTGTCAATTAATAATTCAGTCACAAATTTTTTTTTTTTTTTTTTTTTTTTCTCATGAGCACGTATATACAGCACATGTGGCAATCAAATGAGGAAACTATAATAACACCAGACGACGATACTGTTGTTACAGTAGAATAATGGCTCTTTGAGCAGTATGTATTGCCTTACCAGTGGTTGTCCCCTTATTATTATTATTATTTTATTATTATTATTGAAATACCACAGGAACGAAAATTCCTGGGAGCGAAACTTCCACCCCCAACGAGATCCCTCTCTTTCTACCACCTCCCTCCACATGTTACACGTCTCATTAATCACAGTCTTCTAATATACAAATCACATTTCCTTACCCCCTGACATTCTTGAAATACCCACTAAGTATATTCAATTAGATACCAACCATGCAGACTATAATACGTTCGTTGTGTATGGGTACGAGGCGATCTCAAGACACCTTAGCTCCCAATTTTTGTAATAATTGTATTCAGCTAACTATGATCTCAATAACCATTGATGTAATGAAAATATGAATAGTCTCCTCATACGATTGCACTAGTTCTGTAGTGCTATTATTTACAACCTGTCAATTAATAATTCAGTTAATAATTCGTTAAGCGAGTTTGCAAGTGAAACCCTTGACTTTGTACAGACCAGCCACTCAAGTCTTTCTCAGTATGGGAATGAAATTGATTTATTGGTTGAGACACCCTTTGATCAGAGCATATTAGGTGACTCCAGTACTTTTGATGCAAACTTAGATAACCTTATTCAGCCTTCGTTTGCATCACTGTACCCGTTTGCAGTTCCAGATAGTTTACTTTTATCTTGTCCGCCTACTGTATGCCTGTTAATACCCTCAGTATTCCAAGTGTAGGGGATCCTTTGCTATCTTCCGTCAGACTCAACGTGGATTGTGACCAAGTGCGTGGTGTCGAGCCAAGGAAAGAGAGAGAGACAACCGTACCTTGCAGTTATTTGGACCCGAGCCTGTCTAGGAGGTGTGATATCCTAGACCCTGTAGTCAAAGTGCCGAGACAACTACAGCTACACCTAGTGCTTCAAAGTTGTTCTACCAGTGCCTTCTCTCTCTCTACATAAATATAATTTAAGTTTCTTTTGTTCGTAATGGTAACGATGATTGATGTGAGGGTCTAGACCAAGGTATGTTAAGGTTCACTAATAATAATTAACGTAATACAAGAAGATTTTCCATTCTTCCCTCCTTTATTTATTATTCGTTGCTCTGTTTCGGGAGAACATTATACACTTCTATCAGGTGGAAAACGTGTATATACTTCTACGAATACTGGCTCCTGTATTTGTTAATGTAGAAATATACAAAGGTTTATCCGGGGAATAAATACATACACTTACACGTCAACTTGAACGCTTACTCAGATCTTAGTTTATACGCTACGTATCATCAGGGTACAAGTCCAATAATGATTAGTTCAATCGCGAGTAATTGCTCCTCAGTCACGTATTTCTGACTATTATATTTACTACAAGTTTATGAGTTTCTAATTCATATTTATGACTCTTTGAATTTATTCCATTTAATTATCAGTTCAAGTTGCTTAGACTTATTGTTCGTTTAAAAGTCAAATATTGTCCTATTGTCCATACTTATCAGTGCTACGCTTTTGACTTCGCAGTAACTATTATTTACACTTTGCCAAGCCATATTTGAGAGCTTGTATATTTAAATCAGGACTTTATTTATTGTGATTTGAGACTTATCCTCTCCTGTGTTATTATTCATATGTTCAGTTGTAACACTATTATTCTATTTATATGTATGTTATGATTATTGTTCCAGAGACATATTGAGATTGTACCCTAGCTGTTAAGGAATAAAACCTATTAAAACCTTTCATGTGTATTTTGTGTCCATTGCTTATTACTAGAGTGCTACATATAGAGCTAAGGCTCATCTTTGCCCACTAGAGAGGCATTTCAGTTGACGATTAGCGCAGATTCCTAAGGTTAAAAATCGCAATCAGACTATCTCACGTTTTCTTATAAACATGGCATTACACTGGTGGCAGCGGTGTCTCAACTCGGAGAGATAGCTCTCACTTCTGTATTTACACTCAGTATAATTAATACACAAACACCATGGCTGGAAAGTCACTGGAAATTATTCCTTTCAAGCCAGAGGATAATGATATTAATACCTATCTTGAAGTGGTCAAGCCCGTGCTTGACATTGTATTTAAAGATGACGAAACCTCAAATATTCACACGGTAGTAATGAAGTTGGGACGGCATATGTCCCTCGTTTCTGGTTATGTGCGTAACACCCCCAATTTGACCTGGGCTCAATTTTAAAAATACACGAAGAGCGGGGAAAATAATCGCTACTTAACAGTTCCACAGTGTTCAATTTTCAGGGAACCTCGATGCTACCATTAGCCAGCTAAATCAACTAGTGGTCTCCGCTTTCCCCAACAAGTCTCCTGCAACAAGAAAAGAGAACATGTTCACTGCTCTGTTACGTGTATTGCCAACGTCAGTAAAGGACCATTTCGCCATAACTGAACCAAAAGGATCCGATGAAGACCTACCCATTGTCAGGCAAATTCTGGCACTCCAGAAAAGTCATGAAAACGACAAGATCGTTATGATAAATAGAGCCACCAGCCAACCTCAACGCCCTTCTGACACTTCTACACCAGCTCCATTCCATCGTTCTGCCGATAAGATGGAAGACTGGGCCCAGGTCAGGCCCTCAGATTGGAAACCCTGTAGCCCCAAGTGCCCTTTATCATACCTGAAGAAGTCATTCTCAGAGCTAGTGACCCGTCGTCCCAAACTTCCTCAGTTTTGGGGCCAGATCCCCTGGATCAAACCAAGATGAGTGGCTACCATCACAGAAGACGGATTTGCAGGGATCGACGATGCCATAGAAGAAGGACTACCAGAAGACGCCGTGGTACTGGAGGAGTCATCCAACATGCAAGATAATACTGGTTTTTAATCCGCCCCCGCCTACCTGTCGTCAAACTGGCGGGGGCTCGTGATGGGACAGTCTCATGTGCAGGAAAATCCCCCATTTATAATCACCTTACTATCCAAGGTATTAAATTTAGACTTTTGATTGGCATGGGCGCAGCTCGCTCATGTCTTTTCTCTTCATATTTTGCCAAGAACAAGGCCACTTTTGGGCCTCTCCAACCCTCCTCCATCCTACTAATAGACACAAACGATGGCATTGTTCCAAACAGAGGACAAACAGCCACCCTCTACGTAGCTACACATACCCCAGATCACGGTCAGCACCACCCTTTCATGATTTTCCCATCTGCTGAGACCAATTATGATGGTTACCTTGGTTTTGATTTACTGACATTGCTATGTACAACCATCGATTGTGCAGACAAAGTGCTAACTTTTGACCCCAACTCACTCAAAAAATTAAACAAAAAACAATCAGCGAACCTAAAATTATTCAACCTGTTCGCACCATCAGAACCTCTCAGGCTATCTTAACCAAAACTGTTACGCTACCCCCTCACCACGAACAGTGGATTTCCATTCTGCCCACTCTACCTGGTGAATTAATCTTAATCCCCAGCCTCCAGAGTCCCTTTGATAGGGGTTGCCTCACCACTCCCGCTATAATTCCTTAGAACTCAAATCAAGTAAAAATTGCAAATATATCTGATCACCCCCCTCACTTTGCCAAAGGGGTTAACCAAAGGGGAATTAGAAAATCCCGACGAAGAACTATCCCTACCTGATAATGAAGCATCTGTCCCATACCCAAAATTCCCTGAAATTCCACCTCAACTGACTCAACAACAAAAGCAAGATCTACAGAGCTTAATGACTTCATTCCATCTTCGCCACATCAAGCCTAGATGTAGGGAAAACTCAAGTACTCAACCACCCTATCCACACCGTAGGACCTCCTATCCGACAATAAATCCGACGGAAGAACCCCATCCATCGTAAAGAAGAGGAAACCCAAGTATAAGATATGTTAGACACGGGTGTAATTCGCCCCTTCACTAGTCCATGGTCTTCTCCAGCTGTACTAGTGAGGAAGAAAGATGTATATACCAGGTTCTGCATCGACTACCGTCAACTCAACGACGTCACCATTAAAGATGCCACACCCCTACCCCGCATAGATGATTCCCTTGACTCCTTACTTGGAGCTAGGTGGTTTACAGCCCTAGACTTACAAGCCAGATATTGGCAAGTCCCCGTCGTTCCTGAACATCAAGAGAAAACGGCCTTCTCCACCAGCCAAGGGAGACTATACAAGTCCACCGTACTGTCCTTCGGTTTGTGTAACGGACCCGCCACCTTTTCCAGATTGATGGAATCTGTGTTGCAAAGACTCACCTGGTAAACACGCCTAGCTTACCTAGATGATATCATCGTATTCAGGAAAACTTGGTCCGAACACCTTCAACGCCTTTGCCAAGTATTCCAGAGGGTCCGTGATGCCCACCTGAAACTTAAGCCCTCTAAGTGCACCATGGCACAAAAGGAAGTCAAGTTTCTTGGACACATCGTATCTGAAGCAGGGATTTCACCCGACCCATCAAAGTTGCAAGCAATAAGTGCCATAAACCCCCTCCCCCCCACTCCAACAATGTGAAAGGAGTCCGTGCCTTTCTAGGACTGGCCTCATATTATCGGCGATTCGTCAAGAACTTCGCCACCATCGCCAAGCCACTCCACAACATAACAAGAAAAGAAGAACCTTTTAACTGGACCACCAATCGACTCCAGGCATTCCAAACTCTAAATGATCTACTAGTAGCTGCACCCGTTGTATCATTTCCAGACTATACCCAGCCATTTCGACTAACGACTATACACAGTCGTTTCTCTATTCAGAATCGGTGCCGTACTCGCTCAGACCAGAGAAGGCAGAGAACACATCCCGCCGAAATAAACTACCCTGTGACTAAGCGAGAATGTTTGGGTATCATCTGGGCCATCCAGCACTTCAGAGCATATCTGGCAGGAGTAAAAGTCACTATAATAACCGACCATCAAGCATTACAGTGGCTCAGGAAATCAGATACAAAAATGCACTAACTGTCAGATGGCGAGAGTCCCTCGAGGAGTTCAATTTTGAGATTCCATACCGGCCAGGAAAACTGTAATGCCCTCGAAAATGTCCCGCACCCATAATAATACTAACCCGAGTTGACGTCAGGTATAGCGTAAAATAGTCGTAGATGGTAAGTCCAATAAACTCATCACGTGATAACACCACGAGACTATCACCTGGTTCTTAAAAATCGGACTAAGGTTGCTATACTTTTAGTACGTCCGTGGTAGTACAGTGGGTTAGCGCACGGGCCTGGTGGTGATGGTGGTGCGTCACTAACCAGGGTTCGAACCCCACCCAAGGCATCTCAAAACCTGTGGGTTTTTAGGGGGGTTAAATTCCCTTCAGAGGTTCGTACCCCGCGCCAGGTACCAGGAAAGGTTGATCCTAAAGGTATAATGCCCTCGAAAATGTCCCGCACCCACAATAATACTAACCCGAGTTGACGTCAGGTATAGCGTAAAATAGTCGTAGATGGTAAGTCCAATAAACTCATCACGTGATAACACCACGAGACTATCACCTGGTTCTTAAAAATCGGACTAAGGTTGCTATACTCTTAGTACGTCCGTGGTAGTACAGTGGGTTAGCACGTGGGCCTGGTGGTGATGGTGGTGCGTCACTAACCAGGGTTCGAACCCCACCCAAGGCATCTCAAAACCTGTGGGTTTTTAGGGGGGTTAAATTCCCTTCAGAGGTTCGTACCCCGTGCCAGGTACCAGGAAAGGTTGATCCTAAAGGTAGCCTGGGCATATTTCCCTTCCTATTTAACCCTGGATAAACCTAGCATTTCATTGGTGGCAGCTAAGGAACGTGACCAGGTAGCTACGTGGAGTACCCGTCACACGAACCCTAAAAACCATATTGAGATAGCTAAGGTAAAAAGGCTACGATACCTTACGACCTTACGAGGCTAGGGACTAGCCTAACTAAAAAGGAATGTGGTGTAATGCCCTCGAAAATTTCCCACACCCACAATAATACTAACCTGAGTTGACGTCAGGTATAGCGTAAAATAGTCGTAGATGGTAAGTCCAATAAACTCATCATGTGATAACACCACGAGACTATCACCTGGTTCTTAAAAATCGGACTAAGGTTGCTATACTTTTAGTACGTCCGTGGTAGTACAGTGGGTTAGCGCGCGGGCCTGGTGGTGATGGTGGTGCGTCACTAACCAGGGTTCGAACCCCACCCAAGGCATCTCAAAACCTGTGGGTTTTTAGGGGGGTTAAATTCCCTTCAGAGGTTCGTACCCCGCGCCAGGTACCAGGAAAGGTTGATCCTAAAGGTAGCCTGGGGATATTTCCCTTCCTATTTAACCCTGGATAAACCTAGCATTTCAAAAACTACATACCAATGCCGATGCTCTGTTAAGATTACCCCTACCAAACAACCCCACCCCAACTCAAATTCGTGCCATGCAAGCCCGAAGTGATATCGACCGAGACCAACAACAACTCCTACAAGCCCATCAAACCCAAGAAAAACCTGACTGGATTCCCCAACACATGTTCAACCAACTAGAAAGGAAGGGAGACAACTTGTATAACAGCGACGGCCAGATTATCCTCAGTCCAAACACCGCCATCGACGTTATGAAGACCCTACACTACCACAACGGCATCCATCTAGGGCAGAACAAATTAGTCACCACCTTTCAAGACATCTACTGGACCCCAGGAACTTACATCACCACCAAGATGATCACCGAAGCCTGCTGTGCCTGCGCCTTGGGCAAGGACAAATCAAGAACCCCAGAACCCTCCGGCAAACTCATTGCATCCAAACCTTGACAATTACTAGCTGTTGACGTTATGTGACCAATGGACGGAGTAAAAGGTTGCAAGTATATAATTATATTCGTTGATACCAACTCAAAATATGTCGTTGCCTGTCCCGCTAAAGAGCATTCCGCTTTTGCAGTCGCAGAGGCCCTTTTGCAACATGTGTTCCTCTATTTTGGCCTACCTCAAGCCATCCACTCCGATAATGCCCCAGAATTCCCAGGGCACGTCTGGACACAAATCTCTCAAATGTTCGGATTCAAGATCAGTCACTCTTCACCCTACTGGCCACAAGGAAATTCCATCTGCGAACGCAGCCATCGAACTATCGCCAACCAGATCAGAACCAGGTTGCAACAGATGAATTCTACGGACTGGTCCAGTCAAGTAAGAATGGTACAATGGGGTATCAACGCCTGCTCTTGTGAGGATGGCGTTACGCCTCACGAACGGATATTCGGAGAACCACCACTACTACTCCCTCTCCGTCACTTGTCTGCCCCATCCGAGCACTCACCTAACCTCAACCAAAACCTCGTCCACCTACGCAACCGTCTCCGACAACTCCAGTACCTCCAGGACCTGAAATTCGATGAAACCCCGAAGATCAACCCCCACCACGTCGGCGACCTTGTGATGGTAGCTCAACTCCCCGTTCCGTCGAAATTAAAACCCAGGCTCAAGGGCCCTTTTGAAATCTCAACCATCCCAAATTGCTATCAAGTCACGATCAACTATCATGGGGAATCACGCATGAAACGTTACTCTCAGACTTTCTTCTATTCAACAGCCGAGCTCTGGAACTCTCACACAGAATCAGTCTTTCCCTCTTCCTATGACTTAAATTGCTTCAAACTCCGTGTGTCCAGGCATTTTGGCTCGAACATCCCTTGATTTTGGCCCTGTCACTCTTTCAACTCTGGGGGAGGCACTCGCTACAGGTAGTTCTGCCTTTTGCCTCCCTCACTCACATAGGAAAAAAAAAAAAAAAAAAACTTACCGAAACCGTTATGTACGCCGCTTCCAACCTCTTGACAGTAACACCACTATGCTGGCGGATCCTGATGATAATGTCGCATGCCCTCTAACTAATCTCGACCCTTTACCCACCAGAACACAGAGCCAACCGAAACCTCCATCACCCCCTCTCCCTATTCCTACCCCAACCTGCCCATTACCTACTCCCCCACCTCCCCTCCCTCCATTACTCGTGCCCTCTCAGCTCCTCTTGGGTTCGTACCTATCCCTAACCTACCTCGCCCATCATCCCTTCCTGCCCTCCCTAACCAAACCATCCTAATCCCCACCAAACCTACCAAAACTACCCCTCTTCTTTCCCCCCCATCCTCTTCCTCCACCAACCCCGAAATTCCCTACATCACCCCCTCCCCTCCAACCCAGATCACAACCCCTACCTATACTTTCCAACCCACCCAGAACCCCATTCCTAGCCTTCCTCCCCCCTTCCCCCCTATCCTACCTATTCCCCTCATCCCTCAACCCTCCACCAAACCCCAACCTCATCCTAAACCAAAAATCGCCCCTCATCCCTCCATCAAACCCAAACCTCATCTTAAATCCAAACAACCTTCACGCCCCAAACCACGAAAACCCCGTTTTCTCACCTCACCCCCATTAACCCCTTTGCCACCCCCTATCTCGCAGCCTGTATTCTCCCGGTATGGTCAACGCATCTCCAAACCTCAAAGATGGTAACCACGAACCCCAGCCAGGTGAAAACCCCAGACCTCACCTGCACCTGTACCACCAGCTGCCCCAACCAACACCACCATACCTGCCGCTGCACCTGCTCTTACACCTGCGACCCCATCCCTGGAGGATGTAACAATGATCCCTACGCTAAACAGAGTGATGCTGCATACAAAAAATATAAAATATAAAAATATCTGACAGATGTACTCAACGAGTCAAAAGCAACTGTTTGCCACTAGAATCAGTGCCTATACTAAGTGTTTCTAGTAGCCTAGTATTTCTAATAACAATATGCTAGACAGACTTTTTGTCAACAGTATAATTATATACTTCAGTTGCAAAACATAGAGTGTTAGCTGGTTACATAAGAACGTAAGAAAAAGGAAATCTGCAGAAGGCCTATGGGAACATACGAGGCAGACCCCTTCTTCCCTACATCCCTATTTGTTGTTTTACACCTTTATGCCCTACACTACATTTCTCACTATAACATATACACCTTGCACTACGTATATCCCCTACACTACATCAATCTTATAGCTACCCAAGAACAGCTCTCACTACAACCTATATCCCCTACACTACATCTATTTCATTACGCAGGGTCTCCTTTTCATTACTTTGAGGTTCTTTTTCACTACTCAGGTGTTTCCTTCACCTTATACAGAAGAGAGCCACTTTCTATTATTGAGTTTAATGACATAGGGTTCTCATTTAATTACTTAGATGTGTCTCACATTCTCTTCTTTTCATGAACATATGAAACAGAAGGTTTACCGTCACCTTTTCATTACTTTAATTGGGCACTCTTTTTTCATTACTCAAGGTCTCCTTTTCATTACTTAGTGGAGTTAGTAACCTATATCCCCTACACTACACCTATCTTATATAGCTACCGAAGAACATCTCTCACTACAACCTATATCATCTACACTACACCTATCTTATAGCTACCTAAGAACATCTCTCACTATAATCTATATACCCTACACTACATCTATCTTATAGCTACCGAAGAACATCTCTCACTACAACCTATATCATCTACACTACACCTATCTTATATAGCTACCTAAGAACATCTCTCACTACAATCTATATACCCTACATTACATCTATCTTATAGCTACCGAAGAACATCTCTCACTACAACCTATATCATCTACACTACACCTATCTTATATAGCTACCTAAGAACATCTCTCACTACAATCTATATACCCTACATTACATCTATCTTATAGCTACCGAAGAACATCTCTCACTACAACCTATATCATCTACACTACACCTATCTTATATAGCTACCTAAGAACATCTCTCACTACAATCTATATACCCTACACTACATCTATCTTATAGCTACCGAAGAACATCTCTCACTACAACCTATATCATCTACACTACACCTATCTTATATAGCTACCTAAGAACATCTCTCACTACAATCTATATACCCTACATTACATCTATCTTATAGCTACCGAAGAACATCTCTCACTACAACCTATATCCTCTACACTACACCTATCTTATAGCTACCTAAGAACATCTCTCACTATAATCTATATACACTACACTACATCTATCGTATAGCTACCGAAGAACATCTCTCACTACAACCTATATCCCCTACACTACACCTATCTTATAGCTACCTAAGAACATCTCTCACTATAATCTATATACACTACACTACATCTATCGTATAGCTACCGAAGAACATCTCTCACTACAACCTATATCCCCTACACTACACCTATCTTATAGCTACCTAAGAACATCTCTCACTACAATCTATATACCCTACACTACATCTATCTTATAGCTACCGAAGAACATCTCTCACTACAACCTATATGCCCTACACTACATCTATCTTATAGCTACCTTACATCATCATCAGCAGCCTGGATTAGTTCACTGAAGGACAAAGGCCTGCTTCTTTCATCTCATCTTGTATCTGTATTTGTTGTGGTTGCACAAGATGATTAAACATAATCTTGGTTTGCTTTTCATTAATTTTCAGCTTTTCCATAAGGCTTTCTTTGCTTAAATCTTCCAGCATTTGTAACCTAATACAGTAGTTCATAATAAAATTCGTATTTGGATGTGTATTTATAGTAGGAATTCATATATTTGGATGTGTTTTGTCAACCATTAAATTTATCTTGGTTTGCCTATCTTTTTTTAACCATTCATTGGTGCATTTTCTGTAGAACAAGAGTAGGATACATGGTTTGATTTGATTTCATACAAAAGATATATTTCAAGCTAAGTTGATTAAATAAGGAATAATATTAACAGGGAAAATGCGAATGCCAATGATATATGCACACAATAATAATAATAATAATAATAATAATAATAATTGAGATGACGGGTT